>OZ001263.1:13497682-14697682 GCA_963924015.1 Macrophya annulata | reverse complement strand
GTAGTTAGAGAAAAAAATCTATTTTTTTTTGTCTATTTTTTTTTTTTTTTTTTTCTTTTCAATTTTTGCTAGCAAGTACCTAAATCCTAATACCGAAAAATAAGAATTAGTTAGTTAAAAAAAAAAAAATCAAAAAAGAAAGAAAGAAAAGAAAAGCCCCAAGTTTTTTTACCCAGAAACTAAGGTGACGGTAAAAAACCATACTTTGGATATAAATAGCTATAACACGTGTCGACTGAGCCGTAGCCTGTAGCTCAGTGCCATTATCGCCCGACAATTTTACATCATTAAGGATAATTGGAGGACCCGATTCCCCATTATACTCCGTGAGCTCGTCACCTCTTCTTTACATACCTACATACGTTATACACACTAACACATATAAGTACAAATACTTATACTAATACTAATACTAAGGTACTACACCTACTTCGTGAGAAGATTGCTGCTCTGCATTGGGCAGACTATAATGCAACGTCTACTCTATAGGTACTAGTAGCCATCGAGCTCGAAGCTAGAAGCTAGCTTATAATTCTAACCCGAGATGTTCCAACGTTGGTTATACTTTTAACGATGGTCTTCGGTGACCCGAAAAGTAACAGTTAATTCTTGTTTGTTGAGATCTCACAGCGTGTTATTCGTAATCAGATCTACTGATAATTGAAAGAATAACGGAGTAAAACAAAATATATATATATGGATATACATTATTGAAATAATTATTAACAAATGTATATATGGGTATGTGGTATATACGAATTCGCTTCAGTTTTTCATTCCTCTCATAACCTTAACGATGACGAAAATTATTTTTTACGAATATCAACTGTAATTCACTTCTTCGAGACTCTAGTATTCGCAAAACAGATTTTTCAAAAGATATCTAAAAGAAAAAAAAAAAAAAAAAAAAAAAAAACATTGAAATTTACAAGATTTTACATCCAAATGATATGGACATGGAAAAATTCTTAGTTCTCGTATTATTTGAACGATATATTTCTGCGCGAAAAAAATTATATCCCTTGCAAATACTTGATCAATTTTAAAGTACGAAACGTATTTTTTTTTTTGCGTTATAGTACGCAAAGTACGCGTATATCTAGTATTCGAAAAGAGTTCGAGTCTCTCTTATTCCCCAGTGAGAAATATATATATATCCGTTTGATCAGTTTCACAATATATAAATTTTTTTTTTCTCTCGTATCTCAAAACGAATGAAACAAAAGTAAGAAATCGATAGGGGATAAAATATTGATATACGAAGTTGCAGCTCGTATAGCCAAGATACAAAGGGAAAATAAAAACGATAGATATTAGGTGAAACGGCACGTCACACACACACACACTTTGCTGCAAATAGCTATATAACTTATATATGTATATCCCGAGGCTAAAAATTTCGACATAGTATAATAATAATATTAATAATAATAATAATATAAAATGGCGTCTATTTGAATATCGCGTGGGCAAATATAAAGAGGAAAAGAGAAACTATACGGATAGATTAAAAAACGCGATCTAGATAGGCAGGTATAGATCCAAGCCAGCTTATTATACGATTATTCCATAATACGAGAGAGCTGGAGAGAGCGAGGGTAGACAGCGCAGGAATAACGCTTTGTAAAAGTTAGATTGCTTCTCGCAATAACACGAAACAGAATAAAGAAAACTGAAGGAGAGGGACGAAAGGGACAACAACTCGAGGCACCAAACTACCCCATCCTGAATAAAAAAAATAAAAATAAATAAAAAAATTTCTAAAACTTACTTTTTTAGCCTCTAACTCTCCTCCCGTAGTCCCTTACACCTATCCCTAACCCGGGAAACATGGTGGGGTGCATTTTTTTATTTTTATTTATTTTTTTATCAAATAACCTGGGGAAGTTTGAAACACCAAGTTTTCAACGGTACCGTGACCTGTAGCACAGTTTTGTAGGTGACTAACCCCGGATGTAAGATGGGGAAAGACCAAAGCGAAGGACACTTCCTCGTTTCAAATAATACCTTTTTTACCCACGTTTGAGACTCCCTTTATTACGCTTGGGAATCCGCTTTGTTTCTAACCGCAATACCACGGGGTAGGTACTAGGTAAACGTACAGAATATAGGATAGAGTACGTCGACGAGGTAAAGGTAGCTAGATATTATACAAAAAGTAAAAAAAAGAATAAAAATTGGTAAAGGGAAAAAAATTCAGCAAAAAAGATTGCAGAGGTGAAAAAATTAATGATATATATAAATTAAAATAAGGATCAAAATTTCCTCCGATATTACACCTGCGTAAGGTATAATAACTAGTTTTAAGATAAAGAACGAACTTTGAGAATCTAGTAACGTACTTCTGCATAGGGAGTTATATAAAATCGTTACACCCACGAATTTATTTATATTTCACGATTTGGATAGAAAGAAAGAAAAAAAATTAAAAAATTCCCTTATTGAATTTCTCATCGATATAACATCTACTCGAAATATCAAGAAAGTTCTGGGAATTTTTTTTTTTTTTTTAATTTATTTATTTATTTATTTTTTTTACACTCATCCCAAGAGGGTAGATATGTATATATTCAACCCTAGATTCGACCAGGTTTATTACATCAATATATGTATCTACCGCATGGATATAGTCGCCATGTTACTATCCCATTTTGCGCTGTCTAGGTAAGGGAAATAAATCATATGGCACGGTGTCGATGCCGCAGTTCGAGTTGGCGGTTATCGCTTTACATAAATCAATGGCTAATCCTGGGTTCTCGCTTGGTGGTGTTCCTACCCCTTTCATCCTCATCCATACCTCTACGTATCCATTCGAGATTTCTTTTTCGCCTGCAGTTTTCTCGTTTCTAAAAATCGTTTCATTTGTCTTTTTTTTTTATATTTTTTTTTTTTTTATTTCTCATTTTTTTTTATCAATTCTTATCTCATTTTGAAACAGACACGTATATATATACATGAACAGAAACCCCGAGACACTGCAGTTATGGAGACATATACAGTATGTTCGTGTAATCTCTGAATCTACATTTATACTTAGGTAGAAAATTTCTCTCTGTATATACTAGATGGGTAGGACTGCGACTCCGTTTTATAATTAGACACGGTCGCCAGACAGTCTTACAGACACGAATTTCTGTCTCTATATAGTTTCTATACCTACCTAACTACTACCACCATGATAATCATAGTGTGCTACGTGGATCTATGTGCTCCAGGAGGCTAGAAACTAGGATGTTTACACGATGAAGAAAATCGGGTCCGGGTTAAACCATGAGTTCGTAGTAGCTGTCAGAGTTGAACGGGCGTTACGCCGTGCCCGTCAGGAAGACTGAAGTGGGTCGGGTCGTGGAGGTCCTGTTGTAACAAAGCGAGGTCGTACCACGGAACCGCGGTTTTACGCGACACCCTTGTTACGACCAGGTCGATCCCGGCCCCGCACCCGATTAGTCAACTTGTTACAAGCCCTGGGTGACACCTAAAACAGGGTTAAATATCATGACGATAAAATCCGTTGCAAAAGAAATAAATAAATCAATCAATCAATCGATTAACTAAATCATTCTACTTCCTTAATTTTTTTTTTTTTTCTTTTTTTTTTACAATATTTTTAATAAACTCATTTATTAAGAGACTAAGATTAGAAGACTTTTTTTTTTTCTTTTTATTTTTTGGAAGACAAGTCATATTCTAAACACGTGAGGGAAGGCTCTAGTCCCTTTGAACTTTGTACGTCAAAGCACAACCCCAAAGCGTAAAGATCCGCTCGATCAGAGCTCGATCGAGACGTCTAACCCGGCGTCAAATCTTCTTTAGGTGCCCTGGGCCCACGACTACCTACTTTGATGGGAATCCTAGCCCCGTAAAGGACCCTGAATTATGTAACACTCACCAGAAACTCAATGCTGTACGAATATCTCCGGATTCTTTGACGTTTCGAAGTCATCCTCCCCCTCTCCCAAATAGAAAAAAAAAAAAAAACTTCAAATTTAACTTTTGACGTCATTTTGAATTCTAATTTTATATTTAGTCAGATAGGAGACTAATTGCGTTTATTTTTCTTTCTTTATTTTCTATTTTCTATATCACAACTTTGGCAGGTAAGTTAGAAGAAATCGAGAGGGTTTCTGAATCCGAAAAAAAAAGAGATAAGAAATAAAAAAATAAAAAAGAAAGAAAGAAAATGAAGTACAAAAAAATCCCGGACGTCCCAAGGGGTAACTGAATTTTGTCATTTGGCCGTTTCTTATTTTATTACTTATTGGAGAGATTTTCTTTTTCGCAAACCCCCATTCCTAATTTTTTTTTTTTTTTTTCTCTTACTATTGACTCAAAATAAGAAAAGATCGCCCTGGTTGTAATCCACGGTATAAAAATTTTGAAATGTGCGACAATGATATGAATCGTGTGTAATTTTGTAAAAATCAACTCCCCATCTTTTCTAAACTCGTTTTACTATTTTTTTTATTTTTGTATTTTTATTTTTTTTTTCCCCCTTCATTTTGGATCGGAGAGGAACTGCCTATTTTACACTTTTACGATCTCGAAGGCTAGGTTACTAATTCGGAAAGGAAATGAGAAGCCTAACTCTCCAACGGCCTCGAAGAAGGGGGCAAGGGCCAGGCCCAGGGCTCGGGACAGATTCTGCGGTTTTACCTTAATCCCTCGTGAACAATGTTCTCGGCTTAAGCGTTCGTTAGTAATTTCTCCTGGAAGTAGGGGGCACGGAGCTCGAAGGCTCGTTGTTCCCCATTAACGCCCTTCGCGCCCTTTTTTTATATTTTTTTATTTTTATATTTTTTTTGTCCTTTCCTTTCTCCTCTTTTCTTTTTACCCCATCTACCACAAAGCTAAATCTGCCTCGAAATCAAATCGTTTAATTCTAAAAAATGATAATCGCATGCTTATACCTAAAAAAAAAAAATATAATATATACGATTATATTTTTAATTGCTAGCTGATTTAAATCGCCACGCTCTTCTTCGGATCTTACGAAAATCCAATATCCTTACCCCTAATTCCAGGTTTAAAGTATCCTCTAAGAGATTACGGATTGGGAGGTTACCTCGTGGAAAGAATAAACACAGTAGCCCCAAAAAAGGGTTGAAAGTCTTAAGGTCTGGAATAAACAAAAGACGGAAATCACGCCTCGGTGGAAAGGATCGACCTTTGAGGTCTCTGACGCACACCTATACACATTATAAAGAGAATAAAAAGAAAGGAAAAAGAAAATGAGCTTTTTTATCTTTATTTTCGATATTTTTTTTTTGATTTTTCAAGTTATGCTCAAAATCCATCTGCGATAATAAATTTTAATGAATTCATGATACTATTGACGGTGATCCTGTTTACAGTTCATATACACGTAGTATATACCTACGCGATGTTGAAACGCTGCACGCGTGTAACCCTGCTATGTAAATTTTTGGACAATCGTGTAATTACGGTACATAGTAAATGGTGAAACGGTAGAGAGGTAGCTAGGGAAAACGACTGTGACTGACCGACTGACTGACGAACGGACGAATGGACAACGAGATAGCAAACTCGAAATGGTTAAATCAACGAGACAATTTTCAATTCAGACTGGCATTATTCTGTCGGACCAACAAATTTATGCTAATAAAACCTCCGCAGTGAATAAAATTACCTTATATATACTATATAGTTTCATCGTTGTAGTAGATAATTGCAAATTTTACGTATATCTGCACGTTTAAATATGCATACACATGTATATATATATTTATCTATGTATGTATTTTAACAACCGGGTTTATACTCCATCCCTTAATTTTCAATGGTAAAGAATTATGACCCTTTTTTTTTTTTTTTTGTTTTTTGGTTTTATTCAAGAAAAATTCAAACTTTTATATATTCTGTAATATGCAAAGATTTGGGTGGGTGGTTAGTTTTGAATGTACAGCTTTGTCGTATTATGGTATAACAACACTCTCATCTACGAGCGTTGATTACATAATATGTAGATAGAATACAATGGAATATTGATTGCTGGTGGGTGCAAGCTAGGATATATACCTACAGCGTGATACACAGGTGTACAAATACCCCTTTGTTTGCTAGAACTGCTTCGTTACGAAGCTACGGTATACTAATTAATCGGAGAATCGCGAATCAAGATGGTTCCAACTGGATACCAAATCCTGTATCAAATTTCTGTAGATCAGTAATCGCGGGATTGGAAATTAGATTAGTAACTGATCAAGTGAATACATAGAATTTTAATTATGTAATAAATTCAACAACAAAAAAATAAAGAAAAAAATAATTCAGAGATTAGAATCTCATTTTATTTGTTTCCCTCGAATTTTAGATATACGCTTATATATACTTATGTACATATATATATATATATATCTACCCTAAACTTTCATCAACAAATTTCACTCAAAATAGTATTTCACGCACATTTCCGGACTCCTTCGTAACATATTCAGTAACATTAATTGAAGAGAATGAGATGAGTAGAGCGTAGCTGGTATATATACCCAGACGTACATAGTATGTACATAGGTATATGTATTTATGTATGTATAGTACCTACACCGGACGTGATTATCCTTCAAAATACAGATGTGAGGGAATTATATTCAGAAGCTACCGAATAGCGTGCAGGATTTTCTTGGATCCTAGGTTTACAGTTAATTGGATCGTTTAATTGGTATCGCATTACTGTACCTACTTGCTGATTATATTATATAAAAAATTTATATCTGACCAATTGGGTGCGATATACAAAAAAAAAAAACCTAATTTCTATTTTTCTTTTTTTACTTTACTTTATTTATTCGTTATTACCTAATTGGCAAAGAAGTAAAAATTGTTAAAACTAGTGAAATAAGAAACGAAAAAATAAATAGGAAGGGTAGTAAACCGATAATCGGAAGTTTACTATCTTCAGGATCTTTTTTTTTGTTTTTTGTTTTTTGTTTTCACGGTCCTTTCATCCCCCTATACTCGAAAAAGGAAGCGTTGTTAAGAGAGCCAACTCTATGATACCGAAGTAGTGTGTCTGTCTATGTCGTGCAGAGAAGCCCAAGTACCTTATACCGAAGACTACCGTAGGATAGGTATAAGGTATATACCCTTATAGCCGAGTGGTACGCCGATCAATACGACAACAACGTGGAGCGTTATGACACGTGGAAATCCAGATGAAGAGCTTTTATCCCTATCTCTTGGACAGTCGAAAAAATTTCGAAGAAAACAAAAAAAAAAAAAAAAAAAACTTAAAGAGGGAGGAAAATGAAAAAAAAAAAAGAAAAGAAAAGAAAAACTCGATATTAATAATTTCCTTCTGCAGGCTACAGAAAACCTTCGTGCTTTCCAATTTTTCGAAAGGAAAAGGGAGATTCTCTTACTCGCTGCAGAGTCTTGGCTGAATCCATTAGCGGACGCCATTAATATCTCCGTAATGATGAGTGATGAGCAGCCCGCGCGTTTCAGGGGGTGAAGAGGAAAGGGAAAACACAGAAGAGATCCGTGCCTCGGTAGCTCGCTCCCTGTAGCGTTTGATAAATGCTGCTTTTCTTGGCAAACTACCAAACAACCGATACCGCGATTATGGTTAGGAGAAAACACTACCCTCAGTTCGAAAAGAAAAAAAAAAAAAAAAAGAAAAAAAAAACTGGATCGTATCTGACCGTGATTATTATTATTATTTGATTTTAGAGACTTTAGGAAATGAAATGGTGAACGATTATCATCTGACCATTCGAAATGAAAAAGAATCTCAGTTTTTTTTTTTTTTTCTTTTTTTTTTTTAATCATAATTAATTAACTGTATAATATCATAAAAGAAAAGAAACAAGTTTATGGAATAATTTAAGTCGTCGTCTCGCTTTGTGGCCTACATAGAGAAGCTCAACTTAAAAAGCGCGTGGTAAAGATTACCCTACCGTTGCTATATACTGGCTTACATAAATTTCCATATACTTTACCTCAATGAACGATGAAAACTCCAAGAGAAACGTTATATTACTATTTCTACTTTATTTCTAAACTATAGATATATGTATAACCATAACACTATAAATGACAAAAATTTTTTTGTATATCCAAGGTTTAAAAAATTAACAAATTAATCTGACAAAATTTAAAAATTATTCTCATTACTTCTAATTTTAATATATTTATTATTATTCATTTCCTTTTTTCTTTGATTCCAGATGATCGATGCATCGTATCACACCAATCCGTCGCTTCAAAGTACGGCCTTAATCATCACCAGTGCAGTGATACTATTGCTAATGGCAGCGATTATTTCCGTCGTATTTTGGAAGTGAGTATAATATACATACCTATACAAAAAATTTTTTTACATTTTATTTAAAACAAAAGGTCTCAATGCAGCATTCGAGTAAGTGAACCTCGTGACGAAATACGGGAATCATTGGTATTCGAGTAGCTCTTAAATTAGACAAAAATAGGCTCCTACGGTTGGGGTGTTTTAGTGCCTCAGCGTGCCCCTGACAGTAATGTTTTTCTCTTTAGAACTGCTCGAGGACCCCTAACTACCCGTAACTACCCGCCCATACGTGACTCTGCGGGAGTAGCTCGTCGAGTCGACGATAGATTTATACCGACGTAAGATTTCGAAAGAATTACCAAAAGTAAGCCGATATATATATATATATATCGTAGCAATTATGGTGTATCTTTGAAAAGTGATAATGATAATTGGCGTCGTACATTATATACTCAATTTTCGGAAAATATATTTTTATGTTTTTTTTTTCATTCTAAAATTGCTAAAAAAAAATATTTTCAAATTTATCGATAATAAAAGATCCAAGAAAGAAAATTAGCGGATTTAAAATACAGTTTCGTTTCGTTTTACTTCGTGGTGGAAATAGGTAACGAAATTGTGGCCCAGATTACGAGGAGATGCATAGCTCGATCGGATTCGCGACTGGGTGAAACCGACGTCGAAGATTCATGTTCGGATATCCTTCTTTCTCTCATGTGGTATAGAAGAAGTCTCTTTTTCACCTTACGTAATTTCCGCCCTCACCCTACAACTCACCGTCTTCGATTCCCACGGGGTAGTAAATTGCGGTTTGGATAGTTCCTTTGTTTTCTATTCGACAGTTCAACGCGTTTTGATTATACGTCACACTATTGCAGGGTGAGATGAAAATACAAAAAATTGGATGTTTTTCTAATCGTTTAAAATTACGAATATAAATTCACGGCAAAATATTCACGTAAAAATATATACTTTGTTCCTTTATTGAGTTTTTAATCTTCGGAATCAACCCCTACTTCAACGATTAATAAAAATCATTAAAATATCGTGCAAAGTAAATCTCGAGAATTATAACGATGAAAATTGTAGAACCTTTTTTGGCTGATTAAAACTCGAAACTAAACCCCTTGATTACATTACTCATCCCTAATACACTATCCTAGATCAACCTGACCCAAATATCAATAATTAAACGGACTAGGCATTAATTTCTGCCAGTAAGGTCAGCAAACTTGAGATATCGAGGTCTAGAGGTCAATTCTAACAGAGAGCAAAGACAATATATTGATAATTGAATCAAAGGTCAAAGTCGAGTGAAGTTATCGGGTCAAAGTAATTGTCGTTATACCATTCGAAATGATAGTTTTCATCAAATTTCGCGTATTATACCTACGTAAAAGAAAAATTAGTAGAAAGTAATATTTGCCTCCAGCTTGTCAAATACGAAAGGTAAAAGCGAAAGATATAAATGTTGGAAAAAAATAAAAATAAAAAAAAAAAGATGGCAGAAACAGGTCGGTATATTTCGAATTTCCATACTGATTGTGCGCTGCAGTTACGCGGATAAACGTAATCGTGGAAACAGCGTTGAGGGTGAGTTGGACGAGGGATGAGGAGGTATGGGATTCTGGAACGGTGGGAACGTCACTCAAATTTTAGTTCCGAATTCCGATTCGGAGAATTTTGATTCCCGTTGAATATTCAGAAGTTAGAGAGAGAGAGAGAGAAAGAGAAAGAGGTTTGACGTGCGATACCAGGACGTAGCACAGGAAATTACCTTTCCCTGGTTTAATATCCACTTTATTTTATTTCACGCCTAGTCGAAGCCCCCAAGGACTCTTCCAAAAAGAAAAAAAAAAAAGGAGAAGTCTTTTCCCCTTATTTTATCCCGTTTTCGCAAATGTTCCTACATTTATACATACATATACTTATATACATTGCTGGAACGATAAAAAAAAATCGACGTTATACTTATGTAACAAGACGATAGCCAATTTCCTCACACTTTGCAGAGATTAGAATAAGGATGGAATTAAATATCCGTGTTATCAATTTCCAATACCGCAATACAAAAAATAAAAATATATTGATTATCAAGTAAGAATTAAAACGACTGAGAAACTAAATTTAAATACTATAACAGATTACATAGACTTCTCTAGAGGTTAACTAATTTCGTCCGTTATATCGAAAGCTAAGGAAATTGAAAATGAAAAGACGGGGAGTAAAAAAAAAACATATATACATATATAATAAAATAAAGTAAAAAAGTAAGAAAAAGGGAATCCAAGAACAAAGCGAGGAAGAGCAAACAATCAGTTACCTCCTCGCCTTTGGCACTTCTTGGCCATCCCCCTGGCTTCACGGCTTCGAAGCTTCAAGGCTCGCTAACGAGATCCAGAAACTCGGTCGAGTGCGAGTATAGACTCGACTTTGTACAAGAATTTCTCACTTCAACGGCACAGTTTCTACGCTTGGTGATACTCCCCGTGGCCCTTGGTAGGTACCAATGGGCTGCGTACACCCCCTAGTTAACGGCACAACGTTTCTACACTGCACTCCTCCTTCACAGTTCAGTAGAAACTTTTACTTCTTAGATATATAGTCAGCCATCTACCTACCTACCTATAACTACTGCGTAAAAATTTTCAGAATGGAAAATCTGCAGTCGGACTCAGTATGTAATTGTAATAACGACATTCTCATGCAGTCAATGAAAAAAATTCCCCTGCGATGAAGTTCAGAAAACCAAAAAAGGGGGAAAGACAAACCTTTACTTTTTAGAGCAAAGAATAGGTGGGGAAATTTCTTTCCAATATGTTATTGTATTATCTGTGGGTTCAGCAGACCCATAAATTAATTCAAGTTAATGAAAGGTAGATGTATGGTACGTATAGGGATTGGACAGCTCTATGAATGTCTTTACGAGAAGACAATGATGATGACATAATTAGACCCAGTTAGGGTAATATCTGCAGTAGTTGGTACGTTGATCGTTGGACAATAGAATGTGAGGACGTATATCACTGCAAATAGAATTATCCATCCTAGATAGAAGCAGCTATCTATACATACCTATATGGCGTTGTATATAGCTCGAAATGCTGCACCCTCATACAATTAACCTAACCGTAGATTTGACGTATACGTATTACGGTGGTTTTAGTGTAATTTGAAAATTATTGTAGGAATTTTGAAACGTTTTTTTTTTTTTTTTTATATTTAAATGAATTAGAGCCTTTATACTTGTACAATTTTTGAATATATTATATAGATATGGATAAATGTACTGTTCAGGACAAAAAGGATAATGACTCCACAAACAATGCGAGTGATGTATATCCTAATGGTAAAAAGATGTCGTGTTCTTTTGCTGAATCACTTTAACATAGAACTTGGTTTACCGTTGGTTACACTTTACCAACAAATCTCATCCATCAATCGCTATTCGCAGAAGATAAGTCACCCTAACTGATATATCCACGTCTATAGGTATATATACCCTATATATGTATGTATATATACTATTTGAGAAACTATCTGCAACGTACGTTTTGGCGAACGTGTTATATCCTGCAGTGTATACTATACGATGTGACGGTACAGAGTTCCATCTCAGTGTAAATTCTGAATGGTACGTACCCCGGACCCTGACGGGCTGTCACCACCAATCATAACCCATTCAACTTGCTGCAGGGGTGGTTAAATTACCCATAGAGAATCCAACGTCGAAAAACAAACGACCTCAGTCACTCTAAACACTTCATAATATTTCGTCGGAGTTTTAAAGTTTTAAAGTAGAAATAATTTTTTTTAATATTGAGTATTTTTTGGAAAATATTTTAATTTTAATTCATACTGTTAATTTGGTGATCAATAGTTGATATGTAACTGTGGTTCTTCTGAGTCAACCAGAACACGAATTGGCATTAAAATCAGAGCTTGTGAGTTCCTCCGTTTCTCGACTGCAACCCCTCAGTATACGAAAAGACACGAACCCAAATTAGGACGCCCTTCCACAGTCAAATTCAAAAAGTAGATTTCCAAGTGAAAAGTGGTTTAGCATACAAATTTATTCGAAAACTTTCGTCATTTAAATATCTGTGGTGTTTCAATCAAGGAGTGTGCAGGGGGATGGGAAAACGGTGCGTGTATATAATATATATACATAATATTTTACCCGTATACTATACATATATAGATATATGCTTTTGGTAATATGTATAGTAATTTCTTATGTTTAACAGTTTTGTGGATAAATCTTAAACCACGTCCAATCATGCCGAGGTCAAAAATTCTTATTTTAACTAACTCGACTCGCTCCCTTCGATCCCATTAAAAACTCCATACAACTTTGAAAAAGACTCGAACCAACCTCGAACCTATACCCTCCTATATCCTACCACCTTCTTCTACCTTTTTCAGAGTCCTTCGTCTTCTTTGACCGACGTAATATATTTCGGGACTGGTAATGATATTTGCTCGTTAGAGTTTCCACCCTCTTTTACCTCTGACACACCCCAACTCAAATATTCAAACAACTTTTCGACCCCTTACTTATACTACAACCAAAATTAAGCCCAGTCTGGTTTTTTTTTCCCCCCCACTTTTTTTTTTTTTTTTTTTCTTTCTTTCTTTGTTTTTCGGTATTCTAATAATTGTTTGAACTATTTATTTTAAATCCACTGATATCCTCGGGAAAATTTACCTCAAACATACAAGATACATACCTATATACGAAATAATCATTTTTATGTAAATTTAGTATTTTGAATAAAAACTTGCCTATACCACAGCACGTCGAGACCAAATCGTTTCGAACATTTTCAGAAGCGTTTTTTTTTTTTGTTTTTTTTTTTGCGTTTTTTATTTCCTCCCTAACCGGGCCCCCAATAATTCGTTTAAATATTCCAAGGCAGTGTTTCCCCTCTGCTCTCTCTCTCTCTCTCTCTCACCTCGACAAACAAAAAAAGTACCGCTTTGTTTTCGGAAACAGTGGGAATGTGAGCAGAATACTTTTATCGTTAGGATCCCAATCCTTTAGCTTTTGCCAATAGGTATAGGTATATAGGTATGGCGAACGATACGTGTAAAGCTCTCGAGAGTCTGGTAAATATTTTAAATATCTACTAAACATTATTTCGGTAGAGAGAGAAAAAGCGAGAGATAGAGAAAGAGAAAGAGTAAAAAAAAAAAAAAAAAACACCAAATACATAAATAAATATGTGTACAGGAATTACTATGGTGGTGCAGGCCTACTACTTTTGAAACGTGCGGAGAAAAATAACAATGCTTTTATACGTGCCTCGGATAAAATGAAAAAAAAAAAAAAAAAATGAAAAAAAAGAAACAGAATAAATAAAAAAAAAAAATTAACGAAAAAGAGACAGAAAGTAAAATAAATAAAAGAGGGAAAGGAGAAGATCGAGGCCTAGGGAGGTAGGGGCAGTTAATTAGGCGGAGTTAAAGGCTCAGTTTAAATTAGCTATTCACCATTTAGCGAACGAATCCTCCTTGATCCGTCGACTGAACTGGGAAAAAGCCCAAATACCAGCTAGGTACCTAGTCGAACCCTCCGAATTTTTCTCTTCCATTTTTATTTTTATTTTATTTTATTTTTTTTATCTTTCTCTCTCTTGCAGATTTTATTTAACTCTGAGTATTATAATCGAGATCAGTGCAGCAATTCGTTGGTAAAATTTATTCGACCCCTTAATCTTAATAAGAAATTGGTAAATCCGGGGTCGTGGTTATACCTACCTACTCGGTACCTACTCGGATAAGTAGGCAATGAGGAAGACCAAAAATATCATTATTATTAAAAGATCGAAGAAAATATACCCTTGAGAAGATATCAGGTTAACAGATATCCCCTAATTATTTTAACCAAAAGTTTCGTGCTCGGGTATAATAAGGGAGAAAGAAATAAACTCTAAACAACTTTAATTGGATTTTACCAATCAACTGTATACCTACCTATACATATAATACCCTCTGAAGTAGTTAAGACCCATAATTTATTATTTCTCAAATACAAGTCGCAACTTTTTTCTCAAATATCTTCAAAAGAATTTTTCAAAAAAAAAAAACAAAAAACAAAAAACAAAAATGTTTTCAAAAATTTTGGCGTGTGCAGGTTATACAAACCTCGATTTGTTATAAAGGACGGGTGAGGTTGGGTGGTAGATGGGGTATTAGAGTATTAGACTAATTGAGATCTTAGAAGTTTGCGACGTGCGATTGCTCTCTTGGCTGAGTGAGCCAAGCAGACCGTGAAACCGTAGCTGTTGGGTCCTCGGTGGATATAACGGAGATGAGCCTCTCGGTCGCGACTTACCTTAGCCGCGAACGGATTAAGTACCCCAAGCAAATATTATCGACCTAACGGAATTAATTGGATAACTCAAACTCACCAAGTAAACTACACAGGACCCTTATTCTCGACGTTATCGTCTCCCACATTTTCCGATCACTCGTTCGTGTCTGTTACTATGCCTCAAGAGATTCGAGAAAATTCTGCAAACAGACCTAAGTATTTTCATGAAAATTAGGTAAATTCACAAGCTATCGATACTCTCAAAACTTTTCCCAGCTTTTCTTCGAGTTAAAATTTTCATCTAATTCAACCCTTGATTATTTTTTGTTTTATTTTTTATTCAGTTTTTTTTTAGTTTTATTCACGGACTAACGTGCAGACTCTGTCCAAAGAGACAGACGGAGATTATTATGGACTCATATTCAAAAGACCTTACGGTCTCGAGTTGTATAGGATTATGGGAATTACCCAGTTCGTGTATATAGTGTAAGGTTAGGTATTATGCGAAATGAAGAAGGGAGAGATCCCGGTTGTTCCTTGATATATAATTTTTGTTATTCTGTCAGTTTCATATTATCTTCATGAACCAGACTAGTTTATTTTTTTTTATTTTTATTTTTTTTATTTTCACATAAATTCGGTAAAACTCACGTCTCAAATCTGTCCGATAATGATTTCTATATACGTATACATTAAATTAAATATGTATGTATATAGTATGTATGTATGTATGTACAAACTATGCGAAAAGCGTTTATATTATACATATTTGAATAAGGAGTTGGGCAATTCATTAAAGTTTAATGATAGAAGATAAAATTCTTCTCAAAGCATGTATGTATATAGGTATATGTATACATATATTATATACACACTTTATACCGCTTTGAACAAGCAATCGCAATGGGGAATGTGGTCCACGGACTAATCTATGCTGCAGAACTGTTGGCAAACTGAAACTAGCTAATATCAACATGTAAAGCTAAAGTTGGATATAGAAAATTGTGGTAGAATTTAGAATTGTAGAAATCTCGATTAAACGGTGTATCGAAAAATTAAGATTTCAATTTTCAAAAGTTGAGAAAATAAATGAGCAAAAAATAAATAAAAACCTGTTTTCAAATTTTTTGTCAAATTTTTACTGTATTTAGAATATATTAGATTCCTTTTTATTTATTTATTTTTTTTTTGTCACAGCAATTATTCACTTTTTTGAATCGATTTTGTCCGGTCGAAAAATAGAAAAAAAAAATAAAAATTCTTAAATGGAACTTCCCTGTTTCTATATCATAAATTTTAACAATTTTTCATTCCGGCAACAGGATACGCCAAACCACACTTACTTTCCTGCTGATTTCAAAACGCTTTATCTCGGTCGCTAATCACGCACTGTGAATGTCATTCATATACCTACGATAAAAATAACGGAAAAACATCGTAAGCCGAAAAGATAAAAATCTGAAATGAATTTACGAAAAACAGGAAGTTAGATAAGAAGAATAATAAACTGGCAAAACGGTTCTAAAATATAACAAAAAAAAAAATGCAGTTGACTCAACAGAACTCATTTCAATTAAACTTTTTTTTCTCCCTTTCGTTTGTGTGAGGAAATTTCTTTCATATTATTTGGGAAATAGACACCCTGATTTGTGGGTAGTTGTTCAATTTTTAATATCTGGATCATCGAATGCTTTTATAGATATTTCGCTAAACTCTCTGTCAAGTTTAGTTAAGTGTGTAAAAATGTCGAAATCATGTAAAAAAAAATAAAATATCGTTGTTCAAAAAGTTAAAAATGTTTTTAAATGTTTCTGTTTCAGACACAAACGAAAAGTGCAAAACCTGTTGCCGTGTAAAAGTGCGGCAGGAGCAGCCGCAGCCGCAGCAACAGCATCGAGTCGAGGACGTGGAGGAGTTCTTCCCGAAGGACAAGGACTAGGAAGTGGTTCAGTCCTGTACGAGGATCTCCCAGACGCAGTGTCCCACACACAGCACACTCAGGTGCACAATAATTTTACAAATCATCATCATCACCCCTCGAATCTTCATCTACAGCATCATCAGCAACAGTTGCAGCAGCAGCAGCAGCAGCAGCAGCAACAGCAACAGCAGCATCATCCGCATCCACATCATCGTCCTAATCAGCCAACGATCGAGGTACGCGAAATCCCCGAAGCAGTAGTGAAAAGAGCGCCGGCTCCGCACCACCTCGACTATCTCGACTACCGGGACCCCAGGGCGATCCTACGCGTCGCCGAAAAACCCTCGAGAGCGGTATTAGGGGGTTATAGAACCCCTCGTGCCCTTCTAGCCAAGTCCCAAGGCGTACCTTTAGCAATGGCTAATCAAACGCCATCTGAGATACAAATATTGCCCGAAAATTTAACCCCAAGCCCAAATTTAAGCCCAAGCCCAAACCCCAACCACAACCACGTCCACAATTATCCCGGTACGGATAACCTGAGAAGAATATCTAGCGATCCAATAACACCCACTCATCGTCCAAGACTAAGAACACCAACCCACCAAGTCGTTAAATTAAATTCACCGTCAAAATTAACACCTCAACGCGTTTACCCACCAAGAAGAAGACCTTCCGTTGATTCTGAGGGTTATTCATTCGTTGATTTTTGCGATGTAGGGGTGAGTCAGAATCCGAATGAACAAAGACTTTTCAATAGTATAAGATCCGATTCGGTAGACTCAGATGGTTACTCTTACATTGATAGTGTAACAAATAATCGTAGAACTACACCGGGTTTAGCAAGAAGAGTAATGGTAACTAATGTCGAAGGTACGGACGAGGAAGTTTGTCCACTTTGTACAGTACAGAGAATACACGGTCTTCTTTCCAGACCAGAAGATGCATATTTAGGAGTTAATTTAGGTGATAATTCGTGACATATGTTTAGAGGTGTTTCGCCTCACCCCCACATCGCAAGATGTTAAATATATACCTATATAAAATTTGATTAGGAGACAGAAAAAGAGTTGAAAAATTTAATTTTTTAGATAAATTTATCGTGCGGTGAGAATTAGGATCAAGATACTATAGGGTATATCTTATCATTTTTCCTAAACGATATACATACTTATACATATTATACCTATCACGTTCGTTCGTTCGTTCATTCGTTTTATTATTTTTATTTTTTTTTTTCTTCCATATAATATATGTAAATAATTAGGCTGTAAGTCAGTAAGACAGTAATAGATAGAAAGAAAAGAGTAAGTAAGTAAGTAATTAATTAATAAATTAATTAAGTAAGTATATATACCTATATATATATATATATATATATACCTATATATGTTAGTCAGTCAGACTAGTCAGTATTTATTATAATATTCCGTATAGGTATAATAATAATAATAATAATAATAATAATAATAATAATTGGCCGTGTCTCTAAGCAATCGGGCGGGCACGGCGAAAATTAATTTTCTTTTTTTGGTATACCCATATCTATGATATGGTAAGTATTATACCAACCATATACCTTATAAATTCGCGAAAAATATAATTACATACAAATAATCGCGGGGTTCGCTATCATGGTTGCAAAGGCACGCCCAACGGGAAAATAAACTCGACGGTTGTAAGAAACACAGAAACAAGGAAAAAAAAAAAGAAGAAAAAAATTTAGTTAAAATAATTAAAAAACACACACACACACACACTCGCACACGTACAGAGATATAACAAAAAAAAAAAAAACAAGAAAACAAGAAAACAAAAAAACTAGAAGCAACAAAAAAAATATAGAAAAACTACTATATAGACTATATATACCTATATCAAGACATATGCAATGTATATGTGTATGAAACGTTGTTATAGCCATGCAGTAGCTGCACAGAAAATTAAACAATACCTATTATATTTCTTTCAATTATAACTTGTGAAATAGCTATATTGTTGTTATTATCATTATTATCATTATCATTATTATTATTATTGTTATTATTTTTATTATTATTATTATTATTATCATTATTATTATCATTACTTTATTATTTGTATTATTATTATTATTATTTGTATTATTATTATTATTATTACTATTATTTATTTATTGTTTAGTCAATTAGTGCAGAGGGCCGTGTACCATTTTGTAAATAAGAAAAAAAAAAAAAAAAAAACTTTTTTTTTGGGAATATCTGGAGATATAGGAGCGAGATAATGTATATGTATTACTCACTAGGTATATATACGTGTGTTAAGAAAAGTAAGGGACAAAAAGAATAATTGAAAAAAAAAAATTAACCCAGTAGATTCCCAATATATATGAGATAAAAAAAAAACAAAAAAATTGATAAAATAAAATTACTTTGATGAAAAATTTGAATAGGAGTGGTTATTATCCCCGGTCTTACCAATTATCCCATATATTGAATACATATAGTCCTTTTATCCTTTAAATATCTAACAATAAATGAAAAAAAAAAAAAAAAAAAACCGTAACTAAATTCCCGTATATTAATATCATTGATGAACAAGTTTGTTACGTTAATTGGTTGTATTTAATTTTTTTTTTATTTTTTCGTTTGTTTGAGGATATTTGAAAATCTAATTAATTGTATATGTATACAGAGACTTACTATTTTCAAATACCGATATCATTCAGTTGATTAATTGAATATTAATCATTATATTGATGGTAAATTTAATCTTTTATCATACTGAGATTATACTATACGTTATAACCACTTCTGGGTTCAAAATTTTCCAGAGTAAAACGCGATAGGTTATTATAATATTTTTATACCTTCAAACAACAGGGCGTAGAGAAACAAAAAAAAATCTATCTCTTCTTCGTTATTCTTCGTTTTCTTTCTGCTTTTTAGTTTTTGCAAATTTTAATTTTTTTTTTATATAAAACAGTAAAGAAAAATGAATAGAAATAGAAAAAAAAAAAATTAAATAAAATAAAAGTAAAAAACGCTACCTACGCTACCAGGCTACTCTATACCAAAGAGCACTTTCTAAAGTAGAACTCTACTCGTCTATTGTTCGCGGTCACCTATGCCCCCTGCTGACTTCCGTCTACAGGATCTAATGCCAGGGTGACTTTAACTCTGAAAGATATCTCTAATTTAGCAAATGGAGCGCCTCGCTCCTTTATCTCTTTACTGCACATATGCTTTTATATTCGTGTATATATATATATATATACGGAATATATACCTACAATACTTTTACTTTTTATATAATAATATACGTACAACGTATACATATATGTATCGTATATAATGTATAGTACGATACATGCATACATACATGCCTTCATCTAGCTTATGTACATTTAGTTTTAATACACACATATATACCTATACACATAAAATACATACACATGCATATATTCTGTATATACTATCAGAACTCGGAGTCTGGAGGCGTCTCAAAATGGACCAGCCACACGTTTTAACATACACAGTTTATTTAGTCTGAGTTCGTAATGATTCACGCCCGACTTAGAATCTCCCGTATATAGTTTTAATTTTGTTTTTGTTTTTTTTTTTTCTTTCTCTTTCTCTACACCTCCCGTTTTACCTAACTATTAATTTTTTCAGTATAGACAGAAATTTTCTTCTAATTTTTCCTCCGCTGAGTCGCCGGTTTTTCCGCAAATAAATTTAGCACAATATATATGGACAAAAAATGATAATGGCAAAATAATTGTCATATTAGAAGAAGAAGAAAAATGTTTATTTATTTATTTTTCTTTCTTTTTATTTTTTGTTAGGAAAATGATAAAATCTGAGTTTTTACATGTACATACGTATATAACATATATCGTGATATGGAAGAGGAGGTTTGAAATGATTTTTGGCGCAGACTCTCCGCGGCTAATTCCATGCAAATCAAGGAATGAGGTTTTCTCTTTCTTTCGCATTACTCTTGGTTGGGTTTTAAATTAAATACAGACCCGCGTTCATCTGCCGCAAGCTCGCGCGCGCAGTAAACACTGGAAAGTTTAATTCCAATTCCCGAGGTTAGCGAGGCTTAAGCTGGTGCGTCGTCAAGTAATTAACTTGCCTTAGTAGGCGCAGTAGGTATACCAGTATCTTTGTTCTTCTCGTCGGTTACGGGAATAAATTTATTACAAAAATAAAATAAAATAAAATAAAAAAACCAAAAAGAAACAGAAATAAAAAATTAAATTAAATAACAAAGAGAAAAAAAAACCGAGAAACTAAAACCTTCCAAATTCTTTTAAAGAAATTTTTATTTCTACCTCGAGGCTAAAAAAAAAAAAAATTTCAAAAAAAAAAAAAAAAAAAAACTAAACCTTAAATTTATTCCGATTTAATCCCAGATTTATCAAAATCGACGAGGATAAAAAAATAAATAAATAAAAATAAATCACTATCACTTAGATCATTGCCCTGGGCGGAAATATTGAGTCTTAATTATTCCTCCCCATGACTATATGAACTCGTTAATGATTAATAAAAATTTTCATTTTTCCTAATATGTAATATTATTTTTTTCAGATGCTCGACGTCAATGACGGAGGCAGAGGTGTTTTCGTTTGCAGTAGCCCAGGAGGAGACCCTTACAAGACTTCTCAGGACTCGTACAACCCCGTCTACGAGGAACTGGGCAACGGTAAGAGTCTTTATAAAAAAATCTTAAGTATTTTACAAGAGAAAGATAAAGTATTATACACGAGATAGGTATAATGTAATGAAAAATGTGGAGGAATAATTTTTTTAAACATAAAATTTCTACTAGTTTATAAAAACTAATTATTTTAGATGAAAGTTGTATCTGAGGAAGCGGCGCTATTCCGCAACGGTTTGTCCGCAGAGCGCGGACAGACACAAGTATTATCCGTACTTATAATCCAGGTACTAATTGCCGGAACGCGTTATTTCATTTTTGTTTTTTTTTTTTTTTTCTACTTTTGCACCATTGATCGTTTCATTTTTCATGTGTTTGTCCCATAACTACTAACAAAGAATTTCGCTTTTATATTAAAACGTTTCGCAACTAACCCTGGAACCGCTACTGCAGCTCGTGTACACGTCTACCAATTATTGCAAGATCTATTTCTGCCTTTATTATAATCGCCATTGTTAAACCTAGTCCTCTGTCTTACTCCAGGTGCAGACCATCACCCTGATACCGATGACGAAAATGAGCCCAGTGCACGTAGTAGATTAACAAATCACAGACGCGTACATGCCAGTTCGAAAGCAGCAAGTGAAGATGAATTTGCAGAGGATGAATTGTCACTTGGTGAACCATCCGAGGCAAGGATGCTGACCAACAGTGCTACCCCGGCCTGGGGAACATGTCCAGCTGCACCAAGACCACCGCGAGGTCGTAAAGGTCGGAGTCCTAGAAGCCTGGACAGACGTAGAAAGGAAAAATCGTCTCAGGACGTAGGAGAGTTTCATGAAGGAATGCTACTCGATGCTTTGCTTCAACTTTATCCCAGCGTAGCAGGTAAAAGGGAGTTTTTTATTTTTATTTTTATTTTTATTAACCTTTCGCTTCCCCTTTTTTCGTTTATATTTTAATGAAAAAATTTTTCCTCTGCAATATTGTGATTTTTTATTTCAGGAGTCGCTGGTTCTCGTCCATCAAACGGTCAGCGTCAACAGTCCGTCCCATCAGTAGCCCATCGACTACCATATTTTGTACCGCAGTTACCAGCCGCTCAGGCTCTTAAGGTGGAGGAAAACCCTTACGAGACTGTCCCAGTTCTCGGTCCACTTCACCGTTATACAACTTTGGGCAGAAATAACGGACCAAACAAGTGTTCGCGGTTCAATTCCGAGTACTACGGTCTCCAAAATCAAGATCTACATCCCAGCGGGGGTGGACCAGTTTATACTCAAGTAGGGGGTGACTATTCGGATTCATATTCGCAGCCAACCGACCGTTTATATCTTGAGGACAAGTATTCTCAACCTGTTTACTACACGGCAAGAGAACCCGACCAAATATCATCTGGTAGACTTTACCAGGGTCAACCGGACAGCAGTTTTGGTAGCGATAGCGGATACAGTCATCACACTTCGGGGACTACTGGTACAACTGGAACTAGGGGTAGCAGTTCGAGAGCGAACCATAGAAAGGATAAACAGAATAGAAACTCACACCATTCGATGGACTATGTGGTATCCTAAATAAAAGAGGCGAAAGACTTTAGTTTCGAATTAATTTGGCTTTGATATACCAAAGGAGGTTATTGAGAATTAGGCGAGGTATGACGAGGGTAGTTTTAGTGTATTTATTCAATATAAAAATAAAAAAAAATATTTAAAAACAAAAGGCACGAACAAAAAAATCACGGTTTTTAGATTCTTTTATCGCTACAGACGGAGGAATTTATCCACTTTTTAAATTCTCTTTATATATATACTATATATATAAATAAATTATATCTATTGCGACACCGACTAGACCAAGAACAAATTCGTACTAAATAAGCTGTACAGATAGATCGAAAATAATGTAAGTCAGTTATAGCAGTTTTAATAGTAAATTAAAAACTAAGTATAATATTTAGTTATTATATAAAATCGATATGGAAATAGAAAAAAGAGGAAACAAAAAAAAAAAAATACCATCGCCATGATATACCATACAACAACCCCCCCCCCCCCCCCCCCCCAAACATTTTTTTTTTCCAAATGTAAATAATTTCCATAATAAAAAAAGAAAAAAAAAAAAAAAGAAAAAATTTAGAATAGCTGTACCATATCGTTATCGATAATATACAATAGATACAACATAACCATATTAAATTTAATATATAAATATATAAATATATATATATTATATAGTTTGTAATAATTTTTGAAATTATTTCTATATCGAAACGTTGTATACTATAAAAAAAAAAAAAAAAAACTGCGAAAAATATGCAGCAAGGTATAATGGCAATGAATTTCATAACACAAAAGGGGGCTAAAAAAACAAAAGAAAAAAAAAAAAACAAAAAAAATGAAAACTTAAAAAATTAAAATCGCGAGGTGCGAATCTCTTTAAATATCGCATGATCCGTTGAAAGAAGCCAACATTCGGTATCTTCCAGGTGCAGAGTATATGGACAGATAATTTTCACATTCATTTATCGGTTTTTTTTTTTTTTTTTCTTTGTTCGTTTTTCAAATTCGTATAAAAACTGATGTAGTAAAAAAAGAAATATTTCTTCTTATTTTTATTTTTTTTTTTGCAATTATTGTCAATATGTAAATGTGAAGAACAAGGTATCTGTTTATACTTATGTCCGAGATATTGTGGATCGATATATCTTACCTCAAAAAAAAAAAAAAAAAAAAAAAAACAAGTCTTTTGTAAATAGATTTTTCTATGCGCGAAAAAATAAAAATAAAAGCGGGTAATTTTAGGTATTATATAGAAAACTGCCCATTGTATAAATAATTGCATATTGTATATCTACGTAGTTATTAATTAATAATTAATTCCCTGAGGATCGAGGGCGACGATAATGTAAATAACTCTTCAGGTATTCACCTAAACGGCAAAAAAAAAAAAAAAAAAAGAAAGGAAAATAAGAAAATGCGCGGATTTCGAGAACGCGTTGCACTATTATACATTTTTTTTATTCTGACTCTTATTTTCGTTTTTTTTTTTTTTTTTTCGTTTTTGCATTTTTATCACAAGTCAAACATTAAAATACTCGTACAGCTATAGATAACGACGCTGTCTCGAACCCTGCATAATCAAACTACATACAATCAAAGAGCGTGTTATAATTCGCTGATTCAATTTGTATATCAAAGTACATAACGTTACAAACACGTATACCTTATAACCGCAACTGAAAAAAAAAAAACAGAATGACATGATTCTGAATCCTAATTAAAAAAAAGGACGAGAATAAAATATATATATATATGTATATACCTATATATATTCCCAAAATATCAATTAACGAAAAAATATCTGAGGAAAATGAAATATTGCGCCCTAAATTGATAAGATATAACAAGATAAAGGAAAAAAAAAAAAAAATAGAAAACAGAAAGAAAAAAAAAAAAACGCTTTTTTGTAAGTCTTGCGTCCATGTTAAATAATTTTTATTTATTTTACCTATATGTATATGTGTATACGCGTATACGTATAGGTATGTGTCAACGACGCTCGAGATCGTGCCATTAATTTCTATACATATTATAAAATTATAATCGATGATCTTATTTATTTATTTTATTTTTCAATTATTACGTACGAAAGAAAAAAAAAAAAAAAAAATTCACAAGTCATTAAAGCAATATAAAAACTCGTTGAAGTTAATGATTTTAAAAAATCAATTTCTTTTCTTTTATTTTAACCTACAGGTCACGATTTTTTTCATATAATATACGTATAATAGTCAGATCAAATCATTTATTTATTGGTATAATATTTTGCTCATTATTTATTATTATTATTATTATTATTATTATTATTATTATTATTATTATTATTATTATTATTGCTATTATTTATTGCTCGAGAGAGAATAATAAACGTTACGTTC
The DNA here is from genome assembly GCA_963924015.1 of Macrophya annulata. Lineage (NCBI taxonomy): Eukaryota > Metazoa > Arthropoda > Insecta > Hymenoptera > Tenthredinidae > Macrophya > Macrophya annulata. The sequence continues at coordinate 14,672,595 of OZ001263.1, read as the reverse complement.
CTCTTTAAGTTTTACAATTTTCCCGTATTTATTAGTCCTAGTCTTAGGTAGCGAACAATAAATAAAATATAGGATATATAGTTACTAGAGTACCTCAACAACTTCCGTAGCACTCTTGAAAGTTAGCTTGCACAGACACGGTTGCTCTTGCCATCATATCTATAATTATTGCGATATGAAGAAGAATATATAAATTTAATGACGAAAAAATGAAAGAAATAAAAACCACATGAACAGGATATATTAATATTATATACATATAATAGTGTATAATATAAATTTTCATGATACACATTTAATATATAGGTATTATATAATTGTATAAATATGATATACATAGGTATAATACCAAAAAAATTTCAGATTAATGTACGAAACTAATTAATTCAATATAATTAAGGTGTGATGGAATAAGAGAATGAAAAACCCCCAGCTCGCCGAACAGGGTAACTAGTTCTAACATCTGTCTCTAAATAAAATAATTTTCACCGCATCACGTCGTATATAGGTATATATAATAACTATATACTATATATAAAACATATACCGTTTAACGATATTAAAAATCGTACGGCAATATATATATATATATATATATATATATATATATATATATATATATATATGTATACATACATTAATGTATGTATATAAATATGTATGTTAAATACTTACGTATATACATAACTTATACACATACGTATAGGTATACACATTTAATAAAGAAAAAAAAAAAAACCAATATCACTATTAACTTACATATATAATTAGATATCTCTATCACAACTTCGTACTAATAAAAACAATTTACTACTCAATTTCACGATACCAGACTTAATATCGTCATTTTTTATTTATTTTATTTAATTTTTTGTTTTCTTTGGTTTTCCACAATCATTTTTAAACCATCCTCCATATTCAACGATCTCCTATATAATTAAACAAATATCAATATCTATTTTCTTATCTCTGATTCTGTTCCATTGAATACAATATAGATTATGCTATATTCCAAAAAAAAAAAAAAAACGAACACCGCACTCAATTATATTCCCTTTTTTTTTTTAATATACATATACCTATGTATAGTACAGGATGCTGTTGCAGCTATATTAATTAATCTGGTACAATTAAAACATCGTTGAAAATCAAGTAGTCTACTCTATGGAGGTGGATAGGTATTGGTATGTATGTGTATTGAAGTCGCAGAGAACCAACAACGGAACTCGGTAGTTGATTTTTAAAAATTTTTTTTCAATTTTTTCCTTGTTTCTGTGTTGTTGTTAGATTTTTTTTGTTTTTTTTTTTTTGTTTTTATTCTGTTTTGCTTCTTTCCTTTTCTTCTTTTTTCAAAAATAATTGAAAAAAATTCTCATTACGTGGTGTACGAGGCTCTGCGCGGGCGGACACTACGGGAAAACAGGGCGTGGAAACCTTTACTGTAGAGAGATGTCAGACGAAGCCATCCATCATAGCTAATACCACGAAGCTCTTTCACCCTGGTTCAGCTCACCTCGTAACTGGGGCCAAACTAATTACCTAGCCACAAAATATAACCAGAGATGAAAACCCCGACTCTCTTCCTCGTCCTCTCTATACTTTAGCTTTTATAACTACCTACCTACCTACCCCCATTCGATCGACAACCAGTACGTACATAAATCAATAAAACTCTAAGAAGTATAGATTTGTTTGTAAAAACAACAAGAAGAGAAAAAAATATATATATATTTTTTTTCTCAAGTCGAATGAATTTCATTGATCTTAAATAGTTGCAATTAATTTTTTTTTAGATATTAAACGACGTGGATGAAAATATTTCGAATATTTCTTCGTTATACCTATATTCTTCATCTCATAGGTATACATATGTATAGGTACAGAGGTATGTATTATACCTATAATACTTATATATCGTCGTGTGAAAATTCTTCGGCAACGAAGCGTTCATAACTTTGGAATCTATCAATAATCAATAAAGATGGGAAATTTTTAAACGTTCTTTATTATTCTTTTGCTTTAGATATACCTTCATGTATACCTATACACATATCTAGCTATATTGCGGAAACAAGAAATTATTTTCCTAACTTTCGAGGTGATTGTTAAAAGAACTGGAGAATTTTTGATAGTATGAAAAAGTTATTCAATGTATTAAACTTGCGGGACAATTTCGTTGAGTAAGAAGAAAGGAAGAGAAAAATAAAAAAAAATAAAAATAAAAATAAAAAAACGTGCAATCATCGTTCTAATCAATATAATGTACTGGCAAAAATTTATTGTTATACCACAATATACTGGCTACACGAATTTCGCATCAACACCATGTGGCTTTCGCATGTTTACGTGGGTATGTATGTAGAGTGCCCTGTATTCGTATTTTAGTATACCTATAGGTATATACCAATGCAGAAAATTATATATCAAGCATCTAATTGTGATTGATTATCTCAGTCAGTTCTCTCGCCCTCAGAACCGAGGCGATGCTAAACACTGCAGAGTCTTTGCACGTGATGTTTGCTAATTAAGTAGAATGGAGTAACTCGTCGTACAACTATAGTACCCGTGTACAAGGCAGTTAGCCAACTTTCATGATTCACTCTTCGTCACTCAAGTTTTCTTTACCAAAATATGCAACGTTAGCTCTAAAGTTTATACCTTGAATAACGAAATTATTAAATAGTTATATAGGTATACCTATCCGCTGTAGCAAAATTTTACATGAAATGACGAAGCGTTTTAATTACCCAAAAAAGTTTTTTAGTTTCCTACAGTTTACAGAATTCGTACTAATTCTTTTGCGTTAAATCAATATTTGAATAAAACAATCTCCCCGCATTGTCGGCTGATAGTTGGGTTCAAACTTCTGTTATAATCAATTTTCTTGGATTGTAAGCTTTCCAAGAACTCGGCACTGTCTATGGCTTTAGGAAAATCCAACTGTTTACCGTATAGCTAATTCCAATGATAAACTTCAGTCAAGTTTCTAGTGCTAAAAGTACATACGTACGGATCAATACCAATTCAAGCTTTAGTACATACAATGGCACATTAATCAATTAAACAGTCTTATAATTTCACATAAAGAATTTATTTCAAACGATTTTAAATAGTATCCCGGCATAAAAAATGACCATTTTCAACCAGCTTTTTTTCTTTTTTTACCATGATCAACATTTTGCTTTTCATCCCTGAGGCAGGGCTCGTCTCTTTTCATCGTGCCTTGACGCCTTCTACACAACACCAACCTTGTTGTTCTCTCGTTCGTATCTTAATCTAATTTTGTCCAACAGTAAAGCCGAAGGGTTCACGGTAATTGTAACGATTAATAACGTTCGGTAATACGACGCTATATGATTTACGAGGACGTAATGAAGCTAGTACGCTCCAGGAGTCGCGAAGGACGCCTACGGCATGAAGCTCCGTTTTCCTTAACAGGTAATAACGCTTAACTAAAAAGTATTTTATTTCCCATTATATTCTTTCTCCTCGATTATATGTAGTGTAATATATGATGGATTATTCACGATCCTGTGAATATAAATCATACGTAAGTTTAATCTTTGAGTGTAGAAGCGTTGAGTGTAGACACCGGTATAATATTCATTTTTGTCCTATAATAAAGTTTAATTGAGCTATGGATTATAGCTTATTTACTTTCAAACTCATTAAAGTTCTCATTAAGCTTTAGCTACGTATTATAGTTTCTCTATATTAAGATAATGCGCTTAATCAACTGCGGAATCGTTAATATCGGGGAATGAAATTTTATTCAAACATCTTTCGAAGATAATTAATTGATAAACATTACGATGCGGGGAATTCAAACCGAGTGCCGCCTGAAATTGGTTTACGGGGTGATAGATGGTAGCGCCATCTAGGATGGACGCGACAACTACGCGCACCATGTTGCAGGCAATCCGTATTGCATTCCTGTAATACGGGTTGCGTGCAACATGGTGCACGTAGATGTCACGTCTATCCTAGATGGCGCCATCATCTTTCACGGTGACAACTATGTGCACCACGTTGCACGCAATCCGTATTACAGGAATGCAATACGGATTGCCTGCAACATGGTGCACGTAGTTGTCGCGTCTATCCTAGATGGCGTTACCATCTTTCATCCTGTAAATCAATTTTGGGCGACAATCTGTTGAATTCTCCGCATCGTAATGTTTATCAATTAATTATCCACGTAAAATGTTTGAATAAAATTTCATTCCTGGATATTAACGATTACGGATTACCGTCAAACGTCCGTATCAGTCCATCATTCACCAACAAATGACCGACAAACGATTGCAAAAACAATCAATTAATTCCGAGCAGATGAGGTGCTAACTATCTAGAGATCCATTTTCCGCCCCTGATGAATATCGATTTTCAACTTGAAATTTCAAAAACTCGCGACGAGCATAAAACTACGTCGATGTGCTATGAATAATTAATTCAATCAATATATCGTAGGAATTTTTTATTCATATATTATCGTTACAAAGTTGGAAAACATAAATTGTGCCTATTGAAAAACAAAAAATACAACAAAAATTTTTTTTTTAAATACATGTACTTATAGGTATACAACTTAAGCACAACAAACATACCGTTTAAATTCAGCACCAATCACCTCTTCTTATAAGAAACTTATGAAACTATATATAGTCACCGATTTCTAAGCTTTTGACATTAAATATTATCTCAATAAACTTTTTAGCAAATTGTTAAAGCAAGTTGTATTTGTTTTTTTTTTTTTTTTTTTTTCTTCCAAACTTATTAAACCGAGCAATAATTTTGTAAAATTTTTTAAAACAATTTAATCAAAAAAATAAACAAAAAAAAAAAGTCTCATAATTAATTGACTTACGATTTCATCACCCTTTTATTAAAATCCCTTATGTTTCTTGGTTTTTTTTTTTTTTTTAGTTTAAATAGAAAATATATTACATACTGAATACTTATTACGTTTAGTTAACAGTATTAAATCTTTTCATTATCGTTAAACAATAGTAGTTAATCCATTCAATTAACTCCAAATTATATATTCTATCTAACTCATGTCTTGAATCGTTCTCACACACTACTGACAAATTAAAATACAATAGTAGTTAGTCTCTGTTGTTTTTTTTTTTTTTTGTTTTTAACATTATAATAGAACAGATCTATAATCAAGCAAAATACGTAGGCGGGACAACGAGATCCTGAAGAACAGCTAGTTGCGATTCCGTGAATCTTTGTTGATGACCTGTCTCTCCCGCCCATCCGTCGTAATGGGTCCGTTTAAAGTCGCCTAATGTCTTTCGAATTGTTGCCTAGAAGTTGAAGAAATGCATAACATGGATAAATCATTCTCCTATAATGATACATATGAATTAAAAAACTCCATTGATAGTTTTACTTGAAATTTTTAAGACCCAGCATTTCAAATGAATGAAATAAACTCATTCCCTTTTTAAATACTAACTGGAATAGGCTGAGGATCGTTTAGATGAGGTCCAAGTTCCTCAAAGATTGATGGTAGAAAAGGTGGCACGTCGTAAGGATGAGCATTGATGAATGCACACAGTCCAAGAACACCAGCATGCCTGATACGGATCGAAGCAGCTTCTGCACTTCTGTCATGATTCACAGTTTCGTTTCGTTTCTTCTTCTGCTTCAGTCGCGTCTTTGCTTTTAGCTTGAGATCTTCCTGTAGATAGAAATAACAATAAAATTGGTAACTGTAAAGCTAACTCAAAGTCCTGATTTCCCAATTAAAAATTCCTCATTATTTGGAAAACTTACCAAGAGAGACTCTTGATCTGGAATAAAAGCGCAATGAAGTAGACCTCCGAGTACTTGACCAGCTTTTTCTCTCACCTCAAGTCGTTCATCTTCTAAAAGCCTCATAACAATGCTTTTAACTTTATCAATCCAAGATAAGTTGCTGAGGAAAATACTCATGTTATGAAATACAAGTACTTGTAAAAATTCTAAAGTCGCAGCTCTGGTCCACCACGAATTACTTTCCGATATCTTAGCAACGGCTTCTATAGCGGTAGGAATGTGTTTAGGGAGTGTAAATGCTTGAGCTAAAACGGCCAAAGTCGCAGTACATGTTCTGCTCAGTTCTTCATCAACTTCGCTATTTTCTAACTGACAAACAACTGGGAAAAGTTGATAATAGGTAGGCAGGGCGCCGTACTGAGAACGGACAATGCTGCCGATCATCCACTTGCACAGAGTCTTCAAAACTCTAACGGCTCCTTCTCTCTCTTCGTTTTTAAATTCCTTTGATGATCCGTTAAGATTCACTTGGTTTACTAACGACGACAGTTCAGAAGATTCCGATTTTTCCACTTGTACAGAGCTGCTAGAGTCTTGCGCAAGTTTTTCTATCCTTGGTATTACTTTGTCCATAAATTCAGATACCGGAATCGGAGAATTTGAACCTGTACTAGACCCGGGGAATCTTAGATAGGAGTCAAAAACTGTTGTTAAAAGAGATCCAAGACGTTCCCTAACATTTTGGAAAGGATTGGCTAGTAATCTGTCCTCTAAACGGCTCAACAGTCGGTTTAGAAGCTCCGTAACTCTCCATGACTGCTGGCTAAGCGCCCCTTGTAGAGCGTACAATCTCCCACACTCTACAAACGATGGTTCAGACTCTCCAAGGGGCGGTTCTTCCATCAGACATTCTAACAGCCAGTGTTGTCTATTAGGGTCTCTCCTTTCCTGTGCTGTAGCAAAGCATACTCCCCAATCCGCAACAGTTTCTACAGTCAAATTGCTAAGTGCAGTTCTTACTATGGGCAATAAAACTTCCCACATACTAGATGTCATCGGGAAAGTCCAGTGTTTTGAACCTCGTATTAAACCGGCGACTATCTCAGCCGCGCATCGCTGACTGCTTTCTTGTTTGACAGAAACAAGTCTCTGAATGTGAGGTATGAAATGCTTGAGGTGTACATCTCCGTGGTTTCTGAATAGGCCTTTAAACAGGAAGAATCTATACCCGTTAAACTTGTCTTTGCCTTTTTTTTCCTCAAGACTAAAGTATCCTACTAGTTTTTCAATGTTAGCTGGGTTGCCAAAGAAAAGATCGACCTCTTTCTCTTGGTCTGATAATATCCTAACATTAGGGTCTAAAGTTGGTTGTTCAGAGGAAGGAGCATAGACTTTCAACTCTTTAGGCCAGGTGTAATATCCCACCCATGGTCTATGCATGAATCGAGGCTCATCCCATTGCTCTGATGTCAGAGGTCGAGTTTTATGATTGTATTGAAGCCAATCATTGTCCGGCCTTCTTCCAGGAGTTAATTTTCCGAAATCCTTTTGGTCTTTGACAGCTTCAGCTTGGTCAAACCTGGATAGATCTATGGTCACCTTTAATCATAATTTCTTGTTAATATTTGAACAAAAAAAATTATAAATCTGTCTAAAAGAACGTTCAATTATTTGTTATAATACCTTAGGATGATCTCTTTTCTGCTGCTTAAGAATGAACAGCGTTGTTCTAATCGCTATTTTCCTCTCCTCCAAAGACTCATGTATCAATGAACCAAGAAAATATCGCACAACTTTTGCTGGATACATATGATCGGGGTGTACTAAGTCTCTTATGAAACTCATTGCCATTAATCTCTGTCTCCAATGAAGATTTTTTTCTGTAATAGCAGCGAGTAATTTGTCCAAAAGATCATTATAACTTTCTAAATTTGATTCTCCTGTATTTTTAAGAGTCTCCAGCCCCTTTTTTATCGCGATTTCACTAGGTGGTGAAGATTTCGGTTTTGGTGAATTGTCCCATAAATGTGTAGCTGCTTCTATACATCTCAATGGTACTTCAATACTGATCGAAATCGTTGGAAATAGCTTGTGTACCGTGTCCACTAATCTTTCTTTCAAACGAATTACAGACAGCTTCTCAGATGGCTTGGATAAAACCAAAGCTGGCCAGAGCGTTTTCAATAACATCCAGTCTCGCTTTGTGACTAGCGGAGCTTGTTTTGGTCCTAATAGAATGTACAAAACGCCCTGAAATATCAAAAATCCATTTAATTGAGATAAAACAGCCAAATAATTGTGAAAAGTATTCCATAATATTGGAAATTTGACTTACTTTAAATGCTTCATGATGTTCCTCGCTATCCTTACTCAATATTTCCACAAGATCGGGAATGAGTAAAGAATATGAATTAGAGAATAGTTGCATTGCATAAAACAGCCTTGCCTGTGCCTTAGATCGCACTTCTCCATACCTACTTATTCCTAATTTAAGCAGTTCTAACATGATCAGTTTGTGCGTCTCTGTGAGATCCACCACACTAGCTAATAGACGAAGTTCATGCTGCATTGCTGCACGTTGGACCATCAAATTTCTCATGTGTCTTTGCTTGCCATTCAATTTATCTTCCAGGGCTTTTTTACCGATCATAAAATTCTTACGTCTAACCTCGTGATCTTCACCCACCCGCATTCTTCCCAATAACAGACTACCCCATATCTGTGTGTAAAATAATGTTTACCTGTTAGAATTGAAAATGATAATTGTAAAATGGTGAAGGTTTGATTTATCGAAAGTCCCCATACCTCGATAACAACGAATATACTCTTAATATCATCCTCCGAATCTCTCAATATATTTGCTTGCAATTGAGTAATAATTTGCGCAACAGATTTTCTGACGTTACTCCCATCAGGCATTAACAATTCTCCTTTAACTCCAAGAGTTGGTGAGAACGATACCGACTTCAGAGAAGATTCTAGAGGCTCGATTTTAGGCTCTGACCAAACTGGTAAAAATGATTCGCATCCAACGAGAATGGAATTCATTATGTTTAAGTTAGTTAAAAGCTCCTCCCTATAATTTCATAAAGAATTATTAAAGATTGAAGATTTGAAGTTGATTCAAAAAACCAAGAGAACATCAAAATTACCTTGACAAAGAATTTTTGTCAATAATATATTGCTGTATCCTATCAACGACTGGCGGTAGATATTTATTAAATATTCTTTTAATCGCTGCTATCTCCATCTCTCCAGGCACATACCATTTAACGTCTAAATTATTGTTATCTACGGTTTGTCCCCAGTCTCTGATAGAAACATATGATGGATCGTTGCAGTCTGCAACCCAGGAGTTAAACTCGCGAGGTGTAACAGTTGACAAGGATGAAAGTAGTATCTTCAAAAGTCGGCTAGCGATTTTACTGCCTTCTCTGGACTTTAGGTAAAGAGTTTTATCGAGAATTTCCATCAGCGTATCAATATAAGGTACCAAATAGTTCCCCCTTGTGTCTAAAGTTTCGGCAAGCAATTGCATACTGTATAAGATCTGATTATCCAAATTCTCTTCCTTAGAAACATCTTCGCCTTCCCCTACTGTGTCTAGTATGTTTCTTACTAAAGGTGGTATCAATATTCTCAAAGTTTGCTGTCCATTACCGCGAGAAAACGACCGACAGAGAACGGCTGCAAGTCTGCCAGCAACCTGAGTTTCTAGAATACGTTCGGTTGCGAGGGTGCGAAGTTTACGCAAAGCACAATCAAATATAGCATCGCTAGTCTGACCCAGAAGAGAAGTGCAGACACCGGCTAAAGCATTTTCGAACAATGATTCTAGCTTGCTCTTTCCGTCTCCTCCGCGACTTTCCAATCTGACAAATTCTAGAGAACTTGAATCTATCAGGTTGAAAATTTTGTCTAAAAATTGGAGAACAAAATCTTCAAATCGTGATGTCGACTCGCAGATTAATCTCTCCTCTTCTTCGATAGGCCCTTCAACTCTCGACGAATCTACTATTGGTATCTGACCAGCAAATACAGCTATCAAACGAAACGTAACAAAACATTTTCTCGCATCATTTGGATCTATTCCAGGGAGAGCCGAGAAAAGAAGAGGTAAAACATGTGACGGTCCCTCAGCGTACTGGTAGCCTGGATAGAATGAAAAAGAACAGAATTAATGATTTGATTTTTTTCTGAAATATGTAAAATTAGAAAATCTTTGCCTACATCGTCGATATTTACCAAAATTATAGTTTCTTGATCCTTGAATCATTGGCCTGGCAACTGATACGACACAGTTCATTGCCGCAGTGAGCTTGTGAGGCTCAGTGAGTGAATCTAGAACCGAATACAGCCTCTCTAATATATCTGGAATGATTAAATTAGGCCTAATAGTAGCCAAGTGTTGAAAAGCCTGGCCAGCATCCATGCCGCCCATTTTTCCAAACATTGCTGCCATAGCGACTGGTTTTATACTCATAACAAAACGGTCTATGTCTTCATCTGTGAGCTTATAAGCCTCAGGTATAGGCTCTTCCCATGTTTTTTTGCCGTAACGTTCTCTAGACAAATCATTACTCTTATAGCACTTGTATGATGCATAAAATGATCGCTATAAGATGTCACAACGAATTCTTACTTTCTTAGACGAGAGATGAAATGCAAGGGAAGCTTACTAAGCAAATCTCGCAGCTTGGATAACCATTGACCATAATTTGCAGGGTGGAAATAGTTTTCTATTGTTTTTAAAAACTTGTCAAGGTAATCCTGAGCACTTGATCCGTTGCCCTGTAATTTGTGGTCAATTATGTTTATTGCCGGATGGGAAAGAAAGAACGTTTCAAAATACAAAAAGACCAACCAGAACCGACACAATCCATATAGCGATTGATGATGTATCGATTTTATGGTGTTTACTGGACTGCATGTGCTTGTAGGTAACTGGCAGACTCAGACTGCGAACAAATCTGGTAAACATTAAGGGAATGTACGGCTCCCAGTTTATATATCCAATGTTACTAGACGCCAGTCTGGCCATGAGCCACATCATTTCATCCTCCCAATTAGGAGCGTTGTGGCAAACTTCCCAAAGGCTCATAAATTCATCGAACCACAATTGATGACCTAGAGAATGATACTTAGGAGGTAGATTCAGGGGTAAGAACCACTCCAAGGCTTCCATAGTTGTAGACATTGTAGAGCTATCCAAAGGACACAAGCTTGGTCTTAGTTCGTCTAGTATTTCTTGTGTTGCTGATACTGGGAAGTAAACTTTTGCCGCGTGAACTAGAACGTCAAGGGTCGATTCAAGGAATGAAAAATAACGATACATTCCAAGCGCAGTCTCGCCTGTAGCCATTATGCGGTAAATTAATCGATATAGTGGCTCCCAAGGCAATTCCAACTCCTCTGGGGAGATCAATTCCTTCTTTCTATAAAAAAAAAAAAAAAAACAGAAGTGGATAAATCAAATTCGATGTTATTTGTTTGCTTTCCGAGTTCTAGCCAGTTTTCAGAGTTAAAACAAGTCGCTATTGCAGTTATTTACTTATAAAACTCACTAATTAACTTGAATCTTTGGTATTTTGAAATGATTTTCTAGGATATCAATCAACATAATTCTTTTTTATTTTTACTGAAATATAATAAATTCTGAACTCTTCAATAAGAGACTGTAAAGTGATTAAGAAGCTTGGATTTGACGAGGCTCTAATAAATCTATTTCAATTGACTTCTCAATCATAAAATCTAAAATTTCATACTTTCGTCCAAAATCGTAACTAGTTTCGTTTTCTAGTTTCTTTTTATTTGTTACAAAATCAACAATTTTTTATGACAATTTCTTATCTAGCTCAACAATTTATGGAAAAGTTAGCGTATTTTTTTGCCGTATTGAAAACCAGCTTCGAAACTTTAAAAACAGTAGAAAATATTACTTTTCAAACACATAGAATCTAGAATTCCAGTTCAGGTTTAAAACTACTGAGAACTTGAGCAACAAAAGTGATAATATTCAAGCTCAGGGATTTTAGATCTACTAGAGTTGTAAAAACAAAAACGGTATGTACATACAAGGAGAAGTGAGACATGAATTATAGTTTCCATTATAAAATACAAAGATCCATTCATACTTTAGCAATATAATCAGCGTTGCTCCAAATTCGTTGATCAGATGAGGTTCCAGATTAGGAATAGTCAACAACTCGTACATCAGTTTAACCAATAGAATGTGATCATCCTTTGAGAATTTCATCCCGTAGATTTTGATGTACCTTAAATAAAGGAAAAGACTTAATTTCATGACCAAAAAAGAAAATACTACACCAGTATTGAGACCAGTATTTAGATAATGGTTGGTCCTCAAAGTCTATACACAAATTCAAATTTGTGGTATGCCTCGTATTATACGTAAGAGTAACTAACAATGAGATGATGCAGCAAAATTGGAATGTAAAGGATATAAAATGATTGGTACAAATATTCATGAATTTTTCCATGTTTTTTTATGACGTCATTCAGATTGAGCTTAATAAGTTTGGATTTAGACAAATGGTTTTGAGTTTAAATCAGACAGGAATTGAACTTGGAGGTAAATTTTGAGGAAAGGTGTACAGATTATAAACAAAAAAAAGGAAAAAGTATAGAAGATGAAGATTGACTAAAGAGTGGGTTAATAATTAGTACAGAAGAATGAGGATAACTTGGCTGTAGTCAAGGTGGGGAAGTAAAAGTGCAGATATAAGCATGATGTGATTCTAAGGAAAAGAGTAGACTAAGGAAGTAAAGTGTCGTAGCGTCTGTTATGCGACTGATAGTGACCTGCCTGTAGTAAGGAACTGTATGAGAATAATTCATAAGGCGAAGAATGTCCATGCTAGGACTTAATGACAGGATAAAATTATCGTTTTCGGTACTTTTTTTAAGTCCTAAGAAATTTCCCAAAAAATGTTAAAAAAAATGTAAAACAAGTTGCAAAAAAAATAGTTGATAAAAAAATTCTTCATTTTCATAATCTTACTTGCACAATCTTCCAGCCCACAGACTGCATCCTGGTCTAAGTTCCCTAAGTAATACAGCATGACCAAGGTTAGATTTTATTTCGGAAAACCAGGCCTGAGCTTCTGCATCGATTTCATCTGCGTATGGTAAAAGTTTATTGCAAAATATTTCTTTCTGAGTTTGAGAATCTAAGCTGCCAGTAGATGACTCGTTGTTTAAATCCTCCCCAAAATCATTGTCCATTGTGTCTTCGTCCATTTTTTTAATTTTTTTTTTCAATTCCTTTATACGATTATTTGTATCTCACTGTATTATTATTATTATTATTATTATATTATAAGTCTGTTAATTATCCTTGCTGTTAATAAAAATTATCGTGGAATATAAGTTGTCGTTATTTATCACTCTACAATAAGGCACTCACTACTGCTAAGCTATGCGTCACAAGTAATTCAGTCACCAACAACACAACTTGCTTATTTTACACTATTCATTTTTATCGAGTCATGTTTTTGCATAGCACAAACACTTTTTTAATTTTAAAGACTACTTGGCAGCTTTGTAGTCCCCTCTCTCGCTTTATTTCTCTCTCTCTCTCTCTCTATCTATCTATCTCTCTTGCCAATTCTACACATACATGACAAACAACCACGAACTAGAATATGAAATTATATCGCCTTTTGTATTTTAAATTAAATTTCTTTTTTTTATCATTGGCCAACAATAGAATACAAATTCGATAAGTCTAAGTATCTATTGTCTAACTACATTCTATACGATCGTATTATTTTATGTTTGGAAAGTAAAAACATTTTACTCAATGGTAAAAACACTGGACAAAAATCAAAGATGGTTCAACTACTCTTTGGTTCAACTCATCGATCAACAGCTGATCTTCCAAACATGCAATGCGGTTTACAGTTTCCTAAATACTTTACGATTATCATAAAAGACCGGATCGATAAAATACACATCGTTAACAATATTCAATAACGTTATTATTTTCAAGTAAGTCTATTCGCTTTTAATGTACTGTTTTAATTGCATTCGACGTATTATAACCTAAAAATATTTTATCTATCTTTCCCCTGTATAATCTATATACGTGTATTGGTTGTCATTGTCAAGGGTGAACATTATGAACAATTATAACCGTCAACAATAATAATTAAACCATTAAAAAAACAAAACTCTGTTTTATAGTTATCTAGCGAAAGATTCTAACCTAAAAAAAAATTTTCTCGTGTATTATATACAGAGGTTTTTTTTTCCCTCAGTATACTGTTCTTCGTCATCGCTGGGGATAGAAATTATGAATAAAACAGCAATGCACGTATTTCGGCTTTACGTCATGGCTCATAATCTCAGAAGAATACCTCGCAGCATGATGTGGACGTGTTATTCTCATACCGCCTCGCTTCCTTATTCATCAAATACTAATTCAAATACAAGAGGTAGTTTGAAAATGAAAAAACACAAATAAACAAACAAAGAAACAAACTTTATCCAGCTTCTCTCACCCTTTCACTAAACCAGAAACAAAATATTGCTTTTATTTCAGACTACAGATATGCTTTAACACCAGCCTCTCAGAGTGAAGAAAGCGACGCCATCCTCCAGTTTTTATCAGCTGCAAAGACATCGGATAATATATTTCAAATAGTGAAAGAGTATCGTCCGTTTTTAACGACTCAACACTCACTACAAGCTTTTAAAATGTTGGATAATATGCACAGAAAAAAAAGCATCACGGATGCGTCGATCAGAAATAAGATAGAGTTTATTCAGCTATGCGAGGTTCTTGCTAGCGACATAAGATCCTTGGATGCAAACGTTGCTGTAAAGATTTTAAAAATAATATCACACCTTGGTGTGCCGTCTTCCAGCATTATTTCGCAGACCTTACTTCAAGTGATCAGATCATCATTGAGTCATTTGTCTTTCTATAATTTAGTAGATCTGGATTATCAGCTGAATAGTTTTGTTAGCACTCCGTTAACTGACGCGTTAAAAATAGCTATACCATTAATGTGCGAATTACAATTGAACAATAAAATGATAGACACAAGCGACGCATCGCAATTGTGCAGCGCGCTTCTATACGTTTCTTTAACACCAGGTCATAAGGAATCTTTAGAAATGCTAATAGCCGCTTTGCAAGGAATAGGAACGACCATGCACGTATCTCAGGCAAAAAAAATACTACGAAGTTTGTGCGATTCGGAATATTTACCGCCTGGTTATGAAGAAGTACTTGTAAATGTTCAAAAAGTTTTAACGATAAATATGACGCAGCTACCATATCATGATATACAAATGTTGCTGGGAAAGGTTGTAAAAAAGGTTGCGCATCATGGAAACAAATTATTTTATAATGAGGAGTTTATAGACGCCTTTTCTAAGGCAGTTATATCCGAGGATTATGGATTTGAAGAAGGAGTTAAAATACTATCACATTTGTGGCGATTGGGGCACACCCAGATTAGATTGATCGATTATCTAGCTGCTAAATGCTTTGAAAACCCTCAACGTTTGAAAAATAGTACTCAACACACCGTCATAGCTTTGATAATAGCTTTGGCTTCGGCAGACTACAAACCCATATTTTGGGAAAGCATGCAAGAGATTATACTTAAAAACCTACGGAATTACGATTATAAACCTAAACCAATACTCATTGATTTTGCCATCAGTATGGCGGTCTTGGATTGCTTCGATCCAGAACTAATAAAAATTACTTTCAACGAACAATTTCCACACCCAAGATCTCCCAAAAATTATAGCCATATTTATTGGAATTTATTACTATTGTACCAAAGCGTTAAACTACTTTGCCCCACTTATAACGGACCCTGGCCACCAGAGCATATGATAACAGCTGCAATACAATCCAACGGGGCTTATGTTGAAAAATCATCCCTTTTACCTACGCTAGAAAAAGCCATGGGTGGATCACAATATATTCTGTCTAATCTGAAGTCAAAGCTTGGACATCATATAGGTGAGACACGTGTGATACTCTTACATATGGTTTCGGATTTCATATAAATTTTTTTATATAGCAAATAATTATTTGAATCCAATATTCAAAAATGTTGTTATTTGTTAGTAAATAAAACAAAATGGTAAAGTCTAAGTTTAAAATTTCAGATCATGTCGTTGTAATGAGGAAAGGCGGATACCCTGTGGCTATAAATTCGTTACAAGAGGTGCCTGATGAAGAGCCTGTAATGTATGTAGAAGATCTACAGCTTCCTGCCGAAAGTCAAGTGTAAGAAATTGAATTTTTCAAAATTTGTCGTTATAAAACTGAATTATTATTTTTAATAAAAATGTCCCTTCAATTTCAGAATTATCGTGATCAATTTGCCCGCTAATGCGTACTCAATAAATTCTCTCCGTCTAAAAGGAAATTGGACTTTACTGTTGAAAACATTGGAGATTCAAACAACGCATACAGTTATACCGATAGGTTCAACGATGTGGAATGCGCTGATGGATCATGAAAAAATACCATATTTAATGCAAGCTATTAGACTAAAATGCGACAGTCTCTCAGCATCTGCAAACATACGATAATTAGCGTGATTCTCGATTAGAATTCACTTACTTTATCGTAAGAAATTCTCTGCAGTATTTTCTGTCGTAGGATTTCTAGGCTCTTTAATGGTCAAAAATCAGTAAATAAATACAACACTATGTGTCTGAAAGTAAACCTGAGGAGTTGTTTGCTCATATTTTAATCTATTCATAATTGAATAAATCGACCGAACTGAAACCGAAAATTAAAAACATGTGTAAATATAAAAGTGAATATAAATAATTGAAAATTCGAAAAAATTTGCCTTTTTTCAATAATATAAAATCCTTCCGCGTATTGAAATAGGGAAAAAACAATAGGGAAAGTAGATATCAAAGGAAGGATTTTTGTTTTCTAACTAGTAGCTCATAAGCTTAGAATCAAAATACGTCAATTGTCGATGTATAACAGTTTATTATATCAAAATATATAATATATCAACAGGAAATATAATTGTCATTCGATTGCTAGTAGACGAATAAATTTATGTCAAATAATTAAAATTAACATTGTGTAGTAATAATTATTATTATTATTAAAAAAAAGCGTACGGAGGTACATACATACAAGCCAATAGTCACGATTTGCATTATTGTTACAATTTTTATTCTCTATTATTCTATAAATAATGGCAAAACTAAAAGGGGCTGTATTTAGTCGATGAAAAATAAACTTTTAAATATTATTCTAAAATCTAAAAAACTTACAACCCATTTGGTAAAAAAAAAGGATTTACCTGGCAAAATAAAAGCGAATAATAATAAAAAATTTCAAATAAATAAAATAAAAGTATTAAAAATATCTGCGAATTGAAAAGCTGCCTACAGATATTGAAAAGAAACGATTTGGAGCACCGTATAGCACCATTAATTGTCTCAAAATCTCCAAACATATTATTATCTAAATTGATCATTGATTTAGTCCGAATAATTTCAAAGCATTAAAAGCTGTAGCCAAAGCGACTTCCTCAGGTGATTTTCTCATAAAAGCAGCAACCATTTCAACAACGGCAGGTAAAGCGCACGGTTCGTTTCTTTGAAATGTACAATATCTGTGCAAAAAAGTCATCGATCTTTCCGTCAAAGCATCTTTTACATGTGGCGGTAGTTTACTAGCTCTAGTATTAGGGTACATAAACGGGGCGTCTGTTTCAACCAAAATTCTATCTAACGGAGCCTGGCCTCCCTCCAACAGCTGTCTAACTCCGCTATCAGATTTATCTTTACAAAGATACCCGGTTATACCCAAGTAAAAACCCTGATCTAAATATAATTGAGCTTCTTCGGCCGTTCCTGTAAAACAATGAACAAGAACAGGTGGTAATCTATCCACATAGTTGCTCAAAACTTGCAGCACATCGCTCTGTGCTGCTCGTTCATGTATAATCAATGGTTTGTTTAATTGGCAAGCTAATTGAACCTGCTTGTGAAATACATTTCGTTGAGTCTCAGGATCTGAAAAATCCCTGTTATAATCCAAACCGCATTCTCCTATAGCTACACATTCTGGATTACTAGCTATAGTTTCTAGCTCTTGTAAAGTCTCGCTATCTTCCCATGACTTTGCATCGTGTGGATGAACCCCCGCTGTCGAGTACAATGTGCCTGGGTAAATTCTCGTCAGTCTTAGAGCTTCTTTACTCGATCTTATGCTCGCTCCTGTTACCATTATCTTCTTAACTCCAGCATCTTTTGCGCGTTGTATTACACTGTCCAAATCTCTACTGTACTTTTTGTTGGTGAGGTTAGCGCCGACGTCTACTAGTATGTAGTTTTCGTAACACTGAGTCATTGCTAGGGTAGATTCTTTAGCAGGGGCGCAAGAACTTGTCGGATTTTCTTCGGCCATGGTGAGTTGAATGTTTATTTATGAGAGACAAGAAGAAGAACACTGTATGCGAAAATTTATATTATTACTTTTGGTATTATTTATGCGGTTTATAAATCGCATTTGATTGTGCGAAATATAGCTTTGATTATGCGATCCGTTATTTAGGTAATTTGTTTTTTACCTTTAAAATTATTCTGGTACTCATTTATAACCAAAATCTTTTACAATTCTCATCACCGTATGCGAGAAACCCCTTCACTTATTTATCTCTTATTTCATTGATATACAGAGTTTTCAATCAACGATACACCCTTCGGTCGGAGAGGTACGTTGATGTGATTGGCGCAGTAGGTTCATTCGGATTATTTGACCAATTGGAAGTGGAGTTTTTTACTACGTGGCGTAGTAGTTACGTTCACTATGAATGAAGTATTATCAATTGGAACGGGTGACGCACGCCTGCGCTAAAAGGACTATTTTTATCTTGTGAGAGATAAATCCCCTTGACGAGGGTCACGCAATTGATGTTAATTGAAAACAGACTTTTGATGTGTTTATGATATTTTTTTTAAAATTATTTTAGGAACAAAAAGAGAAAATTAATAATTATCACTTCAACTTAAAGAACGATCATAAAACATACTGTGCCACATCGGCCCTAGTTATATGTATATTATGCTAGTCTATCTATAGATGTGCCGAAAATTGATAATAAAAACACTTTCACTAGTTTATTATTCGTAATTATTATTCTAAAAAGTTTAAAATTTATTTTGGTGTAGAAATAGAAATAGATAATGATGCTTATAGGTAGAATTGGAAAGAACACATACCCACATCAGCTTTTATACATTATTCAATTCTCAGTGTAATTAATATATCCGTCTAATAACAAATAGTATAAAGATAAGCATATATTTAATTCTTGCGAATAACTGAATTAAAAATCTTGTTAAACTTTTTATCAATAGATATAATTAATCACTATCATTATTGATATTTACAAAAAGAGCGAAATACTTGGCATGCCATTTGGCCTCGCTAGTTGCTGTGGCAACCACACGTAATTTTACTGTACACAAAAGATTTAGAATTATTTGTAAATGATGAATAGAGTAGAGCAGTTGAAAATAATAGTTGTAGGGCCGGTAGGGGTGAGTCGATTAGGAAAACTGTGAATTTTTATATACCTACTATTGTATTTCTACTATTGTAGATATCAGTTGTTGGGTAATGCTGTTTTATTTCCGTTTTTACACAGAGTGGTAAAACAACGATATCTAATTTTCTTGCCGATGCAACAGAAATCCCTTCGGAACACAGGCCAACTAAAGGTGTTAGAATTCTTGAATTCGAAACCCAGAATATCAATGTTAGGAACAGATCTACAAAGGCTGAGATAGAACTGTGGGATTGCAGCGGTGATCACAAGTAAATGAATTAATATAATTAGTAAATGTTGTACGAACACTCAAGGACAAAGTTAACGACGAACTCGGTACTCCGCGAAAAAATCTCCATCTTCAAAATTCTGTAACTCAATAAAAAAAAGTTCAAAAAAATCATTTCAAAAAGCATATTGAAGGTTGAAATTTCATCTTAAAGATGGTTTTTTTTTTAAATTTTTTCTACGGTCATTACTGACCTCGTGACATAGGTTCGAGTACAGAGTTGCGAAACGGAGAGAAAACCAATTTTTAAATAGATTTTGTTCCGACTTATTTTCATTAAGTCGCAGCATTTTGAAAATGGGCATTTTTCCGCGAAGTAGCGAGTGCGCCGTTAATTTTCCCCTTCAAGTGTAGATCGAATTTCATTAAACTGTTCATTTTTTAAGATTTAAAACCTGTTGGCCAGCAATAAGGAATGACGTTAACGGTGTGATATTTGTACACAACGCTAAATCCCCGGAATATCTAAGAGAATTAGAACAGTTATACGATTATTTTGTTAATCAAAGTAGACTCGGACCGACAAGCTGCGTGATCTTTCACCACAATCAAGATAATAGCGGGACTGAAGTTCCCAAGACAATGTGTAAGTTAAATTGATTCAAAAGATGAGATTTTCTACTTTCAGAACATAGTTTATGAATTTTAATTGCACAGCATCGGCGCTGGCTCGAGTATCACAGGTAAGCTGTAACGTTGAAGAAGGTGGTAATAAATTGAAAGTTGATTTTCAATCATTTTTGGGAACTCTGATGAGCAATTTGCAGGAGAACACGGATCAGGAGGAGATCAATATTATGAGAGATAATATACTATTCACTAAGTAAATTGAACTAATTTAAAGGAACAAAGACAAAAGAATAAAAATATTTAAAAAAATGTTCCAGATATAATAAAGAAATTTTCCAAAACTTGATTATATGTAGTTGTAAATTGTATTTGGCATGAACATGTGATGTTTAATTAACAATCGATAATTACAATAGTTAAGTATATTCTATAACATGATCATTGTCAATGAGAAAAGATCAATAAGTCAAAATGATCGGTATAATCAAAAATAATATCGTGCAAATTATAATGATTGCATTGCAACGGAAGTGTGTGTTGCAAAAAGTTCGTTAAAGTGTGATATTGATTTTTTCAAATCCATTATCACTTTCAATAAAGATACTGATTAGTTATTCAAATAGTAACGTCTTGATTGAATAAAAATTATGGTAGATAATAGGATTGGATTGCAATAATAATATAAAAAGCAGGATATTGATTAATCAATATTTCGTACGATATGGAGTATTAATACTTTAGTTGAAATGTATGAGTCAATTAATAAAAAGAAAACGGAGGAAATAATAAAAATACTGAAGAATTGAATTGGATCAGATGAATAACTTTGAATGAATTATATTGTATATGTATATTACCTATGTAATAAATTTGTGATTTCGATAAAACAAAATTTGCCTTTTGTTTTCAACTACTTATTTTTCAAACAATCTGTGTTTTGAGAATATTACACAGTGTTTTTACTACAATCTACATAAACGACATTAAGTAAAAGTAAGAAGTAAGTGTTGATCTAAACGAAAATCACCTTCGTAATGCTTAATTATAATAATTCAACACATCATTATGTCTTCGGTATGATCCATCTTTGGATCTTCAGGATAGACCAAACCATACAATGCGGTCAACGCTGTTTTTGCAGCCATTTTCTTAGCATCTTTTTTGTTCTTTGCTGTAGAAAAAATTTTTTGCTGAATGTTAATACAGAATCCAACTTATGACTAATAAAAATTTTCATTTGCTTAACAATTCAAAACGGACAATAGATTTACCTGACCCATTGTAATCAATTCCGTCGATTTCCACCGCCAATGTAAATACTGTGTTTGGTGGATTTCCAATGCGATCTACTTCGACGTAAGTCAATCCAGGCTTCATTTGATTGAGCAACATAACAGGGTGAATGCTTATGGCATTAACTGGTAGATCTTTTTGAATCGGAGCTTTTGGTTCTTTTTTAACTCGTCCAGGAGAGACACCTGGCCTTGGTACCGGCACAACGGTACCTTGGTTTTGCCACTCAAGAAAAAGTTTGTAAAGAGCAAAACTGGCCAGAGAACTCCAAGGGACTTCATCTTGTTCCTCGGTGACTGTTTCTGAAGGCAATACTGCCATTTCAGAAATTTCCTCTTTAAGAGCTGCTGCTACAGCTTGCGCGGTATCTATTTGGCTCGATTGTCCATCCGATTCCGCATCAATTCGCGCCTTGCTAGTTGCTGTCGTCATCTTCTCAAGAAGCAAACATTTCAATGCATTCTCAGCTGCATTTTGGCGTGCTAATGGCTTAGACAATCCCTGGCCAACATACGTCTTTCCTTCGATCTGTAATGGAAGAATTTTGTGGTTTTATTATTCACGGATGTTAAGAAATAATGATTCTTCAACAAGATGAAATACTCAATCAAAATACACACGCTTACTTCAGCATGTACCACGAAAAGTGAGTTCGGCATGGTGGTTTGAGTCTCTGGAAATGTGAATTGTACTCCAGTCTTCATTTCGTTCAATACCATGATAGCATTCTTGGGCTGAAGTGCTCTCCTAAGTCGTTGATTCATCCTCAATCGCTTCAGCTTCTTATTTACCTTGTCTTAATTACAGTTTTTCATTAATCATGTAAAAGAAGAAAAAAATCAAGGGAGTAGAGGCTGAATATCGATCAGTTATACTATTCACACGTGTCATTAAACTGCTACAACTCAACAAAGCAGGCTTCGGAGCTTAAAGCAAAGTTTACAACTTTCAAATTTGCGCAGTGAAATTTCATCATTATTTTATACTCAAAGGCAAAATTAACGGCGCAGCCGATACTCCGCGAAAAAATGCCCATTTTCAAAATACTGTAACTCGATGAAAGAAAGTCTAAAAAAATCATTTCAAAAAACATATAAAATTTTGAAATTTCGTCTTCTAAAGAATTAAAAAAAAAAAAACCATCTTGATTTTTTTCGACCTGTTTTCATCGAGTTATAGCATTTTGAAAATGGGTCTTTTTTCACGGAGTACCGAGTGTTCCGTTAATTTTACCCTTGAGTGTATGTCCCCCAGACACTAAAGAAATGATCGTTCGACAATAATCCCGATAAATTCATACTCACAACCGGGAATCCTTCCGCGTTTCCATTTCGGTTGTTCCTGATTATCAACCTCCATACTTTCTTTATCAGCCTCAATACTGACGTCATTAGCAATTGCTGGCGGCGGTGGAGCTACAGGCGCTGATACAACAGTAGTAATGCTCGTAATGGTAGGAGTCTGCTTGAGAATTGGCTTCAAACGTGGTGCCTGCGGGGTTGCAGCTGGCTGTTGCTGTTGTGGCTGACTAGCCGGCTTGGAAGGTGGCTGTTGAGTCACTTGTACCTTTGACGGCTGGGAACCCTGCAACGTTCTGTTCTGTTGCTGTTGTTGTTGTTGAAGTGCCGGAGTCGCGGGTTTAAACTGCGGTGCATTTAGCACAGGATTACTCTTGTAATTTCCTTGCTGATTTTGCCCGGACACTTGTGCCGGTTGAAAATTTCCTTGCGCCGAATACTGTAAATCATAGGGTGGGTCGCCACTACACAAGGAACCTCTGCGGTTGTGCTACCCCACCAGGGCCCGGCTTCGCACACGTATTTAACGCAATCTAACGCTACCCCTATAGCTTACACCTGACAAAATTCCTTTTAACAGTACTAGACGTTTCTTAATTCATAACTAAACCATGACCGCACTTAAAGACAAACTTATCATCCACTTTATTCGTCAGGGGATACACTGATTTTGCACGTTCATAATAACTTGAAAATGCTCAACTAAATGATTTTTCAAAGTAATTAAGGCAAAATAATTGTTCAATGGGAAGTAGTTTAGGAGATTGTGGGAGACTGAACTGCTGGATAATGAAGTAGAATACCTTTCTGCGTTGTTATTAAATATTTCAACTATTTCCACAGAAATAGAGGGAGAAGGAGTTTGCTTGGTGAAATAGAACAAATGCTAAAATCGTGTACCACCAAAATGTTCAGAACATGAGTTAAGAACGAATCATTAAGGAAATGGCTCAGGATGCATCGTGCTATGAGGGCAGCTGGCGAGTCTGCCCCTGGCGGGGCGCACCTCCTCGGTATTGTTGTATAGCTACTAGGGCCTGCATTGCAGGAAAGGGGAATATGGGGACCACTAATTAGTACATGCAAATACAGACTGGCTTCCGCACTTTTATTTAAACTGGAAACTGGAACACAGGAATAGTATGCTACCCTACTTGTTGTAATTATTACATATATTTGTGATAATAATCACAGAACAGTGATTAAAATTCTTCTGCTAATTCCAAATATCTTTCTAAAGTGTAACTTTATTCACTCTACATTTAATTTTACAAAGCTCGTTTGATCATTTTGCGCAAATTAATAAATCTACGATTAAATAAAACATTTCAAGCTGGATGTAGAGTGTGTAAAAAAAAAATCGAAATTTTTTTTCCCATGACACATCCTATAGTAGTAAGATGAAATAAGATGTCTCGTAAAGTATGAGCCCTTAAAATTATTATTTAAAGGTCACTCTATGCTATTTTTTATTTCCATTAAAAATACATAGGAAATGTTCTAGTGGTGTAAAAAAAAAGTTGCTCGGTTTTTTTCAATAAATCTGACTCTATCAAAGTTATTATGTATATGTATATGGTTATTAGCCATGACTAACTTGGAAATAGTTAGATTTATTGAAAAAATCAAAAGACCTTTTTTGCAGAGCGTTTAATTTTGAACAAAATTAGCTATGCACAATCTTTTTAAGTAGATCCTTGAGTTCTTGAAATATAAAAATCGAAAAGTGCCACCAGAACATTTCCCATGTATTTTAAATGGAAATAAAAAATAGCGATGAGTGACTTCTAAATATTAAGATTAAGGGCTTATGTGTTAACAGGCATCTTATTTCACCTTACTGCAACTATTGAATGTGTAATTGGAAAAGAAAAAAAAATATATCGATTTTTTTAAACACCTTAATATAGAGTGGTTCAATACTGGAATTAGATACTTGCCGAGCTTTTGAAATATTTTTAGTACTGTATTTACTCATTCAGAGCTTACTAAAGCAGTTCTTTAACCTGTGTTCCTGTACAAACTTAATAAACCAAACCAGAAAAAGAAAAATTGAATTTTTTTTTATAGTCGATTAAAAATGTGATGGACTTTTTGTGATTTAAAAATTCAATATTTGCATACCTATACCGAAGGGACTAATATACAACAAGCGGTAGTGAAAAAATCTACTTGATTTATACATTTTTTACTGTTTTGCAGTTAATCAAAATTCAACTGGCTATTCAATTCGCTAGTAATCAGCTCGGAACTTAAATGAATTCTGACCTTGTATAAGATTGACGACGAATTTGGATAATAAAAACTATTCAACGAAATATAAAATATGTTCATAGACTCTGTTTCTACATGATTCATGAATTTTAAAGTAACTTTTTTTTTCAATTATAAAAAATCTAGGCCTTTATTAAAAATTGAAATAAGGCATAATTATGATTTCTTTTTATTGGTTTAGAATTGAAAATCATTAAGGATAAAATCTCACCGTTGAATTCTGATATGCTTGTGTAGAATTTTGGTTTGCACTCTGACCTCTTCCTGTAATTCGATAAATTAGATTCAATATTATTTATCAATCATTCCTCAAGTTTTGGATGACAATGAAGAATATAAATATTATACAAATATGATGAATAAAATGGGAAATTCTATTTTTAGTGAATAATTGAGATACAGGAAATTATATATCTCACACGCGGACGTAACATTATCGATTTCAACGTAACACGAGAAATGAAAAATATAAAATTCAGACATTTTATTATTGATGACAAACTAAAAAAACAGTCTCATTTTTTCCGGCTCGCTCCAACTTACCATTGCCGTAACCTTGGCTGTTTCTGCTTCTGGTATACATTGCAGATCGGACTTTTAACGATTATGATAATTGGAACAGAGGCTTTCTCTCTTTGTAAAAGTCGTCTAATTTTTAAAAATTGTTAGAAATATTGCTTCCTTGAACTTAGTTAATGGCGGCTGTCGTAACAGTCTTGTTTTAGCAAGACACGAGTTGGTCGTAGTTAAAATACAGTCGTGAAAGGAAAACAGGAAAACTTTATCATAACTTGTCCAGCTATTTGAATAGTTAGACAGTAAAAGATCCGGTTCCTCCGTGTGATGACAATTCCCCGAATTCTTTGTCGTTTATTGTTTATTTCAACAGATAAGATTAGCGAATCTCATATCTTATGAAATTTGATACTTGTTTAAGCTGTAATCGGAAAGTAATGTCATTAAATTGCTTCAAAAAGTGCTTCGATACTTGATCCCACGGAAATGGAATTACTGAACAAAGTGATAAGTAGTAACAATTTTGGGCTGAGAAAAACCTTTCCATGGGACGGCTGTCTGCAAGCAGAATCTAATTATCTTAAAACTAATATAAGTGACAGTGAGCAAGGTTACCTAGCTAATGTCATGAGGTACATTTTTAAAAAGAATACTAAGCTGCGAATTGAACGATTGGAAAATCCGTATTTATGGGGAAGATACATTCTGCAATATGAGGAAATGCGAGCTGATTCAGAGACCAAAAACGTAGAGGAACTGATCATGATTCATGCCACGTCAAGGTCTAACGCATACAAAATTGCGGGTGAGAATAAAACGTGAATATATGTATGTATACACATGCTGCTAAATTTGATGAACATGATTGTTTATTTTGTATAATTGTTACAGAGACTAATTTTGATTGGCGACTCGGAAAGCGTGCTCGTTTTGGAAAAGGCGTTTGCTTTGCGAAACATGCTCAATATACTCAACAATATGCCTCTAGAAAAGAAACTTACATTGTAGCTGGAGTTTTGGTTGCTAACAGCAGTCCTGGTAAGAAGAAGCAGAAACTTCCCAAAGGCAAAGACGACACTACTACGGGAAAGACTGAGAGGAATGTTTGCATTAAATATTACGATAATGATTTTTATCCATATTACATTGTGCAAGCACTGTAAATATTTAAAGATTTGTTTTCATCATATAAATAATTCTGAAAATCTACAACATCCCTCACATGCTGCATGCAACATTGTATCAATAAATGTCATATTGTTAGCGCACGGTTGCGTAATATGTATACAACCCAACCTTGTTCGTTTACGTTTACTAATCCTACATAAATTAGAATATATTTATCCAGTGGCTCTTCTGTAAAGCGACAGGATTATACCTGTGTTGGCAAAGCTGTTGCTGAAAATTGACGTAGAAGAAAAGCGTCCGTTAAATACAATTAAATAGAATGCGGTAATGTATAATCTTTTCGGAACACTTTGGGAAGTATCAAATTCAATTTGTCCAAGAACTGATATAGTTAGATAATAAGATCCGGCCCATTTTAGAATATATCAGTTGTTACATAATCGAAAAAATACCCTGTAAGTCTTTCAAAAGAATTGCTTATCCCCTCTCTCGCACTCGAAGTTCATCATGTGATCATTTCTCAATGGCTGTTAGTAGAGAATCGTAAACAGTTGCCGATGTGTAGTTTCGGTTAATTTCAAACTGCCGAATAAGATCAAAAATGGAACTGATAAACGCTGCTCTTCTAAACGACAATTTTGGGCTAAGAAGACAATTTCCATGGACAAGAGAGAACCTAAATGACACTTTGATACAAACGTGGATTCGTCGAAAAGAACGACGCTTCCTAAAAGATTTATTTGCAGAAGTTTTCTACGAAGATGATTACCTCGACATTGAACGTATAGAAAATCCGTATTTATGGGGACAGTATGTTCTTCGATATGAAGAAATGAAAGCCTGTTCTATATCCAAGCATGTACAAGAGCAAATTATGATTCATGCAACTTCATATGATAATGCTTACAAAATAGCAAGTAAGCATAAGATATAATCGGTTTTGCCTGCACGCCAAACCTAGCTATGGATAAACCACATTTAATCTTTACCTCTCTTTATCATTGCAGAAAAAAGTTTTGACTGGCGTCTTGTAGAGCGTGCTCGCTTTGGGATAGGAGTTAGTTTTGCAAACAGTGCTAAATATGCTCAGCGTCGTGCCACAAGAAACAGTGTTTACATTGTTACTGGAGTACTAGTAGCTAACAGTAGCCCAGGGACTTGGAATCAACTAATTCCTGCTGGGCAAGACGACACAACTACAGGATTCACAGAAGATGTGTGCATAAAATATCATGACCACGAATTTTACCCATATTATATTGTACAGGATTAAATCATTCGACAGTTTTATTTTAATATATTCATATCATAACATGATATGATATTTTTTATTCTCATTGTATTAAAAAGTATGATGAAATAATTCCATATGTTACCAGTTAAAAATACTATGAATAATAAATATCTATATTCTTTCTAATAAACTATGTCGCCTTTTATATTCATATGAATTCATATCCTGAAACTATTTCCCGTGATTTGTAAAATACAAGAATATTACCTTATATTTATTAACCGAATCGTTTCACAAGTGGATGAACTCACGATTTTTTTATACGAGAATTTAGACTGTTAAAAAAATACAGCTACAATTGTCGAATTCTGTCTAACTGTATAAATTAATGGTTAGCTGGCAGGACCAGTCGGGGAATACCCGAAATATATAACATTATCGAGGTGATTTCTGGTGCCCTTCAATTCAACAAGCATTTAGTCTCATTTCTACACTTGATATTTGATGACAAGGCGTTGCTGGAGAATATAAAAAAAAAACTTCACCAAAGTGTTGAATGTAAGAGTACAAGTAAAGCTTGAATTTTTTTATCTTCATTAAGTGCCGATCTTGAATTAAAAATGGAATTACTCCAGGCAGCTATCCATAATAACGATTTTGGATTACGAAAAAGATTTGGATGGAGTGGTGTAAATATAGAGTCTAGCAAGCTAAGATCAGACATAGGATGGTCCGAAAGAAATTATTTAACTGATCTTCTGAAACCGGTTTTCCCAAACGGCGTGCTGAACATTGAACGCATAGAAAATCCGTATCTATGGGGGCGATACGTCTTGCAGTATGAAGAAATGAAAGCTGAAATTGAAACACAGCATGTGAAAGAGCAGATTATGATTCATGGAACTTCAGCTTCGAATGCTTATACCATAGCAGGTGAGGTCATAATATCACATGTTTAATATCTTCGGTTAAATATTTATTTTCATTATTACAGAAAACAATTTTGACTGGCGACTTGTGCGTCGTGCCCGGTTCGGTCAAGGTATCAGTTTTACAAGTGATGCTAGCTATGCTGAGCGCTGGGCCACAGAAAGTAGCGTCTATATCGTAGCTGGAATTTTAATTGCTAACAGCAGTCCGGGAGGATGGTATCAAACAATCCCAATAATTGGAGAGGATACAACTACTGGATTTACAACAGAAACCTGTATTAAATATTACGATAATGATTTTTACCCTTATTATATAGTACAGCAATAAATTGTTCGTCATATTTAAGATCGAAAAGCCTCATTCTCCTTGCATGCTATGTGCATTATGAATACATATTATTAATAAAATTAATGTTTTTATTATACATCTTGTGTATTTTCATTGTAAGAAAACAACTATACATAATATTGCTAAATTAAAGAGAGAATTTCATATTTTGTGTAATTCAAATATTTCCGCGTATCATATATTCGATCATAATCGACTCTCGAAAAATAATCGATCATCATTCGACTGATGCGCAAAGTGTTGCGCGTAAAGAGAGCGCAAAGGTTAGGAAAGTCGACGAACCACAAAATCAAGATGCTACCGTCATAATGTGAAACGTTTTAAGCCTCGTGTGCGCAAAGAAACGGTGTTTCAAGTGTATTATGGCATCCGTGTTATCCGGAAAAGGATACATGGATGCAGCGAACAATCAAAAAGGACTGGGTTAGTATTTAACAAAAAATATCTCAACTGCATATTATATCGTTCAAGCACCTTGACAGTGCGTGTCTTAATATTTCTGGAGGGGGATACGTTTGTTGATTACTACAATATTTCCTATCCATTACACATCACTAATTATAAATAATAAACAATCATTTTTATCGCTATTAACATATTTCTACAATATCAAACTCTACTTGTAATATGTAAATTCTCTATCAAAACCTTTTGCTCATACCATACGTCAGCATCATTTCTCTATGCGATCTTAATTACCAAGTCCAGTAATTAATTCTGATCTACTATAGCGCTCATTCAACATCTACGTTCATCTAATTTACATTTTCCGTATCATCGACATCTACCGTTAGACACAAAAATCTCGATTTTTATACTTCACGCGATTGATTCTTAGGTTATGATACACTAATCATAAAACATTCCGTTACTATCTTTGTTTTTTTGGTGATTTGTCGAAGCTATTCATTACAAATTAGTATGAACTTGAAAAAATTCTTATTCAACTTGACTGAAAAATAAAATAAAAATAGAAATTTATAAATTATTTTTTTATTTCTCTTTTTTTCTAGCCGCCCCAGGGGCTGGCGGTAGTCCTGCAGTCGACAAGGGGAAAGAATGGCAGATGGAACTGCTCATGGAAAAACTTAGATCTAAAGCTTCGTCGTTCAAATCTTTTGTTGAAATTGCTAAAAATCTTCGAATGGCAATGCTTGTTAGTATTGATTAATTTAATTAAAATGCCATTGATTCAAATATCCTAATTATCATTCATTTTTCTATCATCTTTTTTTCCAAGGATAAACGCTTCGCTCTTGATAGCGTTGAGAAAAATCAGCTACAAAAGTGCCTCGACACCTTGCAGCATTCCATAAAAGTTACATCTTTGCAGTCGATGGTAGAGCGGCTTGAAAGTCTGACAAGACAGTTAGGGTACTCATTTATTTTGACAAATTTTTTCAACTGATCAAAATTGTATCTGAATTTTCAATATTTCTTATTTTAAACTCGTCATAATTGATTTTTTTTACAGGCTAAAATTCATGCCGGGACCTTCTGGAACAGAATTATTTATATCTTCAGACATGTTTTATCTAGAAGTTGTCCTGGAATCGACCGGCATTGTTAAGGATGTAAAAATTCATCACGAAGGAAAAAATGAGCAGCAGGTGAGGATCTGGTTGTCTGAAAATTTTGGGGTTATAGTTTAAAAACCATAATTTTATGAAAGCTGATTTGACCAAGGGAATAAAAATGTTTAGAACAAGGATTTTACTTTGCCAAACTTTTTTTAAAATCGTTAGAACGATATAAATAATTTTGCAGAGTTGCGAGGAGCTAGTAGCGTGTTTATCCCGCGGAGATTTTGTCGATTTTACCGCCCAACTCGAAGGTCTGGCCTCAATTTATCAACTGAATGCAGAAAAGAAGGTGAAATGCAAAGCTTTCAGTGCTCTGCAGTCCCTTGAAGCAGACTTAGGCATATTGGCGCAATTACAAACATTCATGAAGGAGCCTTTCAACCTTGTACACAAAAGCCCAGTTGGTAAGAGTCCGCTTTAATTTAAACACTCTAAAAGTGAACTAAAAAAAAAATACATTTCTTAATTTGAATCCAGGAATTTTAGAGAGAAGGAAAGGAGGCCATGCTATGAAACTAACATATTTTGTATCACCGTACGATTTAATTGACCAAGAGAATAGAAGCTGTGATATACTCAGCTCGGAAACTATTATCACTAGGAGAATTGGTCATTCGGTTACAGTTTGCATGGAAGGATCGACCGCACACAAATTACCAACGTCTAGCATTATCACTGTTAATAGAAGCCCCACTGGAAAAAGGTTGAAAATACTCAAAAATTATACAATAACAAATTGTTTCTCTCTTTTTTGTGGAGCATTATAAACGATTTATGGATTTCTAGTGCCCTTGCGTGCTGATTAAGACCGCTATTTATTTATCAAGTGATTAATCTGATTCTTTGCTCCTTTAAATCAAGAAACAAATTATTTTTTTAGTACTCCATCGTACGCGCCTTTGACCGGAACAAATTCCTCGATGTTACCAGCCTGTTTCATCTTAAAATTGGCAAAAAAGATGCCAATGTGCCTGGAATTAGTTCGCAGAATACAAAAGGTCACAGAATTAGAGTGCGGAGATATTTCAACACCACATCCGCTGCTGAGTCTGGTGGTCCAACATGCAAGCGACGGGCAACTAGACTGCCACAATAACAGAGGGCTTTATGTGGTGAGCTATAAATCTTCTGTTTAAAAGATTACTGTAATAAATTTTCGCAACAGTTTATATTAATTGAGTGTTTAAAGTTTAAACATAGATTTTAACATCCAGAAGAGAGTGTTGAACTTTTCTGGCTGTTGGCAGTAAAGAATATTTAAAATGTTTAAAAGGGGTTTTGAATTTATTGCTGATCTAGTATTTTGATTGCAGACACTGCCTGACCAGCAGCATTGCTACTTCATGACAGAAAATAGGAATATGGAAGGTGTGCTAGTTAGTAGCATTCCGTTTACACATCCAGCTCATGTTCCGCAGATCCTTGTGTACCTCAGGCAACAGGCGCTTTTTAATTCGTTACTGGCAAGCTGCGTAAGACCAATGGCAAGGCAAGATCCTGAACACACTGTGATGTTTGAGGTCAGTGCTTTGTCCTGGCAGCATCTTTCGGTCAGCCTTGAACATCCTTTTGAAGAAACTATGGCCACTGCTGAGCTAGATTTATCAGATATATCTACTTTAAAATGTAAATTGTACGGAGTTAGTATGAATAATAGCGAATCATCGTCAGAACTGGCTGGTAAAGTGCTTCAGAGATGCCTCAGCATACCTGTAACTATGAGAACTTTAATCAAAACTTGGGAGGGTAGAAATTCTGGTAATTCTAATTCAATGAATAGCAATGGGGGTAATTATAACGTTAATCTTGGCCCTGGTAGAGACCAGAATGGTCACAATGGTTCGGGTATGCCGGATTTTAACAACGGTGATGTTAAAATAAAGCAAGAACCTGGATTGAACGGCAACGGAGGTATTGGTAGGCAACAATCGTCGCAGCAGTCTTTTTTAGAAGCCGGAACGGAGAATAGTATCGGTTTTCCGTCTTTTTCCGGCCATTCCGATACGACTACTGCTATGTTGAATCCTCTACAACTTGGGGCGCTTCTTGGTCAAGCCAAGAACTCTGCGGGGTTGATAAACCCGTTGGTTGAAAGACAGTCTAAAAAAGCGCGTAAAAGAAAAGCTGTGGATGGACTGTGGAGAAGTCCAAAGAGGAAAGGTGAGGAGATGGGTGAAATATTGTTGGAAAGCTCTAGTTCTGATTCCACACCTTTAGGCACACCCACTAGTAGAGATAATCAAAACGAGTTAAGAACTCCGACGCCTACTTCGGCTGCTAGTATAGCAAGCGGTCTTGATTTGTCTAATCTTGATCCCGCTGATATTTTAGGGACGGACAAGAGCTCAGACTATGACATGGATAATGATAATGAAATAATGGAAGTTCACGAGTTGCAAGACGTCGAGGAACTGCTTAAACGAGAAAGAAAATCTAAAAAACGAGAAGACAAGAAGAGTCCTAATATATTTGAGGATAATAAAAATCTTGTTCCACCGTCCGTTAGTATAACGCCTATTTCCAGCAGCGGAATTGCACAATCGTCAAATTATAATTCTGTATTAACAGGAATGGGGCTAGAAAGGCGACCGGGAATTGAGATTATACCTATAGCCTCGTCTCCGCAAACTAGCCTTCCTAGTTCGATTACCATCACTCCTATCGCTGGACCGGCTTCAAAAAACTTAACTGATGAGCGCAGGGACAGGAAGAGCTCGAAGAATAAAACTGAGGATAAGAATAAGCTAGAGAAGAAAAGGAAACGGAAGAGAGAGGACAGTCCTATGGGACCTCCTGACAAGTTACCAATCAAGCCGGACCCTTTGTCTAAACCTGTTTCGGTGAGTATTAAACCTACCGAATCTCCTCCAAACCTAACAACAAGACCTTCGTCACCTGCAGCTACGCTGAGAAAATTTAGTCCGTCTCCTACGCATACTAGTCCGTTAGCTCTTGTTGGAAAATCCAGTCCTACCCTGAAACAACCTGTTAATAAACCAATACAAAGTCCGAAACATTCACCTGTTTACAATAGCCCTAAACATACGACGATACCAGCGAGCGTCAGCCCAAAACACGGTACTTCATCACCAAAACATGCCAGTTCTGCCAGCGCTGGAAAACCCAGTATGTCAGCATTGAAATCTGCTGCTAATTCACCATCTAGCAAGAGCAGCGACGGTATTCCCAAGGCTAAATCTTCTAATAAAGAATCGAATAGAGATAAAGAGAGGAAAGCATCCTCTCTGGCTTTTGGCGGGTCGGGTCACCAGAGTCCAAAGATGAAATCGTCTAGCGCAAAATTAAAGCAATTGGATTTAAATCCTAGCGCCGAGACTCCTCCCTCTCTACCAAGCAGCGGAGGCAGCACGCCTCCCTCTGGTGGCTCGGATATTGGAAAATCTGCTACTGCTCAACAGCAAGCGAGAAATCGTAAAGGTTCGCTTAGCGCGGTCATTGATAAACTTAAAAACGCCCAACATTGTACAGACGATGGTAACGGTGCGTCTAAAGGAAGTCAAAAGGATCGTGTTAGTTCTAACAAAGTTGGAGAGGGTAAAAGCGGGGGGAAAAATCCCGTCGATACTAAAAATCCAACCGAATATATGGTAAAACATAGTTCGGAAATGAAAATAACTTTTAATAAAAAGGGGACTAAGGATTCAAAGTCCAGTCCTAATATCAAGTCTTCGTCCAGTTCTTCTTCAAGTTCGGGAAATGGCTCACCAAAGACTCATACTGGTTTAAAACCAGGAGTCAATTCAGGTCCTGCTTCTAAAAAACCACAACAACAAGTATCTCCAAAATTACCCGGTAGTTCAGGGTCTGGGAACAGCGGCAACAAAGGAAATATTGCCGGTCAAAAAGTGCCTTCTGTTCAAAAATCTACTTCTGGGTCTAGTTCTGGTAGCGGCTTACTAGCAAAGGGTATATCTGCCAAGTCATCTGGCTCTCCAAAGATAAATAATTCGGGAGCTACAGATCTTAGTCGAAACAGAGATAAACCTCGGCCACCAAAATCTGGAGATAAAAATATTTTCGGATCTAAAGGCTCTGATGGTAGAAAAACTTCTAGTCCATCGGCAATACGGGAAGAAAGCGAGAGCGAAAGAGCCTTTAAACTTTTGGCTGCCCATGCTTCTATGTCAAGTCTACCTAATTTACCACCTCAACTTGTTGTCGAAGGACTCATGAAACAACTGGATACAAAATTTCAAATACCAAAATTATCTGCGCGAACTAATGCAGACGCGGATAAAAAATCAGTAGATAAATTGACGATATCAGATAATAGCAACAATAGAACAGATGTTAACAAACTCTTAGATAGCTTATCTAATAAATCTGAATCTAATAAGATTCAAACGGTTTCTTTATCTAATGCAAAAACGGTGGATGATAGAAGAGACGTTCAATCAAAACCGGACAATTTATGCACAGCTTCGATATCTATTAGTCTAGGTAACAGCAGTCCTAGTTTAATCATGCCGCCCCCAACTGTCAGTCCACACGATTCTGATGTACCAACTAATTTATCTATGCAACCAGCAGATACGGAGTCTAGAGAGATAAAAGAAGTTGTTAGTCGGCCTTCTCAATTCCTTAATTGTGCTCCGTTGAATGCCAGTAAAGAGGAAGTGATACCTAAGGTAGAACCCATATCCGCACCAAAATCATATCCTCTGGCAAACAGCGGGACAGAGAGCCTTAATTTGAGTACCAAGCCGGCGGATGTAGCTGCCCTAAATAAGTACAAGGAGGATAAAAAGCCTGCTATTATTAGCGTAGATAGTTCTATTAAACCGCCACCTTCTTCTCAAGAAGCAGCTGAAATGTTATTAGACTTTTCTACGCCTAAAGAAGTAACAAAGCTTACTACGGTCCCTGAAAGAGCTATGGCACAAGCTGCTCCTGTTAGAAGGAACACTCCGCCACCTCCGCCTCCAACTTTTCCACCAAGTCCTTCGGTCAGTGTTCATATTGTAAAAAGTCCTGCCCCTTCTCCCAGAGTTGTACCACCTTCCCCTCATTCTGCATCTCCTTGTATTACCGACGACGAATTGATGGACGAAGCACTTGTTGGGATTGGCAAATGAAGGTTACTTAAAACTTAGCTACTTAATTACATACTTTTTTTTTCTTTTTTATCATATTTCCGAATAGAGGAGCGAAATCATAATGCGAAACGCATCTTTTTTCACATTGAGACTGTTTAGAGCAATTAGTTTGGGGTTCAGCTATTGCTATCGGATATTATTGATTGTGAAATAACAATGCGTTTTGATGTTCAATAATCTGTGGCCAAAGTGCACTACTAGTTGTTAATTTAAATTCTGCCTTTACAATCTTAGATTTTGCATTTTGGACACAGAAATATAATCAATCCTCCTATAGACAATCATTTTTCTTGAGTATTTGTCTGGGGTATAGAATGAAGTGCCAATTAAGGAACTGATCAGACAATATCATTAAAAAACTGAAATTCTTACTTGCCATATATATATATAGAATCGATACTGGCAGCTGATTAAAGACTTTTAATTGAGTTTTCGTCATTCACAACCGGATTTTATCTCTTTGAATTTTTATTTTTTTTTTAATTTGGTTTGCTAAAATTTGGGCAAACCTTATTTGTAGCTAAGATTATATCGATGATTGATATTCGATATACTAGTTGTAAGTAATCAAGTGCTGCCATAATGGTAATTACTAATTATAAAACGAAAGATTAATGAAATATTTTATTTCAATCACATATATAAGACATTATGGGGGGAAAAGTATGATAAATAATTATGACTAATATAAAACGGATAAAAAATTGACTGGTACAAACGTAATATTTTCAAGGTATACATATACTGACACGAGTAATTAAGTGATAAATGTAAACCAGATTTTCATTGGTTTGGGCCACATTTTACTCATAATTTATAATATTATATAAATCTAATAATGTTGAATTGTACAGTATGTATTGTAACAGAAGTCTTTTTCATTACCACATCGTGGTGGAAAAAAAAAACCAAGAGGCAGATTTGTTATATTATAATGGGGAATGGGGGGGGGGGGGGGGGGGGGGGGGAGAGGAAAGATAAACAATACACTTATGTTTACAATATTATTTATTTCTTATTATGCATACAAAAATATAACATAAGTATGTAATAATAAATAATAATTCATGTCGCATGATCTGTAAATATAAAAAGACATTGACAATTCATGAGTAATTAATATCGGATTTTCATTAATTTATTTGAATTGGATAAACTAATTAAGCCTATCCAAATCTAATTATTTGTTTCATTAAAGTTAACATTAGTATTAATTTACAAATAAATACATAAATAAATAAATAAAACATTGTTCTCTTGGTTTTTTATTTTCTAATGCAAAAAATTGAAGCAAAAAGAAAATCTAAATAAATAAATAAAAGAACAGAACTTATATACAGTATCTCGTAAATTAATTTGTATAGAAAAGAGGTTCTATTGTATTATCATTGAGTATAAGAAGTGTACAATGTAAGACTTGATAATAAATGTTGTTGTTAAGACTTATTTCTTCAAAAAAAAAAAAAAAAAGAATACTTGTTTCATTAATAATATAAATTTGAACCAATGTAAAAATTAGGAATGGGTTAATAAGTCTATAATAACAAGTACAGTGTTACATTTTGATAGATTTATTTGTAAAATACACAACAGCTTTTATACCCTATACAATCTGTTACGTTAATTTTTCTTCTCATATTAATCTAGTTAACATACCTAATTACTTATTTTTATTATCAGCATTAAAAAACAATAAAACAACCCACAAACATATGTATATCACAAATAACAAAGATATACACATCATATCTCTATTATGTATATATATTTTTCGAAATAGCAATTCACGTATACATTTTAATTGTTATTATAAGTATACTATCAGATTTATGCTCCTTATTCTGAATTCTTAATGCTTTATCAAACTCAAACATAGTCTCAATAGTTTATTAAAGTATACCAACCGATCGATTTAAAATCTAATCACAGAGTAGTTTGATATTGCAATTTATACAGCGAAAAGAAAATCGATCCTAAATATTGATTCTCATTACAACTTAAAACTCAAGTTTTTATTTTATATAACGGTAAAAGAAAAGCGATAAAAAAAGATCACAGTACATACATAGCTTAAATTAGAGTCTAGAAATAATAATATCCAAATTTTCTTAAAAAAAAAAAAATAATAATAATTAATTATTCACAATAACAACTATGCTCACTCACATTTTACTTTTTGATTCTGTGTAACATATTCTTTTATTAAACATAACTATACTTCACGTATTAATTGATTATATTTAAATAAATATCAATAAGTATTTGATAATCCGTGGCAGGTCCAACTTCTTGGTATAAATAAATCTAAGAATTGATCTTTGTGAGGTGGGCAATTTATCCTGGCATAAAATTCCATTGAATATAAACTGAGTATGGTACCTGTGCCCATGCACAACGTTAACCACATGAATACGTTACCACCGGCTCGTTTATTCTTTTGTGTAAGAAATACGAAAAGTACACCGATACCACCGAAATTAACTAACAGTACTGGGTAAAAGAATCTGAATGTGAACGCTAGTATGTATTCATGGAAAATCGCTGATACTAAAAATACCATGAAAGTTGAAAGCACCTTGTTTCTCGATGTGATTATCTCATACAGATCTTTATACACGTACATGTACAACCAGTCGTGAACAACTACGTTCCAGGTCCGGTAATACGCGCCGTAAGATGTGGAGTTCCACCAGTCCTATTTAAACGAATGAAATGAATGACTTTCTTTTAATATCTTTGATATTTTTTTTTCTTTCATATAATTACATACCTTGTAGAACATTCTGTCTGCAAAACGAAGGAGTTCTGCAGCTGCATTCATCCATGAATGAAGAAGGCAATAAAAACCGCAGAGAAAAGCCAAAGTTCCTGGCATCATGGTACCGAATACACTGAGCACTAATGCTCTTGGTTCCAATGGACTTGCTCCAAATTGTCTAAATACTGGTATCAAAAGACGTTCGAATATAAATGCCATGTAGAATACGACCAGTATTACTTCTGTGTAACTCCAAACCACCACGCGCCAACGAATTAATTTTGTTCTAGAAAAATAAGTGAACTTGAAACAGTTTTTTTGGATTTTATATTGCGGATTTAAACGACGTTTGAATTGCCAATTACCGAGGGTATTCATCCCGATAGACCAAAGTCGGGCAGAACATGAAATACAAGAATTTCGTAAACCCTGGACACGTAGATGAGCTTCTTTCTTCAGTGTGTGGCTTGTAGTTCAATGTACGCGGTGCAGCACTTCGTACAAAAGCATGTGTCTTCATAACTAGACGAACCTGAAATCGGGTATCATAGTATAATTTTTGTAAAATTGATAATATTGAGTATTCTTTCTATCGTAGATTTATTTTTAATAAAGCTATGAATTGAGTTGATGCGATAACATATACAGTACCTGTTCCATTAGCACAACCATACCAGAAGCTGGAGGTAGATTTTCGGCAAGTAATAATTTCACTGGAAACACGATAAATGCAACCTGATACACTATCAGGGACACTAACCAGCAATAATCCCATATCTTTACTTGAATTGCTAAATAACAAGGAACGAAAAAAATAATAAAAGAGAATTCATGCATAAAGGTCGACTGATTATTGTCGGACAAAAATTGATTACAGTTTTATAAATGTTTTTTGCAAATACATCTCGCATATACGTACATTTCGGTGAAAAATTATTACGTTGATGTGCCCAGGCACTGTATGGAATGTAAACTCCTAACGTTGAAGCCATCATTCCTGACCATATGTAAATAACTTTTTCAAATTTACCAAAACCAATCATTATTGTTGATATTCCGAAATTAGTCCTAAAAAATATTGATCAGAGCGTTTATAGTCGTTATTTTTGAAAATCATTCGAAAATTATTTGCAACCAGATATTTCGGGGTATTTTATAGTATACTTACGAGCCAGTATCCACTATGTCATAAATTGCAGTATTTATGAAAAGTATGATAAGAATTACGATAAATATGTGATAAATTGTTTTAATATGTTTGATTTCGAATAGATCCGTGAGAAGGGAGTTTCTCACTAGGAATTGTTTTTCCGGTAGAGTTCCTGCTTTTGATGATTTTCTGTTAACATAATTAACGATATATTATAACGTTGATCATCATCGACCTTTCACAAAGGTAACATAAACGTAAACCCAACACACTTTCTATTACTGTATTTTGTTGAATCGTCAAATAGATCGCTCATCTGCTTTTCGGGTTGTACTTGCTCCAATTGTTGCAGCATTTCGGACACCATGTGCTTTATTTGATGATTTACTTTTTCGGTAACATCTCTTTCCATTTGCTATATACATAAAGTAGAAAAATGTGCAAACATTATGGTCATTAGTCGATTAATTTCCTAACTCATTATTATCTTACACCGTCCATATTTATCTGGATGAATTATAATCAATATTTTCATTAACATGTGGCGTTATTTTTTATATACATTTTATATCTTATGTGTGTCCACCTATACCATGCACGAATATATGTATGAGTTGCACTCTTGTGGTTGAAACTCGTTTGATATGTAATATTTTTATCTTCGAAGGGTCAAGTGAACTGGAGTTAAGGCATGATCTCATGCAGTCTGTTTATACCTATTTGATCCCTTTTTTTTCTTTTTGTTCATTTTTTTATTTTTAAGGAAAGTCTTCTACACAATTAAGATAACATGAGATAAACGGACAAACGCATCGTCCAAAGTTCGATTGTATATGTATACATATAACAACTATTTCAAATCGATGTTGTAAATAATATTTCGTTATGTTCTGAAACTCATTAAACTATATCATAGGTTCATGTGCACTTAGATTTCCTATACAAACATCATCCGCACTCTTATAGGTCACGTCATAAACATCACAACACTAGAATGAATGGATACAGCGTATATACGTATAAGAGTTTATGTTGTCACAAACCGATCAGGGTCGATGAACATCTTTCAAAACTGCTGATGATCTTATTATTTATTCATAAATCAATACTTATGGGGTACCTTTCATTTATCTAAACGGTTTTTTAAATAACATAATGTATACTGAAAAGTAACGCGCCACATAAGCCTACAGTGATAAGACAAGATGGTAAAAGCGCGGGAAATTTTCCGCGCTAATAAATAGACGCACCTGGATCCTATCCCGTATTTTTTCCATCGACATGCTTAGCAGAATTTCATCACCGGTTGAAGGTATACCGCCTGCAGGAGATTTTTGGTCCTCATCAACTAAATAAAATAGTATAAAGCTTTGCTAGTTATGTTAGATATTACACGCAGTCGAATTGCAAATTGCGCGTCGGCACAATTAGATAAGTGGATATGGACGCTTAGGTATATATAAACAGAATAAAAAATTAAAAATTGGTCCATATATATCCCTAAGTATGTATACCTTCATTAAATTTATAGACTATTACTTACGTTTTGTACTTTGAAGGGATTCCTCTGTTCTTGTAACTACCGCGTTTGAACGCATGTAAGGAATACCATTTGCATGTTCTTGATCATTTTCTGCAGACTTTATCACGGTTGCCATTTCGTATGGGTGTTTATATTATGATTCTTTCTATCGTTATAATACAGACTTACTCATAGCTGTGTCACTGATCCTTCGTAGGTGGGTAAATATTGGTTGATAAACTATTAATTGGCAATGTGAATAACAGCGGAACCTGATTATTATAGTAATTATTAGGAACCGGGTTATACCAGCGGGATCATGATCAACCTGCGCTGGCAAAAGATCGGTGCTTGTTGAAGAGCATATGAGAGCGAGTGCGCTTGATCCCGGTTAAACTAATGACACTGAGTTTTGTCGAATGGATCCTAGCTCTTATTCCCCGCTCTTCGTCTCTCCGTGTCGCCAAGTGGTAGTAAAGTCGTCTTCTACTTGCTTATCTGTCGCGTTCGGCTCGAGAACAAGATTATCACGTGTTGTAGTATTGTCAAGAATTGTAAGACTCGAGAATTGGCGAGCGGGGAGTGTGAAAAAAATAAAATAAAAATATGAAGAAGACCTCTTGGAGACTATATGATAGTGTAACACTATTCGTAACTTAATAATTAATGTGGTAAAACTGAAATGGGGAACTATACATGTGTATTGTACTCGGAATCCCTGCTATAAAGAAAACTGTGCACTTGGTTCGATGATTCAGTATGTGGTTTGAGTTAGTTGTCATTTTCCGGAAAACGGACGTGTATTGATATCGTAATAGTACCAATCATAATTTGCAGTTCCTGCTTAGCAATTTCTGCTTAGCATGTTACATTTTTGTACTCAACATTTTCCTGTTCCAATGTACACCTATCATTATTATAATACTAACGCGGATTCAAATTATTAACTTTTATTATACTCAGACTGAATCAAGATCGTATTTTATATTGATTAGCGATGGGAATGAATCACTTCTTGATGTACTCTAACGGGAACAATGCATGATAATGAATATCCTGCTGCACCAGGTTTTACTGTACGCGATTATTCGAGAAAAGAAATTCCTCCAAAGCTAGACACAGATAACGTATCAACCGAAGACAAAGACTAAACACAAAACGACTGTGGGAATAGTATATAGACAAATCTTTCTCAACTTGATAATATAATCTCATGTAACCGAAAATTTTCAGCCTAAATTAAGCTTTTGAAATTTAATTCTTCTTAATTCGTATTCGATGCAATTAACTATTTAATTAAATAATCATGATTTGTCCCCGTGCAATAATAGTGATTTTAAACTACGTAAAAGTGTAGATTAATAATAACGTACATGCGATACGATAGCATCAATTTTTCGAATCAATATTGTACTTTAGTTCTTCAACTGCAGTTAAATGAAAATTATTATGATAAAATTGATTGAAGTTATTGAACGACCTCGGCACATAATATATGCGATTACTTCACCTAAATGGTGGGGTCCATTCGGTTTTGTCTATAGGTGTGTATACCTATACACATAATTATTTAGCATGTAGTTTAATCTGGTAGGAGCTGGTGTGCGCTTAAAAATTATTGCCTGTAATTGTTTCGAAGAAGGGTGGAGGAGGAGAGTGATATATAGTCTTGATAATTAAGAGAATATTATATTTGTGTAATAAATTTACAAAGTTGCTATATAATAATTATATAAATAAATATGATAATATTTAAGTCGTTCTACGTATAGCTGTGTAAGTATTATACGTATGTATGTAATATATGTATAGTACATATTTGTAGACGTAATATAAAATTATGCTTATAAACGATAATGTATACAAGTTTTATGACAAAATAATCATATCTAAACTCAATTAAAGCAACAGAAAAAAAATATCATAATTGCGACAAGACGCGGTCACTGAGAAACAACTTTATTCGCAAGATAACATTGACAATAAAATATGTACGTTTGAATACATTTTATTATAATGTTAATCATTGTCCAAAAACTCTTAAAATTAATAAAATTCGTCAAATTTTTAACACAAATCGTAATAGAAAAGACCACATAAGTGCAATAAATAATTAGCAATCATCGGCATAATTATAAAATCTAAAAATGTATTTTTTGCTAATTTAATGTTTATAATTGTATTAGCTGAAGATTATTTGGCATAGGTGATGTGTTAAGCCAAACTGGTGCGCCTAGTATACGCGAAATCGGCAACCCAATACGAAGAAGTGTTATCGAGTTAAAGTTGCCTTAATTCTCGGGGCATAGACATCCAAAATGATATTTAAAAAAATGATGTTTACCAGAGTAGAGTTACCATTTATGCACTAAATACGCTACTCTTTTTACTGAATGCAAATTTCTAGGCTTTTACAAATCAGCTTGAACTCAGCAAACTTAATTTGGTCTTTTTGGAGGGAATATTCAGTTTTAACGTTAAAGGTACATGAAAATACTTGTATTTTAAATCAAAAGCAATCAGTAATGTCTGTTTGTGTATTCTTACACTCGTACATGTCCTTCCACAATTACTCCACAAAAAATTAAACAAAGTTGAACAATGCCTTTTATTTTTCATTGTTTTCATTTTCTCGCCTCGAAAATAAGACAATAAATGAAGAATTAGGCTGGAAGCGTGTGACAATCGTAGGATTGTAGAACGAACAACAAAGACGAGATGAAACATTTATTCACAAGTATGTTGAGTGTAAAATCTATTAATATGTATATCATAAGTATCGTATATATATACGTCAGAGATCATCGAGTCAATGATCCAATTTGTCTCTGGCTCATTTTGAGTTTCGCGCTGGAATAATTTCCGACAATGCGACATCTGCCGTTAAATTATGAAGTAGTCTTTGACCAGCGAGTGTGTAAAACAAGCGTCTTTTTTGGTC
Source organism: Macrophya annulata (assembly GCA_963924015.1). NCBI lineage: Eukaryota > Metazoa > Arthropoda > Insecta > Hymenoptera > Tenthredinidae > Macrophya > Macrophya annulata. The sequence goes on along the minus strand of OZ001263.1, from coordinate 14,628,301 downwards.
GTTGGTTTCCGCCTATAAAGAAAATGGCGTATTAAAAGTTTCCGGTTACCGCCACGCTACTGCGAAGCTGTTTCGAAAGATGAGCATTGTTTAATTTCACAAATTAATTTCACATCATTACCCGTAAGGTAAGTGCTAAGAAACATTGCCATTAAAATCCCTTCGTTTATCGCAAGACGAGAATTCTTACTTTTGTCAAAATCGCGGCTTTATTCATCTCGAATACATTTATTATAAAAATCTATTAATTCACCGCTACCCACACGTGGGAGGTTAGCCAACGAACGAATATAAAACACCGGTTTTATTTCCCCGTTATTAATAAAAGTTTACTTGTACGATTGTCGGAAAATAAAACTTCGGTTTATACCTCCCAATTCAAACCCTCAATTCATACTTAGAAAGTAAAATATTAAAAATCGATAACAACGGCCTAACATGATCACTATCACCGGACTCCATTTCTCCTCAAATTCCCGGCTAAAATTAAATTCTGTTTCATTTATATACGACGTTAATTAATCTTCAGGATTTATTTATACATAAAAGTTAACATATCTAATCATCATATTTTACGTCAATTTATCAATCCGAAAACTTTCGCATTTAAAAACCGTTTGACGGTTTAAACCTCACTTTCAATCAACGAACTTTATTGTTTTCAAAATAAAAGTCACACAGCTAACATTGTGTTTGCCTAAGTGGCCTCTAAAGGTATACAGTCTAATGTCAGTAAACATGAACTACAATTACTATTCAAATTTTTAGTCTAACGTGATTCTTAAATCAATCACATTGATCCTGAAAGATAAAAAAGTTGCTTGACGTTAATCAGACAATTATTTGATAGTTAAATTAAGAATTAGAAAATTAAATTCACTTCAAATTTTTTTTTCCTTCATCTTTACAGAATTTATATAGAAATCATCTCTCTCCAAATAGATTCAAGAGATTACTTGACTAAAATAGCGTCTAGAAATGACTAAGGCAAAGCCAATAACTCCCAAAAGTCAGGCATCTACTCCTAAGGGCAATTTAAAGGGTGTTAAAAACACACCTATAGGTAAAAACAAGACACCAAAATTCAAGGCAACACCAACAGGCAAAGTGCCATTGATTAATGGAACGCCTAAGAGTGCAGGAAATCAAAACGGTGGAAATAAAACGCCTAAAGTTAAAGGGAATAACTCGCCGGTTGTTACGCCAAAAAACAAAGGAAATAACAAGCTTAACACTCCGAGTAATAAACAGAAAACACCTCAAGTAAAGAAAAATACACCTAAAGGAAAGTCACCAGGACAAAAAACACCTGAAGAACAGCTAAAGACTGCTAAAATTATTGAAAATGTTGATAATGAAGAAGACTCTGATGATTCTGAGGAAGACATTAACGAAGGTGTTTCAATAAACGAAGATATTAGCGACGACGAAGCAGACAGCGATGCTGAGGAAGAATCTGAAGACGATGGTATTAAGGGTATATTGGGAAACAGTTTGGCTGATGATTCTGACGATGATGATGCGGACTTTGATGATGATGACGATGATGATGAAGAAGAAGAAGATAATGAAGTTGAAAATAAAGGAGTTAAAAAGTTCAAAGGACTGCAACCAGCTGATAATGAAGTTGAAAAGGCAGAAGAGGAGGACGAGGAAGAGGATGATTCTAGCGCCGAAGATGACGACGATGATGATGATTCTTTGAATGATTCTGGTCCAGGATTAAAAGCTTTGTTAAAAAAGAGTCTGATTGAAGATGACGATGAGGATGATGAAGATTTCAGTGAAAATGATGAAGAGGAGGATGATGATGACGACGATATAAGTGATGAGGAGGAAGACGAGCAGCATACATCTCCTGTTAAAAAGCAAAAAGTATCAGCATCTGCGGAGGATGAGGATGATGATGAAGATGAAGATGAAGATGATGATAGCGAGGATGCGGAAGATGATGTCGAAACTTCTAAGCTATCAACTTTGGACGATGATTCTGATAATGACGATGATGAGGATGGTGAAAATGAATCTGAAGAAGAAGAAGTAACAGTTAAATCTAAAAATGACTCTAGTGATAAAGACGAATTCTTAACACCCGAAGAAATTGAGAAAAGAGAAAAGCGGTCTGTATATGTTGGAAATCTTCCTAAAGATGTACAAAAAAAGACACTTTTGTCATTGTTCAAACAGTTTGGACCGATAGAAACTCTGAGATTTAGAGGAGCTGTTCCAAAGGATGCTAAAACTTCAAAAAAAGTCGCTATTATTAAACGGGAAATTCATTCCGTTGTACCTGCACTACATGCTTACATTAGATTCGAAACTGAAGCTGCTGCTAAAAAAGCAGTGACCCTAAATGGCCACAAATTAGATGGATTTTACTTGAGGATTGATTTGGTACGCGGAGATAGTCAGAAAGTTGATACAAAAAAGGCTGTATTCCTTGGCAACTTACCTTTCCGTAAGTATAATAGTTTGATTAAAATGTTTAAAGAATTTTTGTATTCTTTGTTTTTTACCATTCATAACAATTTATTTCTAAATTATCGTAATTTTTTTTACTGTTAATTATGAAATTGAATGACAAAACTATGTATCTTTATGGTGTTACAGAAATTGACGACAATTCTATTTGGGACCATTTTGCGGATTGTGGTAAGATATTAACTGTACGAATTGTAAGGGACAAAAAAACCGGAGTTGGCAAAGGTTTTGGATATGTAAACTTTGAGAATGCGGATTCTGTTGCTCTGGCGCTTAAACTGAATGGTACAACTCTACAAAGTAGGGAAATCAGAGTACAAATTTGTTCAGAATCATCTCCAAATCAAAAGAAACAAAAAGGGGGTGGCCAGAAGAGGCCTCATCCTAAATCAAATCAAGGAGGATCACCAAAGAAATTCAAAGATAATTTTGGGGACAAAACTTCGGTAGCTGTAAGTATATTATAAGTAATAGTAAACATTAATCTAGCAATACTATCAACATATTGTTTGAAATCTTCTAAAATTATTCAATTTCACATCTGAAGTTATTACATTAGAATAATTTGATCAAAAATAAAAAATTAAATTAAAAATAGATATTTAATAATAATTGTAACATCCTCATCTTCGCTATTAAGATTTCCAAAAACCGACCTTATTACTTCAGTTCACATAAAATATAATCAATTCATTATTCATTAATAAATACATAATCTAATAATTGAATAATTCGGATTGTAATTTTTTTTTTCTCAGATTCACAATAGTCAAAATGCTGAGCGAAGAAAAGAAAAAGGAGGAGGTAAACAGAAACGTTCACAAGGAGAACAACAGAGGCAGCCAGGTAATGGAAAGGCAGCTGGCAAACCAGGTGGTGGTGGTGGTGGTGGTGGTTTCCAGGGACAGAAAGCTGATAACAAGAAAAAACAAAAATTTAACAAAATTGATAACAAGAAGAAGCAAGTGGCAGCTAAGTTGGCTGCAAAACCGAAGAAACCTTCGACCGAATAAATTTTAATAAGACTTGTGATTATCGACAAAAGAATTTTTTTTTTGTTTTATTTTTATTCTTCATTTCATACATGTTATGTTACAAAGTCATAATCTATACGAACTAATGCAACACTTATCCATAATTAAGTAGTTTTAAGATAATTGTTTAATTTCTCAGTGATTTTTAATTGAAATACCATATTATTACTGCGATTTATGAGTCTTACACACGTGTATGAATGTGGGCGACAGGTAAACTGTATATAAAGTACTGACTAGGAGAGTATGCATTCAGGTTCTGTAACACGCATTTTAAAAATAAATAATATTCTTACTGGTTAATAAAAACATCTCTTTTCTAAGAACTTTATTTGGTATTTTTAGTTAAAGCTATGGTTCAGGTTGAAAAATTTCATTAACATTTATCCGACGTATCATAGTAAGCTATTTATATTTTGCAAAATTGAATGAGAAAGAACTGAAGTTATTTATTTTAATTAATAGACAGTCATTTAAATTACTGGCTAAAATCATTTTACGCAATTACGCCGATCAGTATGTGCAACTCGTGGACCATTTTGCGCTCTTTTTAGTTCTACAGTTTCGTACTTGATGGCGTTACCAGCCAGGCTACGAGGTGCGCGGTCCTTGACCTACCGTAAGCTAGTTTCGTCGTTGCGTTTGGTTTAGTCATTCTGAATTCAGTGAACTTCGCATCGTCGACAAGTTATGACTGTAGATGCGCAAGGAGCTCTTGTGATAGGCGTCACTAATGAAGGTCCATGCCAACACCTCCACATAGTTAGCCCCTCATCTGCTCGGAATTAATTAATTGTCTTTGCAATTGTTTGTCGGTAGTTTGTTGGTTAATCAAACCACTGACGCGACTGCCAGACAAAAATCAAGAGAAAAATCTCTGACCGACGTAATGTAGTTTATATTATAAGAACTTTTATAGCAATAAGCCAATAAAGATATACTCGATAATTTTCGATATGTATAGGTATGTATATTTACTTGTTAGAAATAACTACATTTTGTATGTATGTATGTGAACTGTACTACAGACATAACATTGACAATAAGAAATATTGTATCGATGCTGCAGCAATAAATTCCCAGATATACCTATAATTAATTACTTCGTTATTTTCCACTCTCCCCTTCCTGCCACTCCTTATTTCAGCTATTGAATAAGGTAAATTAATTATAATAATCGTAAAAACTTTAAATAACTTATAAAGAAACGAATAGACATGCATAGAGACACATCTATACGAATGCACTTTCAAGTAATATAGCTATAATATAGCGGTAGTATGGCGGAAATATAGCGGTAATATATCGGAAATATAAGCGGTAATATAGCGGAAATATATCGGAAATATAGGCGGTAATATAAGCGGTAATATATAATACATATTAAAATTTATTTTAAGTCGAAAAATTGCTCCTGGTATCAGGAGAACATCTGACCCGAGGAGGTGTGCTGAAATTTTTGGCGGGAAAAATCAGGAGCATGTGTCTCAGCAGGCATGCATTCCCATCGATGTGTCTCTCTGTATCTCTCATTAGCTTACGAAATTTAGAGTTTTCGAAATTTTAAGTCGAAAAATTGCTCCTGGTATCAGGAGAACATCTGACCCGAGGAGGTGTGCTGAAATTTTTGGCGGGAAAAATCAGGAGCATATGTCTAAGCAGGCATGCATTTCCATCCATGTGCCTCTCTGTATCTCTCATTAGCTTACGAAATTTAGAGTTTTCGAAATTTTAAGTCGAAAAATTGCTCCTGGTATCAGGAGAACATCTGACCCGAGGAGGTGTGCTGAAATTTTTGGCGGGAAAAATCAGGAGCATGTGTCTCAGCAGGCATGCATTCCCATCGATGTGTCTCTCTGTATCTCTCATTAGCTTACGAAATTTAGAGTTTTCGAAATTTTAAGTCGAAAAATTGCTCCTGGTATCAGGAGAACATCTGACCCGAGGAGGTGTGCTGAAATTTTTGGCGGGAAAAATCAGGAGCATGTGTCTCAGCAGGCATGCATTCCCATCGATGTGTCTCTCTGTATCTCTCATTAGCTTACGAAATTTAGAGTTATTGAAATTTTAAGTCGAAAAATTGCTCCTGGTATCAGGAGAACATCTGACCCGAGGAGGTGTGCTGAAATTTTTGGCGGGAAAAACTGAGCGCCTTATTATATGCAACCCGCACGCCTTCGTGTAATATTCTACTCGAGATTGCATATCATTAGGCGCACCTAATTTTTCGATTTAAAATTCCTATAAGTCGAAAAATTGTACCGTGTCTTTTCACGATCGTTAAAATTCACTTACCTTATTCAATACCTGAAATAAAGAGGTGCAGGAAGGGGAGAGTGAAAAATAACGAAGTGATTAATTACAGGTATATCTGGGAATTTATTGCTGCAGCATCGATACAATATTTCTCATTGTCAATGTTATGTCTGTAGTACAGTTTACATGGATACATACAAAATGTAGTTATTTCTTCTATGGAGTATATCTTTACTTGCTTATTGCTATAGAAGTTCTTATAAGATAAACTACATTGTCTCGGACAGAGATTTTTCTCTTGATTTTTGTCTGGCAGTCGCGTCAGTGGTACGATTCACCGAAAAACGACAGACAAACGATTGCAAAGATAATGAATTCATTTCGAGCAGATGAGGAGCTAACTATGTGAAGGTTGACTGAAGCTAGTCTAACGTTTTACAGTATAATTTTTATACTTAAAAATCGTTGTAGAAAATCAACATAATAAATAGTAATAAAACAATATAATTATTCTCCCATTTCTCAGAAGCTGTTTACTTTAAGTAACAAACAATACAGATTGATAAACAAAACAATAATTTTTCATTCATCACTACGTTTTAATATTCACGTACAGTCGTATTTCCCTCAGTTTGGTTAAAGCCCAGATTTGAATTTGGCCGCCATTGTGCATTTTCGAAAATCCCTTTTATTTCAAAAACTGGACTGAAGAAATTACCGAAATTAGTGGAGTTGAAGAGCAATTATTTGGTACATAAAAAAAATTGATTGGAAAATAATAAAGTCGCGGGTCGACTTTATACAACTGAGAACTGCTTTAGCCACAAGAAGCGGGCGGCAATCCATATGAATTTTCCACGTTGTTAAAAAATAATTGTATTAAAACGAGTATAAAGACAGTATTTAATATTGATTGTATATTTACATGATGCATATTATATTACAATGTCGTGATTGAAATACTCGTTGTATTACAAACTGTAATTTTTTTGTACTATCGCTCATAAAATTACAACATTTTCTAATTGAATAATATTCTACTATGCAGTAGATGCTTTTAAGGAAGTTGGCTTTGCTAAAAAAGCAAAATAACTTCCTTGGTCTTTCGCAGCATCAGATGATACAGAACTTGTCGATTCCACTTCGTCACTTATATACTTCTTATTCAAAAGCATTAGCAACATTAAAACTGGTAGATGTATTAACGAAAACCGGAACAATTTACGCGAACTTGCGCTGTCGGATTGCTTATTAAACTGCCAAGCTGTGAACAAAAGAAAGTCCAATTTCAATGGAATGCAATTTTCAAAGTTGCAAAATAATTAAATAAATTCTAAATTCAATTATCAGAGATAAATCATCGATGAAATCAGACCACCGGACTCGCTTTATTGGCGTTTATTCTTTCATAATTCTACTACAATAAATTAATTTGACTGTTGTTATGACTGGAAACCTTTCAATTTTAATAAAACGAAGAAATGTTACATTTATAGTTACCCAAATATAAAAAGTAGGCATTCAACGGCGTAGATTCTAGAGCGAACCACCAATTTGTCACGTCCAAAGCAGGGGCTAAATATGATAGACCCATAATAGCAGCTGTGTATCTTAACGCAACTCTGCGACACAATCCAGGATTAGTTACAGCCATCATTCTATATCCAGCACGAGAATAATCAGGCCTTAAATTCCAGGATAGAGCATTGAAGTGTGGAAATTGCCATGCGTATAGCATACCAGACATAATCCAAGCACCAGGAGCAGTAATATCTCCAGCACAGCCTGCCCATCCCATTAATGGTGGAATTGCTCCAACTATAACACATAAGATTTGATAATAGAAAAAGTGTACATCAGAGTTTTAGCTACATTAGCTACACAGATTTTAGGAACATTAATATATTTATGTAACATACAGTATCTGTATTGTTAAACTATAATGTTTTAGTGGTAAAAAAATAGACTTTGTCGATAGAATCTTAATGCATAAAGGTACGAAACTATTACACATGACTAATATTTATAATGATGATCATACATTTACAGTTAATAAAGATTGAACTGAATAATACTGTGGATAATGTATAGAGATTGGTAGAATTTAAAAAAATTGTCTGCTTCTTAGCATGCTGATATTAAATAAATTTGATATTTACCAATGGATCCAACCCAAGTGTTAAGAATACTGACACGTTTCATCGGTGTATAAATAAGAGTGTAGAGAATAAGATTTGTGGCCCCTAAAGCCGCAGTCAAACCATTGACTCCTAAGTACAGCGTAGAGAGTCCCACAACGCCTGACACCGTCGCAAATGCAATTGCATGTGCTGGCCTATTGACATTAAGTCCCTAATTAAGTTTAGGATTATCAATGTACAGTTTTTATAGTTATTCATAAGTAGTAAGTTACCCGTTTCTACGTTAACAATTTCAATAACTAAAATTCCTAAAAATAAAACAATAAACATTAAAATTATCTCATTAGACTTTGACTAGCTTTAATACAGAGTTCTGAATCAATTCTAATCCTAAATGGTCATAATTAAATAAATCCTATTGACAAATATGCTTACGTGAGATGTCCACGAACCAAGACCCTATTTTTTGTTCTTGACATCTGAGCGTCGAATGGAACTTCAAAAAATTGATTAATAGAATTAGCTGTTGCGGACACAAGGCCAGTTCCTATCGAGCATAAAATGAAAGTTTGAATGTCAAACGCTGCTGGAGCTAGCGCGTATCCACCCATAGTTGTGATTACCACTAAAGCTAAAGCAGAATTAAAAACAAATTTCAATGTAAGAACATTTTGCAATACAAAAAAATGTACATAATAATGAAGTTGTGCATCGATTAATGCACAGCTCTTTTACTTCAAACACTATTATTATCACTATTATTTACTTACATGTTAATCTGATCTTAGAAAGCATCAAGCAATGTGTAGATAGTTTAGAAGTCTCTACTTGGATATGCCTCCATTCTGGTTCAGGCACGGCTTTTGGCTTTGGTTTTACTGAACTGGTACTATTAACACTGTTTTCAAAATTTGCCAATTTATCAACTGCCAAACGAGGGTCGGGTGCATTCATAGCAACAGAAATACTCATGGCTACTTTCCGGCTCCGATAATTTTCCCCCACGGTTAAACATGGCCCTTCTCTTTCTACTGGGGATATCGAAGCTGTTGGTTTTACCACACCGGCAGAATACTATAAAATAAAATTGAGATTCATAATTATTTGCTATTATTTAAAGTTTTTAATTAATGTATCTTGATATCTTTATACGAATTTAGTTTCAGTTTTTTGGTGAATTGTGATTCATGAAATTTCAGTAAATTAAATAGTTAAATTTCTTTGAAAAAAAAATGTATTATTGTGAAGCTTGCGAATGTTGAATAAGAAAATAAAAATATTACGCACCTTGGTACTGAGTATCTTCGGAACAGATAGACATGTTAAATTTCGACAATGTCTAGCAGTATATAAAGTAAATAACATGATAAATAATTAATGTCACGAGTTTACCAGGACGGCGACATGACTCTGTAATATCAAAACTTTATTTGAGATTAAATGAAAAATTGAATTATGTAAAACATTTTTACGGAATTAACCTCAAAATCACGAGTTATTGTACATCTATAGATTATATTATAAATATATCATAACAATTTCAGTCATACGTACAGTCACTAATTTAGGCTGAACGTCACATAGATATTTAATACGTTACATTTATTGCTTATATTATATTGCATAATAACTATATGAAAATTATCACCTTACTACATACGAGCCACGACAAGACAGCGGTAAAGTCAAACTAGCAGACCGCAAAGAGCAGACTGCAGAACCACCGCGGATTTCGGAAGTACTTTTCTTAACATGCCTCTAACTTCGTCCACGTGTAGCGCTGCGGATTTCCTACTTATTTCCGCTGATTTTTTCAAATCTCAAGATCAAATTTAACATACTAGCTCACACGCACGCTATGCGCGCGTCTGAAACTGATTTTTTTTATCAGCATTTTGCAAGAACCACCTTAGAAAAATCAGTCAGGTCTGAGATATTTTTTCTACGAAATCCTCGAAGCAGCTCTGGATTTGGAAATCGGGGCTACTAGGGCTATAGCCCCGGGCCCCGCACGCTCAAGGGTACCCAAAAGTGCCACTCGCACTTAAAAAAAAAAATTTGAAGGCTCATTTGAAACGGATTACTGAATAATTCCGGTTATCTTTTTCTTAGAAATTTTGTTACATGTATTTATATAATTTTCCTTTATTCGCTGATCTGACCTGAGTAGCCGCAATTTTTCCCGTGGCTGAAAATGCTTTTTTCTACTCAATTCTACTTTTTTAATTATTGTTGTAACTTGTAGCGTCGATACATTATTACTCATTATCAAAGTTTATATGTATACAATTTGTGTTTCTTTAAAATAAATACGTGTATGCATCGTAATAGATCAAGTTTCTCATTTGCTTTCTGCCGTAGAAGTAATTATAACATCAACAACATTCGTATTGCAGTAAAGTAATAGCTAATGTGAAAAAATATTTTTTTTAATTTGTACTTTTTTTAGGTTAGTATTCAATGGTCGGACTGCTTACAGAGACTGTGCATCTCTGCAGAATACAGTAATATATCGTTAGGTTACTATGTAACCATAAATAAATACATAAATAAATATCTGCTCCGAGTATTCATATTGAATCGCGTTGACGCAGCCCCCCGTGTTAACTGTTTAACGCCACGTGGGCCACTGAAAATTGTACTGCTGGTAGAGGTAGTCAACTTGCGGTCGTTGCTCAGTGCTCTGAAATGGTATCGCCATCTCGCGGTGTTTTTTCCCGGAATTATTTTTCCCGGCACTCGTGGTAAGTACCGGTCTTACCGCTGGTCGGTCGGTCTTACCGTCTGTCGATAAAACCAAAGCCAATCAGCATCTTTTTTAAGAAAGGGATTCTTCAATAATATAAGAATAAATTTAGCGTAAATTTCGTCATGAAAAAAAAAAATGATAATATAGTGACACTGTTTTAAATCCTAGTTATTATTTTTCTAATTTATACAAAATATAGATATGAACAAATGCGCAGGGTTTTAAATAAAATAAAATATTTCACGTATACATATAAAAACAGTATTATGTATTCAGACAGATATAATATAAATTTAAAAAATGTATTTATTTTTCACGAAAGATTTCAGATTATACTTTCTATTTTACGCCCAGTTTTATACTTCACTCTGTCGATCTTTCCATGCTTAGGTTTCTCATGTCCTCGCAAGACTCTTTGTTCTTTAAAATAACTTCCTAATAGATCGCATTTGTATGATCTTTCACTATGTAGATTTAAGTGATTATATCTTGTTGTTTGGACGATTCTGCCCAAAGGAACATGTTTTCACATTTAGAACATTGAAAAGATCGTTTACCAGTGTGCTTTCTGCGGTGATTATTTCTCACTGCCTTGGTAACAAATTTCTTCGAGCATACGGTACAGCTGTAAGGTCGCTCTCTGGTGCGACTTCTTAGATGAATAATCAAATGCCCTTTCTACAATGAATAAGATACTGTTTAAAAACGTTGCAAATTACTGGGTTTTTACACCTTGTCTAGAATTCACTCAGTTTCAATAATAAAAGCATAGGATCTGAAATGTAAAATACTATTATTTTCAATAAACAGCAATTAATATTGCCTTTTTATGTGTATCCTTACACACGTGCATGTCGTTTCACAATGAGCACATGAAAACTTATTTTCAGTCGATAGCGGCTTGCAGGAAGACTCTTCATGAACTTGCAGTCTATCATCAGAATGAAATCTTCTCTTGCCTAAATTACATTCGAAAGCACGACTATGGGTCCTTTGGTGATCATTAAGCTGTTCTTCAGTTCTGTAATAAAAAAAAAAAAAAAAATGAAAAGTATTGGCTGCACAGACCGCTATTTCATTCATCTATGACTTTTATATTTAGTAGTTTATTTACATACATATATATTGAGTATAAAACCTGTAAAAGATTATTAGGTACCTAAACTGGTTTCCGCATACACTGCAAAAAAATTCCTTATATTGTTTGTGTGAAATCAGAATATGTTCTTGCAGAGATTTCTTCGAATCTGTAACTGTATCACACTCCTTACATTTGTGTTGTTTTCCGTGACCACCTAGTGAGTCCTTTCCAGCCTCGGCCAAGAGACGCTGGTTTAAATTCCAACATAACTGCTGTAAACTTGGAGCTACTTTAGTAGTGGGGATTATTTCAGTACTAGATTTATGAAAAAGTTTGTGAAACTTCAATCTCGCTTCTGAGACAAATTTCTTGCCACAATCATTACAGTCGTGCATTGTTTCTGGATTATTTCTATCTCTGATTCGAAACTCGTTAATCTCTATGTGTTCAAGACTGTGTTTTTTCCAGTCTATTTCAGTCTCAAAGGTTTTATCACAAAGACAGCAAGGATAGTAATTTATCCAAGCATGAACGCTCGCGTGTAGGTAGCATTTTTCAGCAGTTTGAAAAGCTGCTTCGCAAATTCTACATGTGATTCGATCAAAATCAATACTTTGGTCAGGAAAAATCTGATCCTTAAATTTATCTTCCCAAAAGAGAATGTCATCATCGCTGTTATCTTTACTGACTTCTACTTTATTTGGGTTATCACAGACTGTGGGATTTCTACTTTTGGTCATCGAAAGGGAATGGAATTCGGAATCAGACGTATCCTCTTCCTTTCCAGAACCTAATTCTTTTTCTAGATTTGTTGTGTTCATTAGGCTATTCAGCTTTGGGCTTTGATCCTCAGATTTCTCTTCCCAAAAGAAGCTATCATCATCGCTTGAATCATTTCTTGCTTCTATTTTTTTCATACTATCAGAAAGTGTGTGACTTTGACTCCTGGTAATCGGAGGTGAATAGAATTCAGAATTACAAATTTCCTCTTCCTTTTGAGGTCTTAATTCTTTTTCTAAATTTATCATCTTCATTGAGTCATTCAGCTTTGGCCTTTGTTTTTTAAATTTCTTTTCCCAAAAGAGGATATCATGATCACTAGGATATTTTCTAGTATTTATTTTCTTCTGCCTATTACAGACTGTCTGACTTCGACTCCTGGTAATCGGAGCCGAATAAAAGTCAGAATCAGGCTTTTTCTCTCCCTTTTCAGATGTCAAATGTTTTGTGATCATTAAATTATTTAGCGTCTCACTCTGTTCAACCTGAGATGGGGAATTTCGGCTAGAATTCATCAGATCCGTAGATAAAACTGCCTTTTTACTTTCATTACTTGTACTCCTAGTTCTATTGCTTTTGCATAGATCATCTGTACGGCATATTTCAGTCAAAGGTTTTAATATTTTTCCATTACTAGCAAGTTTTCTAGCACTACGTTGTTGTTCATTGTACACTGGAAAAGTTGGACGACATTCTTCAGCCTCTTTAATTTTACCTGATTTTTCATCTCTATTATACATAAGAAGCTGCTGTTCAGCCTCTGCTACAGTTTTATGAAACTGATAACACAGTTCTAATTTACCTAAGCAAATTCGACAGGCATATTTTGGTAGATTATCAGTCTTCTTAACCTGTGTAACAAACGATTACAATTATATTACGGTATAACTGGTATCCAAAATCATTTTTTTCTATACATTTTTTTTTCTATAATTAAATTAATCGATAGTGTAATACATTTCTGATAAAATTCTGCTAAATCAAACTCTCACCACAATCGGTAGACCGCAGTCTTTAATCTTCTCTGTAATGTTTTTATGTAATTTATTATTGCCGAACATGTTCACCATGTCTTTGCCTCTTGTTGCACAAAGTCTACAGAGAAATGGCGAAGGTGTATCATCGGATAATTTTGATATAACTTCAGATGATAATTCTAGATTATTTTTAAGTTTTGGTATTCCATACATCTTAGACAATATGATATTAGTGGTTTGAATTTGTCCAACAGTCTTCATCGGCTCAAATTTTATCTCCTCCATATCGCTGTATAAAAATGTTGATAAATAATTAGATAAGTGTAGGATATCCTATTGTATCTACCTGTTGATACAAGAATGTGCTTATAATGCTGGTATAAAAACTTTGTTTGAGCGGCTCAAAAGAATCTGACGAAACTGAGATTGCCGAAAAATTTTTACGAGATGACTAGAGCATGAATTTTTCTACTTAATTCTATTTTTTAGTTAAATTATTCACGACATGTGGGCAAAAATTAAAAAAGGGTATCTACACTTACCAATTAACCTTAACGCCGACTGTAGTATGATGATGTATGAATATTTCGCGTTATAAATACAGCGTGACGTGACTGATATCTTTCATGAATTTACTTACAAGATTGATTAATACGTAAAGGTCTTCTGCAGCTCTTTGTTAAATACTTGTCAGAACTTTATTTTCGTTTAATAAATCTTGTTTTGAAGGTATTTGCCGCCAGCGTCGCTAAAAGTTCGATCGTGAATTCGACTTGTCAAAAGTGTCGGTAAAGAAGAATCGTGGGAATTCAACAAACTGGCGTAATTTTTGAAATTATTTTTAAAAATAATTGTGCTAATAAGTTGAAAATTATCAATAAGTTGGATTTATTTAAAAATCGATCAACAATATTAATAATATTTATCGAAATACGAAAATTCTTTGTGTAACTACAAATTCATTAATATTCGTATAAATTCATAAGTATTGAATAAAATAAATTCATTAGTATTAGTTTCTTATGAAAAATAACATAGCACTTTATTACATAGAGAGATTTTTGAGCAGATTATAATTCGTCATTATAATTGACAATGACTCACAAGCAGGATTTGCATCAGAAAATGTTGATCTATCTCAGTTCCCCGAATTTCCATACATTCAGCTAATAACATTGCTAATCTTGGAAGAATTGAAGACCAAACTACGTGAACACGAGATAATACTTCCCACAATTTGTTTACCCCACATTTTGTTAGATCCATGACTATCAATCAAAAGTTAATAATCCATTGGCATGAGATTGTCAAAATTTATATTCTTAATAAATCTGTTATAATATTTAATAACAGAATTTTTTCATACTATTGAAATATTTTCTGTTTCCGTTAGCGAATAGCTTAATAATAATAATTCATATAAACAGCGTTATTTTATATTATTTGTTTATTTTTTCACAGAAACGTCAATATCACCAGGACCTCTCCCTTCTTGGTTTTTTTTTTTTTATTTAGATTATTATTACCTTAAGTTTAATTTTACTATCTCGTGATCCGCAGTTACGTTTAAAATTTTCTTAAGTTCAGATAATTTTAATAATTTTAAAAATTGATTGTGTTTCAGAGTTTCAAAATTTTTATCATTCAAGTTACAAAATTTAATTATCAGCCAAAATTAACATCTTGTTTTTTTTCAATACAAATATGGATTGGTCAGTTGACAACGCAATTGTTTGTCAATCGAAAACAGTATCAAAACCATGTTGATTGAACTCATTTTTAAATGTAAAGAGATTTACAATTTCAAAGTCAATAACAAATCGAAATTTATATCAAAGTGATATAAAAATTATCAAAAAAATTACTCTGATCAATCCAAGTACGTAAAAATAAAAAATTTTCAACAATATTGCACAAATGATAGATTTTATCCATCATCACATAATTTTCTTTGTTATATTTGATTTGGTACCATCACCTTACTACTATACAATGTAAGAAGCGATATTTTCTTATATCACTAAATAATGTCTATACTCCGTGTAACAAAAATATATATGAATAAATTTCATTCCAATATCTGCTTGATTAAACCTGAGCGTATTAAAACTAATCAATGTGAATGTCTCATCAATTAATTCTCTGACTTTCATCAGGATGAAATTTTCTGTCTTTAATTCGGTATTATTGGTTCAGACCCAATTCCTCCTGCTAATTTATAGACAGCCAGTGATACTTCGGCGGCTAATTTGTCTACTTCAGTAACGTTTTGTCCTTCTGCATAGACTCTGACAATGTCTTCTGTGCCTGACGGCCTGTAAAAAACAAATTTTATTCAAGTATATTCTTCAAATTTGTTAATCCAATTTAATGTCTCACTAAAATCAAATTTCTGATATTAATACCTCACGAATGAACGAGCTCTAGAATACTGCGCAACTAACTGATCTATTCTGTCTTGCAAGCCAATAGGCATTACACATTTTCTCTCAGCATCTATTGTAGTGATAACATTTCGGTCAGCAACTTTCACTTTCAATTGCTTATTAGGCAGATCTGTATAGGTATTCTCCCAATCTGTAAGGCTCCAGCCTTTTGAATGCAAAATAATTTCTACGAGGAGCATATCGCTAAGTGCGTCACCCACGGTTTGGTTTATTACTTCGATAGCATTACGTAGTTTGGTTGCAGCACTTTGTGCACTTTCTGATAAACTGTATTTTTGAAAAATAGATTACAAAGAGTAAGATTGTTATTATTGTGACTGCTTACATCAATCCTTTTAAATATTTTCAGAAAAATTTGTCACCTTGTATCTTTAACAGCACTACGAATTACTTCTAAGGCAGTATCCTTGATAGTAACTGTACCGTGACCATTTGCTTCAAAATAAACTCCGATGTCGAAATCAAGAGCTTTGTGATGCAAATGTTTGACGCCTGTTGAGACGCAAGCGACTGGAACTTTCTGCAATGAATGAAGATCTGTTAATTCTTTGTCTCTTTGGAGTGTTGTAATGAAATTCATCAACGTTTTCAAACTTTCTGTATCAGATTTACGTACCAAAACTTTAGAAATATAGTCCGTTGAACCTCCATTAGCATAGGCAGTTTGTACTAAGCCGAGCTCTAAGCTGAGACCACTTTCTTCAAGCAGGTTTTTGAAATAACTCGCTACTAATGTCGCTATTCTATCACCATCTAATAAATGAAATTTGTTTTGCTCATCGGTGTAGTAATATACAACTCTGTCTGCATCACCATCGATACTAACACACCTTGCATTTGGTTGTAATGGTACATTTAGTGGCTGCCGTTGTTGGACCTTTACAAAATCTGCACCACACTGTCGTTCAACAAATATAGTAAATATATTTTATTAAAAAATAAACTGGCCATTATTCAAAGATAGATTAACTAAAAGATAATGTTTAAGAGTTGAAAAACTAATACCAAAAATTTCCGATCTTATCTCGAACGACGAGCAGAACTGAATAAAAAATTTGAAATTACTTCAGCAAGACGATTTACCATATAATTTAATCTTCCACTTCCATCATTGTAAAGTTCTATGAGAATGGAATCCCCCAAATACTTCTGAAATTCTTTAACGGCAATAGCACCAACACCATTCGCAGCATCGATCACAATATTTTGAGTATAATTTCCATTGCTCGCTGAGATACCTTTTATCTGTTTAAAAGCATTGCTAAGTTTTTCATAATATCCTTGCAGCGAAGGGATTCCATATCCTGAATTAGTGTTTATGCAAACAACAAGATAATGCAATTGCGGAGTAGTTATTATGCCAAAATCTTTAACCACTCCTTGCAGAGCTTTTATTCCGTCAATAGCAGCGGTTGCTAAAGCAGGACTACTGGCTCTAGTATCTCTACCAATTACTACCGTCGCAGGAGCATTCACATCAATATTATGAGTACTTATGATATTTTCTAGCATTGATACCACTTCGGTATCTTCAATGTTCGCTAAATTTGTTGCAATATTTTCCCAAGATGCTTCTAACATTTCACCCGCTGGATCTACCAGCTTTACTCCATTGTCAGGCTCTTCGTTATGGCTAGCCGTTATCATCAGACCAATTGCCGCTGAAATTTATAAAAAAGACCTCAGCTATTGGACAACGATTATTAAATTAATTTATGAGGCGGATAGGGGAGTAGTTGATAAACGGTCTTATAATTGTTTTCAATAAGTTCTTCCCATACTCCGTTCAATGTCCGAATAATTTTCGATCAAGTGGACGAATTTACATAAATTTTGTTACTCAAATACTTCAAATAATTTGTAGATCAGGCACTGAATTTAAGTGAAATTGGTCAAGGGGTTTAGAAAGGGGAGCCAAAAATGTATTTCTTTGGAAGTATGAATATCGTGATAACCATCAAACTTTCAGAATTTTTCAATGAGAATTATGAGCTCACTTACCTCCTTTCATTTTCGACCTCAACACAGCCAGAAGTCCCATTCTGAACATAACATGATCTAGGATTTCCGATCTGCGAATATTCGGTGGTGAAATATGAAACAGAAAATTGGTAAAATTATAGGTTATATATTGAGATGATATACATACCTACGTATTATATGTTGAATAGTTTATAAATAAATAAAATTGTATATTAGTAAGACAATTAACTTACTTTGTTCTGAAACCGGCTGTTCCGTATTGAATATGACCATCGTAAGTTTTTAAATGCGAAGATTTCGCTTTGTCAACAGATGTAGCGTCCATGTCTTGTTTAATGAAGGAACGTTTGTCCACGTTTGTCTTCAGGTAAATATTTAAGACAAAACTTTCACTCTTTCCGCTTATCTGCGGTCAGATAAGGATAATCGAAAGAAACTAGCTTTGATTCAAAACGGAGTAAAAACTTTCACCTCTCAGAAGTTCAAAAGATTTGTATTGTAGATATGCGAGATATCGATCTTCGACTTATGACAATAATGACTAACAATTACCGCCACATTTAAATAACCAAAACTTTACGACAAATCGTAGTCGGGAAAAAAATTAAATTAACTTTGATTACGCGCTAAATACGATTCCTTGAGTAATTCTAGATGCAACTAAATGCATTCCCAAACATAAGATATGTAGATAACACTTAGATATTAACGATTATCGTAGATTAAGAAAACGAATTCTGAACTCGTTACTCACCTTAGCGAAAATAAGATATACATACGTATAAGCACTTTGATATTAATAAAAGATCACCAGATTAGTTATCGGAATGTAATTCTTTACTATAAACATTGTTTATTAACTATTGAATAAGTGAATATAATTGTACACACCTATGATAACAATTAACATGTTTAATACTTTTAAGGAAATAAACTATTACCGCCTAAATAAATGTTTCCAAATTATTGTATAAAAATGATTTGAGGCTCTTCCCCAGCTACTAATCTGTATCAAAATTATTCAGATAATTTAGAATCTCTTGGGTTTTTTTATTTATAGTATCTATATCTGTCGATCTCCGGTTTCTACCAAAAAGTATCGTAGCAGTAGTCGTGTTGTTGGTGACGTTGCGGAATAACAGCTGTAGATAATGAAATGATGTTAAAAATTATTATAACACAGTATCGAAAATTCTCAGTCAATAATAAAATCATACAACCAAGCTATCAACATATCACCGCAACCCTGTAATTCATTCATAATTAGATCTAAGATAGTCCTAATTATCTCTAACAAGAATCACATTTGTTGTTCTTTACCATGACTAGACGCACGAGGTAAACAGCAAAAGTTAAAAATGATATTGCCATTAGAGCTCCTTCAAGAGATGGAAAACCCATTTCCCCATCATCGTGATCGTAATAATCATGAGTTCCTCTTCTTCGTCTCGGCGGAGTTAAGGCCGTACCGAGTCGTGCCTCTGCAAATAACAACGAAAACACTTGTTCAACCAGAAAACAAAAATCCTTATGAAAATGCTTAAAAAATACACGGAAACCTGCTCACCAATTTCTGAAATTAAATCTTTCTCAAACTGTTTCAAAAACCGAATTTTTCCCTTAAAAGTAGACGGTTGAGATTTCAGAGTTTGATGTACCTTCTTCAACATTTCCATAGGCAAATAATCCTGGAATTTCATTCCTTTTAGAGTCTCATTATTACACTCTTCTCTCTCTGAAGAATACGACTGAGATTTTTCCACTAATAATATTGGTATCGCAGTTGATGAAATGCTAGGTTCTTCCGTTGGTATTTCTAAGGTTGAAGGTACGGCAGGAGTTGATGCCTCAGCATTAATTGATATATCTGCTTTTGGATCAAGATTTGCAGTGACAATGTCATCGCCATCATTAGCGTGGACATCCGCAGACTCTTTTGAGAGATTTGAAGAATTGATTGTGACCGGTTCAGAGAACTGCACAGAGTTTTCAGTTTGATGTATTGGTATTTGTCCACTAGTATTTCTATCCGCATTACCAAATTCATTAAGAAATTTCTTAATATTTTTCATGTCATCGTCTGGAACAATTTTCTGATCGTTGTTTGTGAATTTGTTATAAAATGAGCCATCATCGTGCACAGATAATTTGTAAACTTTTGAATCGTCAGAGAATTGCGGCATTTCTACCCACTCTGCGTTGGCTAATAATTTATTGATCGCGAAGAAGACTAATTGATATTTTAATATCATCGTACGTTTGATAGTCATATTTAATTCAGTTTGGATAAAAGCATGGCATAGAGAATAACAAGATATCCACAGGATGTTTTATGCTGAACTAAATCTCTTACGTTCATGGATGCGTAGCAGAGGAACAAGAGTAATTATTTCAGGCAGAGGATCTTACACTTCCTGTTATTACAAATATAGTACCTAATGACACTGGTACAACGGTGCTAATGCGGATATATAATTATTATGCCAGGATGCACAAATTTTTCGTTATTTTTTTACAAAGACATGTTGTCGTACCCGAAACTTCGAATATTTTTGAATTTTAGAGTCAATATAATCAGGTCTCCAATCCAGATCAGTAATCTAAGAATGGTTGAGAGTAAAAAACGTTTTATTTATATTTTGTGCCCTTATATAATTACATAAACGAGTACATATTTCATTATTTTGTTTATTCACTTAATAGTATATGTACACACACACATATATGTATGTATGTTGGTAATTATTATTATGTTCCAAATTTTTCGTTTTTTTATTTTTCTCATATGCTTTTTTTTGTTTTTTTCTTTAAATCTGAACAACCTTTCGGTAATACTGTAAATAATAAGCGATAGTATACGCATTATTTATTTAGCATAGTGGATTATTAATTTCACTTGGAAGCAACTAATTAGATATTATATTAATACAAACATAATTATATGTAGAAACAGATTAACGAAGCAATTTAATATTGCCCGATCTGATTTCTCTAATCAATTAGGCCTTTACGTGTGTGTTACTCAAGTCTTAACAGTTAAGTCTTAAGCAACTACATAAATGTTTTTTTTTTTTTTCGAATTTAGTATTATATTTAGAACCAACTTCTCAGGAAATATAATATAAACGTGGAATAGTGATAAGTTTTAAATAGTGCTTAAAGTCTGGAATTTCTGAAACGGACTGTTCAACTGTATATTGAAGAAAATTAATTCTCCGAAATATTTCTATAACATAATTTAATACTCGATAGCGCGTACTAGTAAAGCATCAACTATCAAAGATTGAATTATTATTATAATTAATTATTCGTACATATATAGTAATTCATAACTTTTGGAAGACTAATGTCATTTAATTATTTCTTGCCAAAAAAATACTCTCTTGCGAGTAAACGGGTTACGATGAAAGTCTCAGCGCTTGAAAATTGTATTCACTCACAGTAGTAGCAGTAGCAGTAAAAGTTACTTATTATTAAATTTACAATATTGGTGTATCGTTTCGGCGGTATTAATAATAACAACAATCGATAAGACAACATGTAATATAAAGTGTAGCTTGCCTTCAGAAATTCATTTTGTATTACGAATTAATAATATTACCATTGGCCAAGTAACAGATGGTATCTTCAAGTGTCTGAATTGAAATTTAATAGTTTAGGAAATTTTACTTCATCTTCAGAACAATCTTAACAAGAATTTAATATTATTATAGCAAAGTTATAATTTTCTAAAATAATATCAAACGAGTAGATAATAATTTCAATTTTGATAAGGTACCTCAAGCAATGATTTTAATTGTTTTTCAAATAAAGTGTTAACTTTATCAACATCGTAGTACAATATTTTTCCCATAACTAATCCTGATATACATGCCAAATACAATTGCTTTATATCTCGAGCGTAAGCCATTTATATACGATTAACATTTCTGGAAAAATTTCAGAGATCAAGGTAAAATTATTTCTTCATTTATTTAGCTTAATAGCGAAACTTATTACTTCTATACAAAAACTAACAATTCAATTTTTAAAACTAACTGTTTATCTGTATGTGGACGGCGCGACTATGTATACATTTTAGTGCGAGTAAGTAGATAATTTTTTCTAAATTGCATTATAATAAATGTGCGTATGGATTTTGTATTAGTTAATTGATCGGCGTTACGTAATCTCATTTCATGGAATGAATATTCTACAACTTGGGTAATCTAGGCCTCTAATATTTTTACAGACTTCCTCAGCAGGGCTGTTACGTTTTTTTCTGTACTAAAATAAACGTCCCTGACTTTTGCAGGTTTCCAGATTTTCCAGTTTGTGTAATAACCCTGCTTAGCAATTAAGGTTCCTGTTACAACTTTAAATATATGTATATTGATTTTTTTTTAATTTTTCATCGTTTTATAAACTGCAACTTTTGTCACTTCATTTCATTGCGATAGAGTTCAGTTGATAATATGATAATAAAATTGAAAGATCTGAAAAATATCGTAGCTTTTTATATCTTTTAGATATTTAGAATGAATAAAAGTAAAAAAAAATTCTGAATAAATATCAATACATATAACATACCTATTGTATAGATACGTAAGATAAAGTTTTTAAAATAATACATAACTACGTATATCTAATCATGCTGATTTAAAATCATTCAAATAATACTATAGTTTATAGTTAATAGTTAATGAATTACTAATGTTTTTAATTACAAAGATAAAAGTGTTTAAAACTCAACTAACGTGTAAATTTTGTATACCTGAAAGCTACAATACGTTAATCGTTTAATATAATTAATTCAGCTAATACTAGATTTCTCAAAATCAAATCAAAGGAATTATAATCATCAAAATAATATTATGATTTCTTGTGCTATTTTCTTCATACAATAATTATCTGTATGTTTGATAAACATCTTTCTTACTTTAGTGCATCTAAGAAGTTGGGACAACAAATTATTGTGCGTATACTTTCATCTTTGCAAATATTTATTGCTGAATTAGTTTTCAATAATCACTCTAGATTTGTATCATCAATTATGATGGCTCTCAGGTAAAAATAAACATGTAATATTATACCCATGTTGATATACCCAAAAGTCCTGTACGATAGAACGACTAAGAGTTAATCCTATGTACAGAATACTATTGACTTCTGGATAGACTGTGTATATACTGAGCATTGGATTAAGTATATTGCATTGAAGAAAAAAACCTATTCAGCAATGTAATAGTAATATTGTGTCCAATTAATTTAAAATTTTCTGAAAATTTAGTCTAATAATCTCAGATTAATTGGACATGAATGTAACTTAAGATTAAAATAAATCTATTATAATTAATCAGATCCCACAACCAGGTCACAACTTAGAGATTTTTTTTTTTTTTTTTTTTTAAATATCTGAAATAAAAGATTCTCGCTCATAGTATACATATAATAATTGTATACCAATATCAACAATTGTCATTGTTATATTATCACTTATTTCTAAACTGCAAGTTAATGCATAATATCTATCCTTACAATTATCTTCCCATTAATTCATAAAAATATATCATCACATAAATCCTCTGCTAGCGAATTAAATTGGCTCACAAATACAATTTTAATACACGTATTGCACTTCTTTTTTACATAAAATGATCAAATTTATTCGTTTCAGATCAATTACCAATAAACTTTTTGATTACTTTAAATTTTCTCCCCAAAAAAAAAAAAAAAAATTCCAACTTTATGATCTCTAAAGCTTGATCTAGAAAAAAATAAAAATGAAACAAGTAAAATGGAAACTTTTTGAATGATCACAATTATTGCGTATTATAAGTTTCTTAAATAAAATTTCCAATTTAATTCTTCACTCGAAACTTGTTTTCTTCTCTGCCATTTTCTTTTTGCCTGTATATATACTAAACTTGGCAATTTATGCTTCAACATGTTTAAACTATCGAACTATATAGTAATATTTCCTTTAATCCGTCCATTTATTTAACACTTAGCCCGTGGTGAGAATTTTCAATTAATAATAACAGATCGCATTCATTGATGCGACTAAGATATCAATTACGTCTGAGCAATTTCTAACAAAACTTAAAATCTTAGTCAATATCTAAGACATGAATATTATCATGCTGGAAATTCCACAAAAATTTGCATTAAAAAAAAATAAAAAATAAAAAAAAAGGTAACTTTAAAACATACTTACAGCTTTAAATTTATAAAAATGCAATGTCTCCCGGCTGTTGTTGCAATACAATGTAATTTAGAGTTTCAAACCTAATTTCAAAGACGGATATTATTTTCTAGTAGCTGTGGTCATGTTATTGCAATACTCTAAAAATTAATTTGTTCTTTTAGTGATATTATAATCTTCAATCAAACCCAAGTCTAAAGATTTATAGTATATTTCAAACTGTTGGAGACGATTGGCACTACGGGTTTAATAAGAATTTACGCCTACCATAAATGTTTAATAAACCATAGAAAATTATTTCAGATATAGATTTCTTTCAATATAAATTCGTAAAGAAATTTCAAAATAAAATGAATCCCAAATATTTTTGCTTTGTCAGGTGCGAATGAAACGTCTCAAAGTAGCTCGAGCGCTTCGAGCCCATCCCTTATGCAACGTAGAAGTTGCGAGTGGTGGTTCTATTGTTATAGTTGGAGTAAGGTTTTGTCATGCTCGTTGATTTCCATAAGACATCCAGCGGGCGTCATCGCTTTCATGAGTTAAATATCGGCAACCAACTTGTGCTTCAAGTTCTCTAAGATCGCACCAAGTTTGATAATCCTGTAATAACATAAAGACAATACAATCTCATAGTACCACAAAATACTCGCTCTATTTACCCATCTAATGCTCTAGCAAAAAAAAAATATTCTCACCTGTAGCCACACATGTTGTAAACTCTTATCCACTGTATATCGCTTCCGTTGTTTAACTTGTAGCAAATTGTTGATTAGATCTATGGCTGTAAAGAGTGGCAATGTATTGTGTTAAAAACATAATAAACCAGTTGAATTTCACAATGAGAATTTGACTTTATTTATCAAGCCACTTAATTAGTTAAATAACAAATTTGAAAAAACCTCACCATCAGATGATATTTCCTTCCATGGTATTGGGGGATACATGAAGGCTGCATTTTGTATCTGTTCATTAATTTCCTCGTCTTCATTGAACGGAAAAGTGCCACTGAGAGATACGTAAACAATAACGCCGACGCTCCACATGTCCAATGATCTATTGTAGCCCTTATTTCTCAATACTTCAGGAGCTAGGTAAGCCGGAGTGCCAACAACGCTTCTCCTGAAACTTTTCTCTCCGATAATTCTAGCGAAACCAAAATCGCATAGTTTAACCTGAGTAAAATCGCTGTTGCTACTAAGCAGGACATTTTCTGGTTTCAGATCGCAATGTACAATATTTTTGCTGTGCAGATGCTTAAGTGCGACCAATATCTGAGTTATGAGAAACTTTGTTATCCTCTCACTGAGACGTCCTCTTTCGGAATTTAAAATCATTTCAAGCATGTCGCCTTTAAGCTTTTCCATCACTACGAATATCCTCTCTGGCGTTTCAAACATTCTTTCTAAATTCACTACTCCGCTATGAGAAAGATTTTGCAAAATAGCAACTTCGTTCTTTAGCTGCGCCTCTTGTTTTGTTGGAAAACGTAGTTTGTCAATGACCTTTATCGCCACAGCTCGTCCAGTTTTACGATATGTGCCACCGTAAACTATACCAAATTGACCAGAGCCTAATACTTCATCTGGAGAAATTTGATACAACTGAGACATGTCCGTAACTCGTTCTTCTGGCTCGACAGACTGTTCTTGGCCTGTAAAATGTTTAAATAATATAATTTGAGGCATATTTCGATTAGAAGATTGTCGGCCATTTATTATTTAGTTTTTAATGATAGCTAAATGAATATTTGTAAATAATAATTACTTGTTGATGCTGAAGTGACAGGCATTAAAGCTTGTCGAATGCTGGTCTCCCATGATTTAGCCAAGTGTGCACCGACGCCACTTTCTTGTGGAGGTAATGGACCAGTTGCTCCACCAGATACTGAATCTTCACCAACGTAATAATCAACATTTGCAGTTCTTAATTCGAAACAATGCATAGAATCTGTAATAAGTGAAGGTTGTTTAAATATCTATACTTAACTGTACCGCAAAGAAATAAGGATACAAAAACCTACTGGAATGTGGTGTCCTGGCAGTATCGATTGCTAAGATCTCTGCCAGTGGTATCTCCTTGTAATACTTTGTTCCACTATCACTTTGAAAAAGGGTAATAGCTTTCGTGTCTAGTCTCCAGTAGTGGCTTTTCCACTGAAAGTATAATTTTGTTTTTTAGTTTTAAATTAATACTGCATCTATCTTACAAGACTTACAATTGTTTGATGTATTCTTAGTTAAATAAAATATATTTTAGCTCACCGTTGGATCACGACTGGTAAAATGGATCATCCATCCTTCCTTAAGAACTTTAGAACCACGTCGTTTTGTGTGTTTAACACTTTGCACTATTCGCATCAGCGGAATGTTGTTACTCGGTGAGGAACTGCAACTTTATTTATGTAAGAAAGGAGACAAGAAATGGAGAAATGTTAGAGAATCAGGAAACGATTAAGAGAGAAAAGATCAGACGAAAGATTTTCATTACATATCTGTTTAAAATCTCACCTCGGAGGTCTCAACTTTTGAAACTCGTCCGATAGAACGTCATCATGACTTGGAATGAGATCCTGTGAAAAGAATATAAAAAAAAGTTTTATTTAAGTCTGTATTTAAAAATAATTCACCATATTTCTCAGTAAAAAAAATTATTTAAAATTTAGCTTGAATAATAACTCACAGGATTGAATCCCCCGTTATGATTGCTGCCATCCACCGTATGCGGAGGATGTGATGGTGGCAAAGAAGATTCATTATCACTATCACCATCTCCGTCTTCATTACGACCATCGCATCGCCCTTCTGGTTCTCCGCTGATTCCATTATCTGGGTATTCCCCACCTGATAAAAACAGAAACAAAAAAAGTTTGGAATAAATTCTAATAATTGAAACGATTTTTTTAGATTGAAATTTGATAGTGAAGTTTGAATGAATGTTGAGTACCTGATCCATCTCTGGGACTTTCGCCAATACAATCTTTAGGAATTTTATCTATACATTTCTTGTGAGTATTGTACTGACAATCTTTGCACTGTAATCCCTGTTTGAATATTCCTCGCAGCAATTTCTTACAAAGTCCGCAAACTGTGGGACGTGTATATGTATGGACGACAAAAGTGTGCGGTATTTTAATGCGCGGTGCAAGTTCACGTTCTATCCAAATAGGGCGACCCCCCAATAGCGGCGTTCGTTGCTTAGGAGCCGATATGTTAGGAATAGTCTGTCGAAATGAGTTTAAAAAATATCATTATTTCCTTGTTCACTTGTAACGGAAAAAGATTTATTTAAATAAATAATATTCTCAGGAATATTATTATATCCCAGAACTTGAATGATATCTCATTTTATTTATCATTATTTTAAATATTATCTGTGTGATACAATGAAGGAAGTTCAGGAATAACATGTTTACGTTCACAGGAACCAACCAATTACAGATAATCATCGCAAGTTCTGAATCGGGGACATCCCCTTCAGTTTGTCCCACCAATGTATATATTTTAAACATTATAACATAATTCAAGTTTATGAAACGTAAAAAAAAATTATTTGAAGCAATTTTCAAAATATTGAATGAAAGGAAAGAAAAATCGTACCTTGTAATTTTTCTAGGGAAAAATTAAGACCAAAATAACTGTAATAAATCTCGAAATACTTACAAGAGTGGTACTAGGTTGGCTTGTGTAAGACGCACTGCTTACGCTAAGATTTGTATTATTGTCATCGCTTGTGCTAATCAAACTACTTGTTGAACCTTGGCTAGGAGATCTTGGAACGTTTAAAAAAGTGGAACTGCGCCTTCTCTGAATACTATCGTTAGAACAATTGTTTGGAATTTTGGTAACACATCTTTTATGGTAGTTCATTCCACATCCTGAAATGAAGAAAATTATAATGAATAAAAAATCCAAAAAACAAAGTAAATTTTTGAATTGAAATAAAGTTTGTTTGTATCTGCATCAATATTGCGAGTTCATGTTTATATATCTTTGCACAAAAGATAAAAGAATGGTGTAAAAAAATGCCTGTTTAAAAGATTAAATTTCTACAAAATTACTCTACCTTCACATTTTAGACCTTGACGAACAAGTCCAAACAACATTTCACCACAAAAATCGCAAAAAGTAGGAGCCTTGTAAGAATGAACAGCCAAAGCATGTGGTCTTATGGGAACTTCTTCGCTTGGTACTTGTGCTGAAATATGAATAAAATGAAATAAAATAAAATGATATTAAAAATATATGCTAGAATATATGTTTAATTCAATGAACT
This sequence comes from Macrophya annulata, assembly GCA_963924015.1. Lineage (NCBI taxonomy): Eukaryota > Metazoa > Arthropoda > Insecta > Hymenoptera > Tenthredinidae > Macrophya > Macrophya annulata. The sequence continues at coordinate 14,599,916 of OZ001263.1, read as the reverse complement.
CACCGGTTAATACTATTTCAACCAAAGTTTCGTCTATAACTTCAGTAGCGTTTGTAATTAATTGTAAAATATTTGTCGAGTTATAGTCATGTTTGAATAGTAAAAGCCTTTCGTTTAGCCGGCTTAAACCATGATCGGGACATTTGGTGTTTATAAAATCACAGGCAAAGTCTTTCAGTGCTTTCAGCGACAAGGCACTTGCCTCGACGGTAACAGTATCCCGTGTTAAACCGAATTGAAAAATGAACGTAACTTCTGGTCCCTCCATGATCACTTGGGTCCAATCCACTGTAGAAAAAATTTTTTTTTTACAATCATCTTTTTGCGATTTAAGAAATGTTTCTATACGAAAAAAAAGAAGAAAAAAATACAATTTCTCTACAAAAGCGTGTGAAAGAGTTAAGTTTTTTTTTCGTTTCTTCTTCAAGGAAATATGAATACAAAATAGAGAAAAAACAAAAAGTGGGACATAGTATCAACTTGTTGATAATATCAGTGGATTATATTTATTATCATAGCTTGTTTTAAATGTAAATAAAATAAACTTTTCGCGGTGATCAGGGAGTATAAATTTTGGTGATAATACGGATGTGAAATAAATTTTTAATATCGTTTTGTTATACATACTTTTTCAAATTTTTTTTTTGGTAGGTAGTAATCAAAGAAGTACCTCTTCTTAGCTCCTCTGTTCGTTAAAAATAATCCAGAACGTAATATATAATTGTATAGGTATAATTATTACGTGTGATAATAATATTGTAAAAAAAAAGTACCGAGGCGGATATGGATGTATGCATATGTTCCTCAAACGTTTTTATAGTTTAGACGAATTTTACGTACAGTGTATATTTAACGAGTAAAAAAAGAGTAGGATGATAGTACACACATATGGGTTATAAGCAAAAAATAAAAAATTAAGAAGTGGGTAAAAATCGAACGTTTTTCTATTTTCTAATATAGGTAAGTATACGGTCCCTTATAAGAGTATAAAATAGAGGCGGTAATGATTTGGTCGAACCTAAATGTAACGTAGTTATTAAAAAAGGTGTAAAAGACACTGACACACATACATTACAGACGGTGAAAATTTACAGTTAGCTTTGGCAGGTCCCCAACCCACCTTCTCTGCTCCCTAAAGTTTGATGTTCTGTACGGCTATGCACTCGTCCGTAGCATGGTGTTCTCTTTCTCTTTTTGTGGTCGTTCGTACTTTCTCGCTCTTTCTCGTGTCGCCAATTCACACCCGTTTTACAAGTTTCTCAATTTACAGTTTACACTGCCACAGTTTATCGTCGTAGTACACTTTGTCAGACTCATATTTACATCGCAAATTTTTCCTTTCAATCTAACGGGTTAATTACCTACGTACTTTTAACTATTCGTTCGTGTCGCATTTAACTTACAGCACGTACGAACAATTATGTATTTCTATTCGCTGACAGCGTGCAGTGATGCGCATGGCGCAAGTGCGAATGGTCCATGGACGTCAGTGATGGACGTTGAATATAGTATATTTTATACGTCCATGGTTGGCTACATCCGATGACGAGCTAAAGCCGGAGAAAGAAGAACTACGTCCATTGAGTACAGATAGGTATAGAGGTGCGGACAGCGTAGTGGGGGTATGCGTATACTAGAGCTTTCGCGCCCCACTAGCAGATGGGGCTGATAAAAAAACCTCACCCGGCTTCCGTAGATTACAACATGTAATAAAAAAGATGACTGAGCAAAGAATCGAATCACTGCGTGAAGAATTACGAGAAAATGTATTGACCGAAAGAAATTACCATCGTAGTTTAGTGTTGAATAAAAATCGACCGGTTCTTGGTGAAACTATTGAAAATGAAATTTATACGGAAGAATTTGTGAGATCGAAGGCTCAAATTTTGAAGAAAAAAGCATTGAGGATCAAGGAGTTTCAACATCTTCAAAATGCCTTTTTACAGGTTCGTTAATCCACAAAATAAAGTATCAACTTTTTTTTTCCTTATCAAATCACAGTCTTTTTGTTACTACTTTGTCTTTCAAATCTGCGATTTAAATACTTTCACATATTATCACAGAGCGAAGAAAACATCAACGCCTTTCTTACCGTTGACAATGCACTGCACGGTTTGGTCCGTGAACTTTCTGGTAACATTCCTTACCTTCAGTTAGCAGCTGCAAATTGTTGCTGTAATATCGCTCTTGGAAATTCAAAAGCTTGTACAGCGTTAGCTAAAGCAGCTGCTCCTTATTTACTAGCAACTTTAGACAGTTTGAACTATAATCTAATGGTAAATAAGATACAATTTTTCAAACCAAAATTATTGAAGATCTTATTCAAAGCACAAAATGATTAATAATCACTCTTCACATTAATTCAGGATATCTGCATATGGACAATAGGAAACTTGGCTTCTGGAAGCAAGAAAGCTTTCGAAATACTTTATGCTCAGGGTTATTTGAAGCTATTGATTTCTCTGATCCAAGAATGCGATTTTACAATTTTACCGTCCGTTGCTTACGCAACAATGCACTGTATTTATGCTGGCTATAAGCACATAGGGTGAGTTGATAGTGCAGAAAATTGCACAGATGAAAAGATAAAATTAATAAAACTCACCATGACCCGAAGCACTATTTATTGGTTTTAAGACTTAGTAAAGACTTATTTCAAGCTCCAAAACAATGACTTTTAATTATTTTCATCTTCTTAGGGATTCTGAAATGATTGATATAACAAAAGCAATCATTCAGAGACAAAGCCATCATCATGATACTAACATGATTTGGATACTAGCAATATTGTCTTCAAGAAACGTTTGTGGTGAACATATTTTAGTGATCATTCCTTCGCTCGTCGAGTATCTCCATGTCGCTGCTGCGTCTGAGTTCTCTGACGTAATTCAAGTGGGTATTGTGTATTGAGAAAACTTGTTCCTTTTTCAGCAGCTATAATTTTTAGGCAATACTATCTGATTTGCAAATTTGAAACCAAAGATTAGCAGCTTGGAACCAGAAATTATTACTTTGATAGAGTTTAATTTCGGATTTATTTCAGGCTACAGCTATTGTGCGAATTTTAGCAAATATTTTTTGCGAGCCTTCGGGATTAGCTGCTGATAATTTATTCAAGAATTCAAAATATCCTGAAGCTGATGTACAGACTCTTTTCGACAAATTATTGAGGCACCAACATATCCATTTGAGAAAAGAGACACTGTGGCTTATAGGTAACAAAAATCGCACCTTTTCAGCTACACTGATTCAGATATCCCAACCCTGATTAAAATTGTTGTACATAATATTGTTTTTTTTTTTTTTTTTTCTACAGGAAATTTGTACAACCATCCATCGTCGCAACTTCGCGAACAAACAAGAGCTGCTATATCTGGGCTATCCTCATTAAAGCTAGCTGCACTTTCAGTAGGAGCTACGTTATAACTTGTAAGTTTTATTTAATTTTTATGGTTCAGGCCTGCACTTCGTCTTGTTTCAAATTTACTTAACATTTAAACGAGATATTTAGGTTTGTTATATTCAATAAAAATTTCACAGGATGAAAGAAGCTCAATGAGGATCGAGTACTTTTTTGAGACCAGGAAGATATTCGCGCAACTTACTTTTTCCTTGTTTTAACGGAGTCATTTATTTCTCAATCAATATAATATATTAAATTTAACAATATATAACAATCAACATCCATCTTGAAATTTTATATGATATACATTCCACACTTACACACATTTGTAAGGACGACATAGATCATTGGCCATCAAAAAAAATAAAGAATAAATAATTCACGAAAAAAATTTTTGTTTTTAGAATAAATTCATTGTGCTGAAATAAAAATTTCAATATCTATGCATATAATAACAATTGAAAACTCAATTCGCGTATATTTTTAACACTTTCTTACTTTACTAGTCGAATATTAATTCTGAGAAGCTAAATGTTCGACCCAATGAACAAAGAAACTATATAAATAATACCTCAAATATAATTGTGCAAAAAATCGGTCGAAATCTTATGCATATAATCATAATAAATGTTCAAAGTCTTGTTTTTGGAGGAATTAAGGCATCATTTTTCAATGCTCTCCCTAAAACTAATAAAGTTGCTCATACTCACCAAGAGTACTGAGTTTAGTAATTCATTTTAACATCTATAAACCTTCTCGCAGAACCTTCTGGACTGTTTGGCAAATCTTCTACGCAGGGTACTCTTATAAAATTGAAATAAATACGTCCCATAACGTCGGCTGTTGGGTGATAAGCTTTTTTTAAACAGCGATACAGCATGTCATCGCATACACAATGTGACCTGTAGTTAAAAAATTACATAAAATTATCTAATGAGATAAAATGAAAATAGTTTACATTTTTAGCTGAAACATATAGAGAGAAACAACTTACTTTGTGTAGATGGAATTGTTAGTCAGATTGTATCTACTCTTTTGAGCTCGCACTTTGACTGGGCAAAGGTCGTGGCTTCGGCAGCATCTGTATTATTAGTCATAAAATTTGTTAAAAGAAAACAATCAATTCACGTAATTGAATCAGATAATAAATTACGTAGAGTGGTTGTAGTCCCATTAAATTTACCTGTCTATTTGGGCTTCCTGTCCTAAATCATGGTAATTATCAGCGATATCTCCGGTACCGCACCATTTTGTCCCTGAATCAAATTTTCCGATTTTGAATACAAATGATGATGAAAATGGACGATAAAATCAGTTTTGAGAAAATAAAGATCAAAAGATGTATATTTGAATTTATTGTTTTTTTTTTTAACTTTTAATGAAGTATCTTCAAATTTTCAAATTGTATAGCATACCAGGTAATATTCCAAAGAGTAAACTAAGCGGATTAACACCCGGTTTGTTCCCTTTGCTAGTTGTATCAATTGGCGAAGCGGACATTGTGTCTTCTCTCATCTCTTCTAATGTTTGGCATTGGCGCATAAGCGTTGTCATTTCATTGAAGGATACTTCTTGCGGTTGAACTTCTGTGGATAGATTTTTTAACACTTCCATTGCTTCGAAAGGTTCGCTACACAAAAAAAAAAAAAAAAAAAAACTAATCAACTTATCTTATTATTGACTTCAATTAGACTCTGAAAGTTTTTTTACAATAATGATCCTGGAAAAATTTGACTGTAGTAATTAATTTCTGAAGTTGCCAAGTTGTATTTACAACATTTTTATTTCCCACTTTCAAAGTCTGAAAGCATCGTATCCTTCATCACTGTTTATTTCAATATGATATTATTAACTTTCTTGGTTTTACCATTGTATCTGAAGGTCTTGCCTTGCCGTAAAAAGAAATCAAATTGTTTTACTAATTCATTACAGCAACCTTGGGGTAAGTTTTTTTACAATCTAGTACCGGGAATATTAATTAACAATCATTATTCAGAACCTGTTACCACAGTTAGCAAAATTCCTAAATCCGTAATCGGTAAATCCACATAAAGTTCGTAATAGTACAAAGTTCCTGCGGAATACAATTTTTATCTCTCAAAAGTATTTCTTTAGACTGCAATTTATTACATACGATTCTGAAATAAAAAAAAAACCCGAACACGCTATTGCATGATTTTACGTAATATTCGATCGATATATTTGTTTTTTGTTTTATTGCGCTTAATACATATACGGAAAAATTCTTTTGCTTATATAAATATTACAATCCACTTCGACTATCTATTTAATTATTATATCGATCTCCAGCGAAATTGAGAAAGTTTTCATAGAGTTTTAAAATTAGAAATCAAATTATTACGAAACATGTATTATAACGCCAGGCTGTGATTCAGAAAATTAATAAGTGAAAATTTAGAGTTGGAAATTAGCGAGAATGTTCAAGTATCTTTCATATTTTACTATTCGCCCGTCTTAGAAATAGATTGAATGTCTTTCAGCTCATTCAAATCGAAGCTTAAGACCGCGGCACGGTCTTGCGGCGCGGGATATTATTTGAATTCAAATAACGCGGAGAAAGAAGTAGAAAGGAAATTCGTATAATTTCGTACAAATTAATTTGAAAAAAAAATTATCTATTAAAAAATTTAATATACTTACTATACTTCGATAATGTCACAGTTTTCAAGTCGATTAGTGTTACTTAGATCAATTACAGCTACTGTTTGATCGTGGTAATAAGCAGCGCGTATTTCTTCTTCAGGAAGTCTGGCCTTTGGAATAACACCGCGAAGACCTTTGTACGTGTTTCGGAATATAGTTGGTTGTTGTAAAGCAAGAGAACACGTTCCCAGTAATAGGATAACTACGGCCAATGCCATTTTGGATTATCTGAAATATATCCAACGGTATAATGATTACTGATTTTCCATTACGGCTTCCGATCGATATATCATTAATTCATTATTTATACGCAAATTATTATATGTGTACAGACGGTTGATAATCACGTAATCGTTAATAAGATCATTATACACAACATTATATGACATTTTTCATGCGAAAATGTTGGATGTTTTCAGAATGATTAATACCACGTTTTCGTATTTTTTTTTTATCTTTATTATGATGTTTTTTTTTGTGTTGCCTTTTTGTTCTAGTTGATTTTCTTTTCCGCAGTGTCTAAAGGCCAAACACAATTTAAAAATCAGAAACAATAAATGTAAATGTAATAACTCATTGCTTTTTTCCCTCTGTTACAAACGTGAGGCGAATATAAATGTCTGACATTAAATGAACGTATATCAAGCACAATAGTTAAACCTTTAAAATTATGCAACGGATAGTTTGAACGATTATAAATTAATTTGAAGTTCGATTCTTGCGATCAAATAATAGTTATTCGAATGTTAGTTCGTTATAATACTATAAATAAATTGTTTTCTTTTTAAAATTCTGCTTACCGTAATATTTTAATTTATTTGAAATGTGGAACGTTGCTGCTTTTTACACGAACTTTCCGGTTTAATATCAATTTTCTACACGTTACGTTTAAGTATTATAATATTCATTGTCATTCTGTACACTGTTATACCAATATCTTCACGAATAAAATCTTCACTGGCGTTAATATCTTTCAGATGAATATCCAACGTTATAGTTCTCCTGTATACGCGCCGGCAACTTCGAGGACGGGTTTAAATAGTTATAAAAGATTGGCCTGCTTTCACATTTTATTTTCTAGTTACGTGAAAAAGAAAAACAAAAAAATCTATCTCTTGACTCGTCCTCATCTTATTTTTATCTTTTTTTCAAAATTTACCAAAAGAAATTGAACGAATTTGTAGAATAGAAATTGTACTTGAAAACGATTGTTTGGATAGCGATTGAATCACCGATTTTTAAAAACCCACGTGAAACTATTGCTCGCATAATATACGCGTTCAATCGTGAGTGAAAGTATTGCAAGAAATATTAAACAGACTTATAATTATATACGTATATCTAGTGTACCTAGAACCTAACGTTCAGAACCGACTGACCGTGGTGCCAGTCGAGTAATACCTGTGTATAAATCGAATTCGGATGAATAAATGAGTTGCAACCCATGTGCCGTATTCGCATTTATCCCTACTTCAACAACTTCTTCGATTTTTCTCTTTCTCTCTCTCAGTTTTACCCCCTTCTCTCGTTATTAGTCTCCCTCCCCTCCTCCCTCTCTTTCTTTCTCCCTCTCTCTCTCTCTCTCGCTTTTAAATAATGTAATACCCGATGTACCACATTGTCTGAAAGACCCACTTTTGCAGACCTCTAAAGAAAGTGGGACACTAGCGTAAAACACCAGACATCAGACAGTAGTAGACACCTGTAGTATATGATACGATATAATATTGTTGTATGCGAAGTGCGATTTCCTATATACAGATTATGATTGACGCGCGTGACTCACGTTATTATATATACCTATATTCATATAGGTACAAAAAATATAATATATTATGACGATAGTGGAGTTAGGAATATATACGTGCGTTTATTCTGATAAAAAGCCTATCATCATGTATCATTCAAATTGTAATAAATTATTGATGAATTTACACATTTATTATAGACAATTTACTAATGGGAACGCAGCTGCCCTATAACATAAATATAACTACGCTACATGGATCGTTACCCTCAATATTTAATAATGAGTTTAGCAACGATTGAAAGTTTTGAATTAGAGTTTAATGATCCGTAAATATCATGGCAATTTCTGAATATTTTAATACATCAATTATAATTAGTCAATTAAATTGGAATTAATTATCGAAATGGGAAACGATTAATATATAATTATTTAGTCATTGATAATGTAGGTTTTTGGACTGAATTTCATGATATGGGTTTGATAACAAATTGGCCTTCTTTTAATCAGGGACATATTTTATGCGTATTGAAATATGTATGTATGTATGTGGGATCGTATGTTTGGAAAAACTTGTAGCTGAAAGGAAATGATAAAATTATAAAAAATAAAAAAAGAAAATATGTATTGTTGCGATTGCAAAAGAAATGAAGAGGGCAATGAATGGCGCCAGCGTTGGGGCATGCCTTCCCGGCCCCATGTTTCAGTTTTTAATGATAAAAGGGATAGACGAAGATTTTAAGGTAAAATAATACCACCGAGTACAAGAGGCGATTTGTATTAGAATATTGTTTTCTTCAATATATGAGAAAAAACTCTGCCGTAGATTCGGTACCGATTTTCCAGAAGTTTGATTTCTTTCAACATATTAGGTATACGTGAAATTTAAATTATTAAAAAATCAACATCGAAGAATTTCAACACATGCAATGATTTGACCAGCCAAAATAAAATTTCTCCGATAATTTTAGAACAAAAAAAGTTATGTTCGTTCTGTTAGTGATCATTTTTATCATATTTTTGATTTTTCTTTCGTCAAAGAGATAATTTATCGTAAAGTGTTCAATTCACTTCTCGAAGATTAATTAACTTGCTATTTACTGTTTTCAATTTTTACTTGAAAAAATATTTTTTAAATCGTATAAAATAAACAAATTTGCGTTTTTACCCCTAGGTCTGGTAAAGTTGAAGAATATCGAAAGTAAAAATTTGTAACGACCCCGAAATGTTTGACGAACTTTGACGAGTTTTTCATTGAATTATTTCAAATCTGCGGTTTATTTATTAAACTCATTATCATTCGTATTAACATTATTAGGAATTAGATTTCGTGTCTATTTTGAAACAAATTTTTGCGCGGAAATAAAAAAATATCTAAAAAATTTCCAATCGTCAAATTTCTCATTTCGATTGATAGTAATTAAACAATTAATAAAACCGATTGTACGATTTTAAAAGATATCAAAAAAAAAAAATGTAGCAGTACTAAAGATGGAGACAAAAGTGTTTCAAGGAGACAAAAACTGGTTATACAGTATACTTAGACACTATGACCTTAATTAATAAGGCAGTTACTCAAGTGATTACTTTTGCACAATTATCTGTAAAAATGATATACATTGTCTGAAAAAAAAATATGTCCAGTTCTATTTAAAGTAGAGGAAAGCGTTAAAATGAAGAAGCACCAACTATAAACACCCGAGTCTGTAAATTGCAGCTTTGTACTTTAGTCTTCTGATTCAAGAAATAAATAAATTACATTTTGCGTGTATAAATCGCCTCAAAACACCCCAATCAACTTTAATCAATGCATTAATTACTCACAGGCAATAGAAGGGCGTTCTTCAAGTATAGGATGGAGGGTACTCCAGAGGAGGAGCAAAGAGAATTTGTAGTCCGTTCATCAGTGCCACTGGAAGAGCACCAATCCGATGAAATAAATGCTGCTTCACCGGACGAAGAGCTAACATGTTCGCTATATGTATCACGGGCTGGTGGTAGCCAGAAGAGTGAAAACTCTCAAGGAAACGTTCTGTTAAAAGCCACCCTTGAAGAAGCAATCCGTACTACAGATCCCTCTGCTGGATGGCACGTATCAGAAACTTCGTGCGGCCTCATCGCTGCTTTTGTGAGAGAAACTGATGCTGAAAAGCTCCTACAGGGTGGAGATCTTGCCCGTATATTTGCGGGTCCTGTTCAGGTCCGAATTGAAGACATAAATTCATAAAGATTAGTTGTGCACAGTTAAATTATCATAAGTTATTTCAACTCGAGACTCATGATCTGTGGTATTAATTCATAGGTGGCTCGTTTCTCAGCAAGAGATTCTCGATATCATCAAGCAGTTTTGCTTCGAGATGTGCCTTGGGCAATACAGCTACAAGATCTGAGCTCTGCATTATCAAAGCAAGGCATAGCCATAGGGAGTGTAGAGCGTTCTCGTCAACATGTTAGAGTCGAAGTAAAATAGAAACTATGTTATTTAATTTTCTTTTGAAAAATTTTCCTGATTTCATTTCAAATGCCAAATTTTTACCCATGTTTCAACATTTGGATAATATTACCTTTTCAATTGATCACAGGTTCTCGACGCTGGTCATTATGAACTTCTTTTACGTCAAGGTTTGGATTTCTTTGGTGCTGCTCGTTTTAGTGCAGTACCAGAACGATGGTGGCGAGGTGGCGCAGGAGCCGGAGGTGGGCCGCCACAAGTAACTGCTGGAGGAAGTTCAGGATGTAACGGTCTTGAGGCACCATCTTCACAGCAAGGAGATGGAGTTTTACAGTGCTATAGGTGTCAGGGTTTTTGGCATGTAGCTGCAAATTGTAGACATTTGCCAAGATGCGTTCGATGTGGTGAACCGCATAGTGTAGAATTTTGCCCACGTCCGAGAAACAATCCTGTTTGTTGCCACTGTGCAGGGCCTCATCACGCAGGTGAGAAGGCGGCGTATTTTTTAGTTCTCTTTAATAATATCGAATACAGCAGCTTATAACATCATATGAATATATGTTTATGTATCAATTTGTTACAGGTTGCCGACAATGTCCAGTAAGACTGCAACTTCTAAATGCAACACCAATTAGTATCACACTTAGTACAACTCGTGTAGGAGGACAATACGCTCTTCATTCCTTAAGCAAAGCTAGCGCTCTTCAAGGCCACCAGTCGCAGCCCGAAATTGGTCCCAACCAGTAAAATCTGATTAAACACACTGGAGGGAAATTTGTTTTGCTTGATAAAAAAAAAAAATGAGAAAAACAACTAATATAAATAGGGAAGAAATCAGTAGTGAAGAAATTTTCTTAATAGTGGAGAATAAAACTAATGCTTTAATTATTTAAGAACTTTTGTTCTGTTGTTAGAATCCTTGTAGAAATTAACAGTAGCTAATAGATATCGTTATTTTAATAACATTGAAGTTATATAAAGAAGTTTTGTCAATTGTCTACGTTTAATAATAGCAGACTGTAACTTTTTGAATATATATACCTATATCTGTGATATTTTATTAAATAAATGCAAATGTTCAAATTCAAAGCTAAAATCAAGACGTATTCAATAATTCATTATTCTTCCTAGTTTTCATTATGACTTCTTTCCCTGTGGTATTCGTATACAATTCTTTTGTATATTGTTTTCAATTATTTTCTACTAAATGTAACATGCGATGTCAATTTTTATATTTAATATTAATTTATTATATCTCAGGTATCTTAATACATTATAACTATTATATGCATAAGTGTGTCGCATAACTAAGTAAGGTATTTCATTAGGTTTTGTTTAAGATTCAAAGTTTTCAAATATTAACCACAAGGCAAAGGAATCATGTTTAATATTTATTTGGATTACTTTTAATCAAAAAAAAAACAAAATAAAGAAATAATAATAAAATAAAATAACAGTAGAAATTAATCGAAAATTCGAGTTTAATTTTTAATTAATATTATCTAGTTTTACGTGTCCTAATTTTGAATACGTCAAACAATTAACATTATGCACATAAGTTCGAGTCAACAATAGAAAAGATTCTAATTAAATATCCAACGAGCCATCAGTAATTGCCAAAAAATTGGTGGAAACTGATAACTATCGATATTCCACTATAATGTATTTCCAATGTTTGATTGATGCTGTACAAATGACACAGTCGCTGAGTTTTAAATGATTTCGTTTTTTTACATCAGAAAAGATAGATATGAATATCTTAATCAAATGTAATGCTTCTTTTCCTAATTAAAAATCTTCTAAAATTAAATTGCAATAAGCAATAGTTAAACAGAAAAATTACATGTGAGCAGGATACATTTTTCCTAAAATTATCTTTAGCCTCAGTTAAAAAAGAAAACAAATATTACATTTTGACCCATACGTTGGGTAAAAAAAAAAAAAAAAATATATACCTCATTGCAGTTTTAATATCTTTGTGAAATATTAGCAACTTAATAAACCTAAATTATCACAAATAAACCTATACCTTTTCCATAGTGGACATTCAGGTTTACAAAAAGATTCCCACAACTTAAATAAGATTAGAGTAGGTATTGCAAACAGTTTGGGTTGACTTTAGGTTGCAAATGGTACTTAGGAGCAACTCTATTTTTCTTCTTCTTTATAGCTCCTTTGTGGTATTAAAGATAAAATAAAATATCAATGGATCGTAGGCACTACACTAAATCCCAACTTGTGCAGAGTTACATAGCCATTTATATAGTATAACATAATAAAAGGCAGTTTGAAGATTGACAAATCTTTTTCTAATAATTCACGTACAAGTAATAATAAGATAATAAATTTGTTAATTTAAGATCGTTCGCAAGCTGAGACTGTTAATAAATTTCAAAAAAAATTAGAACCAAAACGTGTACGCATTACATAATCAGAAAATTACCAGTGTGTGTATAATATATTGATACAAATATGATAAAAAGATAATTATCAAAAAAAATAAGATAAAGTATAATAAAAAGCTTTAGATCAATAATGAAATCGAAACTATGGGATGGCATGCAGCACAAAAATTATTAATAATCAGAAAAGGATGGACACAAAACACTGAGAAATGAATTATACTCCTACATCTACTGCTCTGAAACTCATCGTTGAATAATGTTTTAGTATGTAGTTTGAAAAATGAATGAAGACTAAAACTTATAACAATATGAAAATGATCTGTCAGTACGTTAATAAATAGTCATTAAATGTATGTTCATATTTGTTAATTATTACAAATAATTTTAGACTAACCCAGAAATGAAATCTGTGAATGATTAATTTGATAAAATCCGAATAATTTTTCTCTATGCTTTATAAGTGCTGGCGAAAAAGCTACAAACTAAAAGCATTTATACCAAACAAATTGCTTTTAATGAATGTACATCTTGACGATATCAATCCATTTCGTTCCCAGCTTCAAATGGATTAGGATAATTATTAAGATGCATGATAAAGATTAGATATGAGTTAAAATGAGTTTTAAAGATAAGAATTTACCATTATTGTTCTGTCTATAAGTAGATATATCTTAATAGCTCAAATTATGCCAAGAAGACCAATTATACATAAAATTGACTAGTGCTTTGTGACCTAGTCTTACAATCAAGAACTTGATAATCCGTAGGTGATTTTCCGATATGCTGGGGCCATCGATTGCTCAAATTTAGTCTCCGAAATCCAAACATTATTGTATTAAACCCTGACGTAGTGAAGCCATGATTCAGTATCTGTTAGAAATTCAAAGCATCCTAAGAGAGTTAAATTACGTTCGAGAGTTGTGCATACCACCTAGTTTTAAAAAAGTTAAACTTATTCATTCAAAGACTAATAATAAGACTAAATGTTAACGATCAAAAGTGATGTAAAGCAAGTTTAAATTCTGTAAGAAAAGAAAAAAAAATTTAATACATGTATGTATATTGTATATATCAAATTAAGATTATCTTTTACTTTTTTTTACACCATTTCCGCATTCATAAATATGCTGATTAAAATTCTATAGAACAGAGTTGACAAGTGAAAATTTTGCAACCTGTAGTATCACATGAGAATAAATAACGCCAACTACAATCATATAAACATCAGATATAATACATGTCTTAAACATTGCCCAGGGTTTTAGTAAAGTATTTCAATTATGAATTTACCAAGAATTATAGAATACAACGATACAATATTTTTCGATGCCATCCCTGTTTAGTGTTCTAGGCAAAGTTTCCAGCTTCTACAAACTATAGATAAATTACAAGAAAAGAATCAGCCTCAACTAGCTGTTGATATTATTATACTATACATTGGATTATCATTTTTTTTTTTTTTTTTTATTATCATGCAAGAAAAAAACTGGCTTACTTATAATTGAAAGATTGTACGTATGATGTACACAGATAAGACATCTGAGTTAAAATTGCATAAAATATTACTGCGTGAAAAACTATTGATTGAGCTGTGAAGAACACTCCACTTTACGAACGGAAAAAAAAAAAAACCCCAACAAGAGCGTAACAAAATTCGTAGGAACTTGTGCATTTTGCCAATTGGATAAAACGGCTTAATATGTTAGTTTTGGGTACAATGTTTTAGAGACTTTGAAACCTTATATTTAATGTTAAATTCAACTATTTTTAATTCGTCTATTAATTTGATTTTGGTACTCATATGCTAGTCAATATTTGTATCTGTAATTATTTCACATATTAAAATGTTGAGCATACCGCTTGCGAACGTCTTTGAAAAAAAATTAACATGTAAAACAATAAATCAGTATACTAAATGAGCTAATAGGTATTTATAGAGTAATAATTTATAAAATAAACTATTTGAATTATTCTAAATTTGTGAAACAAAAAAAATACAAGAGTTTCCCCATCATTATTTTCAAAAGTCTTTCAAACAATGCGAAGTCGTCAAAGAAACGATTGACTAATAAATAAGCATTAATAATAAATGAGTATAATTATTACCTATACATATAGCCAAGAAATAAGTGACGAGAAAAAAAATAATATAATATAATATAATATAGCTATATACTTTCGTTTTATAAATTAAGGGATAACTCTTGTAGAATGAAATGTCTCTGCGTAACAATAAATTTTAAAAATCTGTATGTGGTGCTAAAACATTTCACAAATTCTGCTTTGGCCTAAATCATACCCTGCTCCAGACTATAGTCAATCGGGCAAATATTCATTAAAGGCTTATGAACGAGAAATCTATTTCACTTAGAGTGTCACATTTTTTTCATGAGAAATATAGATTAAAGTGATTCGATATTCGAACTATTTATACGACTTTGAGACTTCATCGAAAAATTCTCAAAAACGGCAAAAGGATTCTGTACGCTCAAAAGCCCTTAAGTCTGGACACCGAGTCTTGGTATCACAGTGAAAAGACTGCCTGGATTACTTCCCTAATTGGCTGAGGTCGTTTTTTTAGGTCAATTGGTGGATCATCACACTGAGCGTGATGATCTCTCAATTCCTTCCAGTGATTAAAAGTTGAGGTATATTCCAATACCTTTTCGTACTCGTCCAACTTCGAATATACATGTAAGAGTCCACGATAATCGTACTCCAGACCGCTATAACTTTTTCCAAAAAGTTTCAAGCCTATAAAAGAAACAATCATTCAAGTAAGCATGATATTTTCAGTTTAATACAATCTTTTGCTACTTTTCATTGCTAAATTCTCTCCAACTTACTAATGGCTATGCTACGGTGATAGAGTTTTTCAGCATCTTTATATCTATCCATATGAAAATTGTACAGCGAAGCTAAATGTCCTATGCTTAACCCAACTTCGTAGTCTTCGGAACCTAAAAGCTCCTCTTTGATGCTAATTGCTTTGAGGTGCATTGCTTCTGCTTCCTAAATGCATAAATATTACTTCTTCAAGAAATATTTCAACCAAATATCGATTATTGTAGTTTAATCATCTGCAGCCGAAATCATTAATTATTTATTTATCGAGTAATACTACTGTTTGTTTTTGATATTTTATGTTCTTTCCCAAAGAGTATTTTGTCAAGGATTGTCATCAGTTTACTTAAACAACGAGATAAACTTTACCTCAAATTTTCTCATACTTTGATAAAGTCTTCCCAAGTTCCCATAGTGTTTAGCTGATTGTACATTCCTTTCGCCAAAAGCTGTTTTAGCCAATTGAAGAGCAGACAAATGCAGGCACTCTGATTGCTGCAGAAGATCATGATCAGTAAGAACGCTAGGTCTATTGTCCAGAGCAATCTCTTCTAAAATTAGTGCTTTAACTCTCCTGGCACTAGCCAACATCAAGTGTTCACCAGGTAATAGCTTTTCCATAATGGTTATCGCTTTGACTGCATGATCGCTAACATAAAAACAATTCTATCAATGTAAAAATGAATAGAAAAACTTCACTTTCAACTTGTTTATTCATTCTAAAACTTACCACGCTTGCTGAAACTTTCCTGTGCTATAATCATGAACGTATAGCGCATAAGCCAAATCTTCGTGCGCTATTGCTACATGCAGATTTGTTTTTCCGAATATAGTTTTCTTGATTTCGAGAGCAGTCTGAAAAACGAATGATTTTGAATTTACAAAAAATTTAAAGAACGATTCAATCGATTTTCTGTTTTCCTAGTTTTCCATTTTTGTTATTAACATTTTCTCCACCTTTTGGACTGCAACGCTGTTTATAACGCTGTCATAATTAAGCAAATAAAATCCATAATCTATCAGAACGTCGCTATATTTTGGATGATTTATGTCAAAGACTTCTCTGGCAAGGTACACAGCTTGTCTGATCAGAAGACCGGCTTTTTGAAACTCGCGTTTGACGACGCAAGATTTTGCCGCTTGGCGTAAAACGTCTATAGTAAAACGAGCCGGGAGAGTCGGGGTCAACTGTTTAAGAGCTTCCATGCTCCATCTGAAATGAGTTATCAAATATATTAGCTTCAATTTGATTCTAATTTTGTTTTTAAATATTGAATATCTTCTTTTGATTTTCTATATTCATTGAATTTTGATCCAGAAAACTTTTATCTAAGTATTTCTGACTTCAATTAAATCAAATATTTATAATACCTATACGCTTGATCATATTCACTCCGAATGAAGTAAAGAACGCTGAATTCTGCGTAGAGGGCAGCATGATTGGCTCCGTCACATCCCGCTGTCTTCAATTTATCAACCATTTCAACAGCTAATTCGCGAGTTTCAGCTGCCCCACGAAATTCGCAGTAGGCTGCTTGCGCATGTAACAATCTACATGTTTAAAAAAAAAAAAATTATTTTTAAATCTCTTTTAAATTGTTTCTATTCCTAATACCGAATGTTAAACTGATTCGAATTTGGGGGAAATAAACCTGTAAAATTTGACCGCTACTTGAGAAAAAAAAGAAAAAGAGTAGAAAGCTATTCAAATTAGAAATCTAAGTTTTTTTTAGTGTTTGTTTTTTTTATTCTGCGAAGGTACTTACTTGTGACAACAGTCCAAAGTTCGGCACCAATTTTGAGGAATTTGTCTGGCGTGAATACACAGTTTTTTACATGCGAGCAGAACTTTTTGACTTTCTGAATACCATCCAGCATCGCTAAGAAATCCACCAAGTCTGAGGCCCAAATTAATCATTTTTCTACGTGCTGATTGATCATCTTTAGCATCCAGACAACAGACTTCATACTTCATTGCCAGTTCCTTGTTCACACGAGTATCATGATCCATGAGGGCCTGTATAAGATCCGCAAGGGATGAAAAAATCAATACTTTTTGTTCCTCGATAAAAAAAAATTCATACATATACATTGAATGCAGTAATCGAACCTGAAAGATCTGCAGTAGATGAACACGGCGGTCTGTGACCTTTAATATTCTGGAAAAAGTGTCCAGCTGACTCAGTTCCACGCCGAGTAAACATAGTCGTTTTTCTTTGTACAACTATAATAATAAATCACAGTATAGATGTATTTAATGAATAGAAATATTATTGAATTTTTTTTCGACATAGTTTGCCAAATTTATTATCATTTGGATTATTAAATTTTTTAAATAATATCCTAAATACGAGGGTGGTCTGAAAAGTTTCCGACCTTAACGTCATAAGAGTAATATGTTTATTAGGCCGGAAACTTTTCAGACCACCCATGTACAAGACTGAAAAAAATAGTAATTGACTATATTTTCGATTTATTGTATTATGTATTTATTGTGACGAAATGTTCTGGAGAAAACAAAAATAGTTTTTCGTGGTTTCGAAATCGAAGAAAATAAAAAAGAAAGAAGAATGTTTTCGTATGTTGTGATCATATGTTTACGAAATATTGTTTGTATTTTAAATGAACATGACCGCCGAAAGGTGATATGATTGAATTTTGATGATGATAACAATGAGACAGCTGACTAGTAAAATGGAGTTTGAATTGAGGTTTGAGATGATACGAGACGAAGATATTCTTAAAGGTGTGCGCAAATTGCAGGAGTAATCGTTATATAGTTTCAAAAAATTTTTATACGTAGATATATAGGTGTATTGTATATAAATCAAACATTGATCTGTGAAACGTAGTGAAAAATATGGTATAAAAATATTTGACATTTACCTGGTAGTAGAGGTCGAACAATACGTTCTCAGGAAGATAGGGCAGGTACTTTTTGAAGCTGATGAATTTGTCAGCTACCGCAGAAACACTTAATTTGTATAAACTGTCGGTGCTAAACAACACTGGCGAATTCTGTCCTTCGGCCATTTTACTATCACGTCCTTCGTACTGACGTTTATCAATGTAGAGTTAATTGAATATTGTATCGAATCATATTAGTATCGGATTGTATATTTTGGTCTACCTTTTTCCGATCATTATATTTAACAGTAACACTTTAATTCTCATCACGAAACTCTTATTAACAAAGGTTACCATTCGGTGACTCTACCACTTTATCTAAACATTGAACCACACGATGTGTGAACACTAAACTGAAGAAAGTATGTATGTAGATACTGTAGTACTTCTACTCACTATCATCACACATACAGCGATGACCAATCTAATGACAATAGATCGCTCGTCATTTCTTTGTCTTTCTTATCGTAAGAAGGTAGGTTTACATCGCGCGAGAAAATTCTATAATACTTCGAGGAGTTACATATAGATGGCAGTTTTGCTGTCACTAAAAAGCGCGCGAAACCAAATTCAGATGCTTGAGCGCGATATTCAAAAAAAAATTTGAATTTTCCAAACTACTATCAAAATTACAGCCCTAGATATTATTATTGATGTATGATGTACGAAGAACAATAAATCAGACAAGTTCTTAATACTGAGCAAGTTTTCACTTGCTTGATAGTGGTTCCACATTAGTGGTCAAGCAATTGTCAGCGGTACCCACAAAACATAAATTTGTGATATAAATTGAAAGTTACGATGCCGAAGAATAAGAAATTATACTAGTTATAGATATTTAATTGAGTATAACAACCTTTGAAATTCGTATCTAGAATCCATGTTAAAGATATTTTCAAATTTATGTAGAATACTATATAATATGTTGATTAGGGCTCACAGATGTTATGAATCCCTTATTGCCAGTAAAATGTTTTTTTTACATCAAATATATTATGCAAAAATTAAGAATGTAACATAAAGAAGTATCCGATAGAGAAGTCGTATAACAAGCGCTGTTTGTTTGCTTGACTAAAATATGGGATTGTTGAATTAGAAAAATACGAATTGAATAAACAGTGGATCATGTGATGATCAGTTTGCTAAGCTGAAAGACACATAGGATATCGAGTGACGCAAATTGCTGAATTTTGGATGTTTAATCAGTTGGCGTGATTACGTACAGTCCAAAAACGGGTTGAGAAAGTATTGCTCTAATTGAATAGTTAGTGCATAATATTCATCCGAATAATGAATAAGTGTGATTGTAGGGCAGATTGAATTCATTGTTATTTACAGATGGAATTCACCGTCAGTCATAGAGTATTGTTCATTTATATGGCGTATATTCAAAAGTTCAATTTTCTTAAACATTTATTTGACAATAATTAATCATTTGCCATCTGAACAGGCAAAAGACACAATAGCTTCGTGGATTTTGCACACGGTGATATTCCGTGTGCAAAGATCTGCCGTATATATAGCGCCAACAATTCCGCTGCAGAATTATGAAGATTTGACTCACCGATATGAAGACCATCGCTCTGTTATTACTGATCTCCGGTAAATTATCAGTTTCTACTCACTGTATACACGCCTTGGATAAACTATGTTATAAACTAATTTATTTCAATGTATCACATTCTTTAACAACTTGGATTAGTACATTTTATTCATAAAATATGTGACCATCAAAGCCAGTAGGAAGCACTGCAGTTTTTCTCGTGTACCGTGTGATAAGAATGAGGAAAAAAATACAAACATCTTTCCATAAGCTATTACCTGAACACATCTCTGTACATACATATTTTACAATTAATTTGTCTGCGATTCTTTATTTCAGCTGGGATACATGGTCTGGAGTGGACAAATTTATACAGTGAGTAATTAACTACAACCGGAATAAGAATGATCATTCTTTTCCACTTAATATTAGTGTCATTAATTTTCCCATATATATTACAGCGAAATGGAACACCTGGGCACTAGATTATTTCCGATTAAATAGCTTTTTCGAAATTCCACGCACACTTGACGATGCTGTATCTGATAGCTGGGTTGAAGTAGCAGACATTAATTCTCTCGGTCTAACGACATATTGCTATCCAGATGATGGTCAACTTTGCATTCTGTTTGATGGCTATGGTTATATTGCTGGTTTTCAGGTAACTATGATTTTCTTTTACATATCAGACAAATAATCAAAATAAAACCAAACAAATAATTAATGTATACACTTCTTTTTGCAGGCAGGCATATTGAGAAGCGATGTTGATCCCACGGGAAATATATATAAGACATCAGATTTCAATGTGTACCAAAACAAGACAATATTTGACGAAGACTACGTGACTACCACCGTCTACACCGTAGATCCTGGTAATTATAAATTTTTTTTCGAACTTATCAGTCTTTCGGAATTCTCAATCAAGTTTTGTTAAATTGCATAATGATGCGAAGTCTATAACTGCTACAAGCCATACAAAGTTTTATTAAATACTTGTATACTCTCAAAATAGCGATGCAGAAAGAAGACAAATTTAAGATCTGTTTGGAATTCTTATCACTCATACTTCGGTAGATTTTTTCACTCAAATATAAAATACGTAAATAAAAATACTTTAGTGTTGAGTAACTGCACTACTGAAAAGCGTACAAAATTTTACTAGATGATTCGATTAAAAACTTATTATATATAATACGAAATTTTGAAATGTTTTAGTTGTGCATAATCTTATCTGGGATTGACAATTGTAAATTAACTTTTTTAGAGATCCTTGAAGCTGGTGGACGCGATGATTGGGATGAGTTAACTGGAACTGAGGGCGTCTGGTTTGAAACAACTGATGGATACATAGAAATTCCCCGAAATGTAACAGATCTCGATTCTCTCTGGATAGAAGAAGCCTGCATTAGCGAGATGGGTAAGCTATAATAATTCTGTTGTTAATATCACTAATCATTTGCCAGCCATATATACAGCCATTACTGTCTCTATCATATGGAGAAGTTGGCATGATTTTGAAAATTCCTACATTATAAAATGAGCAGATACTTTAGCGTTCATTATTATCGATCATGTTAGTCATGTCATCTAATCCAACATAAATATTTACAGGAATATTTATATTTTTGATATGCATTTCAGGTACCCATTACTACTATAATATGAGTACTAGCACGGAATGTGCAGACTTCTTTCCTTGGTTCCTAATCCTTCAAGACGGTGAGCTTACTGGTCTAGGATTGCAAGCATTTGGAAGCTGCACTATAAAAAGTCGAAGCTGGTGCGAGTGGGTTCCATCACTCGCCATTAAGCCCACAATTCCAACCACTCCACAATGTTTAATTGATTGGGTTGCTGATTACGGCACCATTTCAAGACATTTCTACTTCACTTCAGACCCATGGGACATCACATGCTGATAATTGTATTAATATGTAACATTTTTGAACGAATATAAATGTAATGAATCTTGAAACATTTGGCTTAGATGTTTCATTCTCCGATGAACTAACGAAATTCCTTCCTAACTTCAAGAATAATTTATTTACAGCTGTACAAAAGTATGTTTGTTTCCAACGCTTTTGATATGGTGTACGCGTTACTAATCAGTTAAAAAATGTTGCTAACTTGTAAATGGCATGAGTATTTAGTTTTTCAATATTAAGACTCTTGGTAAAGCATCATTGTTTCTCATTCACGCAGCTGTAGAATAGATCATATACATTTTAAACTAGAATAAAATAATAAGCCAGCAATTGAATTAGAGGGATACAGCTCAACTTATTGCGTTCAAAGAGAGTATCCGATAACACGCCAAATTATTTAAAATCATAAGTAAAAATACTACGAAGTACTTACAATACATGTCATAATACACATGAGGGAGAATTAACTCCTATCGTGAATTCATAAAAAATTCATCCAACAAGACTGTGTAGATTTTGTATCTGTATATCGTCAAATAGAGATATTTTATGGTATCTGCAAGCATACGTATTTGGTTTACCTGCCTAACAGTGGGTTGCTTCTACGAATTTTCAATTCAATCAACCAGAAGTAGTTGTTACATAAGCTGAGTAGTATGATCTGATTTTAGCCCTGGTATTAACGGAATTGTTCTGAATTGAAATAATACATCTTAGCTGGTTAAGAAGCTTACACTAGCTGCAGCAGGAAAGTAGTGCGTTCTCCCTGATCATGTCAACCATGGTGTTCTCCAGCTTGAATTTTATTCTAAGTAAAATTCCTGTTAAATCCTGCATATCTGATTGAATAAAACATTACAGATATGTATTTTCAATCAATCTGTTATCAGCAGAATAATACTTTCCATCAAATTTGTCATGTATCATAATATAATACAGCAACATAAAGAGCTTCATACGAACCTTCCAAGTATTGTAAATAATATATAGTTTTGGGTAAGTATCACTTTTTTGTTGTGCATGTCCCCGTATTTGTTTATCTGTCGTGCAAAAGCCGTTACCGAATAATCACGAGCAAGAATAAGGACGTGTGCAAAAAGATATGATACGAATGCAAGGTAGAGCCGTCTGCAAACAGCTCGAGGGTATTTAAATTCCTTGTATTTCCATCGAGAGACCAAGATTCAAATTTTTAACATGAAGACTCTTGGTATCCTGCTCGCACTTTCAAGTAAGGAATAATTGTTTGTCAACAGCTTCTGAATAGAATATATTTTGATCAAAACTAAAATAATAAGTCAGCGGTCAAGTTTTGAGATTCAAAATACGGACAAAAATATTTGCTGCAAAAGCCTAGTCCACAAGGCTGTTCAGATTTTGCATACAAATATTTTGTGGTCTTGGAGTTATTGTAATGTGTTCACCAGACATAAGTAAATTGCCTACCTGCCAGTGCGTGCGCTTCTGACAATCTTGAAAACAGATCCGCTCATTCAATTGCAAGTGATTGTTACCCGGATTGATTATGTAATATGACTTTATTGCAGCCCTGGGCGTGTCTTTTGAGTGGGATGGTCTTCGGGGTAAGTCATTATCTGAACAAAACATGGAAAAATATTAGTTAATAATAATTACAATAATATAATAAAGAATAATTAATTTTATCAACATTACGTATTTCAGTGACATGGAAAAGCCAGCAACAAGATCGTGAACGAACTTCCAGCTTATTTCAGATTCCACTTACACAGGATGAGGCCGTATCTGCGGGTTGGGTTGAAGTAAAAGACAAGGATTCTCCCAAAGTAACTGTGTATTGCATAAAAAATGATTATCGTTTCTGCGTTTTGCTTGACAATTATGGTCATGTTGCTGGTTTTCAGGTAACTTTCATATGCTTTAATGTATATCAGAAAATTATAGACTTTATAGAAGATATTTCGTTCTTGACAAATAATACAAACTTTAAACTCAAACCGAACACACTATGTATACAATTTCGTTTTCCAGGCTGGTGTATCAGTGCATGATCTTGCACCGATGCAAAATATATATGATTTGTCAAAAATCGATACATATAAAAAGAAGCAAATATTTGGTGAAGAAATTTGGACCACTACTATTTACACCGTAGATCCTGGTCAGTGCTTACCCTTACTGATTGAATCTCACAAAGCTCTGATTAAAGATTTTCTGAAGTTACAAAATAAGACATTAGAAGAATATCGACACTATAATCCACACAAACCTCGAATAAACATTAAATTTAGTTTCTAAGTAGCGATGCGGGTGAATATTTTTCTGATTTGTAATCTAGAAATTGTCTGTCTGTAGAGATAATTAAAGCTGGTGGGCGGTACGAAATGAACGGCCTTACTGGAACTAACGGAATCTGGATTGAAAGAAAGGATGGATATTTCACAATTCCTAAAAATGTATCGGATCTGGATCCTATCTGGTTAGAACAAGTCTGCATCAATGAGATGGGTAGGCATCAATTTTCTGTTTAATTAAATACGGAAAAATAATTGAGTATATAGAATATCTGTGATATAACAATTTGTGAATTATTAGCTGGTGCTCGCAGCATCTGCAAATATTGAAAATGATTCAAGTCACTTGTGTATTTGAATGTGAAGACATTGCGCCGTTTATTGTTATCGATTGTATTTATATATTTCCTGCATATTTTAGGTACTCATTACTACTACAATATGAGTCGCAGCTTTCCCTGCGACAAGTTCCAGCCATGGTTTTTATTATATCAAGATGGGGAGCTTAATGGTTGCGGACTTGCGGGATTTGGAAACGCCAGCATAAAATCTCGGGAATGGTACGAGGATCTCTTAGTCCCTATTACATATGTCATTCCTGAGGCTCCACAATGTTTGAGCGATTGGATTGCAGCTTATGGCCTGATTTTTGTGCATGTCTTTTTCGTTGAAGAACCATGGAGATTTTCATGCGAATTATAACGCTAAACAATATCTTGAAAGAATAAAATATTATGAATGTTAGAATATTTGCATAATTATGATTTTCTTTGGTACTGAATAAAAATAAAAAAACATCATCCAATCTCAGCATCAACTTAGCAAGGGAAAATCAACATGATTTCCAAGGAATTCGGACATTGTTAACTCTGGAAATACTTAGTTCTTAGCTTTAAAAATGCAGCTATTCGTTTCCTGTGTCATATAAACAAATGTGTACGTTACTCATTTATTGACAAAGATTGTCAAGTCGTAAATAGTAATCTACAGCACGTTTCAGGCATAATTTTATTTTTATTTCATTTGCTCAGTCAAACAAAACCAAATAATATTCAAAATCAAAGAAGGAAGTTATAAAATTACTAGAATGGCACAAAGATTTATGCACATACTTATGAATGGGATTTTTACTGCGTGGCATAATGGCAAAACATTACTACCTCCAAGATAGCTCGAGCCCATTTCATTGATCAATAAAGAAATTGCAGGATATGGAGAGCTTTGGCTAATATCTGATACAGATAGACAAATATGCCATATTGTTTCAGTGCACGTTCCTCATATTTTATTATCAGTATAGCAAAAGCCATTAACAAATAATCACGAGCAAGAATAGAGAAGTGTGTAAAAGTCATGAAATGAAAAGTCAGGCCGTGTGCAAAAAGTTCTGGAGGATATTATAAAGGTCCTCACATTTCTGTCAAGGCATGTAGATTGAAATATTCAATATGAAGACTCTTGGTATTGTGCTGGCACTTTTACGTGAGTAAGAATTCTCACCAACACAGCTTTAAAATAGAATGTGTATATTAAGAAATAAATTAAAATAATATCTAAACAGTTTTGTCAGAATAGTACAGCTCAAGCTTTGACAATAAAAGAGAATAATGAATTGCAAGCAGAGATATTCCCAATCAAAAGTAGAAAAAATGTTACCAACACAGGCAAAATCTGTTGTCCTATGTTATGAAGTGATTGAGACTTAGACTGAGCAGTGATTGATAATTTCATTTCAGCCCTGGCACTTGCGTCGGATGAACTCTTGTGGGACGGTCTTAGGGGTACGTTGTAAGCTAAACAATGAACTAAAATCACTGGATTAATGAAGTCGATTAATTATTTCCCTTATCGAAATTCTGTACGTTTCCATAACTCAATGCTATAATTATAATGGTGCATACATTGCAAAGTATACTCAACTGCAATTCCTTGCCACTCACCGCTAGTGTAGAATTAATTTTTCAACGATATGTATTCCAGTGAAATGGGTTCCAACAGCAACTCCTGACAGAGATGCCTTTTACGATATTCCACGTACAGCACACGATGCCGAGTATGAAGGGTGGGTTCAAATTAAAGGTATAAGTAATCTCAATGTAACTGCGTATTGCCTGCCGGATGATCCACGTTTTTGCATACTGGTTGATAACAATGGCTTCATTGCTGGTTGTCAGGTTATTATTAATCATACCTAACAAATACATAATGATAATACGTATTTCCTTTGTCAAAAGCTGTGATACCATAACAATTTATTCACAGATTGGTTTACTGGTAAGTGATGTCGCAGACCTTCAGAGTGTATATAATATGTCAGAAGTGAGCATGTTCAGCAGGAAAATAATTTTTGGTCAAGATTGGTGGACCTCTACTTTCTACACGGTAGACCCTGGTTAGTGACTACCTTTGATGTTGTGGTAATCTTGTTCTCTTTATATTTGAATTTAAAATCTCTAATCTTTGAATACCAGACACTGCATATGCGAAGCAATTGCATTAACGCTCATGTGTGGAGGTAGGATGAATGATTAGAATTTGCAAATTTATACTTTATGATAAAATGTTTTTTTCTTTAATTTTAGAGATCATTCAAGCTGGTGGCCGGGAGGAAATGAACGGTCTTACTGGAACCAAGGATGTCTGGATAGTCACAACCGATGGATATTTAAAAATTCCCAGACATTCATCAGATCTAGATCCTATTTGGAAAGAAGAGACCTGCATCGATAGGATGGGTGAGCTATAATTCTGTATCTAATATTGCAGAATACGTTCAACCTGGATAATATATTATTGAATTGATTGTTTTTCTTGAGTTGATTGCAATTATTCAGCTTGGCTTATTTTAGTGTCAAATTTTAAAAAAATTTTTAAATATATATTAATTACATTTTCATAACGCTGTTTAGGTACTCATTTCTATTTCAACACAAGTGTCAATCAGATATGTTCAACTATACGACCTTTGTTCGTGGTGTATCATCACGGACAACTAATATCGATAGGATGGTTTACATTTGGAAGAACTACTATAAAAAATCGTCCCTGGATTGAGGATATACCTGTGCAGATAATAGGACTTATAAATCCAGAAGGTCCGCTGTGTCTGTATGAAGGAATAAAAAAATATGGCTTACTTTCAATGCATATTTACTTCAGGAATGATCCATGGAATATTTCATGTTGATTGTAACAATGTATGTAAATAATTCTGAGATAATATACGGCTGCATAATTGAATCACTTTCATTTTGAGTTTTATTGCTCATTAATAATGTTTTTTGTTTAACGTAAACGATATATATTTTCTTTGTTTTCAAGGTAAAGTTTATACAGAGGAAGAAAGTTTTATGCATCGAAAGTGGTATAAGTTGCTAAAAATAGAACAAAAGACAAATAGTCGATAAGCAATTTCATATTTAACAATAGAGAATTCGCTGTTACTACACATCACATGACATTGTTAGACATTTAAATAATTATGTATTTTAAACTATTCATATTTCATTAGAATTCACTTCAGCTTTACTGTATCAAAACTGATCATCTCTGTGTGTGTGTGGGTTTCTCTCTCTCTCTGTTTGATTAAAAAATTCTCCACTTGCAAGCAATATATTTCACAGAAGAATAATAATAAGAATAATAATAGTAATAAGAAGAACGAGAAGAAGAAGATACCATGCGGTAACAGTTGAACAATTTACAAATACTTTGATTTTCATTATACTATGGATTTTCTGAACTCTATTGGATTCAATTATTGAATAATTTGGACAATAAATCCAAACTCGCTACATACTATTACAGAGTTTCATTAAATTCAATGCTAATGCTTTGGACCTAATCATTTACATAACATTTACCTGACAGCGTTGTCTCGAATTGTCAAATTTGAATAAGTTAAAAATAATAGTCTATTGATATTTACATAATTTATCCGCTCCCTCAATAATCATTGAATATTATTTTCTAGTCTCCGTTTCACTGCGCTAACGGTCTCTGAAAAATAAACGAAATTTTACATATTAAGTATTTTCTATGATAAAAATGAAATTTAGATAAGATGAAACTATGTTGGTAATAAAACGTTTATTTTTTTTTTTTTTTTTGTTGTTTATATTGCTGAAGAATATTTTCATTCATCATACTAATATACCCTTCTAGTTGTTAAGTGACGCGTAATGATCGAAGATTTATTTGCTCACCTATTAGATATTGCACGATTTGCGAGACTGTACAATGTACAATCATAAAATTGTCTATTCCGGCAAATGTGGTGCTTCTTGGCTAAAGTAAGGAGCAGTATCTCTAACTAATAATGTATGGCACACATCGCAGACTCTTGAAGGTCGCTGTTTAGGTCCGCTGTTAACAACATGCGACAGACAAGTTGAACAAAATATATGGCCACAATGACGGCAGTGCATCTGTTGAATAAAAAACAATATAAGAATATAAGAAAAACTCTTTATGTGAATACAAAGATCAATTTATTTGAATCAAATACCTTTCTTCTCGTAACTGTAAACCCAGTTCGACAATTTGGACACTCGTCTACATCCTCGTCATGTTGCCATCTTACTTCACTACCTGCCTCTCTTATCCTCTCTAATTGAACCTGTGAATGAAAATAATTTTCGATGAACAAAATTGATCAGACAAAGTGAAATTAGTTGATTTTTTTTTTTTATTTCTACCTGCAAAGACTGCGATAATCGAACAAAGTCCTTTTGTACTTCTTCGCTGGTGTCTAATTCCTGTTGAAGACTAGTTAGCCTCTGACGAAGTTCAGCCATGGTTGATTCTACATCCCGTTTTTCTTTCGTCGTGTTTTCTAACTGTTTTTCAATCCTATTTAACTTCTCTTCTCTTTCATAAAGCGTCTGATGTTCTCGTTTGTAATTATCAAGTTGTACTCTGTGGGAACAATGATAAAGTTCTATCAAAGCTGGATGCGGAATGAAAAGACATAATTAAATCACGAATAAAATAATTAATTTAAAAAAGATAACTGAAAGCCTACTTAAGTTGTCTGATTTCTTCGACTAATGTAGATTCAGTTTGTTGCCTATCTCGATTATCGTGATCAATTTGATCTCTAAGAAGGGTGACCTCATAACGTAAAGTTTCCTCTTTTTCCTGCGTAACTTCCTGCGCAACTTTAGCCGCTATCAAATCCTCGTGCATTTTTAAAAGCGTAACATGAAGTTCTTCAACGTTATTTGGCATATTGATTGACTCGCTTTGCAATTGTAAAGAGTGTTTACTGTGTTTACCCACTAGATTTTCATTCTCTTTTTGCAACCTGGGTAATAAATCAAAGTTTGAGATGGTAAGTAATCTTAAAAACTGCTATTACATTACACATTCAGCAATAAGATTTAAAGTTTTTCAAAATTTTCATCAGTTTGATTAATATAATCTCTTTTCTGAATTTTAAATTTCTCTCTTACGCATTAAGATGTTTTTGTACTTCTTCTCTGCCTTGAATAAGCCTAGTCAATTCTTCCGTAACTCCTTGATGCATTTGTGCTAAAGTTTGTTTCAATTCAGCCAAAGCCTGTTGAGAAGCTTGAGAAACAGAAGTGAGTTCAGAGACTTTAATTTTATGTTCTTCTTTTTTTTCGTTCCATTTTTCTTCCATTTCTTTTCTAAAGTCCATCTCCTTGGCCAGATCTTCCTTTTGAACTTCCAGCAAATGATCAGCATCAGCCAACTTTTTCTCAAATTCTTTTTCTGCTGCCTGCATTTTGACCAATTGCGCCTCGTAATTAGCGCACATATCACAAGATGCTTCAGCCGACGTACTAGACTCTATAACAAGCTTTTTTTGCAACTGAGGTTCTTTGTACTTTTGTAACTCGTCATCAGTCGCTCTAAGCTTCTCTTTCAAAGCGTTTATCTCCTCTTCTAAAGATCCAACAAGAGAACGAAGATGTTCTGCATCTTCCTGTGCCTGAAAAGTTGAAACTTCATAATTTGAGGGTAAATTTTTTCACATAATTTTCTTCAAAACTTGTTAAATATTCAACTCTTTAACCACACTTATACAGTCTCAGATTTTACGTACATATTTGTTTACCTTCCTCAAGCTTTCTTCAATATTATCAGGTCCCAAAGCTAGCGAGTCAGCACCTAATTGCGAAACGACTTTTCTAGCTAGAGTTTTAGTCACAGTAGACAAAGATATCTGCGGCCCTTCTTGAGGTTCTCGAGATACTTGAGATCTAAGTAAAGCATTTTCAGCCTCAAGTTTCCTGAAGGCAGTTTGAAGCTTCCTCAATTCATCCCCAAGCTGATTCTTCGAAGAAGATGACTCCTCGACCGTTTCTTGAATCAACTGCTCCAAAGTGGCAATCTCTTCTTGAGCTTTACGCTTTTCAACAAGAATATCATTTTCTACTTTTAGATCGGCGACTGTCAATTGACTTTTCGCTTCGTCAAGCTCATTTTGTAATCTGTGAAGCTGCTCTTGCAAAGAGACCTTTTCTTCGTTTTGTTTTTTCAATTCCTCTGGAATTAAACAAACAATACGAGGATTTAATTAGCAAATAAGCTATCTTCAGAGCATAACATTGAATGAAACAAATTAATGGATCTAGTGCACGTTACCGTCTTTCTGGAGAATGAGTTTCTTCATTTTTCCTCTTTGAATACCAAACTCTGCGCGTATTTGGGCATTTTCTGCCTCTATCTTTATCACTTTTTTTCTCAGCTCGTCTAAAGTAGAATAATTTTTTTAATTGAATGAAGGTACAACACGCGAAAAGAAATAGAAAAAAAATCGGAAAATTCCATTGAATTTTTATTTTTGATTTTGGTCAGCCGAGTTGATTTTTAAAGAATAATAGTAACGTTGTAATGAATAAAATTCTTCAGACTCTTTATTTGTTCCTTAATATATATCGAGCCTACGTTATGTATAACCTATAAACATGTTAATTACAATAAATCAAACCTTGCTCATCCTGAGGTGGAGATATCTCCTTTGTATCGTTCTCCATTATCAATGATCTCTGTTAAATAGATATTTTAATAACCGGCAGTGAGATTGTACACCGATATCACTGTCAGGTATTATTATTTCGTCTATTAGTTGACAAGGGTAGACTGTACATAAAGGTATACGTCAGTCGTCAAGTTATCATGTTATACATTTTTTTGTTATTTTTTTCTACAAATTATTTGCCGAGAATTAACTTTATTGACACTGTGTGTTAAAACAAATTAATTAATTCCCGTATTTTTTTTTTTTTTTCACTTTTTTTTAATTACAACGCGGTTATTTAGATGGGTTACAATTATCGGTATAACCGATTAAACGAACAAGAATCTTCCACACCTCTCAATCTATTGTACACAAAAATATTCTGCAGGATCCCAGCTGTACACAACACACGCAAAATAGTCGGCACGGGACGGTCCGATTGGTCCATCGTTCCCATATCACATCGAGCGCATGTCAGTTTAGAATCCATCGGTCCGTACAAAGCCGGGAAAATATGAAATGCTACTTTAGGTGGATACCGCAATTGGGATTTTTTTTTTGTAATGTATATTTAATGTATGTCAATTAATGAAAGAAGATACGTATACATATATGTATCTTGAAAAGCTTTCAAGAATTCTAATTAGTATTATTCCTAGAATCAATTTGGTTGATGGATCAATTATTAATGATATGTATCAATTAAGATATTCATTTTTTCGTTTTTTTTTTCTGTAGAACATTTTATTGTCAACATGTAAATAATATTGAGGTATTTTATTTTATTATTATTTTATTTCTTTATTAGTTATAGTTATATAAAGAAGGCCACCAATTAATTAAACAATTAATCTTTTCACTGGCGGGAAGCAGACGTGTGTTTGGCAAGGCGGGAAGAATACCTTTATAAAAAATAATTAGCGCTAGAAACACGCGAGCTAATGTATTTTCTCATCAATTTTTTTTTTTTTTTTTTGTTGTGTTTAGTTTTCTCTGTTCTTTGCACAGTGAATAGTTTTAGGAAATTGCCCTTTTTTCAAAAAATATTACAATATAGAATACAACTCCAATAAACTATTATAGTATAGGTATATCGTTTACAAATATATTTTTGACAATATTATAGAATATATAAATGTACCGTATAGTAAATAGTATAATGTAAAATTTGAGGTAAAAAATATTAGCATTTTCAGTAGAATTCATCTTTTGTTTACGCGGCAATATAATATTATGAATAGAAAAAATCCCAAACATATAAAATTTACGCATAAAGCACGCAATCAGATCCTGTTTTTTTTTTTTATCATTGTTAATTTTAATATTATTCTTATTATCACTAAATTAATTATCGACGATCATTGGAAGCTTGTATATCAATTATTCTTGACTTTGACACAGCAATATTTATATAAAGATGAAAATGTTTGTTCTGTTTCATTACATCAAAAGCGATAATATTAAATGGAAGTAAACCATTTTTACAGTTGTTAAACTTACGGCGATGCAGGAGTATTAAATATTATGTAGTAGTAAATAGTAGCAGTCAATTACTGAAGATTAATTTTCGATTAGAACGATAATGAGAATGACAAATAACATTTTTATATTGTGAGATTAAATTTCATGTGGCGAAAATAATGTAAAATTATGAATACATTCATCTTTATAACAATTGATATAAAATATAGCTATAATCGGTGTAAAACTAATGCCATTGTACTTTAAATAAAAAATGAAGAAAAAGTAATACTTATTGAAAGTAGACAATGATTGACTTATATTAGATTATAATTATCCTTGGCATAAATGGACGTTAGTTGAAAAAGCGTTGCCTTAATAATTCAGATATATAAGAAGTTCTAAAATCTTTAATTCTAAACCTTATTTTGAAAAGTAAATCAACGACTGCGATCAGAATAATAATAATAATAATAGTAGTAATAATATAAACAACATTGACATATAATTTTAGGATTCAGAAAAAATATTCTTTGTATATGTATAAGTATTTGGCTGAACTTGAAAAAATTGAATATTTTTTCATCTTTTCTTTAAACATACGATTCCAAAAGTAGGGAAGCAATTTTTCGACAGTGACAATCATATTCATCCTCTGAAAATGCAATTCTTTATCTTAAATGCATACTTACAGGATAAAACAAGACCCGCAAACATAGTCTTGTAATATACATAGAATGATACTGCGAATCTATTCCCCAACCAGGGCAAGAAGGCATTTTTTGTAATTTCCTGAACAGTCCTCCTAAAATAAGTGATGAAATTGATTAAAGAATTGTGTACCAGTACTAAATTACATTACGATTCAGTTTCAACGATTTAAAATCAAAATTTATTAAACAGAATCGTTATAAAGTCAAATCAACGAATATATATTATAGTAAAATAAATTCTACATATTACTAACCGATATAAAGTTAGCAAGGGATTGATTATACTGCTGATTGAAAGCTTGCTTTATATCTCGCATGTCTACCTCAGCGCGGGTTACAACCAGCCGAATAAGACGTTCGTCTTCAGTTCCACCTCCCTTCATACTCTTATATAATTGTTCAGCAAAGAAGCCCGGCCGATTCTTCACACTTTTAACTGTAAAAATGAGCATATAGTGTTAGCGAATGGAATTAAGAAAACAAATTAATGACGGCAAAGAAGGAGTAATAAATACAAATTCTTACTGATCGCAAGAAGACCCTTTTCTATGTCCCCAGAAAATTCGTTCTTAATAGTGTGTCCAATATCGTGACCAGTCATGCGTTCGTACTCTACAAACACTTGTTGCAAGTGCGCTGTACTTCTTTGAACCAGAATTTGATTGAAGACTGATTCGTCTGTTCCCCATTGACCGACACCTGGAATTAAATTGTAACAATGTTATCTAGGAATAGAAAAACAATTATTTTCATGAAACATTGTAATGGATAGCAATAATTCTAAATATTGGGAGTTTTTTAATTAAAAAATTTGATAAATCACATTTAAAAACAGCTACAAACCAGCATTGTGAAGTGCTTGAACATCTGCTTGTACTCTAGCTGGATCTACAGAGAATGATTCATCTCGATTTGCGCAACATAAAGATACCATTAGGCGTTTGAAACAGCCAGATGTATCGGACATCAGATCATCTTCCAAATTTCTTCCATACACTGCGTTAAAGAATGATCAATGAAATTGTCTATTACTGTATAATTTATGAATCGAGATGGAATAGTCAATTTTTATATCTTTCTTTTGAAAGTGAAAGATTCATCAAAGCTTATGGCTTACTGGATAAATAGGCATGTTGAATTGCGCGGATTTCGTTATTAGACATGGTGCAGAGAACCTCGATAAGAACACATTCGTCAGTGCCCATGCCAGACATAGCCTTATGTAATTCTTTAGCATAAAAATGTGAAGTCGGTGTCATCATGGCCACAATGAGAAGTTCGAAATTTCCAGACAGTTCGGACTTGAGATCTTTTATCAAATCCTGAAAAACGAATTGTTTACACAGCTGCGGTGATCTCCGAATGATATTACAAGCTGTGCTAATACCTTGCCGTGCAGGGTTTTGAATGACAGAGCGATTTCTTGACGTTGTGCGTTTGTACGTTTTGAAAGAATATTTATTATAGTACTTTCGTCAGTACCCCATCCTTTCATAGCCTTCCTCAACGCCTCAGCATCACTTCGCGGATCAAAGCCAGCAAAAGGCACTAGAGTTGGTGAAGGCTAAAAATAGTAAAGATATTCCATTAACAAACACAGTTAATCAAATCTGAAATCTGATTGTTAATAAATCCATAGATACCATAATTGATCATATGAAAAGCTGAGTTATTCTTCCTTCCGAATACAAATTAAATCATTAAAAAGTGCAGATAAATTAGCAAGCTCAATTACTGCATTTTCTCACCTTATTCTGCGGTTTTGCTTGATGGGAAGCTGGGGCTGAGTGGTGTGTCTGAAAAGAACTCGTTGTACTAGCATGCTGAGCGTAGGCCGGTACAGCCCCTATTCCCGGCCCTCCGGCATGCGACATACCCTGCTGCCCATAAGGGCTTGAACCTTGTTGATGAGGACTAGCGTTACTTGAATAAGGAGCAGGAGTGGTATCAAATGGAACATATTGTCCGGGATACTGGGCAGCATTTGACGGCTGAGTACCGGGATAAGGGACCTGATTTTGTTGATAAGGATTAGCAGCTGCTGGATAGGAAGGATTACCGCCCTGATAAGGACCTTGATTCATCGGAAGATTCGGGTAAGCACCAGAGTTTTGTTGTTGAGAATATGAACCTGGAGGAACGTTTTGTTGCATGTGATATTGTTGCGGGGGAGGTATTTGCTGTTGTTGTCCTCCATGGGGAGAATAAGGCATTGAAGTATTTTGTGGATTGGATGGATAAGGAGTGGAAGAATAAGGGGCAAATGGCTGAGGCATTCCAGATGAAATAGGAGCTGGAACAGGAGAGAAATTGTATCCTGGGCCACCGGGATAAGGTGAACCACCTGGAGGATTTTGTCCACCCTGTGGACCTCCCATATTCTGAGGCATTTGACCTCCATAGGGCGGCTGCGGACCTCCCTTTGTAATAAAGAAACATAAGATAAGGTCAGGTGTCGGTCTTGGAAAACAAGATAACGTTATCAAATCTATTCTTGGATACTTTTACCACAATTTATATACCAAGAATTACTTATTTTCAGCCTCCATGTGTTATATGTCAACTGTTATTCTCAATAAGAGAGGAAAGAATGTACCCTGATTAAGAATTTTCTAGCAATATTTGTCAAATCCTGCTTGGTAATTTCTCTAAAATATCGTATAGGAAACTTGAATATCTCAAAGAGAATCAAGCGACTATTTTAGAATACTTCAAAAGTAGATTACAAATTCCATATTTTTTATACCAATTCTTGACTTTTGGTAGATGGAAAGGATATAGCGAAATATGCTTGAGACATTAAACGGCTTGAATGACAAGGATAGAAAAATACGTAATGAAATTTGAGTAATCCAAACAAAGTGTACATAATGTTTCAAAGGCTAATATCTAATTGAGATTGTGATTATATTATTTATATGAGTACTTCCACATCAAAACCTAAAGCCCATAGAGTCCATGCTCAGGATTTTTTCATGGTGAGAAGTTCCCGAGCAAAGACTTCTTTGGGCTTTGGTTTTAGCATCTAAGTATGCTCCCATGTATATTAAATTTTTTGTTCAAATGAATTTTGTTTCATATTATGCACAGATACAATATGTAGGATAAAATAACTGCATAATGCACATTCGAAGACACATTTTAACACAATCTGATAACTTGGAAGATATTTTTAAGCAAGCTCAGGCGTTGTAGATAGAAATAATAGAAATTTTAATAGCAGAGAAATGTGGTAAAATACATGCTTTCAAAATAGAAATAAAGACAAGAAAATATACTTACTTGATATCCGTAGCTCATTGTTATTTTGAATATGGAATCGATCTGAAAGAAAATAAAATCCGTTCTATTTTTGTCCTGAGAGAGAGAAAGAGAAACTGGAAGCCAAATATTTCGATCGAAGTTAAAAAATTTCCGTTCAAAATGAGTAGAAGAATGTAAAAACTTTAGGTTACATCTTTTGGAATGATTTTTTTTTGTATTGATTTGTTTATCTGAGTAACCTGTTTTCGGAGTTTGAATAAGAATAAGCTACTTTCAAATCGCTATCACCATTTTGACCTCGTTATTTTCGTATACTGTTGCTATCGTAATTATTTGCTACGGGTCGCGTAATGGGGAAAAAGGAAAAATGAATTTAAAAAAAATTATGTGATACAATAAAGGTGTCGATTGACCTTGACGACCTTGAAATTTGATATAATTTGTACTTTGTCTATTGTTTTGTAGATATAATTTTCTTTTAGTTTTAATTTCAGCTGTAGCAGCCGGTTTATCGCGGTTTGTTAGCAGCTGATAACAATAGTTACGTTATTGAGTAATTAATGTGAATATGAATGTGTGCTGTTACTAATAATTACAGTGTGACGTGCGCTGGATAAGTTGGGTTGATAATAAACAATATGAATGATTGCCTGTAGCGACGGCACCGCCCGAGGAAACAATTTAACAGGACAAAATTGATGGAAACTTTATCCTCTTGTTATTAATTTCGGAAAAATGTCAATAGAAAGAAATCGCGGTGCATTAGAATGGTACCGAGGTCATGGATCACGGTCGGTTATTGAGAGTGACAAATGATCAACTACTACAAATGAATAATACTGCTATTTATTCTATTGTTTATCATTAAAAACTTACGTAATGCGAAAAGACCAGCAGAAAAATAGGTCAACGGGTGTTCGCTGCTATTGACGCGTTCGACTTTGTCGTACCGGGTTGCGTACAGGCAACGAATGATCGCTGTTCAAATACCAACCATCAGCCACCTACCATACCATTTTACTCAATGACCATACCGCGCATGATGAAAATATAAATAAATGTAGTACAGAACGGCGAGGACAGATGTCATTGTCATCCCATGATAAAATAAAAAAAAAAAAATAGCTTTTGGTTGAATTCAACTTTAATTTATATTAAAATCCGTATAAATGTTTTTCTTCACTCATATTATAAAAATACAAAAATATGATTCGCTGCTAAGTTTTCTTTCTGAGAGAACTTGTTTTATGAATAAACAAATTTCATATGTTTCACTCCCGAAGTAGGATAAATATTTTAATTAAATTAAGCTAGTGTCGAGTTGGCTGATAAAGTGAATTGATAATATTAATTATGTAGACATCAATCAAGATATAGCTTTTTTTTCTTTCTTAATGATTAGAAACAAGGATAGTAAATTATTCTTGTGTATAGTTACATGTGTATATGTGTATATTTATTCGCAACAAAGATGAGAAATACTTTTATAAAAATAATTAGCGCAAGAGTTTAGGCTATATCTTTTTTCTTCTTCTTTTTTTTCCTATGGCTTATTCCGTGATACGGATGTAGCCGAGTTTAGGTTATATAGGTATACATTTTTGTTCTTTGCGCAGTAAATAGCAACTTTAAAGAAACAAAACGAATATTACAATTTTAACAAATAAGTTGTTTAGAAATGGTACAATCCAAGCTAAACAATTCGTTCACAGATATAAATACATTATATTTAAATAGTATATGTAAAGAATATTAAGATATATTACGATGTAAAATTGTGTGTCAAAAATAGATTAGAAGCAATAATTTTATCAATATATATTATAATGAATTTTTCACGCCAATATTTTCGATTATATTAGTAACAAGAATTTATAAGAGTAATAGATTAACGAGACGAAGCACCCGATCAGATCTTATATTTTAATCATCAAATATCAACGCAAATTTTAGAATTCTTTCATTACAACCTTGGCACACCAACCTTATCAATATTGTATATTTTTCTTTCTGTTTTTATTTAATAACATTAATATAAGGGTTTTTATCAAATGGAAGTGCAACATTTTACATGTATGGCAATGAAAGTGATGTGAAAGTATAACTAAAGTAGATAATTTTCGATGAATAATTAGAAAATTATAATTACATATTGAAAAAGAACAGAAAAATTAAAAACTATAGTTTGAAATAATACAAAACTTATTAGGTAATACATTTATCTAAATAGTAGGTATTACGAAAATGATGATTTAAAACATAACTTAATTAATACTCTTCGATTTTGAACATAGAAAATGATTTATGAATCCAATACCGCAATTAACGGTAATCACTATTCATAATGACAGCGAAACGAAAATAGAAAATAGAAAAAGCTGTTGGAGCAATGAATTTAATAATGATACGGATTATACTCAAAGAGTATTTAAAAGCAAGTCTCCATACCTCCTTAATATTTAAATACCAACTAACGAGATAATAATCTCAATAAAACACCATATGTATGTAAAATTAGTTGTCTAAATATGCTTATAGTAGAGTTGTCAATACATACATACTCACGTTATCATCAGATCCATCGAATTAGTTCACTAATTTGAAGATAATACTTCGCCTTATGAATGTGACATTCTAGAATTTTGATTCTTTTTTTTCTTCTAAAATCAATTGTTGCTGCAAGTTTGATAAAAAAATAAAAAAACTGAACGCAATGGATATCGCGTTCATTTTTTCAGGTTTCGTTGCTCCTTTGTAAATGCATACTTACAAGTTGAAACAAGACCATGCACTGTGTTTAATATAAATACGTGGATTCAGCAACAGTATTCAGCGTTTAAGCAGCTATCAGAGCCAAGAGACATTTTTTATAATCTCCAGAGCAGTCACCCTGAAATAAGAAGAAAAAAAAAAACGATTTAAGAATAATATTTCAACAAAAATGAATCGTATGACGAAAATTTCAGCTCCATTTCACTTAAAATCAACGACTAGTGGTTATAGTCAGGTGTTATCATTTTCTCCACTTCCTCTGATATGTGGAAATGTTTTTATCAGCAGTATATGCTAAAAACGGAAAACATTATACATACTAACCGATATGAAATCTTCAAGGGACTCATTATACTCGCGAGCAAAAACTTGCTTGATTTCTTGCATGTCGATTTCAGAGCGAGTTACAACTAATCGAATAAGACGACTGTCTTGAGTTCCAAATCCCTTCATACTCTTGTATAATTGCTCAGCAAAGAAGGCAGCTCGATGTTTCACACATTTAACTGTAATAATAAGCGAGATATTGTTAGACGCCTTGTTGTATGATCAGACTCTAGAGGAATATTGAATAAATTAAAATGAAGCCAGTACACCAAGGGAAAGGAAAAAAATTAGTAA
The DNA here is from genome assembly GCA_963924015.1 of Macrophya annulata. Taxonomy (NCBI): domain Eukaryota; kingdom Metazoa; phylum Arthropoda; class Insecta; order Hymenoptera; family Tenthredinidae; genus Macrophya; species Macrophya annulata. The sequence continues at coordinate 14,559,931 of OZ001263.1, read as the reverse complement.
ACTCACTAATAGCAAGAAGACCCTTCTTAATATCCCCAGAGAATTCGTTTTCAATTGCCTGTTCAATTGCATGGCCAGTTATGCCTTGATATTCAGAAAATATCTGCTGCAATTGAGCAACGTTTCTTTGAACGAGAATTTGATTGAAGACCGATTCATCAGTTCCAAATCGCAGTTCTCCTGCAATTGAATCATCAAACTGTTAATAATTGTTCTGTTATACACATATAATATTAATAATAAAATCAATTTGTTGAAACGTTTAGAAAGTTCATGTTCAAATTAGTCACAAACCAGCTCTGAGAAGCGACCGGGCATCCTCCTGTGCAGCAGCTACATCAATGTCGAAAGATTCATCACGATTAGCGCAACACAAGGAGACCATAAGCCGTTTGAAACTGCCAGAAGTATCTCCCTTTAGATCGCTTTCCAAGGTTCTTCCATACACTATGATAAAAAAAAAAGAATAATAATTATGGATGTGAAATATAGTAAATTTTACATCTTCGAAAGTTGTCTATAACTGTATGAGAAGGCTTGTAGATCAGTATTTAGAACTATGATATATGACAGATCAGAATTGAGCTTACTGGATTGATAAGCCTGTTTAATGATGCGTATCTCGTGATTGGACATAGTGCAAAGAACCTCGATGAGAACACATTCCTCCGTACCAATACCAGACATGGCGTTATGTAACTCTTTAGCATAGTACTGTGGGAGTGGCGTCATCATAGCTACGATGAGAGTTTCGAAATTTCCTGTTAGTTCGGACTTCAGATCTTTAATCAGATCCTGAAAATTGAATTATTACACAGCTATAAAATGATGTTCATTTGATCGATCCAAAGACCAGTGATCATAAGATGTTATGAATTCTCCTACCTTGCCGTAAAGGGTTTTAAACTGTACGGCGATCTCTTGCCGTTGCATATTTGTACGATATGCAAGAATGTTAATTATAGTTTTTTCATCAGTTCCCCATCCTTTCATTGCCTTTCTCAAAGCCTCTGCATCAGCTCGTGCATCAAAGCCAGTGTAAGGGATTACAGTCGGGGAAAGCTATGAAAACAAAAAAAAATAATATTTCTCATTAAATTTGCTTAAATTTATCTCATCCAGTGAAGATTCTGTATAGAAAAAAAAAAAAACTTTTGCATTAATCATAAACAAAAAAAAGTTAACAAATGCTTCTCTGAATTATATACCATACAAGTAATACATCAACGTCACTCTCATACTAAAATTATCATGTTCATTTATTTAATCAATATTCTCACCTTGTCTTTTGGTCGTGTTCGCCGGGGGGCTGGGGCAGCATGCCGGGGCGACAACGAAGTCGAACTATTAACGTGCTGAGAATAGGCCGCCCCCATCCCCTGCCCCCCGGGATTACACATACCTGGATAAGGACTTGAATTTTGTGGATATTGGTTAGCAGTGTTTGGATATGAAGTGGAACGTGTTTGGTAAGCAGTAGAGTGAGATGTATACTGATTGGAATGGCTTGGATTTTGTTGATAAGAAGAATTATGGCTTGGATTTTGTTGATACGAAGGATTGTGGCTAGGATTTTGTTGATACGAAGGATTGTGACTTGGATTTTGCGGATAAGAAGGATTGTGTGTTGGATAAGGGCCTTGAGTAGTCTGAAGATTTGGATAAGCAGCAGAATTTCCTGATTGAGAATAGGAGCCGTGAGAATGAGTGTTTTGTGGCATATGATACTGCTGAGGCTGAGGTATTGACTGATATTGTCCGCCAACATGGGGAGAATAAGGCATTGAAGAATTTGGTTGATTTGGGGGATAAGGAGTAGAGGAATAAGGAGAATACGGCTGTGGCATTCCAAAGGAATTGGGGGCCGCAGGAGGAGCACTGAAACCTATGCCACTGTTCGCAGGGTAAGGTGAAACCCCGGGGGCACTTGGGGTACCTGGCGGAACTCCAAACGAATTTGGGGGCTTTTGGCCTGGGAAGGGCATCACTGGAGGTCCCTTAATAATACATAAAGATAAAATATTGTAAGCCTTTATTATTTCTGCCTGAACACAGATTTCATATTTGTATTTGGGAGATTAGGGTGGTCCAAGAAAGGCCTAAAATTCTAAATTCAGTGATTCTTAAGATACTACCATTCAAAAATCTTTAGGATTTTCATATAAATTTACGTTTTTGTTACAATTTGGCCAAATATTTACAATGTTTTTTATTTTTTTACAACTTGCAGAATGTTCAAAGATTTCATAAAAGTTATATTGTAACAGAATTAAAAGATGGTGTATCATGGTCAAAATGTAATCAGGATGAGCCATGTCTAAATGTTGTTTGACTGGTTCATCGTTTTCGCAATTGTTTACGCAATTTTTGGCACACAATGGGGCAATGGTATTGCAATAGATCAAATACTTATTGTTGAACCACCCTAGCATCAGATAGACAATATAATAGTTACTCAAGACTTAAAATATTCAGTATAATAATGGAGACGAAAAAGCCATACAATAGTCATGGTTCCCCATTTTATTGCAATTATCTTATACGAATTGTTATATACTTTGTGAACGAGGTATATGCAATGAATAACACAATGAAATTACCTACTTAGTGGATGACGAATAAAGTGTAGGAATGTGTAGAATGGAAAAAGGAAGGAATTTTTAAAAGAACTCAGAAATTATTATATTGTAGACTTCAGTAATTGAATTAAACACATCCATAATCATGCGTGGAAATAATTTAGAACTACTAACAGCATTTTAAGTTTGAAATAATTGTCAGTATTATTTATTAAAATTATTTTCTCAAACACGACATACTTGCAATTAGCATGCAAACAAATAAATAAATAAGTGATAAAGATTCCTGTGTCATAAGAGTATACTTGAAATCAATTGAGTATGTAATAATAATAGTAACAACGATTGTATTGAGATAAACTTACTTGATATCCGTAGCTCATTTTTATCGGTATTTGTGTAATCGTTCTGAAAACAAAAATTATGCAAATCTGTTCAACTTGTTTACAGCTGAAAAATATTTTTGAAAAGTTTAAAACTTTCGAAGTTTTTTGACGGTTTTTGTCCGTACGCTATGCCGATGTTAGATTGAAATAATTGCTAATATAATGGCATGTATATAAGTGCGTTATAAGTGTGAACGTATGTATCCGGATGAAATACTAGTAGTACACGTAACGAGGAAAATGGATGTTCTTTAGAATTTGTAACAGGATCGTATTACATCGACTCACAATTCGTTAACCTAACTGAAAGATCTGGGCTGCAGCAAGGTCAAACCTATGTCCAATGATCAAAGCTCTACGGACGAAATCTTACTGATTAAAAAATTACAATCCCAACTTGTTATAGGCAATTTTTTTTTTTTTTTAACTATTGCGTCAAGTTGACAATACCGAGAAGAGCGAATGACTCACAGGCTGTTGTTCCGAGTTTCGAACTGTCGTCATACGACGCGATTTACGTATAGTCGTTGTCAGTCAACAGTATAGTGAACGTAATTGATTTTGGTGATTTCATTCCATTAGCAAAGCTGCAAGCTTCAAAAATAATAAAGTTCCTAGATCATTCATTTTCTCAACTGTGGTAACAGGTCGGTAAAAAAGTATAAAACTAGGTTCTGCCACGATGGTAAAAAACGCAGATATGTCTTCTGCACGCGTTGCTTACGTGGCAGAGAAGCAGACGAATCAGAGATTCGTAACTTTTTGATAGGCGTGGTTTGTATGAGATCTTTCGTAGCCGTCCGCCATAACAGTTTCAGAAGGGTTCCCCGTGTGCGCGGAGTTTGTTCCTTGTCAGTTGAGAAAACGCCGAAAAGAGATATAAGTAAGCCTAATTTAGCGATATATAAACCGAGTAATTGTTCCCTGGCCCCTATTCTATAACCTGATTAACTTTCGGTGTTTAAACTCGATAAATAATACGGGAATTTTGATCGTTGAGCTACTCATCTACCGGTTTTTGCAATAGAAGATTATAAAGAGCAGGATCGTAGACGTGTGGAATGTGAAGAGTCGGCATTGGTGCTGATGACGTGCCGCTTGACCGCTACCACCCGCTGCTTCTGCTTCTGTCATCCATATGTCATTTATTTGATAATTTTTTCATTATTATTTGTTGCCGAAATACATCCTTCGATAATAAAATTCTTATTCGATATATTAACTGAAAATAATATTGTCTATTTTTCAACCGGCCGTTGTCCGAGTTCCTTTAATTATAGAAACTTCTCTATCCGCAGCATCAATCGGTTCATCATTCGTTAATATACATCATAACTTTTATTGAAACAGTTTAAACTTTTCATCCGACATTTGCGCGTCTTCGAAATCGAATTTCAATGAAATCGCGATTAGACTTATAACGAAATTTTTTAGGTTTATTTAGCCGAAAGATTTAAGACCAATTTAGCAAATTTTTTAATGAAAAAAAAATAAGAATAAAAAGTTATCGCTGTAAAATATAATTCTCATTTACTGCACTACACCTACAATCTCTGATTCGTCTTATCTTATCGGCAACTCCGAAATGCAAACTCTTGCGAAAATGCGTATTTTTTTAAATCAGTTATTTTAACGCTTGAATTCTTTCAATTATTATTACGATATTCAATAGATACTGTTTCACAAATTTTGTTTACGTTTTGAACCACATCAGAATTAAAGCACAATAAAAACCTATTTAAAAAACATAATAATATTGAAAACAAATAAAACACTTATCCCAATTATTTCAGTTGTATTTATTAATTCCAACATAAAAACAAATCTTTTCTTCATTCGGATGTTATAGATTATAAACTTTTATTCACCTTACATTTAGCCAGAATCATTATGCAAACATGACGAATTCACTGAATAGATAACAGGATCACGTCCATAATATAATTCTTTAGTTTTTTTCTTTTAACTTTAATAACACTTTATGTATAGGTTCACTGAATTCTCAGCAAATAATATTGTCTCATATTTATTACTGCATGTGTCCAAATCCTTGATTTTATTTCCAGCATTGCAAGTTGATAATTGAGCCAAAAATTTCCCCGTTACTAAATCAATTCTTGTTAATACTAAGATAAGTCATATTTATTTTTGTCTTTCCATTTTTTGTACACCTATATATACATACACACACACACACAACACACTGTTTGCATTTCACTAATGAATCATGGATCTTTTTAAATAGGTGGTATTTCCATTTTCTTTTAATGCTCAATTAAATTGAGAAGAATTTTTTTTACGATAATTTTAAGTGTAAAATAGTTATATATTATTTTTATAATTATAGTATAAATTTTATTTTATTTAATTTTTGTTTTTTTCAGATAAACACAACAAGACAAGATTAAGAAATATGGATGTCCAAACAGGGCTTATTTGCGTAGGTTTGGTCGTCGTATCGGCCGCCGTTATTCTCTTAGTTTCAATGTTTGGTATAAAAGAAAAAACCTACGAAGAAGCAATAGCAGAGCAGAGGAAATTACCCGATGATTTGCTACTGGGTAAGTTTTGGAGTTTTTATTTATTATATAATCTTTGCCTATTATACTTGTGTATGTATAGATTGGTAAACTGAATACTTTTGGTCGTTTGTGGTTTTTTCTCAGAAATTTAAATTCAGATTATAATTTTAAATGAGATATTATGAGTCACGGTTGACTCGTGCCTGCAGACTGGTAGCAAGAATTTATTTTCACTAAATATATTAAGGATTGAAATATTTTGGTCTTTTTTTTTTTAAACCACAGGTAAAAGGGAAAAGGGAAAGGAAAAAAAGCATAAAAATAAGACTGGGAAAAAGGTGAAAGAAAAGAAGGAGGAAAAAGAGGAAAAGGAAGATGAGAAAAATGAACATGTTCAATTCGAAGAAAGTCCTCAAATATTGACCAATGACGTTCCTCTCCAGGTGAAAGTCTAAAATTAATTTTATTATCACTACTTGCACTTCTCTCAAAGTGGTAATTAACTGTATAATATTATTCTGATTTCTTGATAATTATATTCCTGGTTTTAAATTCCTAAAAACAGGTTTTCACAAGGAAGATCCTTTTTTTTGATATGCTTATAAAATTTTTTTTTATTTAGCAAGTGTCGTGGTTCCCGAATTATTTTTTTGTTTTATAGGTATCAAAATCTGCGAGAATTTTTACAACATTTTATTACACTTGTTTTTTTATTAATATCACACACATGAAATTCTTTGATCGTTGCTTTGTCCTGGGTGTAAATATCACTTGTTCAAAAAAATCGTTTGTCCTAGAAACGTGAATTTGTCTGGCATGAGTAAATTTATTAAACTATTTTACATTGATGAACATTTAATTTGTTTTAAACATTTCTGCTCCTACTGTATTCTATTATATGTGTGATATTAAATTTTTGTCAACTGATATATTCTAAATATGCCTTGGTTATTATAGACTCTGAGAGATGAAGTAACGTGTTATTTATTAAACTGCCAAATAAGCAATGAAAAATGAGTGAGAATTAATCAGTTGTCAATTTTAGATATAAAATTTTATCCAGAAATCAGAATAAGGCAGAACCAATTATAAAAAATATTTCGGTAAATGATTATAGGCACCTAAAATGTATCAATGTATTTGCATTGGAATAAAAATAAATTCCATATCTTTTGATCTGATATACAAGTTTGAATCTTTTACTACGAGTTGATCAATTGTCAAATTAATTAAACAGGAAGAAAAGAACGTGAAAGGTAACAAGAAGAAGGGAAAAATTGAGAAAGTCAAACCAATTCTTATTAACAAAGATGAACCAGCAGTTTTGGCACCCGAAGTTAACCCAGTACAGCCTCAAACCGAAGAAATAAATCATTTTAATTTGACTCATCCTAAAGATGACCTGGAACTCTTTCGCAGTCACAGCGTAAGTATTTTTTTTTTTTTGTGTTGATTATTCTTCTTCAATTGTATCAATATTTTAAAGAAGTAAAGTGAAATATTTTTGTATTATTTGAATGAATATTTACTATATCATAAAATTTTGTCAAATAAAACAACTTCTCGTATGAAATATACTTGCAAACTAAGGCACGTTAGGATTATACAGGATTTGTACAGCCTACATGCTTCTATATTGGTAACTTAAATATTTGGTCATGGACATAAACATATTTTTCATGATAGCAAAGCTAATATTAGATGAGTTTATCACTTCCTTGAATTTCAGTCTTTCCTTTCACATGTTGACTGGGTAGACAGTAATCAAGAGTGCATGATAACATGAACTGTTGATTATTGTTTTCACAACAAGGTGCTGACAATGTTATACATACGACAGCCATTTTATTTATCTCTTTGAAAAGCAAAACTATGAACTATAAAGCAATAATAAAAATACTTTGTTAGTTTCATGAGTTCTAGATTTACTCTGATTTACTAAATAAATAAAAAAATACACGAATACTTTTCACAGAGAGAAAACTTACAACTGTTAACACAGTCAGAACCAATTGTTAACAAATCTCCAAAAGATACGCCGACGAAATCTAAGAAGAATCTAAAAGAACAACCCAAGAAAATCGCGGAGGTAAAAGATGAGAAAAAAGACGTTGTGGTTACCGCAGCTCCTCCGCTACAACAACCAATCAAAGAAATCCCCAAGGAAGTGAAAGAGCAACAAAAAGAAACCCCAGTTAAGGAAGTCAAAGAAATTGCGAAAGATGTAATCACTCCGATTCAGGCTGCAGGAAAGGAGTCTAAAAACAAGAAGAAGAGGAATGATATTTTGGCACAGATCGGTAAATGATCAATAGTAAAAAATTTTGAATTGTATATTTTTCCCATCCAAAATCGAAATCAAATCAAATTGAATTTTTTCAGGTGGTGACAAAGACGGTGTAAATATTTCCCTGCTTATGCCGCTCGTTCAGAAAGCAGAACTCAGTCGATCTGAGATTCAAATTTTAATTGATCAGTTATTGAACAAACAGCTCGACAATCCTTTGGAACATTCCGAGTGGACAGAAGGTAGAGCTGATCCTGTTATCAAGCTTAAAAAGCAGTTGGCTGAAAAGGAAAAATCTTTGGCTGATGAGCAAGAGGCGGGTATTGCGGTCCAGAATAAGTTAAAGGAATTGCGATCAGAGTTGAATGCCGAAAAATCTAAGCATTCATCGAGTGTAAGACAGCTGGAAGAAGCTTGGAATGCAAAAGTAACTGAGGCTCAAACTTTGCATACACGTATGCAACACATATTGGAAAGTCACGCAGCTGAGAAACAGGGACTTGCTAGACAAATAGAACAGCTGCAAAGTAAAGTGAACGAAAATGTAACTATCATACATAAAATGCAAGAGGATCAAGGACAAACTCAGGGACATATGCAACAGGAACTTATCGCCCAAAGGAAACAACTCGAAGTACAGTTTGCACAGATGAGAGATAACGAGAATGCTCTGAAGACTCAACTTGCACAAAAACATGCCGAACTTCAAGAATTACAAAATCATAATATCACCATTACTCAAGAGATGCAAATACTACAATCTACTTATGAGAGTAGCGCTACTGAAGCTGAACTACTTAGACAACAGTTGGGCATGATGGGAGAGCAGTATATACACTCAGAGGGACAGTTACAACACTTTAAAGAGGCCGGAGAGCGGCTGCAGGACATGGCGAGGCAGCTCGAGGTTTGTCCTTTGCTTAAAATTCAATTTACGATTATTTCATGCATTGAATTAAATTTTTTTTTGTTTTAACTCTGGTCTTTCGTTTTAAAGGAATCTCATCGTACTCTCAGCGATCTAGAACACAGACTGCAAAATGCTCACCGTCACGAACAAGATTTACAAAAACAGTTGAACACTGTAAAATCAGAGTTAAATATTGCGAAAAGTGAGGCGAGTGAGGTCTCAAATCTTAAGTCTGAATTAAACAAGGTCCAAAGTGAGTTGAACAAACTGAAGAATGATCTTTCCGTATCTCAAAACGAAGCTAAGACCGAAGCAGTTGAAATTACTTCTCTTAAGACAGAACTAAGCGCTGTGCAAAATGAGCTTAAGCAATCTCAATCCAATTTGATAAACGTTCAAACAGAACTGAAGAATTCTCAATCAAACACCAGCAGGATTCAAAAAGACTTAGATACTGTTCAAGCTGACCTCAGACAATCACAAGATAATCTAACTAAGGCTCAAAATGAAGCTAAAAATACGAAGAATGAACTGTCCAAGGCACAGAGTGATCTTGGAAATGTTCAGGAAGAACTGAAAAATGCTAATCAAACTGTTTCTGAACTAAGGAGTTTGACCGTCGAGGTCGAAAGGCTCCAACAGAGTGAGAGAAGCTCATCAGATTCACAAATTGAAATGACAAGACTGCAAGAAGAAAATAACAAACTCTCCTCACTGGTAAATTGAAGTTTTAGTAATTTTTATTAACTTTTGATTATCCTAATGCAAAACGCTTTCAGGGTTGTAATATTTAGCACTTTGTTAATAAAACTTTGTCATTTCAGTCCGTAACTGTTATCGAATTGCAAAAGGAGATCAGAAAACTTCGGGAGGAAAATGAATCACTAGCTTCTCAGTTAGCAGCTACTACAGAACGCCCAGCTGCTGAAGGTCGCGAAAACGGCGTTGAGACAAAGGCTGTTAAAAACAACGTTCAATTAATTGAACACAATAATTTGTAAGTTGAGAAGGTGATATTAGAATTATTAAAAGTCTATCAAAACCCGATTTGCTCATTTTTTTTTAATGTGGTTTCAATTTTACAGACTAGTGGAGAAGGAGAATTTGCTTGATGAACTTAGAGCAGAAGTAACACAGAAGGATACAGAGTTGAGTAAACTCACGAACCAACTTGAAGCTCTACAAAGCGATATAAACAACGAACGTCATCAGATAAATGATCTTCGGGATGAACTAGAAGTCCAGAAAACAAAGAATAATGTTAGTAAAGATTGTCGTTATATATTTTTTTATTTTTTTTTACTGCTTCAAGGTTGTTGAATGGGCATTTAAATAACATAGTAATTATAAAAATCTTTCTCATTCATCTCCAGCTAATGATAATCAGGAATTTGAATGGGCCAGAAAATGCTGTACGAGATTTTATTTTATTATGGACTACCTAGTTTGTCTTTTTTTCAGTACGATTCGCTTTGATAAGGTTTAAACATTGTAAAAACTATCATCAATTGCTTCCATTAATAGACAAATTCAATAACTTATTATACAATGGGTGTAAAGTGTGCGTATGATTTTATGCTGCGTGATAATCAACGCTTCTGTTATGATAAATATTCTATTTATTTCGATTTAAGCATGATAGACTGATTGGTGTGATTTTTTTTGTTTTTTTTCTCGGGTGGGGCTTTCTTTTTGTTTGGAATACAGGAATTACGAACTAAGAACTGGAAAGTGATGGATGCTCTTTCAGCAGCTGAGTCTCGTGCTAAATCTATTCCTGGAATAGCAATTGATGTAAGTTTTTCTGGTTATTCTGAGACATAATGACTGCCACAAGAAACAAACTCGAAAAAGGACCATCACGCTACTCCTAAGCCAGCAATATCTACTTGCACACTTTGATTCTCCGCACAATTACAGTTTTGATCATTTCACAACATCATTACTGTCTCAGTTTCTATCTGCTTTGTATTTCATATCTCTGTTTCGAAATAATTTTTCAGGAACTAACTCAAAAAGTTAGAATAGAAGAACAAAAGTCAACCGAAGCTTTGCTGCAAAGGATATTCCCTGATATTAGGATCTCTGAATTATCTCATGAAAAGTGGCTTAACACCTTCGAACAAAAAGTATCTACTCTTCTCGAGGACTTTAAACAGAGCAAAGATAGTTCTAGTCCTGATCAGGAATTGGAAAAACAAAATCAGAGTCTACAAGGGATGGTATCTCACTATAAGCAGATCATCAACGATACAGTAAGTCGGTTAATTTAACTTCGAATTTCACTAAAAACGCTGATCTTCTTACACTCTTTTCATTTCAATTATATTGTAGGAAGGAATGCTGAACAGGCTCCAGAGTTACGTTGAATCAGAAGAAGCGAGGTGGCAGGCACAACTTCAACAGAAAGAAGAAACTCTGGCCAGTCTTAAGACCGAACTTGATGATCTTAGGACTAAATCCGGCGAAAGTGAAAAGGTATTGTTAAATTATTTATTGGGAGGGCTTCTCAATGCTTGAACTTGATCATTTTTATGCTTATCTTTTTCATAGTTTAAACAGAAGATATCTGAATTGGAGGCTAGACTAAGTGAAGCAGATCTTTTCAAACAACAAACCCAGGCTGAATTAGCTGCCCTTCAAATTAAACGTGAACCATCTCCAGTTAAGGGACACAAACATCAAAGTTTTGCTGCATTTGAACAACTTGGAGAGGTCGGTAAACAGTTTAATCGGTAGCAAATCTTCCTGCATGTATTAAATTCGTATAAATCTATATCATTAGTTCGATAATCTTATAGTAATGAGAAACTGAGCTTGAAATAATAAATTCTTTTTGATATTCCAGGACAAAGCGAGATTACTACAAGCACTGCATCAGGAAAGCAACAACAAGGCTGCGGTAGATGCTGAGGTAGCAAGACTGCGCTCGTTGTTAGAAATTACTGAGTCTAGTTTGGCCGAGGAAAAAAATCTTGTCTCACAGCTACACCAAGAAGTTTTTCAACTTAAGGTCAGAATTCATTTATACTTACAGTCGATTATTGAAGTAATTTTGTCCAACCTTTCTTCCTAAAATAAATGTCTAACTTTTCTTTTTTTAAGAATGAGGTTTATGGCGGTGGCAGCAGTTCAGAACAATCAACTGTAAATGGTCCCCCTTTGTCAGATTCGTCTAAATCTGAGGTTCGTATGAAAATCAAATTATTATTTTAATATATTTCAGAAGATCTGCAACATCTATTTTTTTTTTTTCATTTTTTAATTAGTAATTATTGAAGACAGTGATCTTATGACTGTGGATACGTGTACATACATATTTTCATACGATATTGGAGCTAATTTTTCCTGTGTATCATAATCGTATACCAATCCATTCAGACCCCTAAGCTTTAGCAAAAGCTTACAGATTATGCTTATTTTATAACAAACTCCATACGACTTATATTTTAGGGTATACCTACTTGGTATCGATATTGAGGCATATATATAAAGCTAGAAATAATATCCATAGTGCATATTTTTTTATTTAGCATGAGGATGATGCTGTGTACTAACAATGTCTCACGTCCTTGATTTTCATGATGAATTTCAATAGATTCCAACATGTTAATCAAAGGGTGTATTTCATTTGAACAATCTTTGTGCTTTTGGGAATTGGGAACTGATCATCCGGTATATAAAGCATTAACAAATTTACGAATAACAAGATTGCTACAATAGTATTGGATTTAAATTTCTATTTAAATATTTTGAATGATTTGATTGTCCAATTGAAACGTGGATAGACTGTTTTTTCTTTCTTCGCAATCCCTAACTGTTTCTCCTAATTAAATGCAGTCAACAGCAGTGGCGCAATCTTTCTTTGCTGCAATTGAAAAAACGCTGAAGAATGCAGCGCTTGCAAAATGTCCCGTAACTGAGCCTACAGATTTGCTTCAGTCTCGACAAGAACCTGACACCAGTTTTCTAATATCAAAAAACTCCCCACAAACGTGTCATATGATAGACCACAACACACAGGCTAGCTGGAATCCCTTGAATGGCCAGCAACACAAAAAGCACAAGAAAAAGAGGAAGGTAAAACCCATAAAAATTGAAATTATGGGAAAAGTTTTTACTGACTCGTTTACATATTGGTGCACACATGTTGGCAATTGAATTAGCAATTTACAGTTTTTTCTTTACATACTGTATTATTATAGTATCTATTCATAGCTGTTTGATGAGCTATTTGAACAAGAGTTACTTTTGAGTGAACACGAAAAAGAATCTTATTTCTTCTAAGCTGCTAGTAATTTTTCATATTACATATTATCATTCGAAATATAATTGCAGAAACTAATCAGGTTTAAAAACTATAAAAAAAATATAAATAATTGAAAATTGATTCTATAAATAAATTTCATGTTTAAGCAAAAGTAGCTTGTATTCTGTGATGTCGATATCTTCTGTCATCGTTGGTAATATATCGATGTATCGTACATACATAATTGAGTTATTATATTGTTTCGTAGAATAAATTGAAAACAATCGTTTTCACAGGTAGATCATTTTTGGGAGTTTGCATCCAGATAGATATATCATCTATTAGTTTTTATAGGTGAAAGAGTTATTGCTGGTGAAAGGTATCACCTTCATTGGGGCATGTTTAATTTTATTTTCAAGTAGTAGTAGTAGGAGAATGTGGTATACGCTATTAATAGATGAACTTGAAATTTCTACGAGCAAACAAACATTTTTCCATTAAGAAACAGATACAACTCAGAGAAAGACGGTAAACATTATTATTACACTTATAAATTGGTAGAGTATCTCTATCTGTTTCGCTGATTTAGTTATCAATGTCCCGAGATAAATCCGTAGTTTCTGCACCTTTGCTTTATGTATTATGAAAAAAGAACTACTCCTTTTCTTGTTATTCAAGACTATTCTAGGAATCTATTGGGATTGCAAATTGCATTGAGAAATGATGATTTATATTCTTATAATATATGCAAGTAAGCTATGTTTTGTCAGTAAAGTTGTTTCTTGGTGATCTAGCGCCCAAAATCAACTCTGTTTACTTTTACGAGTTTATTTTTCTGGCAACTCATTCACTCTATGACCAAAATCTGAGATTACTTCATAGTAGGAAGAGATAATGGCACTAAGATCTTCGAGCGATCATTATCTACCCCAAAGTAAGCCTGAGATTCAGATATTGTATATTTTCAACAGTTTTTTTTTTTAAGTCGATTGATGAATCTTCTATACAGCTCTGTTGAAAAGCTTCAAGATGTGATAGAGATATGCCTGAGATTCAAATACTAGCTGGGAGATTATTTGTATATCCTGTCTCCTCAGTGTTTGTCCTGATGCTAAAAGATCTTGAAGAATCTGAATTCTAATACGTGTATTATATTGCGGTCACCTTTTGACAAATGTCCATCGTTACTAGTCTAATATGTAATAACATCATCAGTAACAAATTTGTTGTGTTTTGGTTCTGACAGTCCACTATGAAACCCATGGCAAAGCGGCGCCGATTTGCAGGTATGAAAACTTAGAAAGTGAGATTCTGAAATGTTGGTTGTTATTTGGCCTTCAAAAGAGGGTTTGAAACAGGGTAGATTCCCGATTGCTGGCTTATCCGTCCGTTTGCTGTTTCACAGCTTCTTTATTTTATTACAATTAGTTTTATCTTTGGTTTTCACATTGCGTACACGCTCTTATTTATTATCATAAAAAAAATCGTCATTCAGCTTCACGCTACGAGTTTTTCAGATACATTGCCAAGTGTAATTACCAAGGTGTCACAAAGCATAGCATTTTAATAATTTTTTAATTAACTTCTATCTAAGCTTCAGATTTTACAACTGTTTTATTTGTATTAGTGAATGTACTTTGCATCGTGATTGTTCCGAATAACCATCCATCATAATTCAGCATTACACAATCATTTCTCATTGTATTTTGCATTGAAAGTATAAAATTCTTATAATATTCCTACAAGAAAAAAAAAATCACTTCAGCATTTGCTTTTGGTCTAACAATTATTATTGAATATCAATATAGTTTTGTTTTAGTGGTGAAACAAACAGATTAAATCCAAGATAGACCATCTAGAAATTATACGCGGCAAAGGATATGATATTATCATCATTGAAAAGTTATATACGGAATCGTTTGAATTTTCACCCATACTGTTGCAGCGATTATTGAAACATATAATATTAATAAGTGCAGATTGATAGTAATGTTGAAATGTATCATCAAGAAATACAAACAAGATTAGTTCCATTAAATAATTGTACAATGTGTAGAATAATTGAACAAATTAACGCCAGCACAAACACTGAGGTAAAGGGTACCACACTTTAAACTGCAAGATATATCATAGCATTCAAACATTATTTATTATTTATAGCATTATTCATCACTGTCGTGTATCGACTGTTATTGATTAAGTCACATCAATTTCATTATCATTTCAGATTGCCTACAAGATATATTATACGTTTCACCTAATCTGATTACAAATGTGTACGTTTTAGAGTGATTATTTTTTTATATAGATCATTGATGCTACGTAATCAGTATGTAAAAATCAATATACATGTACGTGGTTTTATTTATTTATTTTTGTTTAATTATCAAGTTTGATTGGTCTATGGATATTGATAGCGATTTCAGATGAATTACATGCATATACATACATATATTATCTTTCATAATGTAGCAAAATCAATAAATAGGGTAACTTCTTATCAAATTTTCTATCACAAACAGTATTTATGTAGTTTCGTATATGTATCTGTTTCTTGTGTCTGTCGATCTGCCAGATTACTGTTTGTGTATTGTCTTTTCATTTCACTTGCGTACTATTATATTCTTGACAGGGTGGACTTGAGTATCTAACTATCTATATTATAAACGTTTGTGACTCGTGTATTATCAAAACTTCCCACCATTGATTGTAAAGCCTTACGCACTATTGAGTATCTTGAGCCAATATTATTCTTTTGATAGCTTGTTCGGCAGTTGGTGATGGGTATTCTTCTTCTCGGCTTGCTCCATATTATTTTTACATATTTTAGTTCATTTTCAGTCGATAGAAGACTAATTGTGAAATCCGATACTTTAAATATCTGCAATTTTAATCATTCAAATAGATCAAAGATCATAAATCGCTAATAAAATTACGGAATACTGAAATAATTAAAGTAAACCAATCATATAATTATTTTTAAATACCTACGGTACTAGTTTACACTATTTTCCAGCTAATACAAATAATATTTTACCAGATCAGATTCTTTTCTCTGACTATTTGTAAATATCGTAATCACAAACTCGAAATTTCATATCCATGAATTTTACATTTTTATTCATCTCAAGCTACTCTTTGCATTTCGACGAATTTTTTTTTTACGAAGTCTCAATTTTTTATGTCACAACTGTTTTCTATATCGATGAAAATTTTAACCGAGCCTCCAACTTCGCCTGTACATATCTGTTGTATTGAAAATCAGAGTGACTGAAACTAAGAAAAAGTAATAACTATGGTACAGCAGCTGGAGTGTTGAGTTAAAATTTAATAAAATTGTGGGGTTTTGGCATTGAGAATGTTCTTTCCTCTCACGCATTTACAAATTTATATTAGATGGGACAAGCTAGCAAGTTTGCTTTTCCGATCTCTTGCCTGACATTATATTACCTGATGAATAATGAATGTTGATTGAAAATTTTCAGGGTGGTTCAGGAAAAAAGTAACTGCGAAGAACAAGTTACGTTGAAGAAGCATAAGGGATAATGGGCGGTGATAAAATATGAAAATAAGCTAACACTGTGCGCACTTGTGCCATTGATGCAAGCAGTGGGAGGTTTTGCTATCAAGAAGACTAATATAATGATTAAAATATTGCTGATAATCTTTATTTTAAGAAATATCATATTTTAATATGTAAAAGAAGTATACAACAAGTTAACAAGTAGATAGAACACAGATTATTGAAAACGGTGTGTGTGATGATTATAATAACTAGTTGTAGAAGTATAATTTGAATAACGTCTCACAATTAAAGATATTATATGCATTTTGGAATTAGCCATTATGTTGACACATTTTTTCAACATCAAGTGCTAGATTTTGTTTTTATTTTGTTTTTTTTTTTTTGATCAAACATTACTTTGAGATACTTAATTTCATTCGGAGAGTACCTATTATACTTCTTCACAGGACAAAAAAAATATATTTACATAAAGAACAGAAACAAAACAAAAAAATCGAAACTAAAACACACAAAACCTCGATCCCACTCGCAATCAGTTTTAAAACTGTTAAACTATTTACATAATATATCAAATTCCAACAATCTGTGTTTCAATATGGATAAATACATGCCATATTACTTCAAACCTGCCTAAATATCTCATATAGTAAGTTTTAAACAATTTTTTCTTTTTTTTTTTTTTAACTTCAAGAGCACTCTCAAACAATACTGTGAAGTATAATTAAAATCAGAGTCGAATCAAACATTAATATCTTATAAAATTGGAACTAGTTTGGCATGCGTCGATCCATATTTCAGCTTTGTCAAATGGAAATGATAAATAATACTCACATGGAGGAACGACATGCATTAAGACATATATTCTCAATATTGGACAGTTTATCGAATATTCTGAGATTCATAAGCAATTTGTAATTTACAATCCTAACATAGAATTCTAAATAAATATATTAGAGTTTTTAACACTCGTTGATGCATTGAGGCAAGTATTAAGAGTTCAGAATTGACAAAAAAGAAACTATTTTTCTAACTGTGAAAAATGACTTAGCAATTTTCGTTAATATTTATTTATTAACAGATATATTACTTACCGTGAATATCATTCGGCTGTCATACTCCACGTGGGTAGAAGATTGATTGAAGATTGATTGAAGATTGATTGAAGAATGAAATTGTACATTAATTAGAGTGGCTGACCTCTAGGTTTTGATGATTATTGTAAAATAAAAACACTGCGAGTCAGGTTAACTATATGAATTTGTATGCAACAGTTAGAAAAAGAGATTCTAGGAAATATTGTGCAATAAAAAGAAAGGATACAAAGAATTTTGTTAAAGTATCGAAACTTTAGTACCTACTACAATTTATATAACGAAGAAAGACCAGTCTAAGGTTCCATCAAAACCAATAATTCTTTACTCAACTTTTTTTTTGAGTAGAAATGTCAATAGAGCCTTCAATATTAGTTTGGATACATTATTAAAATTTTAATCAGCGTATATACATTCCAAAAAGTATGTAAAAGTGCCAAAACGAAACTATCAGCATAGCTGAGTGCAAAAATAACTTTTTTTTATTTTTCTTTCGTTTTTCCGCATTTAAAAGACAATATGAAAATGAAATATACCTAATAGAAATAAACAATAATTTCTACAAGCCTTAGATTGATTAAATCTTTACGGCCTTACTTGGGTAAGCCCCCAGATTTTCCTGAAGATCTTTCTTTCGTTGTACAGATTTTAAGTTCATGGCAGTTATGAGGAGTGTTTTCGCATTCGTACTAAAATAAAAAATAAAAAAAAAATAACAAAACCTCTAGAGATTAAAACAATAGTGCTACATACTTTATGATGATGAATTGATTATTACATATTGTGAATTCTTTTTTAGACTTGTTTTAATAAAAATAGCTACCATAATACTCAAAGAAATTGGATCATGGGTACAACCAGCTCTAAATATAGTTTATATATTTTCTTTTCTTTAATAGTTTAAATTTCATAAATATCTGTCGAAACAAAAAAACCAAAAAAGAACAACTGATTTGTCTAATTTCAAAAGAATTTTTCCTTATCAACTTCGTACAATTTTCTTAGTCTAATTAGAACAGTGTTTTGAATAAAGATCCTACTAGACTCATTTAACTCAAAACAATAATTTATTCAATAATAATTATCTCGTTTTCGACTAATGAGTATCTAATAACTTAAAATAGTATCAATACATTGTGTAGTCTTTATCCATACAACATAAACACCTATTTATTTTCTACCTTCCTCATTACCAATAGCCCAGAAGTTCTTTACAGCTTTTCCCAAACCAGGTCCGTTATAAATCAACAGTAGTAAACCAGCCAATGTTACAGCGGAAAAAAGGTTCAAACCAAAGTGTGCAACCTTTGGAAAAATATTACCAACTACTATTGGACGAGCATAATCAATTACTATCGCTTCTAGACCCCTGTGAATGAAAAATGAGACATTAAGAAGGTTAAAAATTTTCAACAATATACAGAATCAAACTTAATCATTAAATTCATAGATTATTACCAATGGCTATGCATCACCATGAGGATAGCCAAAGTACCATCTACTACTGGATTTTCAAGCAGAACACAAGCGGGTAAAAGTCCGATTAATACAGCTGATGTAATTCTTTCAATTTGCCATAAACGAACGTGATCACCAGTTGCGGATGCACTGTGAGGTTGACTTGTGGTAATGGATCGAAGCAGGTTCAGCTTAAAGAATAATAATAATAATTAACAGATGTTGTAACTTGTGAGTCAAAATATAGAAGTGCATTATATTTTTTAGTAAAATTAACCAACCTGCGGCACAGGCTTTAGCATAAAATTTTTCGATAGGCTCGATGACGTCGTTAGGTGTTTTTGAGCAATAAGATTCGACAAGTTTTTATTCAGTCCTTGAGCTGCGACAGAACTTCTGACTAATGGGAGTAGCCCGTTGTTACTAAATTTACCTGAAATATTATTATTGGTTTATAAAATTGTTGAAAAATCAGCTACAGTGTGATAAACACTTGAAAAATTATTTCAATTTTATTAATACATGTATAATGTTGTTTGGGCGCGATGAACAATATGTTGACAGTATGATTGATTTGTGTGGTTGAGTCAGATATTTGACTGGGGACCTTTACGCGGATTATATATGTAACCTCTGTTTATTTATAGAAGAAAATTAAATTGTACTGTTAAAAAATCGAAGAGCAGATACGCTATGTGGACGTAAATTACTTTGAAAATAAATACGTAACGACGTATTATATAACTACATAACCTTAAATATGTTAATAAATTTGTGGAACAAAAAAATTTATTTACCAGTTAGCAAACTGAACTGTCGTGAGAGATGACATCTGGCCATCGTATCAGACGCTTTGCACAATTTTTCGAAAATTTATATTATTGTTTTTTGTAAGATCGAATTTGCGATCTAACAGACTAGAAGGGCGAAACTCCTCATTTGACAACTGGTGATATCAGCTGGTAAGAACTGGCAATAACCAAGTAGACATTAAGTCCCTAGATTTTAATTGAATTTTATTTCCTTTTTTTTTATAAAAAAAGTGCCTCATCAGATTGTGTGGTTGACAGATATGCTTATAAAATCAATAAAATCAATTATTCGATTCTTTTTATATTGAAAAAAGAACGGAATAATTTAAATTCGCATATTAGTTTGAAATTTTGAAAATATCGATATATCTCGAATCAGTTCGATTATCTTTCGAACGCGCTTCATTTGTTTTGGGTTAGTCGCGTTTCAACTTGTACCGTCTTCCCGGCTTTCGTTAGACGCGATCGTCATTTTACGTTGAATGTGATAGCGAAAGGTGTTCTTGTGAGTAGTAAAGCATTATAAAACTATTCAGAGTTTATTTAAGTGTTTGTAATCTCTTTGTGGCTCTAAATTCGATATATATGTGAAGTGTGAATGTGTGTTCAATGAAATATAACTTAACATGTGTAAGTGGTACGTGGCAAACAGTATGGATACATGGGATTATTCAATCAACGCGATGAGCGATTACTTGCATAAAGAAAATGGTAAGTAAATATCACATCAGTTCTCACGGTCGGTAAATATTTATCTATATGCTTAATCTAATTTGTTTCAAAGTCATGTGCAAAGAAAACAAATTTGCGTTACTATAAGATCCTCCGGATTTCAGAAATACTTTCAATAATTTCAATATTATTTCAAAAACAAGTATCTAAGATCAAACGCCTGATATTAGGCAACTGAACACACGTTCAAGTATATCGTAACCCAACTTACTTTTTCTATGCTTAAAATCGTCTGCAATTATGGACGAACTTAAAATTGACTGTAATTATTTCGATCGATTTATTTTTTTTTAACTCCGTGCAATCCTTGAATCCAGTAATACATTTTTATTTAGCGGAAGGATTTTTCACGGAGCTATACGTAGGTATATGTTATTACAATATAAGCTGTAGTCTAACGTGATAGAGTGAAATAAATAAAACAAGACCTCCGAAAATTGATTTAAAATTGAAAAATAATTAGTCACTAATCGAACTTCATCTACTTATACCTATACTGCAAACGGTTTGAGGGAAAATGTTTATAGTTGATCATATGGTCTCCTAGTTCAAGTCGCGTCGTCTACAGTGTTTCTGCTTCTGAAACGCCGCAGGCTGTTTTGAGCTTAGCTCTTATGAACCATGCTCTCCTACTGGATTACTAATCACGTCGAACCTGGCGTGTATCGGCTCGTCATTGATTCGATTGATTCGCTATTTCCCCGTGACCTTCTATAATTTTCAATTCCGAATCTGACTTCGAGAAAAAATGTAAAAAAAAAAAAAAATAAATAAAAACAAACTATTAGCCCACTCTTTATGAATTCGAAAAATTAATTGAAACCATAATTCTCTTCGTTCCAAATCACAATTATTGATATACTTGTCTACGCGCGTTGCATTGCAAAGCCTATGCTATAACAATAAAGATTAATATTATACATTTACTCATTTGTATAAAATTTTTGCTTAATTTTATTAACGAGAAGCTTTATTGTACAGTGTGTGTTTCACTCGCTTAACTCGATGTTAAAATATTGCAATAAATCGTGACAATTAATTAAAATGCGATGAATGAAGATCATTGATAAGTTCACAGGCTCAAGTGTTCGATGAAAATCGAAAAAAATAGCAGATCGACTGTTACGAATCTCCGCTGGCGATTAAAAAAAAAAAGCTATTTATTCGTCGTACGATAAACACATACATATCGTGAAAGTCTTATAGCGGATAGGGAACAGGTTTCTATATGATCTCTATTTCTGTACTACGGCCGGTTTTATTCTCCGAAGGAATTGTTAGGACGTATTCAGAACGGGTGAGGTCGAGCACGTGTGCAGGTCGACCTAAGCGAGGTAAGGGCGTGGTCCAGGGTGGCATCTCCCTCGCGAACCCAATACCAGGGTAGCAGCATGGAAAGTTAATAATATTTCTTAGTTGGATTTCTTCGCGATTCTCTCTTTCTTGCGAGTTTGCCTGCACATTATTCTGTTATAGATATACTATGATACAGTTATTTTCACGTATGTTCGTATCATCGTCAGGGTATAATATATATTTATTATAAATACGATCTCTTAAAGTGTTGAGTCCATGGCTTGTATACTTTCTCCTTATGTTGATAACGACAGTATTATAACGCGTTTACTAATATAATTCTTAACCACTCAAACAAATGCAATCGATTATTAGTAAATATTTAAGCTATTATGTCATATATTATTATTACACATTTTTGAAATTGCGACGAGTTTCTACCAACAACAACTGAAACAGGCGCTCATCCACCCCGAGGAGTAGAGGGTAAATAAAACTATAGATATATATATACACTCTCGTCGGGTTTTATCACATGCTGTTGTTGATTTAGAAAAATTGGAAAATTGAAAAATTTGAAGAATTATAATTGTTATTAATATTTCTTTTTTGATAACCCTGGGAATATGAGTAACGAATAAAACTGTCTTTACATGTTATATATAGAAAATTCTATCATTACAATGAATGAAGAAATTTTGTCCGAAAATCAATTTTACATCTTTTGAATAAAAGTGCGAAAAAAATTGTTCGGATAAATTTAAGACTATTCAAATTTCGGTCAAGGTATCAGGAAGAAAAATCAGAATAATTAACGGCATAGGGAAATCGAAAGTATATCGAAATGATTGTAAAGTATACTCTCATTACTATCTCTCGAGTCTCGAGTCTGCAGAATAATGAATAATAAATAATGAATAATGTGATTTGAGTTATTAAGTTGAGTCGCTATATACATTATCATTGCGTACAGCCATATCATCGATAACATACCGTAGCGTAGGCCACACTACCTTCATAGCCATCGTGTACTCCTGGTAAACGTGAACCACAGCGCCTCGATCCGACGCAACCCATTGGGCCCTTCAAGTATAAGTTAATCGAGTCATTTTATCTCACCGCGTGTATATGCCAGTTTAATTCAGAAAGGAAAGAAAAAGAGTAGTAAAAAAAAAAAATACTCCGGGTTTGAATACAAGATAACGAAATTAAAAATGCTTGAGCTGAGATGTAACGAGAATATAAAAGATCTAAATCAACCCTTATAAATATAATAAAAAAAAAGAGTGGCAGCGGTGGGATTCGAACCCACGCCTCCGAAGAGACTGGTGCCTTAAACCAGCGCCTTAGACCGCTCGGCCACGCTACCTTATAACCTTTAGGTATCTAAACCTTGATAAAAGTGCTTAAAAAATTTGGAATAAAATCTGATATATATTTATCATTTTATAAAAAGTTTATTGGTCTAAGTAGATAATGAAATTATATTTACACATCGATTTGATTAGAGAAAAAAAAACTTTTTCAATTTTATATGTATATATGATTTGGCGATTATTCCTACGTGTGTGGAAATAAAAAAAATTGACAAACTTATGATCGAATTGATTTGATTATATCTAATTTTTAGTACAGATAATTTGAAAATTCGTTTTACAAATAATCTGAGAATCAGATCACGTATCGAGTAGGACCTTGATTCAGCGGATGTTTAGTTGGCAAGACTTCAATAGCAATGTATTATACGAAAAGTATGAAATTGTATGTTAGTTATAGTGATAATTCCCATTCTCTACCAAGTGAAGAATTTGGATAGAGATTTCGTCGGTTAACTACGTAAGCGTAGTATAATAAACGTGAGTAAAAAAAAAATAAAAGGTTAGCGTAAAAAAAAAAATCGCCCCTAGCAACTATAGATCGAAAATAACTTCACGTGGTAGGGAAAATAGAAGAAAAAATATTTTAGTAAATTTTGGAATATATCGTTGTAGCCTATCTCCAGTTACAAAAAAACTATTTCGCTTAAATAGCTACTACTATATCTATAAGCTAGAACATTTTACACCGCTATTATAGTACATATTATACCGTTCATCCATACGTCCAGTAAGCGAGGTTATACTCTCTGCTAGAGAACTGAAACCAGGCGTTTATACGCACGTATAAATGAGTAAGTGGTCCATATATAGAAGCGCCCCCGGCTTTTACCAACACCACCCAACCCTTGTCACGGTTATATACCCTGGGACGGTGGAACCGGCTCACACTTTTTGTGCCGCTTTACAACCGTTTATACACAAAACAATATTCGTTATATATATATTATTTTAATTATTATTATTAATTAATTTAATAATCAACGATATAAATATGCCCGGACGTCCACTGTGGCAGGTAAGTCGTAGATGTAAGCATATAATGTTTACAAATAAGAAATTTTTTTCGATGTACAGCTTAAAAGATTTTAGAGTATCGTTTTATTTATATTTTATATTGTTTTTATTTTATTTTTTATCTTTGTTTCCTTTGAGAGAAATATCAAAGAGAAAGGAATAATGGGTACAAGCTACCGACCTCGTGCGAGATCAGCTGTGTTTGACAGTTGTTAGTGCGGATGAGGTGGTCGAGAAAGCAGCTACATATTGCGTTCAGAAGTTTGTAGGGCAGTGTGCAAAGTTGTATACTATAAACGCGTTTTAGAGTTCGTTGAAGAGGGAATTGAAAATAAAACCGTGTGCAAAGATGAGATCCATTCAAGAACTCCGAACTAACAGTAGTTCTTCGTCACCTGTTTACAGAGACGCTTACAATATAACATTTGGATAAATTTTTATGTGTTTATATGTACGTACGTCAAAATTGACGAAAAAACGCGTTTTAATCTCGAATTTGACATATATGTGTATAATTTTTAATTGTATAATAATCTAGTTCGTATACAGATTATGTTTTAATCTGTAATACGACGATTTAAACTCGTTATCGATTTTATACGCATAAAATCCAATTTTTTTTATTTTTTTTTTTTTTGTGGTTTATTACCTAGTTACGAACTTTTATTATTTTATTTTTTATACTTCTTCAATATTCTTCATTTGCGAATCGAGGCTGGTTTTTATACAGCTAAATATATACTGTGCGACCCAGAACTGTCGAGACGTTTCACATGTTATACATATATACATATATACACGAGATTTGTGCGGGTATAATATAATAACGAAATATTTAATCTTCAGTGCGTTAATTTATGCGAATAGCTAAAAATGATACAAGCAATCAATCGTATTATTTCACGTTTTTAACGTTTAATGAATATAATAAATAAATATGTGATGTATATACCGTGTGAAGAAAAAAATATATATATATATATTTCTCTAGAGATTTTATATGTATATGAGTTCAATAAATTGAAAAATTATTATAGTCATTATTATTATTATTATTATTTTTGTTAATCTTTTAGTTTAAAGAAATTAAAACGCACGCTATCGGCTTAATCGTTACTTTAGCCTGTGAAATGGTATACGAATATCTATGTATAAATTTTCTTTCGCGATTTAACTAAACTGAAAAACTTCCGTGACGTATTGATGATGTTATTTTGACATTTCGCGTACCTGCCTATCTACGTTAGCAAAGGAGGAATGGGCGGATCTCTATTTTTAACTTTGAGTCAGAAAAGCTTTAAATTATTTTCTGGAGTATAACATACAAGCTAATTTTAGATATACTCTTCAACAGGGGCTGACGTTAGTCATTTCTTCATCAACATTCTTATCTAGATGAAGAATTATTGCAAATATTATACTTGTACTCGCGGTCTACTTTTGCATTTTGCATTTTTTTTTCGATAATAAGAAAACGAACAAAATATTAATGAAAAAAAAAAAGAAGAAGAAGAAAGAATAATAAACTATACATATAAAAAATTTTTGAATTCATTAAAATGAAATAAGAAATAGCTGAAAGAATTTTTCTTCTTTTTAAATAAATTTCTAAAGTTTATTATTCTGTATTATAATCATAGAATAAAATAGTATACGTCTTAAATTCAGATAATTTTTCGTTTCGTGTATACCCATAGTCGAAAAAGTTTACGCGGTTTTACTTGAATTCAAAAATAACGAAGAACGCGAAGGCGAAAGTATTCGACGTCAGTAGGTAGGTGGGTGTATGTATACGTATAGGTATTAGATATATAGACATATAACGTACCGTGCCAAGATAAATATGAATTTCAATTAACAGTCTAAAGATTTAGCAAGAAATCCCTCCTAGAAGTTCCAGGAATATAAAAATAAATATACGTATATATATATATTTTTAGATTAAGATAATGCATACCTATAATTAATTATCTAATTTCCTACAGGAATTACAATTTAACAGTCTATAATTTTTCACTTATTTAACCCATTAACCTGCGACGAGAAGGGTAATTAATTATACGACAGAAAAAAAGACCGTTTGGAAGATGGCCCAAGCTCTCTAAATTGATTATTCACTGTATATAATTGATTTGCGAACATGAAGGTCTGATTTCACGCACACTACACGCTTATATTCATCATAATGTAGTTTGGCCAATGATTAAAAGCCAGATAAATAAACTAACTAAGGGATTCAAGACTTACAATTAATAGGTACTATGAAATAATAAACAATCTATAATTTACGGATAACATAAAAAGCGGAGATAGTCTTGATTTCAAACAATTCCGATTGTCTCTATTTATAGTTTTCGTCTTTATTCTAATTGGTTACGTAGTTTTTCGTGGGCGTTAAAATATATATTTGAGAAACTATCGCAACTTGCAATTTGCAACATACACCTTACAATTAATATTCTCTTTTGTAACGTTTCATAAGAGACGCAATTATATCCTGTGCAATTCTTGGCTCGATGCCATATATGTATATCATATGGTGATCGTCGTCAGTGAGAAAAGTCATTAGCTGTTAAATCGCACGACCAACGTTGGAGAATAATTACAGCACACTGCACTACGTACTCGTTTCTCACAATTTTCACGCCTTGCTTAGCGAAATGGCATGTGGAGATATATACCTATATATCAAAGAAGCCGAGGTGATCAATCTCTTTGTTAGAATACCTCGGATTCTTTCACTAATCGTTTGTAGTATATCTATACAATATACATATATAAAAATAAACGAGATATATACTAATTGCGGTAATTAATATCATATGTACGCGATGTATAATTGTTACTTCTTAAGTAATTGCCTACAGCAAGATAAATTGCAAAAACTATAATCTATTTGCGCGTTATTTTTTAATTCTTTTCTTTGTTTTTTTTTTTTTTGTTTTTTTCTTAAAATATTCGCTTTTTTATCGTAAACTGAAATTATCAATTACTCGATATGAGGTTGCGTTTTTATTATAATAAATTTCTACAGACTGAACAAAAAATTCGAAAAAATTTTGTCTGGCTTAATTCTTATAATTTGATTATAGATTTTTACTTCTCTTCACTTACCTGCAGCAACATTTAAGTTGGAACTGTTGAATGGGATATAATTATTATATTACAGAGACAGGATATAAAGCTTATCAATATTTCAAAAATCTGATTAATAAAATTTTAGAACTTTTAAAAATAGTTTTATTTTTTTTTTTTTTTTTTTCAAATAAATAACTACATAGTCAAATTAAATAAATGTAGACGTAAAATTTAGTTAAAAATAACATCGGCTGTTTTTTTTTTTTTTTTCCTTCTTTCTTTTATTGAATATAAGAAATTTTCTGATTTCGCGCTATACAAGCAAATTATTATAGTCTAGATTATATATTATGGACTAGATTATACATAATTAATATAATAGAAACGTTAAATTTGGATACTTATAGCTGATTTTTCTTGTTTTTTTTTTTGTTTTTATGGTTAATTATTTGTATAGGTATATATCCATTTACATCGCCTAAATTCATTATTATATAGGTATGATTGTTAAAACTATATAAATCATAATTGAATCACCATATTTGTGTATATGTATATAAGTATATATGTATATAGATTTATGTGTATAGTGTTTTTGCAAATGCTATGCGGATTTAGTTTTCCGGTCTAATAAAAAAAAAAATAAATAATATCTCTATACGTATATAGGTATAGCAAGCTTGGCCATATAATTGCTCACCATATTTACATCGTATTAATTGAAATTATTATATATATTTTCCAACGAATTAGAATTTTACATATACTATATTATTATAGCTATATATATATATATATATTACTATATGTAAAGAAAATAAATATTATATACCTGATTTGCATATATTGTAATGAGCGTAAGTGTTTTTGTATGTGTTGTGTATGTGTGTGTGTGTGTGTATATATGTATGTGTATGTGTTTATGTTGTGTGTGTGTTTTGGGTGTGTGTATTTTGTTAGTGTGCGTGTGTCTGAGATTGAGTGAATGTGTGTACGAACAATGTGTGGTTGTGTGTGCGTGTGTGTGTTTCTAGTGTGTGATAAAAAATAATTAAATTGATCTACAAGTGTATAAAATAATTAAGATGCAAAAATCTTTAGTGTTTAGTATACCTATACGTATATAGTGTACAGCTCGTTGTATAGTTTAATGTGTATATGTGTGTGTGTTTGTTTGTGTTTGTGTTTGCATAGGTATATTGAGAATCAAGTGTAACTTGTATATATGTATAGTTTTGGGTCGTATTCGATTAACGATTAATTGTGTAAGAATGAATAAGTGAAAAACTATATGTATTCAGGGAAATTAGACAAAAAGTGAACGAGTTGATCACATGTGTTTGTGTGTATGATTTACGTAAGTAGGTATATACTTGAAGTGGATGTTAAAGTGTATTTTGTAATAGTGTGTTGTATGTATGTATGTGTGTATGGCGTGTGTGTGTGTGTGTGGAAATAATTAAAGCTTAACGATCATATGTACGTGTATTCAGTATGTATTTTTTTGTGTTTTTTTATTTTTTGTTTGTATGTTTGATTTTGTGAAAAGATACTCATCGATGATTTATATAGAAAAATGTATATAATTATATAAATTTATTTGACAAATAAAAATATATACGAAGAGTATTATAGGTATAGGTATATTAAGTATAAGTTGGTATAGTAGTAACGAATAACGAGTATTATAAATAAGTATAGTATATTGTTAGTTTAGTTAACTTATTACAATTAGTGTAAAGTCGAGTGGTGTGTGCGTGTGCGTATGTGTGTGTGTGTGTGTGTGTGTGTGTGTGTGTGTAAGTGATTGAGTGTGCGCGATTGAAAATTGCGTGTGCTGTTATGTATGAGTATATGTATATAGGTACGTATAACGGTGATAAAAAAAAAAAAAGAATTGCAATTTTTCAACACAAGCAACTACCTATATATGATGACGTATTAGAATATGTAATATTTTTACCATACATAGGGAAAGAATAGAAAGAATACGTGTGTGTTGTGTGTGTGTGTGTGTTTTTGACTATGTGTATAGATGTGAGTCTCTTTGGTGTACCGTATGTGAGTACCTAGATATGTTTTTTTCTTAAACTTTTTTATTTTTCATTTTTACCGGGAAATCTAATATCAAACGAAAAAAAAAAAAAAAAAACATATTTCGTTAACATGAATCGTTTTTGCTATTTTTTTTTTTTTTTTTTTTTTTCTAATAGGATTAATACAATTAAAAATAAATAAAAGAAAAACTTAGTTATAATATAGACAATATAATTTAAATACAGTTGGTCAAGTTTTTCCAATAAATTTATAAGATCGTATATAATATAGAAAATGATAAAATCGAGCTTGAACAGTTATTGGATTATAATTTTTAAGTCAAACCCGATGAGTTGCACTAATCGCATTTTACAATAATAATGATAATAATAATAATAATAATAATAATATAATTCATATATTTCTGTTTGGAATTTCAACTATAATAATTTTACGACACGATTTCTCCCGGTTTAATTTGGGTTATATAATGATCAAACCTAGGTACATACATGTGTTTATGCGTATATAATATAATGATATTATATATAGGTGTATAGGTATATACTTATATATTTGAATATATGTATATGTATATTGTTGATATGAATTTACATGTGTCGTGTGTTGCCGAAACCCCCGTGTCCGCTCTGGGTCGCCCCCTTGTTATAACCCATTTGTAAATTGACCTGACCTTCGCTCGCGCGAAGCTGTTCTTCCGTGAATTCTCGCTCATTCTTTTCTGCCATTTTCGGACCCAGTCGGGGCCCGTTGTATTCGGGATGTTTTTGCGTCTGTTTAACAAAAAAAAAAAAAAAATCACAAGAATTAAATGAATAGGTAGTGGATTCACTTGAAATGATTTAATTCATATTTTGTCTGTTTTTGATGGGGTTTTTTTTTTTTTTTTTTTTTTTTTTTTTTTTATTAATAGAATAATTTGTTATACTCACAAGTCTGCCAAGGGCGTAAAGGCACAAAGTGACCTGAGCGATGTTACGTCTTTCGAATAAATCTGCGGTTTGAAAAATTTCTTCCTGGGGTACACCGTAGTTTTTAATTGCAGCTTGGAACCTGCCGATTAGAAGACAAAAAAACAAAAAAAAAAAAAAAACAATCAAAAATTATACTTAATCAGTCTATACATAGTTTTTAAAAAATAGTTAATTTTTTCTACGAGAGTAAATTTTGGTTTCTTCACTTCAATAATTATATATACCTCGGTATTTTTGAATAATAAAAATTTTCTTTGACTTGATAAAGATACAGGAATAATTTTTTTTTTTTTTTTTTACGTAGTATACAGGTGTAAGGTATTTGTATAATGTAAAAAAAATTTTTAATCACATTGAAATAATTATTATATCATTATTACATTACCTCTGGATATTTTCCATTAATTGAAAGTTGGTTCCTTTTGTCTGTATCTTTTTCACCGAACCAGGAGCAAGTTTATTTATCAAATTGCAAAGAACAACACCATCCTTAAGAATATCTTCGTAATTTCCGGCTGGTAATTTTTCACCAATAACAGCTTCGATCCATGCCAGGACTTCGGCTTCTTGTTCCTTGTTGCGGGGCTTTAAGAAAATAAAACAGAAAGAAAAGTCAAAAAATTAATTAACAGCTATATACCTAATCTAAAAAATATTATTATGTGTGTAGTCTGCAATAGCGTTAAATAAATTTTTTTTACCAAGAAAAAAGAAATCTTCAAAGAAACGCATATATAACTAGATAAAATAATGACGGTGCATACATATAAAAAGTAAAATAATCGTAAATCTGTCTCTCCAAACTCAGCATATAGTTACTATCTACATACAAACCATAATATACTAACAAATTTGGATAGCAAGTTCTGGTTTAAAAGTGTTCGTCCTCGGAAATAGATCTGGAACCCCACCGTCGTCTTGAAACGGTGTTGGGTTACCCGGGTGTAAATACCGGATCGAAAATAGGATGCAGGTTCATAATTTACGAGCTTATTAACGTCGGGCTTAGATATCTGACAGTAGGTGTCTTTGCATTCGATAGAAAACGAATTTTATACTCTTTTTTTTTTACGATTTTTATTATAGCCTCGTAATTTTTCGAGGGGCTTTAAATCCCGACGATTGTTTTGTTCTTTTTCTCTTTTTGTTTTTGTTTGGGACTTTTTTTTTTTTTTTTGAGAAAGAAAAAAAAGAAGATTAACGGATTAAAATTCTCCGTATATATTTCAATGATTGATATAATATAAATTTTTATCTCTCCTCGCCAATAATGACTATTTCAATTGTACATGTACAATATTGCAAAATCTAGTTGTATATTATAGCTGCTGCAACGGCTAGATATGTATACATAGATACATACATACATATATAAATAAATAATTGGACTGGTGCGATAAATTCCTATTTATATCCTATAGATGAATTTGCACAGTGTAAATTTACGATTTAGTATACGTTTGATTTTTGATAGTGTTTTCCTTAGCTAATTCTACCTATACATATATATTTGTATGAGTAAAGATATCACATCCTCGCGGGTTTACTTCATACTTGTGAATATTTTTGGATTCTAAGCTTAGCAGCAGTAGTTGCCAATATCCCAGTGTCGGTACAAGGATGTACGTAGTTTAATTATACAAAATATCTATAAGAATAAAATAAAATAATATAAAATGATATATTTTTTCGAAATTTTAAATCGACTTTTACTTAATTAATTTGATTATTATAAAAAAATAAAATCCTCAAAATTTGTCGCTCATTCGCCTCTATACATATATAAACAAATAAATACAGAGTAAATTAATTTTTATTTTTAATAGATAACCGAAATCTTAAAATAACTGCATACATATGTACGAACAAGATTTAGTCTGACAAATGTAAAAACGCCCTCGCTGCAGCTGTAACATTGTATAGCATATATGTATAGGCAGTTCATTTATCTTGAGATTTATTTTTGGATTATATAGAGAAGAAGATAAAACAAAAATTAGGTACAGCTGCGGTAGGAGGAATTTAAAATTTTCTAAAAGAGAAAAAAAAAATAATAATAAATATCTTCTCAGCTGTGAACTTTGCAGGGTATTTAAATATCTTATAATGTATGTATATGTATATCTACATACGTGAAGGAAATTTATGTATCTCGGAACTATGTATACATATGGTGTGAGTATTGGAGACTTTCCACGGATTTTCGAATACATACAAAATCTTATAAAAAAAAAAAAAAAATGCAGATTAAATCTTGTGCGTTAGGTAAACGGAGTAAAATCTTGACAGAGCTGTACGGTTTGTGTTGTTCCAGTGATTTGGCACAGAATCAAGTCGGACACCTGCAGCGATATAGAGTTAGTTTTGTGTTTGAACGATGTTGTAACCGGATTTTATCACCGCGGTTAATTTTTTCTTCATGCCAAACCCCGTGGAAAACAAAAATAAAAAACAATTAAAAATAAGCAAAATAGACGAATTTTTTGCACTCAAGTTTTTATTATACTTATAAAAATTTTAAAACCTTCCGTTTATAATTCCGTAATTAAATTTATAGACGTATATAAAAATGTATAACCATTTTGCAAAAATCGTGTGAATTTATTTGTTTAATAAAAATGATATCAAATAGCTATAGTCCATCGTATGGATGTAATTTAAAAGGCTGAAGAAAAGAAGAAAAAACAAAATACTATACATATGTTTATTAAGGGCTAGATTGTATAAGGTTTGTGTTTCTGGTATATAGATATTATCTCCCTCTTGATGTTCTATTTGGGTAACGATAATCCGTTTTCATCGCGTGTGCCAGAAGAAGCAGATAGTCAAAAGCCAAAAGATATATAATATAATATAATATAATATAATATAATATAGGTGTATATAATAGCAAATATCAACGTATATGGTAGGTAAAATATATTTAGCTATTTATATTCCTATAATTGCTCTCCTCTCATCGTCAGAAAAATTTCATTTTTCATCTTCGTGTTATTTTCTCAATTAATTATTCGAATCATCGATCTACAGATATATGCAATGGAATCAATAGAGTAAATACACCATCTATAAGTATATCGACGGATATATACAACCACGTCTAAGTTTACATCAAAGTCAACTATACTAGACGTGTTTGATCTCGTAAATTTTGCACACGATTTTTAACCCGAATTGTATAAACAGACGATGTATTTATGAAGCATCGACATATATACCTACTACCGATCTCAAAATAATGACTTAATAAAAAAAGAAAAAATTAAAAAAGAGAGAGAAAGCATTAAAAATTGTAAAAATTCGCTATTGTATAACGAGAAATTAGAATAACTTCATTTTTCTTATCTTTTCTTCGCGTTTTTATTTCCTTGATTATCGATCATTTATTAATTATGAATATTTGATTTCTTCGAACGGATCGAAATTCAATTCAATTTTATTATATTTATTTTTTGTCGAAATTGATTTTTCAATAAATGTTTGGGCTTAGTGTTTATCATATCGTCAAATAATTTGCAGTTTTTTATTCCATTTTTCTATATCAAGGTTAAATTTTGAAGGTTTATGTTTTTCGGCTTGTATAGCTATCTTGAAATAGCATTAATATTGATTTATAAATATATAAACCGGATGTGAGATAGCCATTAGTCGAGGCCAGCATTTAAACTTATGTCAGCCACCACATGCATGGGCTTGGAAAATTTGCAAAACATCCCACACGTCAAATAGTTTCGCAAATATAGCTTGTCATTGACGAAATTATAATCTTGATATCTAAAATTAGAAAAAAAAAAAAAGAAAACAAAATTCATACCTACCTATAAAATAATTGTTTTCGAAATGTTAATGGTAAAAGTTTCATTCATTGTCAGACTTCGCTATACTCTTTCATAATTTCAAACGGTCATTCACCCGAGATTTGAGTATCGTTAAGAAATGTAAGCTTCGAAATTTATTTGCAAAATTGTATAAAACAAACAAGCAAGTAAAACGATACAGGAAACCATACTCGAAATCAAATCCAAGTTGTAACTAATTTCGATAGAAAATTGTTGTCATTTTTTACATAAAGTTGGAGGAAAAGTTGTGAATTTAATTCGCTTTTTTTATTTTTAAGTCTTTTATAATAATCAGAGAATTAAAACTTACCGGCATTTTTGTATCTTGTGTATATAGATTAAAAAAAAAAATTTATTTTTTTCTGTTTTGGAGTGGAAATGTATTGAAGAAGTGACTTTGGAACTGTGTTGCCGGGTAGAGTAGAGACTAAATTTGACGCCGTGCGTCGCGACGCTATATTCCGTCATCCCCTCCGCTCGGATCCATCTCACAGATCTTCGGCAATGGGAGATTTTGGCCCAAAGCCCATTGGGTATTCCCACACTCCCACCTGGACCATATGCCCTAACACCTTCGTTTCCATATCATTCTCTAAATTATTTTAATTTCTAAATTATAATATATATCACATATGTCTTTTTTCCCCCCAAATAATTAATCGCAAAATTTTTTAAAATTTTATAAGAATCTGAATAATATTACCGTTCGAATATCAGAGAGTTTAAAAATCGAAAATAGATAATACGATGATTTTTGTATCTCTTATTAATTGCTTTCAGGTTTCCTAAAATTTAAGTAAATTATAAAAAAGACTCTCACAAGTTATACATAGGCGACTAAAAATTGAATTTTTCGCTTTAATATTGATATCCAATGCTCTAAATTTTTAAGCAAATATTTATAGCCGTGACTGTGGTATACGTGCAAAAATATACCGAACGTTCGATTCAATCGAAATTTTTTTATTTTTTATTTTTTCGTTTATAAATATATTCAATAATATTGTTTATTATAAATTATTAAAAGGTTTGTATAAAGTAGCGTACGAAATTTTTATCGAGTGTTGTTATCCTCGGCTAATTTGTTCACGAATGAAAGGTATAGGTATACGTTTATTTAATTTGTCACAAATCGTGTAATTATCGACTATATATAATTTTCTTTGTATATATATGTTGCAATTCCTACAAGAAGATAAGTTCGTGGATTTATTATTAAACGTACATACATATATACCTACATAACGCTCGGTAAATAGCTTGCAATCTCATATGCAGTACGTTGCCCTCATTTTTCCAGATGTACGTATGTATAATTTCGGAAGTTCAATTATACCAGCTATACTTACATATGTAGGTATAAACTAAATGCATCCGCGTGCAACAAGAAGGCATAAAATTATGTATGTTGAATTTGCCTCAATTCGCTGACCAGCTGCAGTGAATCGTTTATATTTAATTCGCAATTTATAAATCGAGGATTAATTAGATCGAGCAGGAGTAAAATTTGTAATAATTAATTCGAAAAACGGAGATATATCTGTAAACGTGTATATAATTCTTACATTAATTGTATCGAATATTGGGAATATTTGAGTGTTTTTTTTTTTTTTTTTTCAAGGAAAGAAATAAGAAAAAAAAAATGATATGATGAGGATAAGATAAGTGTAGTGTATGGTTATTTTTCATTTAAAATAGAAACTCGCTACACGTAGGTATATATGAATAGATGGCTAAGAGTGCTGCTCAAAAATAGAGCCATTCAGTCTAAGGCTGGCTTCTGTTAAAACTTAAAGCTTGTAGTAAAATTGACTACAGTCCGATAGTTATAACAGGGTTAAAATAGACTTACCAGACTTCATGAAACAAAGTGGGTGTAAACCGTCGAAAATGATGAAAAACAACGTGAGAAAAGAAAAAGAAAGAAACAAGAAAAATATGCGATAATCGTTCCCTATTTGCGATTCGTAAACCTAGAGCAATTCCTCTTTCATCGTAAGTAATGAATAATAAATGAACAAGTGTTCGTATACTTTAAACAGTATAATAATTATTTGAAAAGAGAAAACTCTTCATTTTAAATTGTAAAAAGTTCATCTATGTGTCTGAAAGCAATGTGAATAATTTTTTATATAATAATTGAATTCGTAGTAACAAAAAAAAAACGAAAAAAAAAAATATATATATAAATAAAAACCATCGAAGTTTGGAAACAAAGCTAAGTAGGCGTATTTTGAAAGAGTTGTTGAGAAATTTAAAGGTTCGTTTATTAATGTGAGTGTGATATACTTATATGTTTGTAAAATACATACGCAGGTAAATATGTATTTAGTATGAGACGCCAACGAGACGGACGACAAGAGGCCAGATGCAAGCACCGATAAGTTTACGTCGTTGGTTCTGGACGGTGGCCATTACGAAAGATGAGGCCACCGACTGTTATAGATTTTGTCAATCAGAACCGCTTCCACGTTTCCAACTTTAACGCGATCTTATATACCTACGTATATATATCTTACATAAAATCAGACGCCGTGAATTTCCTGAACCCAGAAGAAATATACATTCGATGTTTCTAACAATAAAGCAGGCTCTCTTCTCTTCGATTTATAGCAAATGTAAGAAATATTTTCGAACATCTTCAAACCGGATACATTTTCCTTAATTATAAATAATGAATAAAATTGAAATTTTTAGTCAACTTTCGTTATCAAGAATTTTGATAAAAATTTTTTAATTTTTTTCATTCAGAATCTTCAAAAATGAATATATATCATTTTTGATAGTATATAATTTTTAAAAAAATCGCTTTTTGCGCACGGCACTATCTGCATTTTGTCAAAAAAAAAAAAAATAAACTAATAATCGCCGTGCGTTATAGTCGATGCCAAAAACCGCCCACGATTGACGTTACGCGAAATATCTAATTCCCATATTGATATATCCCCGGTCTGCATACTATAATGCCTTCGTCAGTATATCGAAATGTATTTTGACGAAGTTTTTTTTTTTCATTTTATTGTAAAATCGAAGTGTCTAAATAAATACACAAGCAAGATAGGTGTATACAAAATTTTTGTAACGAGCGTTAACACGCCAGTCCCCTAAAAATAACTGTCATAAGAAAGACAGAAAAATCGTTCTATCATTGACAGAATAAAGTACTTCATACCATATGCCAAAATTCAAAAATTGAATAACAAATATTCAACGAATAGACAACGTCTGTATATTTTTATCGCAAAGTTATACAAGTATGTAGTTGCCAATTTTATATCATATACCAATCCGCATTAATACTTAATATCGAATTTACAAATTTTCTAATAAAATAAATTTCATTCAAAAATTATTCATTCATTACGCGCCTTAGAAATCGACGAAAAATTAACCAATCGCTTCTCGGTGGTCGAACGATGCTTGTATAATTCTCTCAATAGATGGTATGCTCGTGTATCCTACTGTCAGCATAAACTCGGCGAGGAGTTGCAAGCGCTCTACACGTCGACGGTGTATTACAGTTCGTTAGGTAACCGCCAGGCGGTGATTTACAGATTATTTTCTCGCCTTCAAAGTAACTCTTAGATTCTAACGCTACCCAGCACGGAGTGGAGCTCTTTAGCTTTGCGCAGTGGCGATATCGTAACCAATGAGGTTCTACCGAGGTGCGATTATTGCTAGTTGAAAACTTTTACCAATACCCCGCCATGACGATGTGAAATACCATCGGCTAAGGCAATTTTTGAAAGTTTCTGCGGAAACTGATAAATAAATCCAAACGTAAATCCTCTTTCTTGTTGAGTTTGTATCAGGGATACAGAACACGTGAAGATTCTGGCTTTATGGGCTAATCAAGTCTCACTCTCGCTTCATCGTTACATACTATGTACTTGAATTAAATCTTTTTATCTTATCTCTTCGCGTTGATTACTGACTATAAAAAAATCTACCTTTCCATCTTCAAAGTGAATGATTAACTTGTGAACTTTATTTCAAATGACAAAAGTAGCAATATTTCGGAGGAAAAGTTTCCGATTTCACCTAATCGTGACGTCAAAGAACTTAAGCGAAGTTTATTTCGCCCGTGACCTAAGCGACAGAGTTAGAATTTTCCGAATAAATACGATTTAAAAATAGGAACTTATTTACTTTGTTAACTAGACTATTGAGAAGAATTTAGGCTAATGCAAATCGAATCACGTACGTAGTGTACATAACATACACATACGTATACATACGTCAGTCACGTTTATAGTTTACATCATTATAACAACACACGTGTCTTAATTGCAGCGTTTATCCAGTTTTATGCAAAATATTCTCAAATAATTATAATTAATGAATTTATGTTTTATTCTATTTTTATTTTTTTCTTAATTTTAGGTTGCTGGAAAGCGCGAAGCTCATCAAGAAGCTGAAGCTCAACAATGGATCGAGCAAGTTGTCGGCGAAAGATTTCCCGCTGGTGAGTGTAACGCAATATACATAATAATTAGTTGATAAAAATGAAAGGAAAGAAAAAAGGAACACATCAAAAAATCAAACGCTCTGAATTCGAAACAGAAAATCTTATATATAAAAAAAATATGGGACGGAAGTGACCGTAATAGACAGGAAAAGAATAGGAGATCAGGACGTGACGGAAACTCTTTATTTATATTTAGACTTTCGAGCCTCTAAAGTCTAAAGATAAGCGAAATCAATACAAACAGATCTGATATATTCCAAGCGTTCTAAATTCGTATTAAATCTCGCCTCTTAATCTAAAAACCGTAACAATTATTTTTGCACGTTCAATAATTTTGAACACGTACGTACAGCGTTTTAAAAATTTACAATAAAAATCAGTTGGATATTTAAATAAAGATTGAAAAAATTTTTTTCTTCTTTTCATATGTAGAAATAATCGATCGTTGACAAATATAAAAATGAATAAAAAAGTTTGTAGAATGGATCGGGAGTCTGTATAAGGGGTTTGACGTTAGCTAAGACCATCTGCACCCTCTTCGGGGTGGATATGACCTTTTCGTTATTCTGTGATCCTGTGATAACCCGCGCTTTATTACGTCATCGTTCGTCACCCCCCTACAATAAAAAAATCAAATAAAATAACCGAAAGATTTGTTGGAGGGTTTTCGTTTATATATATATATATATTTTATTAGTACGTAAATTGGTTCTTCTATCTACATGCAATCCTGATCGAAGAGGCGCGTCATCCGTCGATGTATCCAAGTAAACTAACGCTATCGAAAGCCTAGAGGTATGTGCAACCGGCAAGCACTATAAGGTTGACGTAACGTAACGAAAGAGACATCTTTCGCTATTACTGTATGTAAATTTTAGTTACATACATAATACATTATACATACATCTGTATGTATATATATATATATACACACATAGGTATGTTGCATGTATGATAAGTATATATATATATACATATATATATACATATTTATTAACGATTGTACAAGTATGTTTGTACACAATTATTAACACCCCTTCATGTCAATACGATTTTACCACGTCGCGGTCAACTTTGGGAAACAGGGAAACACAACGTAGTTGGAGCTTGTAGGTCCACGATGCCTACATCAACCGTTCCCCGAACACGCTATATGCATATATGTGTGTAATCTATGTGTATATGTATAATACATTGTATACACGTATATACATGTACATTTATAAGATATAAACTCTTGCTTGTTTTATCTATAAGATTAGATGTTTAATATTTACAATATCGAATATTTTTTTTTTTTTCTTCTTGTTTCAACATTTCCGGATTTATTTCGTCCGTAAAAATTGGATTTTTTTCTTTCTCTGTGTTTCTTCTTAACCAACGAAATAATCAAGAAACGAAGAGATATTTAGGAATATAATTATCGGCGTTATCTAATTAAATCTTGATTTAATAAATTAATAACTATGAAGTTTATTCTTGACGTTTTTAAATAGGTATGTGATAGAAAGATATCTTATTTATTTATTTTTATACTTATTCATATATGTATAATCAAGATGCTGTATAATCTATAGTGTGGGATGATATACCGGATTACAGCTTATGGTATAATGATGAATTTTTTAATTGACTTCTTATCAGCGAATCCCATGTAACTAACCTCCGTTGTATAACTGTAGTCCTGATGCTTCAGTGGCCGGGATGGAGGTGGCCAAACCACCGTCCAAACCACCCCCACTCGTTCTCTCTTGCTAGTCTGACTCTGGTCTCCCACTTCTTGGTTTTATAACTATAACATACTTCGCGGCGTAAAGATATCCAATAAAAAGCTCTCTCTGTCTTTCTCACAGATGGAAACATCTCTGGAGCTCAATAAAGCCATAAAGTACGTGAAGTCTAAAAAAATAACGAAAGAAAAAATCGAAAAATACAACAAAAAAACAGAAGAATATAATATACAATATTATATATACATTATATACATATATTGCGAAAAAAATATATAATATGCAATTATAACATTTTTTTTTTTCAGGCATTTTTACATTTTCACGTTAATTTTCTAGGAGAATATTGGTCCTAGCTATATACCTTCTCATAGAACTAGAATAGTAGATATACCCTATATCGCTAGCTGAAAAGCGTTCTTCCGGGGTGTTTCTGTTGGCCTGGTTGCGTGCGCTAGGATAGAGTTTAAACGGGTTGAGTAGAACGTTGTAGGTATAGTGGCTGTGGGCGAGTAGTAGCAGTACCAGTATCAGTATTACTAGCACTAGCACTAGCACTAGTTTTCTAGGTTCTAGGCGACGCGGTGGAGCCACGCTCTGACATTATACCCGCCGGGTTGTAGCTGCTTTTGATGTTACTCGCTCGTTGAAAATTCAAATTTTCTTTCATTTAATGAACACGTACTGTGTCATACACCCGGACATCATTTATATTCTACCGTTTGTAATTTCACTTTCAGATTTATTATACCTATATATGTTTTTTTATTATCCTGCCGCTGTACATATATATATGCATATATACCTATGTCGTATATTTTATCTCTCTTATACTACTCCAGCGGGACTTCCCCTCATCCTACTTACTAAATTTAAACAGTCGGGATTCTTCGGACTAATATGAAAGCCTGATCCTGCAAGCTCGTCGGGCATGCCAGGCACGATCCGGGAAACTAACGCGGGAATAATCGAACCTCGAAGAGATTATTATAAAGAAATATGGAATTATTATATCAGGCTATAATTAATTTTCAATTTTTTTTCTCTTTATAATTTCAAATTGTAATGCAATCCTGTTTTTTTTTTTTTTTTTTTTTCTTTATTTTTTGTTTTCGTAAAAGAAGAAAAAAAATATATATATATTTTAATTTGTTTCAAAATTTCTTTTCACTGAATTTAAACCGATACTATTATAGATAAATCCCCGATCATTTATCGGCACGTGATGGACTGCACTGATCGTAACTACATATTATAAAACTTTGTGCCTTATACTATAATAATATTATACAGGAAATATTGCTTCTCGCAATTCGTATATGATACGCGAGTTCAAGTACTTAAGTATAAGTGTATCGATTTGCCGTCAGAAGTTCGTCACTTACCGTCATAGGGACGCTACCCTACCAGGGACGCATGCCTAAGGGAATGAACGAACGAATGCAATGTAACCCCGTCCCGCGTAGAGTAGATAAATATTGAATATCGTAGATATAGAAGTTTCGAAGCTTGAAAGTAAGAGTTAAGATCGTCAGTTTACGGTTTATAACATAATCACGAGATTTTGAGGAAAGAATTTGCGTTTTATGTAATTACGCGAGTTAAAAGTGCGAAGGAGAGATTATCGAGAGCTTCATAACAGACTACAGATTCTTAAGATACCTGCAAAAAGAAAAGGAAAATAATTCGATCGAATTTGCATAACTGAAGAATATACATATACATATAGATAAACTAAAACGAGATTCGAGACACTCTTTGGTGGGGATTGTCACTCATCTGTCCGTCATAGCAGCGCAGGGCGCCCCAGAGCACCAGGGCATCAGCAGACGTTTGAGGGATTTATGGGTTTGCCGCTACGATGGTACACTGCAGCTATACGACGATGATAGAAATATACATACTTATTGTAGTATAGAAGATATGATATATATGTAGCTTTGTTATGTTATATTATGTTATTTAAAATTATATATCTCGAGAGGATTAATTATCTATAATTTTATTTAAGTATACGTACGATGTGTAAGACGATGAGAGAAAATTCTGTTACTAAAGAGTTTATTCCATAATTCCATTCTAACTCAAATCACGGGGTCACTGGCAAGACACCCTTCGATTTTGATCATAAATTTTATTTTGGTACCCGAAAGGACCCAACAAAAAAATTCATGATTAAAATCAAAGGAGGTCCGGACGATGATACTTGGAATACCTCATGTATGAATTAATTTTTAGACGTTTTCAAATTGCTGCAGTTTTTGTTTCTAGAGGAGACAAAAAATTAGATAGCCTATATCTATAATAATATTAGAACTATGTATAATTGGTATTTAAGGCAGCGGCTGACTAGTCTCGAGACTTTGCGGTATAATTTCAATAAGATTCACGTGTAGGCGAATTACTGCTGTAATCACACTCGCATTTCCAGACTGTTTAATTATCCGGATATCCTGCAGTGTTGAGTGGTTCTTTAGTGCGGTTAATTTTATGACGGGAACAAACTTATCGCTAATGTTATACACATACATATATGTATAGTATGTACATATGTGTTATACACACAAATATATAGATAGACCGCGCGTCTGCAGAGATTTAGTGAATTAAAGTTAATTTCTTTACGTCTCATATTATGGAACAAACTTATTATGTATCTAACCGCATTCTGAAAATTTTTTTTACACATATAGATATAGGTTCTCAGTTTTACCTAATGACGAGAATTAAATGGTAATTTTTCTTGTTAATAATTTGAATGTAAAATTTTGTAAATTCAATTGTTCTTTCACATCGTCGTATATGAGTTCATTCAGCGTGTGTTGTTTTTCGGAAATCAAACTGAGATTTTTCTTTGAATTTATAACACCTGTTTTTTATATCACTAAAATATATAATAAAGTTATGAAATATCAAAATACCGAAATTGCAAATAGGTATGCATAACACATAACTATGTATATGTATTGCGACCGAAGGACATATATACATATGTGTTACACTTTTATTGGAATTCTAACCACATATGTTACATAAAATAACATCGTATATCAAACATAATCTACCGCAATGTCGTTATTATATGCATACGATTTACGTAAACCGTGGTGTGGCGAGACGCAACGAACGACGGTTTTAAAATTCTATAAATAAGTAATAATTGCAAGCATCAACGTCTGAGCTACATCCCAGCAAGACATAAGTACCTATTTAATATATATATAGGTATTTGTACAACTTATATACGTCTGATAAAAAAAAATCTTATATAGGTACATAAAGTCTTATACATAAAATAAATTCATAACTTATGTATAAATATATGTATTATACAATTCGAAATTTTTTTCGGTTCTCCGGCCTTGCTCTCTGCGAAATAAATAACCCCAAAATGCATATAAAAAATTCGATTTAATTTACTCCAAATATGTTATACTGTCGAATGTCGATCGACTGACGACGCGTATGTAGGTATACAAGTGTATACGTGTAAACCATTTGTCACGTGACGTCACTATCACTCGCGATTCTACTAGGATAGCAATACGACGAGGTGGATGAATTTATGCGCGGTTATACATATAGAAATTTGCTATATGTATGTATATGTATATATGTATATATATATATATGTATAAGATAGGTATATGTAAAGTAAAGATGTGTAAGTTAAAGCTATTCTCCACCCTTCATGAACCTTTGATACGATCGAGGGAAACTCCCCTGACCTCTGTTTGACCTCTCTCGTAATGTTTTTTTTTTTTATTCGTTAGTGATAATATGTCAGTTTATAGATCGGACGAAAGACTCTCCCTCTATTCTATGTGTAGGTATATCTATAGGGATACATTATCGCAGTGTCAAACGTCGATCAGAAATCTGTCACTTACGTCATTCCGAGACAAACCTATCAGGGTTACATCCAATACAGAGATTTACGACCCTTCGTACAACAGGTGGATCACGTGACGTGTATAACGTGCTCGCTAAACACGTGCTAAATAACGTGCTATGGATATTCAAAAAAAAATCAAAAAAATAAAAAAATTAGTAAATATGTGT
Organism: Macrophya annulata; assembly: GCA_963924015.1. Lineage (NCBI taxonomy): Eukaryota > Metazoa > Arthropoda > Insecta > Hymenoptera > Tenthredinidae > Macrophya > Macrophya annulata. Next base: position 14,515,481 of record OZ001263.1, on the reverse strand, counting down.
AAAAGATTTTTTTTTCTTTCTTTTCATTTATTTGGTTTTTTATAAGGAAATATTATTCAAATTGAAAGAAATTTTTATGCAATGTCGGTTGAATTTTTATTTATATATACAGTTCTTTTTAATAAAATGAAACATTTCATTTGCATCGATTCTGCAGGAGTTTCCATTATATGGTGATAAAATACAAGAATTAAATCGAAATCATCGCGTATATAATTATAATGTAAAAAAAAAAAAAAAAATATAGTGAAAATGGTCGTCCGTATACAGATTGAAAAAAATATATCTTATAACCATATATATGGAATAGTTATGTATATATGTATATGAATATTGTGTGCGGGAATATGTGCGGAGTTGCGTCATCGCGGTGGTTCGTATCGTGCGAGGAAGACAGCTGAGGCTGTTGGTAGATTCAACCTGTTGCTTTCGGAAGTCGTAAATTCAGTCACAGGATGTTGTCCTGGTGAAATTCGTGCCTTTGACGTCTTTATGACGACCGACTGACGTTTAATCGATATACGTGAACTCGCAAAGCGCTATTTGCGCTTCTGTACTCCGTGCGAAAATCTGATATACATATACACATATAGGTATAAATATCTGTACCTACACTGATAGCTATGGTATACATATATTCACATTGGCATTCGTAAAAATTTATAAACAGGAAAAAAAAAATTTCTTCTAATAATATTTCGTGAAAAATCTCCGCAGTTTCATATTGAAAAAAAAAAAAAAAATTATGTAGAATAATTAATGTACATTTTTATATTTATTATTTGAAAAATTTTTAAGAAAACCTCACATTGTCAAGAATTTTTATGATTATACGAAACTTGTAGCTGCACTCGTGATAATCTGTGATGAAAAAGAATATATAAAAAATTTATTATAAAAATTAGTTCCATGCGGATTAACGTAAGCCAATTGATTTTGCATATTGTTTCAAATTTTTATCAATTATAGAAAAAAAAAAACAAAAAACATGTGAATACGTATACGAGGATCCATATACTAAAATTCTAGCGGTTTTATTGATTTCGTGTCAAACTGTCGAAACGTGACGAAGATGACATGTCAACGTAGCAGGATAGCATCCCTCGCAGAAACAATGATTCTTCGTCCGCGTGCAGGTTCAAAGGGGGGGAAGGGGGTGAGGTTTGAATCCGAGGGAGAAGATAGTGCGAATGTTGTTAAAAATCCGGAAGTTATATCAACGTCAGATTCACAGAATCACACACATGTATGTATACACGTATATGTGTAAAATAATTCTGGTTCGCACAGCAACATTATAATGTAGCTTTTGAACCGTGTCAGAGCTTCGTATCGTAGCTACCAGGCCATCATCCTGCTATACGAATCTTACCCGATATGATAATATTATCTTATAACGTACGTCTTATGGACTCGTGTTATGTACGCATGCAGACAGTATCCCGCGAGGACCAACCTCTCATCGATTTTCCGTCACCTCCTTTTCTTTACGACATCTCACCCTGTTTCGAGTATACCAGGAGTCTATCATCAGCGATTGGTCGGACTGAGTCTGCGAAACTGATACGAAACTCTATTTTTTTATTTTTTATTTTTTTTTTATTTTTAACTTTTTCTTATTTACAACTAAAGAACTAAATAGAAATTTTTAACCGTCGATTCGAGTCTTACAGGTAATTAAACTACTTCAAGGATTTGATAAATTTATACTTCATAAGTATAAAATTTATACTGTACTCGCGATTTAGTCTCAGCATTTAGCGATGAATATGTATAATTGCGATAGAGAGAGAGAGACAGACAGAGAGAGGAAAGTAAAAAATTCAATTTCTATTCGCCTGGTAATAGGTCCAAACAATTTCCCCAGATTTTTCATATACAAGCTTTAACACGTATCGCTATATATAGCTTCTGGCTTGTATATGTTTTCCTGATAGTTACGGAGGCTGGGGGCGTCCCCAGGGACTACTTCTACGTCCCTTTTGGGGGATCCACCTCTGATCCAGGCCTGGGTCTAGGGTATCACTGGATCTACAATCCCACATGCATCCCCCACTTTGATCATTATACTTTCCTAATACTTTGAGCGAACGAGTCGTTCGTTACCAGATAATATCGACACACTACGGTTTCCTACATTCAATTCAAGAATACGTATATATACGTAGGTATGGCGGAACGTGGTAACATTGAATTAATTAAAAGACAATTAATTAATACAGAAATAGTAGAAATTTTATATAATTTATTAAGAAAAAAGAAATGAAAATGGGGCTATAATTAATTTATAAATATTTTTTTATTTAATATTCATTTTATATTCTGACAATGAGATTGTTACAAATCGATATCTCGAAGGAGTCTAGAGAGCGAGAATTTAAGTGATACACGATACCACCTCTTCGCTTAAACTCGTATACGATCGACTGTCGATGGTATGTCATTACACGAAGCAGGGATTCGACCAGTTCAATATCAGGCGAACAGATTTTTCGGGTAGGCTATATGTTGATACTAAAGCGGGTTTAAATCGAAGTCTGAAATTTCAACCCTGGTGTATAGCAGCTTCGTAAAACCACGTGACCAAACGTCCTTGCAGGACTAGGCTAGTATAGTACGGCGAGTATCTAATCCGTAAATCTGCAGGCTCCTAAATCCCGCGCTTTGGGAATTTGATAAAAAAAAAAAAAAAAAAAAAATTTTTTTTAAATCAAATACGAAATTGTGTATATATCTTCAGTGAATTATATAAAGTTTTATAAAAATTATTTACAACCTCAAATATTCCGACAATTTTTCATAAGCATTAATTTTTCATTATTTTCAAGCAGTTTTCATTTTTAGTGCATAATGTATAAAAAAAATAAAAATTTTCATTGAACATCAAACTCCTCACGTATATATAATATGCTTCGGTGATATGTATGTACCTATGTAGTTGGTCGAATTATACAAAACGTGTATTAACTTACACCCGGCTCCAGTATGCTCTCTTAGTAGGCTTTCAACTTTGATATTCATAGACGCGGCATATATTTATAATACCATTAAATCGAGTGTTTTCCATAACCCGAAATAGCGCCCTGAAGCATAAGAATTTTAGCATATCTATAAGCCTGTTATGAGAATAAAAGGTGTGTGTATTGAATACACATCATAGCCTATAACGATGAATTAATTTGTCGTTTATTTTATACATGTGATCGTATACCTGATCGTCGATGCAGTAACAACATTCTAATACCCTGATGTTCGAGAATCATATATCCACCAACGGTCGGCAATCAGTGATCAGAGGTCGGTGGTCGCTTGTTTGTAGTATATGTATAATACATATACGAAATATTCATGGAATGAAAATATACAACATTCAGCGGACTTTGTAACCAATCGTTGTCAGTTTATAACGGAAATAACGAATAGAACGACGCGATTTAATAACTTGAGGGTTGAATTCGATGTATGTATAGAAACTGCTCAGAGTCCTCAATGCCTCGATATTTCTGTATTCATACATGCTGCACTGAGTGGTTGTAGGTATAATGCATATGGGTATGCGAGTGTGCAACACGAGGCAAGGCTGCAACTGCAGAGTAAAATTTAACCCCACTATATGTAGAGCTCCTGAATCGAGCTGATTCCCTGTCAGTTGGAGACGAGTCACGTCGTCTAGGTAGAACTAGAGCGTAAAAAATGCGAGTATAACGCGTAGTCTTGGCGGGGGAAAGACAGGAAGAAACGAGATAAAAAATAAATAAATAAAATCAAATAAAAGGAACTGGAAATGGATTTCAAAAAAAAAAAAAAAAAAAATCGAAAGAAAAAACAGAACAACAGGTTGAGATTAAAAAAATGAACGAGAAATATAAATCGTATATATATATACGCGTTCGTTCATGGTATATACATATATATATTTTTTTTCATACGTCTCGAAATATACAGAGAATATAGGATAAACGGTAGGGTGTAGAAAAAACTCTAAAGAGATTTTACGACTAATTGTTATAATAAAATTTTTATAAGATGTATGAGAAAAAAATTGGATGCCCCCTTGGCGAGCCTCTTGACGTAGCCGGGTTCCATAACCTGGAGCGGGTCTACCCGACGCAATTCTCTACAACCGTTTTGTCCCGGTACGCTGGCTGTTAAATGCAGTGGTTGTGAAAACGGGGCGCGGTATATAGTATTTATACACGTCGTTTTACAATCCCGCGGGAAAAACCGATCGACGAGACAATATAAAAAGAGCGCCTGGTAGTTAACTGCAGAGATCGTTGAATACCTTGCGCAGAGTGTGCAGGCAGTTTCATCCCGTGGATAAGAAAAGAGAATAAAAAAAATAAATACATAAAGAACATAAAAAAATAAAAATAATAAAAGAACATTGTTATTTCAAAACCCTCCCGGATTCTCGACTTCTTATGGAATCCTGATGTCTTTCGATTCGCCTGCATTCTTCGGACGCTTTGCCATTATTTAGCACACTTTTCATATTATAATCGTTTGAAAAATCTTCGCGGGATTATAATTATTTCATTATGAATTAATACGAATTTTGATTGTTTTTTTTTTTTCACTTTTTTTTCTGGAGAAAATCATACGTTTATCTGTTTTCATTTTCAGGTGTTCGATACGAGGACGCGTTGAGGGATGGTGTTCTTCTTTGTCGTTTGATGAACAAACTCCAGCCTGGTATAATCACTAAAATCAACAATGCCGGTGGAGATTACAAGTTCATGGATAATCTGAACCAGTAAGTTTAATCTTTGATAAATAAATCGTAAGATATTCGTTTCGATTTATTACTGCAGTGAAGAAATTCGCGGGAATTTTAACACAGTATATATATATTATTGTATTTATAGTTTCCTATTATCTAGGGGCATTTCGGTACGTTTCCACTAATCCTTATTCTCCGTACATACATTATACGCGTATAGACTTATTATAGTACACGGTATTATACTTAGCCGAGTAGGTACATACGAACATACATACGTACAATCCGCGTGCTACTTTAATACTTATATATATATATATATATACATATATATACTCATTGACAGTTATGATTCCTCAGAGTTTCTGAACTCCTGTTACTCAGTCGACTTTACGCAATCGACAAATTGTTTTGCGACAAAGCCCACCACCTCTAAACATATCTCGACCGTTTACTAAACCATGGCGATATTATCGAGAATACGACCGATCTTTGCGTTAAACTTTACGAGCGAGAATTTCTCGAACTCGAAATATTCAGATATCGTCTGTATAGAGTTCTGAAGTAACAACAACTCTTAAGTGAATATAAAATAAAAATAATAAGAATAAAATGCATTGATTTCTATTATTATTATTATTATTATTAACGACATTGAAACTACGCAGGTATAATACTAATCGTCAGTTATCATACGTATCACACATATCCATATAAATGTAAAGCTAGAACCGTCTCGAGTTAGGTCGAATACTATAAGCTCCAGTCTCGTATGTAACCCTGGTAATTAAGCACCACTAAAGTCCGAGGTCGGCACCACGACTGATTGACTTTAGTACACTTTGAGATACAGTAACACTTGCATGATATTAATATCACGTATGTATGTACGTGTCTCATATGTATTAACATATGTAGCTAAATATTAACCTTGGTTAAATACAATGAAAAAAAAAAAGTTGTGTGCAGATTAGAGTAAATTTTGTATGATTCGTTAATTATAGTATCGTTAATAAGACAATTCCTATTTTTCCTAATTAATTAATGAATAATTTCATCTTATAATTTCCATGTAGTTGAGTTATTTGTACTGAACTATAGATTCGTACCTATTATACAAAAATAAATATATATTATAAGTATACGTCCAAGTAAAGTCGACTTATATGGATTCCGAGCCATGTGATACTAAACTCTATGTTGATTTTATCCTCCGTGTCTATACGCGAACGTGAGTACTTTGAGTATCGCGAAAGAAGGAAGTGAGGCACCGCTACGCGGTGCGGCTACTCCGAGTTGCTCCCTTTCTACACGAGAAACATGAAGAAGAGCCCCTCTCTCCTTACTGAATTCAAAGTTTGATTGCGTGAGGGTCATGTCTCGGTTGTTCATTCGTAAATCGCTGTAGGACAGGACACGACGCGCGAAATGTGTTAGACGCGGGAATGCTAAGCGTGTATAGAGCTACTACGTGCAAACTACTCTCAAGTTTCATGTTTCTCTAGTAGATATTCGTTCGAAAGAACTGTCATGGATTTACGACATCGAATTGAAAATACCCACCCATTCGATTATCGCAATGTTGGTCACATTAGTAGTAATGGAATATATTCATATTCGTTCGACCCGTAATCGGTCGATTTTTTTATTATCGACATTATAATAATTTGGTTAAAAATAATTCAGCTTATTTTTAGAAACGTATATTGAACGAAATCGAAATGACGTTGCGGGTATTGTTTCAAAACTTTTAAAGTTTCATTCAAAATTTAATCAGAAGAATTTATTTTTCTGTCCTTATTAATAATTTTTCATTCATTTTCACCGATTCATTTCGGTTTATTAATTTTATATTCATTTTCAATCGTCTATGCAAGATAGAATATATTAATTGTCATGTATGCCGATTCTGTTTCATATTCATTGATTTTCTTTTCAAACATATTATAATCTTATAGATTTCTGTCTATAAATATTTGCGGTGTTGTTCCGTGCTCATATGCGGCAGACGCGCCGCGAATCAGGAAAGCATATTCCTTGCGAAGCCACTCGCATTCCTGACCGTTTCGTTCGCCAAAACTCTGTAGTCAGAGCTCGGTAGCTCGTTGTATGTATACATATACATACAATATAACACATAGATAGGTATGTATGTACACATTCGTTCCTTCGTTCGTTTATAATCAATCCTGGTTTCCTGGTATTCGGAGATTTGCGAGAAGTTGGTTTCCTCGGACAAAGCATGAAGGAAGGTCTAGACGTGTGGTTCGTAGGTACTACGAGTGCCCAGTTCTCTATCTCTGTCTCTCTCTTTCTCTCTCTCTGTCTCTCTCTTTCTCTCTCTCTGTCTCTCTCTGTACCCTAACCCTACCCACCACATGTTATATCCACCGCTCTTCGTTATTTCGAGCGTGAATTCGAACGTATCGTTACAGGTATACGATTTACTTAGTGTCTCGTATAATTCACACATTAATTAACGGGGTTGGATAATTAACGCCTAAACAATAGAAGCGCTTCACTAACTCGGGGGGAGGGTCAGGCAAACAGCTATACAAAGGAGCTCCTTCTTCGACTTCAATTCTATACCGTTTTATTTCACCTCTTTGTCTCCACAATGAGCTTTTCAATTTTTCTCGTAAGCTCTCTTTATCAATTTTTATCAATTACCATTATTGATTTGTTTCAACTTTTTAACATCGCTTTAATTATTCATATCTCGATCCGCCGAGTACAAAGAACGCTCTACTATGCGTTATAATATACATATGTACATATATATGTTTCAAAAATAATTTATATTGAATTTATTTCAATGAATATATAATATCTAACACTCATACATTTTTTTTTTTTTAGAATCTTTTAAGTTTATTGGATACATTTCTTTTTTATTTTTATTTTTTTTATTTATTTATTTATTTTTTTTTTTTTTTTTACAGATTCCAGAAGGCGTGTGTTAAATACGGTGTACCTGACGTCGACTTGTTTCAAGCTGTCGACCTGATGGAACGCAAGAATATCGCACAAGTGACGAATACCATCTTCGCAATCGGTCGTACTGTAAGTTTTATTAATATGTACATATTATGTAAAAAATAAGTTAGATAGTAATAAATAGTAGTTATATTGGTCATTTTTGTTTATTCCTTTATTTTTTATCTTATGCAATTTTTGTCGCAAAAAATTTATTAAAATTCTTCCAGACAAATATCGATGCTAAAATTATCGTAATATATATTTTTACAGACCTATAAACATCCCGAATGGCGCGGTCCATGGATAGGTCCAAAACCATCAGAAGAAAACAAGCGAGTATTTACCGAAGAACAATTAAGAGCTGGTGAAAATGTGATCGGTCTACAAGCCGGTAGTTTCAAAGGAGCTACCCAAGCTGGTCAATCGTTTGGAGCAACGAGAAAAATTTTACTCGGAAAATAATCGTGAAAAACCAAAAAAAAAAAGGTCAATAATTCCGATTCTCTTATAAATATATGAATGAAACATTTTATTAATAATAATCAAAACAAAAAAACAATAATTCTTTCAAAATTTTAACATTTATTCGTCAAAACACATGAATAAAAAGTACATAAAATTTTATTTCAAACCATATTAAATCTCAGTGTTAAAACATTATTAATTTCATCGTTTGAATATAAATTTTTCTTAATAATATATACGTATACCTATGTATATCTATATTTTAATTTAATTTCATGTATGTGCATACATTAAATCTGTAAACTGGATCCCAAAATATATTTCGAATGACGTGATACATAGGTATAACGAATATTTATCCTGGTTCTCAAAAGATTAAGAAAAAAAAAAAAAAAATAAGTGTCTATAATAATTCAGATTTAGAATAATAACGTGAATAGTATATATAAACAGAATGAAATAACGGTATCAGCCAACCAACCGTGGGGCAGGCCAGTTCTCGGGGACCCCCTCGATTAGGATAACAGCATACACGCACGGCTCCGTTCTCGCAGTTAAGCGCGAGACTTGAGTTTCACTTGCCTCTGAAGATGTTATAATGTCCTCGTAACAGGGGAGCGCTGCGGAGTGGCCGCGCCGCGCATAAACGCGCCCCACTCTATTCGCGGCAAACTCAGCCGCGTATATATGAATATATTGTTTAAACACTAAGATATTATAGCTATTACATTATATAAGATTTTAAAATCGATGAATAACGAAATGAAAATACCATAAAGTATAACGAAAAAGATGGTAAGTAATTTATTAAAAAACTATACGAGTTTGAAATAAGGAAACGTGCAGCAGTAGTATCATTTTATTAACGGAAAATGCGGTAAAAAATAAATAGCGTGGAATAGTTTTTATTAGAAAAAACAATGTGTTTGTTGTTTTATTTTTTTTTCTTACGAATAAACGTGTCTATTGTTCCAAAGTGATTATAAATATCTTGCAGCCCTTTCGCAAGAGTGTTGTTCGATATTCTGTTCGCCTGTTAGCGAGGAGTTCATTGGTACGTTTCCACGGCACTTCGTGCTGCAGCACTCGCTCAACCTAATCTCTTACTGACCCAGAATATTATATGGTTGGGTTTGTGGTGTCGAGAATTCTCTCGGTGGTTCCCTCCACGTAGTGACTTATAACTAGTTCGAAATGAACAGCTTTTACAGAGTTTCTGTTACCCTGATAAATCGCCGACCTTACTTGATCGACAAAAGTGTTTTGTGACAAATGTTTAGAAATCCGTCGAAGATTTACACTGCGTCTTAAAATTAATGCATAATAGTAGGATTTTATGAGGCATTTAAATTTTTACCCTTCATCCCTGTATACGATCCTGATAACGTTATTCGAAAATTCTCAGCTCTTCCTCCATGCTTGAATAATGCTTCGGCCAATCCTTACTCGCCTTTCTCTTTCACTAAATTTCGTTTATTTCTTACAGTGCTAACTATTCTTATAGAATAAATAGAAAAAAAAACTGACTGATGTGGTAATCCGTTTATTTCACCGTGCAGGGGTTAAAGATCGTTAAACTTTGTTCTTGTCGAACTTAAGTTTAAATAGATTGATTTTCTAATCATAATAAATTTATACCTCTTTTTTTTAATTTTTCTTTTTTTTTTTTTTTTAATTGAGGAATGAGTAAATTTAAAGTGAACGTCTATTAGTCATGATATTAGTCCGGCTATTGTCAATCAAAGTACCTCTTTCTGTGCTGATACTGCACCAGGAGCATATATGAACACAGAAACATTACGCAAATATTTACAATTCAGTTCTAACAAACGGTAACGTCATATACGTTTGAACGTAGGTGAAGAAATAGCGTCACATATACATATCCTACAGCCACTTCTCTTGGTGGTCATAAATTCCTATTCAGTCAAGAGACAAAAGTCTTCTGACTAAAGTAGGTACGATATGCCGTGGTTCACGATACATCGTATGCGAGAATGTTATAGTAACAACGATTTCAATACCGTAACAGTAAAAGTAGTGATAAAACATTCATTATAATAATAATGATAATAATAAATGTGTAAGTGAATGTAAAATGTTGTGAAAACACTTTTGTCGCACTTTTAAGCCGAGTACATTACCGGGATATCATGAAGAACAAACCGTAGCTGTAATAGCTTTGCCGGGACGATATTTATATGCTTATCAATTTTCATTTTTCATATTCTGTTTTTGAATAAATATCCAATTTACTTGTACCGATGAAATAATCTTGAAATTTGTTATGATAATTCAGCAGATTTTATGCACCCATAATATTTTTTATTTTTAACAAAAAGTGTTTTTTTTTTTTTTAATTTATTTTATTCTATTTTTCGTATTTCACGGTGAATTGTTTCGAGGCAAGTTACCGTGATTATGTATACTAATCTGCACGTAAAATGAGACATTTTTAAAAATTATTTTTGTCTGATTGAAAAGTATAATAACGGGATTATAAAATGATTGATGTGATATAAAACGGCGTATACCATATAAATAGGTGCGGTGATATATTTTAATAAAATGTTTTTACCTCTTTTCATAAATTCCTAATATTTAGCTGGACAAAAGTCTTCCTGTTCAGGCAAATATCGACCGGTTCAACATTCTTCCGGCGAATAGACGCTAAGGAATTAATAGGATATCAGAAAACAAACAGTTTTACTTTCTACTTTGCTGTCCGCTGCAGTATACTTACAGTTCCCATACAATAAAGAATTACGTTATACTTCATAAATTCCTATTACGTACCAATGAAATAATGTATCAAGACCGATTATGATTGAAAGCACGATGGGTTTTTTTTGCCGTTTTTTTTTTTATTTATTTTTATTTCATTTTTTTAACCTTTTTGTTTTTTTGTCCCTACGTTGAAATCTATGTAAACTTTCTTAAGACGGTATAAAGTTTATCAGTTATTAGGAAAATATAAATAACTGAGTATAATAAAAGTTTATAACATGTATACATGTACGTATACAACGGGATTATAAAACTATGTGAATATAATTATGCAATTTATTAATCGACTGGTCAACCTGCAGGTATTATTATTTCCTAATAAACGAGAAGACAAAAATCTTTACCTCTGTTATATGTTACGAATACTAGGCAATTTTAATTATGTCTATTTATATTTTTCTTATTATACTATTTTTCAGCCTTTTCCAGTCGAGAGGTGTTTTTATTATTGTTTTCTTTTCTTAAATGAAGTACCATTTGTCGCTTCGGAAGGTGAGAAAATAGTAACAGGAGCGAATGATAATGCTATAAGCTTAACAGTCGACAATGCTGTTCTAATTTCCACGGTAATAAAAATTATATTTTTTTTAAATGGTATCAACATATTGCGATATATTTAGTTCCAACTTCCGTTATAACTATACGCGCGGGTTTGTTATATCCTATAGCTGGATATACTACATATGGTAAGTAAGTAACAGCCTTTATAATCAGAGATACAATACAACGTAAGGATGTCCTACTGTAATTATATTGATAACTGGATAATAACGATGATAATAATATTCGAAAAAAAGGAATTTAATATATATAGTATTTGTGAATTCAATTCACTAATCCATCGCATTATTGTTCAATTGAAATTTAAGCGTAGTCTTTTAGCTTTTGATAAATAAAAATTCATTTCGGTTATCTCGATTAAGTAGTAAGATATAAATAAAAAATAATAAAAATAAATAGAATGCTAATAAACTTTATTGATAACGCGACTTGATGTCGCGCAGTTTTCCTCGTTACCGACAGAGTCGATGTAGTCCGATCGCAGCGCGTCAACCGCTTAGAAATAAACTATGAATACATGTGTGTAGTTGACCGACACCGACATCGACACCTACGTTAGTACGTGATCTGGACTCTCGGTGACTCTCGCGTGCTTGCTTCTAGAAGAAATGGTTGGTGATTTCTGTCCCGTTCACCGTAAATGGTATTTAATTGCATTTAATTGATGTAATATCGTTTTACGTATTGGAATACGTTTTTAGTATGTTACAAGTGCGTGTTAAAGATACGCGGTTTAAATATATCGTAAATAAACTCAAGACGAAACAACAGTTTCTCATCACGTAACTAAAAAAAAAGTGTTTTTTATTCTAAGAAATTTTTCTCTAACCCCAGAAAAGCTAGCTGCTGTTTCGTGATAAAAATAATATTACTATTTTTTTTTTTTTTTCTGTCACGGTATATAACCAACAATATACTTACACTCGCGACAATAACAATCGCGTTTGTTAAATATTGATTAACTGATTATCTTTATTGATTTTTGATCTGTAAATAATATATTTAAAAAAAAAGTAACAAAATTATACTCAATCGTTAAAAAAATCAATTATTTATTTACCTAAATATTTATTATTGCGAAAAACTGTTCTGTTATTTACTAAAGCTATCGTATCTCACAGTTTTTCACCCGCTTTTTGTCGCTCTGTAAATAGTATTATAATATTTATTCTCACGTTTCTCGTACAGTTTGGTTAACGCAGTTTACACAAGTTAGTCTCTGTGAAGTGCCAATATAATAGTACATACATATCTATATCCTCTACACTACGCTATTTATTATTGAGGAAGAACAACACGTAAAATAAATACATGCAATAATGCCGTCGACTTGCGGAGACGTAATTGAAATTCCTGGTAAGTAAACAATATTAATTTATAAATAAATTTATGAAACAATCATGTACAAAGTTTATTTTTTTTTTTTTTTCCATCATCACATTCATATATAAATATGTATATTAATCACGAAATATAATATATCTGGAATTACTATTTCCCATTAAGTTATCTTCAGTCATTTAGATAAAAAACAATAGAAAATCACATACATACTACATACTATACATCATAAATTATTTTACAGTTCTGATTTCCTTGCAGACTAAAATTGACGTTAACCCACGCATGCATTTGTTACTAACTAATCAACTGTGCATTTCATCGGTTCCCGTTCCATTCCGTTCAACTACAGTGGGTTGACACAAAAAAAATATATATATTTATATATATGTATATATATATATATATTCATGTATATATTTGACCCGCAATAATATTTGACAAAAATAATATAAAGAAAAGATATTTCTTCTGCTCTTCTTTTAAAACGTGCAATTATCTTTAACTATAAGTAAGTAAAAAAAAACAAAAAGAAAAGCAAATAAAAACAACAAAACAAAACAAATAACGACTATAAAAGATTATTAATTATCAATAGATTCCACATTCTTTCTATATATCATTTTTTTCTTTTTTTAACTAGAAGATAAATAGATAGATAGATAACAATTGAATATTGATCAAGGTTCGATAAAATCAATTCCCTGAACTTGATGTTTGTAGAAATTTATAATTTTAATGGGTGAAACATCTTTTTAATTAATTTTTGTGATTTTAATGAGTAGAATTGAAATTTTTCTTATTTATTTTAATTTACGTTAATATAGGTATGACATATCTATTTTACAACATTTTATTTCACGTCATTATCCCAGTATGAATGTACCTGCTCATTATACAGTATTTACATACATATATATTCAGATAAACATGATGATACACTTTGAGCATTTAATTAACGAGGCTTCTTCATTTTCCTGTATTATGGCTGCTGGAAGTTGTTCAAGTCTCAGAAAACCACAAAACCTCAAACGTGTCAATTACTGATTGAGTAATAGTATCCATACATACCATATTCATCTTGAATGAGTTAATGACTTTCTCATTTCTTACCTCAAATATTAATAAAATACACATTAAATACTCATTAGCTAATTTATCACATTTCGGGTCAAATAGCCTAAGATATAAGAATATATTGGAATACTTTGAATGATGTTGATAATTTTGTTTTCTTCTTTATTCGCTATTTTTCAGAAATCTTGATCTTAAACTTTTATTTTATTTACATTATTTTCCTGTTTTAGGTATGGTGGGGCAATCCGGAGTAATTGACGCTATCTCAAGCACAGACAGCGTCGGTACTCACAGCGATGTATCCAGTCATACAACAATATGTGTAAGACCTAGAATGGACGTAGCTTGTGTCATTGATTTACAACAGCCTCAGTATCTTAATCAGCGTAAAAAAGCACTTGAAGAAGTTAGGCAAGCTTGTAATTTGGTCAATGCCAACATGCATCACATACAGGTGATAATATTTTTTATATTAAGATAATTATCTCTATTATCAATCCACATTTCGCTTTTTTTCTCATCTACTCATTGATTCTTATCCCCAATTCATTTGACAAATGTACATCACCTTTTTTTACAGTTTGAAAAGCTCGACTTTGGTGAAGCCAATGTTTTGGATACTTTTTATAACGCGGATGTAGCGGTCGTAGATTTGAGCATTCAGCTGCAGCAATCGTCTTTATCATACCATTTGGGTGTGAGAGAAAGTTTTGGGATGAAAGAAAATATATTATTGCATAACGATATGGATACTGAAGCTACGATCAGGCTAAAGGTGAGTAAATTTTTTTGGAAAGACGTTATTTGTCATTATGAAATTGAATTTGCTGTTTTAAATTGTTTGGTAAGATTAGATTTTTATTTTGTTCAATAACTGGCCTTGTAATAATTACCTTCTTTTTGCTAATGAATTTATTTAAATTATCAGGCTTACATTTAATACCTGACTCTTATTTGCAATAAACTGTTACAAAATGAGAAATATATTTATATACAACGTGTAGGAAGTACTAGATCAACAAATAATGCATATTAAGACCTTGGCTCTTCATTATGACTAATATAGTAGACTCACAAGCAGTGGTCTCAATTAAAGGTGTTATTAATAGTCACCTTAATATGCAACTGGCCTACTGCGAGTGCTTAGTAATGCATAATCTACCTCTATTAGTAGCTGTGGTTTATTAATAATAGAAAATCGTCTGTAACTCAAATAAACGCACAAACATACGCGATATTTTAATCCTCTTTGCTCTTTTTTTCTCTCATATCAAATCAGTAACGAAAATTCGGGATTTTTTAGAATAACTTGAGTCATACTGAAAGAAATAAAATATGATGGTCAATCCAAAACAACGAATCAATTAATTTATGATTATGATTATCTAATCATAGAAAGTATATCTGCTACAATTGATCCACTAATTCAACAAGGAAGACTCTTTCTATGCATGAGTTCATGTTCTTAATATAGCCATTAGCCATGCTGCTTCGACGTGTGCAACTTGTTTGACAATTGCTTTGTGAAATTTCAGTTTATCTTTAAAAGTTTTGGATTAGTGGGTGGCTTAAAAGCTTTGACAAGTTTTATTAACTTGTAAGAAACTGTATCAATAATGTTAGTTTTCGTTTTCTATTTCAATGCTTTAAATTAGTGATAAATTAACAATGAATAAGAAATTTGTCAACTAGTATTAGTGTCACAGAGAATTGTGATATGGAGAGTCAATGCAAATGCTTTTAATATATCAATACTCAAGTTATACAATGAATTATTTAACAATATTCAAGTGTGTCTGATTGGCAAAGATCAAACGTCACATCATTCAAGTTATTGCAATAATTATTCCTATTTCTATATCACATTCAGATCATAACTTACGTAACTAAATTCTTTGCATGATTGCGTTTCACAGTATGTTAATATCAGCTTAGTTATTTTACATATTACGATTAATTTTCAAGAATTGCTTAAGGCGCGTTTCTTTTCATTTTTATCCATCGTTAAATATTGTTTATTAATTTAATGATAATAAAATTTTTCTTTCTTCTAGTTGTCGTGTGGCAGCTATACTTTTGTCACGTATCGAGTAGTTGAATGCGGATCCTGCGTGGCGACCAGTCCAGCTGCTAGTAGAGTAACGGGGGAAGAAGTGATAGATCCGAAACAACATTTGACGTTAAAACTGAAAAAACTTTTACAGGATGTAGAAGTCCAATCCAAGTGAGTGAATTGTGAAACAAACAAATATTTATTGATAGTTTCTGAATAAGTTGAAAATTTTTCTAAAGTTATTTCACAATTATTTCTGATTTTCATTTCACTGCAACAAAGATCAACTATAATGAGCAGTTAACAGGTAAAATTGTAGTTAGATACCGAAATGTTAGTTATATTGTTAGACAACTGTACATTATACCTATAAGTCTTCGTTTTATCGGTATATACTAACTAATCCAACAAACTTACTGACTTTCGTTTCATATTGTTAGTTTTAAAGCCAATGATATCATATCGTATTGTACCTCTAACAAAGCATATAAAGTGATCATACGTTATTTTATCTTATCTATCATATGCATTGAATTGCTGCAACTATTTATTACAGTGGGTATTCATTTGCCAAAGAGAATTGGTTGCAAAAGAAGTCTTGTGAAAGTTGAATTTTTCTTGATTAAGACTTTTGTTTCACCCATATTGTAATATATTTATATTGAATGTGTTAGAAGATGAAAAATCAATTGAAAAATAGTGTATTTTAATAGAAGACAAATGTAATCCAAGTTTTTAAACAGTGTACATAATGATATTTTCAGAGCCCACATGAAGGAAAAGTTTTTAGCAGATTTGCGCAAAGCGCGCGAGACATATTCTGGAACTGAACTTTCCAGGGTTTTAAATAACCTTAGGAAAAGATTAGATGATCCAAATGTTTTATCTGGCGAAGTTGTGCTGAACGTTCTAATTTCTTATAGAGAAATTCAGGTACGTTTTTAATACTTGATGAAATTATATTGAATTTTTACCATCTTTATTTTATATAATTGATAATCGTATTCTTGTTATGACTTGATATCGTAGGACTATGACGCGATGGTGCAGCTCGTTGATGATCTGCGCACAGTACCCAGCCATAAGAATTCTATAAATACTCCAACAATACGTTTTTTATACGCCTTTGCTCTTAATAGAAGAAATAAAGAAGGAGACAGAGAAAAGGCATTGAAAGTTATCGAAAAGGCTTTAGAAAAAAAGGAAAATCATGTACCAGACATGGTATGTTTATGTGGAAGAATTTACAAGGATAAATTTGTCGAAAGTAGTTACATGGATCAGGAAAGTTTGAAAAATGCCATTCGTTGGTACAGAAAAGGATTCGAGGTAATAGTCATTTTATAATTTCGAAGAAAATGAAGTTCATTCACGGAATAGTTCATTGTTATTAATTTCGAATAATTTTCAAGGTACAACCAAACGAATATGCTGGTATTAATCTTGCCACACTTTTGGTAATAGCAGGGAATGAGTTTTCAAAAAGTGAAGAACTGCAGCATATTGGAATGGTGTTAAACAATTTAATTGGTAAAAAAGGGAGCTTATCAAGCCTTAAAGATTATTGGGATGTTGCTACTTTCTTTGAAATAAGTGTCCTTGCTGAGGATTATTCCAAAGCCATACAGGCAGCTGAATGTATGTTTAAACTGAAGCCACCAAACTGGTAATTTTATTCAAACGTTTGATAATAATCACCGTTTTTAGGCACGCAATTTATCCATTTTATAATCGGTTATCTATTATTCTCAATATTAGGTATCTAAAATCAACGATAGGAAATATATCGCTTATAAACAGAGTTCGGAAAAAGAATCTAGCAGTTGAGGCCTCACCAGAAGAACAAGTGTTTGATTTCTGGATGGATTACTTTGTAGAAGCTACAAGATCGGAAGTTGGAGACAGTATACGTTTTCCAGTAAGTTTAGAGAGACAGATTTGTCCATATCTTAGTATTTTCTGCTCCCTGAAGACAGATTTGTATTTTATTAATGATGATGACAGAATATAAAAATATATTGACTTAATTAACATCATTTTTCAACAGCTACTTGTACTTGAACCTACAAAGATTTTAATGCCGAGTTATGTGAACGTGAATCTTGGCGCGGAGCAAAAATCTATACAGATTTGGAACTTGTGTTTAGACAGTCTGAAAGATAATTGTAAACAAGTACACGACTGGCTATTTACTGCAAATATGATACGTAGCGTCAGTTTATACAAAAGAGATGAACGATGTTTGTTCTTATATGTACATCAGAATTCTGATGATTTTCAAATGTATTTACCGTCTGTTCAGTGCAGACAACGATTCTACGATTTGATTCTGGAAATGACCAGAGATCAGGAAGGCATGGTTGTGGATTTGGATGCATATCTAACAGATGATCAGATGAAGGTTTGAATTATTGCTTTATTATTGTATATTGGGAATTTTATTTGATTTTAATTGATCATTAAGCCTTATTCGAACTGGAACTGATTTACGTTTATAATTTTTAGTTTGAGTACGAATTAGATGATCAAAACAAACGCACTATCCTTGGAAAAGGTACATATGGCGTTGTGTATGCAGCTCGCGATTTGAACACACAAGTTAGGATAGCTGTGAAAGAAATTCCAGAAAGAAATCTCGGAGATGTTCAACCTTTGCATGAGGAAATCAAATTACACAGTCAACTCAGGCATAGAAATATTGTTCAATATTTGGGATCTGTGAGCGAGGATGGATTCTTTAAAATTTTTATGGAGCAAGTTCCTGGCGGTAAGAGATTAATCATAATAAAATTGTGATCTAATAAAATACCAGTGATTGAATGTTCAAAATTTTTGATAAAACTTGTATTAGAATTATTATTTTCAATGATTTTACGATTTCTTAAATTATTCTAGACTTGTTTGATTTCAGGTAGTTTATCAGCATTGCTCAGATCCAAATGGGGACCTTTAAAGGAGAACGAATCGACCATATCTTTTTATACTAAACAAATATTGGAAGGTCTTAAGTATTTGCATGATCAGAAAATCGTTCATCGAGATATAAAAGGTATAGAAACTAGAAAGTTAAAAAAACAAACAACATGAATTTCATATTTCATTTATATTCTAACAAATTTTTATACACTTTTTTTATCACAGGGGACAATGTATTGGTCAATACATACAGCGGCGTAGTTAAAATTTCTGACTTTGGTACATCCAAGAGATTGGCTGGTCTCTGTCCAAGCACGGAAACTTTCACAGGAACATTGCAATATATGGCACCAGAAGTGATAGATAAAGGACAACGGGGTTACGGGGCTCCGGTAAATATTTTCTCTTCTATTCCCTAATGCATATAATTATGCCACATAGTATTTATCGAATTGTTAAGTTAATCTGGTTGAAATCTTGTCATCTTGCAAATATTCTATAGCTGACTAATGCTGATCAGCAAAACGATCATATTACAACTCTTTGTCGCAACTATAAGACATTTTGTAGATAACTATCTGCGACAATATATGCAGTTAGTACAGTACTTTGAATACTTTTGTTGAAGAAACTTGGACTTTTTGCAGTTGTATATTTAGACAATGAACATAAAGTAGACTATTGTGATTAATTTGTATATAATCAATGAAGATGTATTAAAAAAGTAATATAAACATTTGTGGGCATTTTTAGGCTGATATTTGGTCACTTGGTTGTACGATTGTTGAAATGGCAACTGGAAAACCTCCGTTTATAGAATTGGGCTCACCTCAGGCTGCTGTATTCAAGGTGAATATTGATCGTAGTATTCTTTAACGAGTATTAGATGGCGAGCTTATATAGTTTTATTAATAATAGGTGGGATTCTATAAAATTCATCCTGAAATACCTTCCGAATTATCTGAGAGAGCTAAAAGTTTCATTCTTCGATGTTTCGAACCAAATCCTGATGTCAGAGCAACTGCTGCTAAATTACTGGATGATCCTTTTCTTACGGAGTAAGTTTTAGCTGACAGAATTGATAACTTTTCTTACAGCGTAAATTTAGCTGATAGAATTAATGACAATTTTTATTTTCAGAAAAAAGAAAAGCACGCGATTGCCAGCACCGCCTGATTTTAGTCGAAGTATATCTGTTCCTGCTGAGAGACTTGAGCGATTAGGAAAATTTGACAAAACAAATAATAATCACATAGTTACTTCCCCACCAATCCAGTCATCTCATTCTGATGATACGTAAGTTTTGAGATTCTGTGAATAGTTATTAACTGCTAAATAGCTGTTGATATTCATCACCTAATATTAATATTTAATCGTTTCATCTCCCTTATGCTATGTTTTGTCTTCCGATGATGCTTTCAGCCTGTGATAAATCTACATTCAGTTTTATTGTGCGTTGACCACTTTAATACACACACATTTAATACAGTACCAGTTAGATATAAATAAAATGTTTTTTTTTCGTCTAATTTTCTACATTATTGCATAGATTCTAACCAATAGTTGGAAAATAAAAAAAACTTTCCAGAAATGTGAATGACGAAACCTTTGCATTACAATTGTATTAGTCATATAATAACAAAACGATTTGATAAATATTGTGAAACTTATCATAGAACTAGAATATCTTTTTCCACAAACAAAGAAACCTTATTTGGTATGCGGTTAATATTTCTTTATTTTATTTTAAATATATATGTTATATAAATGTGTGTCAGGACATGTGGGCAGGAAGAGATACCGTAGATTAGTTTGAATGATAATAATGTGCGCTGCTGGATCTTATGAAGCAGTAGTATACTATCAACCGTTAAAGATATCTGAATCAAGTGAACGCTGGCTTTTTTTACTGTCTCTTAAATTCGAGATGATTTAAATTTCTTGTCCAATTCAGCTTTCCAATATTTTTTGAATATGCATTGTTCTGAAATCTTTGTTGCTAACCGAATCAGAATGGGAATGATCATAAAATTTCAGCCTATTGTTGATATGGAAAGTTGGAGTTTTAAATACAGCTGGTATTCATCTTATTTTTATTAAATAATTATCAAAAGAATTTGGATTATTTTTATGCCTGTACATGATATTAGTATTCTTTGCTTATTATCTTCATGTGTATAATTCTAATTTAGTTAGTATTTGCACCAAGCAAAATGAAATAATCATTTTATTATTAAATTTGATAACAATATAAAATGTGATCTGTAGCGGAGGGTTGACAAAATCAAGCCCATTGAGGGAACGCAGCCCGGCACATCTTCTATCTCCTATCAGCATGCCAGCTGCACTTTCTTTCTGCAGGTATGGTATCAATATTAAACTGAATGTTATTTTACATGAAATATTTTCAGTCGTATATCTACTGGCTGCGATGATTGAAAAAACTTTTTGAAGAGGGATTTATTGTCAGCCCAATGGGATCCATCCCTGAATAATATTAAATCGTTATTATATGTTAATATTATCTCACAATTCTTAGGTACAGCTTAGCATTATTTTTCATAAATTATCGTAACAATTTGGCTCTGAGTTATTTTAATACTACAAACTGATCACAGTTTTTATAATTCGATTGATTGTTTCATTCGTTATTGGAAAATATTCTGTAGAAATTATTTTTTTTCATCTGTTCGTATACGTATTTGAATTTAAAAAGACACAAATAGTGTAATATAACAATATTTTAAGGAGTCCGAAGCAACACACAAAAATTAACAATAATATTAAGTTATATTCAGAAATAAATTAGCAATGAAATAATAGTTTCCTATTACATGTAGCTCTGTGTGCTTTAATTAATCCAATCAACTGCTTTCACTCATTAAATAATCTTGACATTAGTTGGAACATAAAAACGTGTGAAATATTGTTGAAGTCTTGAAAAATGCTGCAATTATTATTAATTATTATACAAATTCAAACATTTTAATACAACTATAATAAATATCAATTTTTTTTTTCACCTTTAAATAGCACGATCGGAAGCACACCATCCATAGAAGCCAGTGAATCTGATACCACAGGACCTTCTATGACCAGAAGAAGTTCCTCCGGTGGATTACTTTCTCCCGAAGTAGAACTATCTGGTAAGTAATGATCAAATAGTTCCTAAAACAGGAAATTCAATGTTTAAAGTTTGATATTAGCTATAAAAAACGTTTTGAAATTGTCTCACACCAATTATTTTCAGGTCAGCCAGGTCACAAAGTAGGCGAAGAACAGGAGGGTTTTTATTTATTGAAAAAAGATAGTCAACGACGTATGACTCTAACTAGGGTCTTGAGTCAAGATGAAGCAAAGATATGTCAGGTCTGGTTGAGGAGTATACATCAGGATGTTGGTCAAACTGTTCTACACATGGTGAGGCTTATTTTACCAAGATAAATTGTGTAGATTAGAAAAAATGAAGAAAAAAAAAAGTAATGTTGTATGAGATAACTTGGAAAGTTTTATTCTAGAATCACTTAGAACTTCTAATGCGGGCTCTCAGGGATTATATTTCTGAACCAAACCAAGATGTGCTTACGTCTGCTATCCGAACACTCAAAGAAGACTTAGATTTCGATTCAACAGCCATCAATCAACTCCATTTGGCAATTTACCTATTTCAAACAGCAGTAAACGAAGTTCTCAGGCTACACAGCATCAAACCCCATTGGATGTTTGCTTTGGATAATCTAGTGAGAAACGCTGTTCAAGCAGCGATTACCGTATTGTCCCCAGGTGAGTTTAAATAAAATTATTTTCTGTTATTATTCATCTACTATTTGAATTTTGTATAGATTATCTTTAAACAAGTTTCTAATCGTAGAGAATCATACAGAATATTCCACAATAAAAAAAAATTTACGATTATGTTTCCCATGTGACTTTTGTCTTTCAACACATCTCATCTAAATATTTTAATATTTACTAAGAGCTAAGCCAACATCGGCTTCTCTTGAGTAACTTTAGTACATCAGGCCTGTAAACTCTTACATATATCTACATACATATTGTATGTCTGCCATAAGTATAACACGTGTTACATACAGAGCGATTATGAGGAAAGTGGACACCTTAAAGTTAGGCCATTCAGATATAGTCGACCATATCTACTCGACCAATGATGTTGCCAGTTTTGTAAAAAAACCGAATTGCCTAACTTGAGGGCGTCCACTTTCCTCATAATCGCTCTGTATATGTAGCAACGTCTGTATAGATTGAATGTATTAACATGTCAACTCTAAAAATATCACTAAAGAAACTTATCACGATTCTGAGAGGAAACTCCAGTTAATCTCACTTCTTAGTTGGCAGTTGACTCTGCTGTATTACATAAACCGATTACACCCAGTGTTAGATGGTCTGTTATGATGATTGAAAATTATAAACTAGGTATTAGAGTTATTGGAAGTTTTTAAATATTATTATTCAACTAGATAAACGCTCTTAATATTTTATCATTTCTTTTTTATTATTTCTTTAGAGCTTGGCGCCAATCTACTTGGTCAGTCAGGTGTCGATGGACCGGAAGAAGGTTCGACATCAGGTGTGTCGACAGTTAATTCTGTAAAATCGCAGAAGACAGCCGATTCTTTGGACAATAAATATTGGCGAGAATATCAAGATCAGATGGGATCTTTGAAGTCTGAAAACATGAAACTACTTCAGGAACTACTGGAGAATCAAAAAGTTTATCAAACTATGTTGCAGCAAGCAATAGAAGATCAAAAAACACAATTGGGAGGTCTGGCTCAGTTGTGCGAATCAATGAACAGAAGAACTGTAAGGCAAGAGTCTGGGTGAGTGAAGATTAGATACTTTTAATTAAATTAATTCATTAATAATTTATATATTTCAAACTTCACTAATTGTCATATATTTAAAATATTTGTATAAAATATATTTTGAAATTAATTAAAAGACATAATGATTTTCCAGATACAATTCAACATTGTCTGGCGGAGATCCTACATCCCCTCATTCAGAATTTTTACCGCAAATCAGTGTTACTGATCATAATGCAGCTTCTGCTGACACTAGGCTTACAGAATGGCTACAAGGACTTGGTGTAGATGCGCCATCTATAGATAGGGTAAGTTCATCAGTTCGGTTATAATTTTCATTTTGAAAATATTTCGACTTTGACAAGACAGAATTATCATTCTGCACTGTTCCTTTGTAGGCTTAGAATCATTGGGAAAGCTCTATAAATTTCAATGAAAACTAGTTTACTAAATTTCGTTTAATATAATATCATGCAAAATCGATGTGCTCGAATGATTTTTTGTCTTGATATAATATGCCTTATGAATAAAATTAATATTTTACAACAGTTTCTCTATGAAGAATACACCTTGGAGGATATCCTATTTCACATTAGTCGAGAAGACCTTCGAAGGCTGAACTTGAGGTGAGTTGATGAATTTTTCTGGTAAAATTAACTACGTTTGGATGAATTATTTTTAAATGTTAATGATTTTGTTTATTAAACAGAGGAGGTATCGAGCTGAGGATATGGAAGGCAGTTTTACAGCATCGAAAGGACAACGACATTTGAATTTGAAGATTATTTAATCGTTCCTTGACTGAAAAATCGCCTTAATAGTTCGTCAATTGTTAATAATGATTTAAAAGTTCAAACCAAATAAACGAACTTATTTTCTTAAAAACAGACTGCTCTAATAGACGTTATATACTTTGTACAATATTAAGATAACAGGAATATTACGGGTGTTCTTTTATTATTACACGTGATATAGACTGCTATTACTTGCCTATATTAATAATGTTAGAAATACGCGTACGGTATCGCATTGTTTAACGTTGCGTTCAGGCATTGTGCAATAGTCTACCTGCCCGGAAATTATCCTACCGATGTGAACTATTATACGTCCGTAATACCTAAAGGTACATAACAATAATCAATTTAGAAATCGAATTGGTTTGATCTGTTGAATGATTTCTGTTTTTTTTTTTTTTTTTTTTTTTTTTCTTTTAAATAGAGTTTGTAAATATTAGCTTCTGTAAGGATACGGTAACATGTGTGAGTGTGTATGTGTGTGTATGTGTGTTGCTTAGGTGAATTTCAGTGATGGTATGAATAATGATAATCAAAAATTAGAAGTCGGATCAGTTATTAATTATTCTTCATATTGTCACTGCAACAGATTACTCGAAATTCATATACGGGTTATTTGATTATTACTAATATTGGAAACCTGATTTTAAATGACAAAAGAAATTTCAAAATTAGATGGAAGGACTTGAGCCAGAAATAAAGCCAGATTTAAACTCGAATAAATGAATATGAATTTGTAAGGAATTCGGTAATAATAATTCTTATGAATTATTGTACAAAAAATTTACCTAAAGCAAATGTGTGCCTTATCGTAATATAATAACGGACGTACATACATAAACACGTAGTAATGAATAAAATAAATATTTATGGCCAATTTTTTTTTCCAATTTTTGTATAAATTGCAAAGTACAAGGTACATAATTTAGGTATGTATATGTATACTTCCTAGCACAAAAATAAATAATACTTTTGTCTTCCATGCGTAGCTAAAAAGTAATAAAGTAAACTTTTGGTTCAAAATTAACAAATTTTGATGATGTGAAATTGTATGAAAATTTTGACCCTGTGTTTTGTCTAGTTTTTTCAACTCTATGGTATTTTAGTTATCTATTAGTGATTTTCTGGAGAACTAATAGCTCTGGGCGATGTTATTCTGTGAATATCTATTTCCGAAAGTGTTATTATTAATTGTAAAAATGGAAATGATCAGATTAATGTGATTGTTCACAAAATATTACCGCGAAAAAATGCCTCTTTTTCATTACGGTTGAATTGAAAAAACTTTCCAATAAAAAAATTAGCGAATGTTATCGCTATTTCATTCCTACGTAGTTGGGAAATGAAAATAAATAAACAAAACACTTTAGTTCAAAACTGTATTTTTATTTGATAAAAATATAAATTGTAAACAATTTTAATTTCCTTGCGAATTTTATGATGTGTGAATAACAATTGATTGCTTTATCGCCTTAGAAGTAGTAAATTTTACGCAGATTTTTTTTTCTGTTTGTTATTTCTTGTTTCATATCATACTTGGATCTGTTTTATTGCTGTCGTTTTATTTTTGTGAACAATTTGCTCATTATTATTACATAATATTATTTTTATTTGTTTGTTATAACTACCTATATCTGTATATCGTTCTCTGGATCGAATATCGCATTTTATTTTTCTTTATTATTATTGAAAAAAAAATTCAGTACACATACATAGAGTATATAGATCTGTAAATAAGCTTTATCTCTATTACCTGTAGAAAAAAATCATCAAAATATGATATATAGGTAGAACGAATATTTGTAGTTTTCAATTCAGCCGTAATTTAGTATATTTGTATGTTTCAGCGACTGAAATTGTAATGAGAAATTAATTTTCTAAAAGTATTTAATTATTACAGACTAATATACAATTGTAATACGGCAATCGTTTTGATATGATAAAATTTTAATTGAGATACTTGTTTCTATCGACATTCATATTTTCATCATACAAAAATCATCGTTTTTAAATTTTAATTGAAAGATTTAAGTAACGACTGAAATTATTTATTTGTACAAATTTTTTTTGATCATGAAAACGAGATTTGTAATCATTTAATCAGAAGAATTGGCCAATAAATTTTTTAGAATAAGTATCTCAAAAAAATGTTGGTCAATAAAGGTATTGCCACACGTAATGATTACTACTATATTGTTATGAGCTAGATGAATTTACATGAGATCAATAATAAAATATATTATATGTTTAAAATGTCTTATAATTTTTTCAACTGTTCGAAATTTTGGATTTCTATAATTTCGGAGTTGAGATTAAAATATGTACATTGCATGATCTGCAGAGTGGTTCTGCGAATGATTTCTCGGTACTGTGGAGCATTAGCACTTGTTCAATATACCGGTGGATTAGGATTAATCATTTTCCAGTAATAAAGCTGCAGCACCACATCTGACGTCAGAGAATTACAACGCAGCTACAGCATATGTGAGCTTAGACTTCTGTTTAATGCCTGCTGCTCCATCTATGAGGACTTAAAGAGCGGCACCTGCTCTCGCGGGGTCAGTGGCCCTCGTGGCGTCATACAGTTCGCATGGGGGTTGCGTTAATGAATTCAATATGAATACTCCAAACAGATATTGATATTATAACACTCGTTCTTCTGTTACAGATGAATCAATTTTAATCCAGAGTCCGAACATATTCGTTCGGTACGGATTGAACTTAGTCTTTGTAAAATTAGTTGTATTAGGTATATTATTGTAGTAAAAATATAGTTTATAGATTATTTTAAGATAACTTGTATGTCAAGAAGCAAATAAAAAAAAACTATCAATTGCGATGGGTACATATTTATTTTTAAGAAACAATTACGAGTTGCCTTATTTAAAACTGTCCCAAGTCCCTGCATTGAAGACATATGTATACCTATAGCATAGACGTCTGTATAATTGCATGCCTGTAACGGAAGATTTTTTCCCGCCAAAAATTTCGCCACACCTCCTCGGGTCAGATGTTCTCCTGATACCAGGAGCAATTTTTCGACTTAAAATTTCAAAAACTCTAAATTTCGTAAGCTAATGAGAGATACAGAGAGACACATCGATGGGAATGCATGCCTGCTGAGACACATGCTCCTGATTTTTCCCGCCAAAAATTTCAGCACACCTCCTCGGGTCAGATGTTCTCCTGATACCAGGAGCAATTTTTCGACTTAAAATTTCGAAAACTCTAAATTTCGTAAGCTAATGAGAGATACAGAGAGACACGTCGATGGGAATGCATGCCTGCTGAGACACATGCTCCTGATTTTTCCCGCCAAAAATTTCAGCACACCTCCTCGGGTCAGATGTTCTCCTGATACCAGGAGCAATTTTTCGACTTAAAATTTCGAAAACTCTAAATTTCGTAAGCTAATGAGAGATACAGAGAGACACGTCGATGGGAATGCATGCCTGCTGAGACACATGCTCCTGATTTTTCCCGCCAAAAATTTCAGCACACCTCCTCGGGTCAGATGTTCTCCTGATACCAGGAGCAATTTTTCGACTTAAAATTTCGAAAACTCTAAATTTCGTAAGCTAATGAGAGATACAGAGAGACACATCGATGGGAATGCATGCCTGCTGAGACACATGCTCCTGATTTTTCCCGCCAAAAATTTCAGCACACCTCCTCGGGTCAGATGTTCTCCTGATACCAGGAGCAATTTTTCGACTTAAAATTTCGAAAACTCTAAATTTCGTAAGCTAATGAGAGATACAGAGAGACACGTCGATGGGAATGCATGCCTGCTGAGACACATGCTCCTGATTTTTCCCGCCAAAAATTTCAGCACACCTCCTCGGGTCAGATGTTCTCCTGATACCAGGAGCAATTTTTCGACTTAAAATTTCGAAAACTCTAAATTTCGTAAGCTAATGAGAGATACAGAGAGACACGTCGATGGGAATGCATGCCTGCTGAGACACATGCTCCTGATTTTTCCCACCAAAAATTTCAGCACACCTCCTCGGGTCAGATGTTCTCCTGATACCAGGAGCAATTTTTCGACTTAAAATTTCGAAAACTCTAAATTTCGTAAGCTAATGAGAGATACAGAGAGACACGTCGATGGGAATGCATGCCTGCTGAGACACATGCTCCTGATTTTTCCCGCCAAAAATTTCAGCACACCTCCTCGGGTCAGATGTTCTCCTGATACCAGGAGCAATTTTTCGACTTTAAATTTCGAAAACTCTGAAAATCGCTAGTGTATGTATTCATACATGCTCAGTTGAAATATCAGGATAAAACTGTACTTATTGTACATTCGTTATTTTTATATTCATTTATTACAGAAATGTTGCTTATAGCGTGACAACAAAGTATATCTATTATTATTATTATTATTTCATCTTCTGATATCCTGATCCTGTGAATATGAATCATACGTAAGTATAATATTCATCTTTGTCTTAGAATAAAGTTTAATCAAGCCGTGGACTATAGCTTATCTTATTTCAAACTCATTAAAGTTCTCATTAAACTTTAGCTACCTATTATAGATTCATAATATAAGGATAATGCGCTTAATCAACTGCGGAATCGTTAATATCGGGGAATGAAATTTTATTCAAACATCTTACAAGGATAATTAATTGATAAATATTACGATGCGGAGAATTCAAACAGATTGCCGCCCAAAATTGGTTCACAGGGTGGGAGATGGTAGCTCCATCTAGGATAGACGTTACAACTACGTGCACCATGTTGCAGGCAACCCGTGATACATTCCTGTCACACGGGTTGCCTGCAACACGGTGCACGCAGTCATCACGTCTATAACGTAATGCAACTATTCTAAAAATGTATACATGCTATGTAGGATATGCACTTGAATAAAGATTATTATTATTATAATATGAAAAATATCAAAATTAAAATTTGCAAATTTACTTTATTTATTTATTTTAACCAGAAAATACAGATACAAAATACATATATACAAATAGATACAAATACAAATACATTACAGAAACAGATACAAATACATTATTTATCCAAAATTATATATAAGAAAAATTGATGTGCAATAACAATGCCATTAAAATACTGCAAAATAATATTTATTTCATTTTGTACTTTTTTTAGGTTAGTATTAAGTGGACGGACTGCGTACAGATACTGTGCCTTTCTGCAGAATACAGTAATATATCGTTAGGCTACTATGTAACAATAATTACATACATAAGTAAATATCTGTTCGGAGTATTCACATTGAATCGCGTTAGCACAGCCCCCCATGTTAACTGTTTAACGCCACGTGGGCCACTGAAAATTCTACTGCTGGTAGAGGTAGTCAACTTGCGGTCGTTGCTCAGTGCTCTGAAATGGTATCGCCATCTCGCGGTCGAAGTAATAAATTTCCTTCCCGGCAGTGGTGCCAGATACCGGTCTTATCGACAAGCGGTAAGACCGACCGACCAGCGGTAAGAACGGTGCTTACCATAAGTGCCGGGAAAAATAATTTAGTTAGCCAAAATAATTTTTTTAGCCAAAAATTACAGCACACCTCTTCGGGTCAGATGTCCTCCTGATACCAGGAGCAATTTTTCGACTCATAGAAATTTTTAATTAAATATTGTTCCCTGGTATCAGGAGACCATCTGAGCCAAGGAGCAATTGTTCGATATATTAATTATTGAAAAATAATTGTATATGGACTCTTCACTTCTAGCTTCGCTGGTGGCACCATCGTATACCGTACTGAAGAACCAGAAAGAGCGCAAAATGTTCTACCGGTTGCATATACTGAAGCGGACTGTTTAACGGATGGCGTTTAGGTTGTATATAATAAGGCGTACAGATTCACGAGAGAACCGTTTACCAGATCAGATGGCACCACAATTTGGTCCAGAAGGTGGCACATCCCCTATCTTGATGGCTACTTCGTGAACTATGTCCATATGCGTAAATTGTTTCGACGCCAGAGATTTCAAACTCACAATGCAGATTTAGAATTGGTAACTGATTCGAATTTCAATCACATAGGCTTAAACGTGACAAATAAAATAGCGTATAGATATTTCATGATCTTTTCTCACCTATTCCCATTATTTTTCGTCCTCAGCCCATGTTCACCTTTCATCACACAAATAGTTATAAGTATCTCTAAGACAAATACTTGACGATAAATTTATCAATAAAAATAATTTATCCATATCTTACGCTGCAAACAAGATTATCAATCAAGTACCACAATATTCCTCTTCGAGTTGCTATCCGTTGTCAAGGATACGCACATCGTCAGACATTTCGTTAATTGAAATAGTGAAAGAAGAAGAAAATTCCGAAGGGGCGCACGATCAGCTTTCTTTTCGGAATCCTTTCGCAGATAACTATCCTATTGTATCGCGATTGAACTGGTATCGAAACTCCATTGAATTTCGTATATTGGGATGGATGGCACGTTGAGGTTGCGTCCGTTATCCTGTAGCTAGTTCGTAGATAAGTAACGCGTTAATCCTGCAGAATTCTTCACATTCAGGGAAAAAAAGAATCTTGATAGGTACGGAAAAAAAAAAGTAGGGATTAATACCCTCGCAAGTTATTCTCTGTACGTTCGTATGTTCTTTATCGTAGCGTGATCTGAGGGGAAAGTCAGTTTTTACCGAATTTTTATTTCCTTTTTTCAACGTTATTATTTCCCAATGGTTTTATTACCTACTTCAAATTCTCCTTCATAATTTGCCCCTTTTTTTTTAGGATACTTCCTGTCCCGCTTTAGGCCTTTCGGCCTATTAATGTGTAGTAGAAATAATAAATAAATAGTTACCATAACAGTTACTGCTGAATTATACGAAAGAAAATGATATACTGTGCGATTTCCTGCACATTCATAACGTATTCTGGCGACGTAGGAAAAGAGGAGACCCTTGATTTTTAACCCTCGACTTTCAGCCCTCGGCTCTCAGCCCTCTCATTCTCCGTACAACCCCATCGCGAGACATTCGGAATGACTTATCAACCAGGCTACTGGGTTAATACGAAACGAATAGCATTGAAATCTTTCTTCGTATTTATCATGAATCCCCAAACGAATGAACGAACGAGCCGTACAGTATACGAATAAGGGGACCGAAATTCTGTTTATTTTATACATTTTGTTCACGTATTTCAGTCTGTCCTAAAATTATAGAAATCAAAAGTTCCCGAGAGATGAGGACAAACTTTCGGACTTACTATTCCGAAAACGTCAACTTTCAACGAGCCCTTTCCACGTGTATAGGAGTCAGGATTGACTCGAGGACAGGTTTTCAATTCTAATTCTCTGTCACATAACGTCGGGATTTTCAAGCAACAAAGAACCATCCATTCATTTTCATTATTCGTTTAATTATATTTACCTATATTCATTGTTCGATTAACAATCGGTAAAATAAAACTGGTGATATTACCTTATTTTTATTGACGAAGTAATTCCATTTTTTTGTTCTTGTTTTCCCTTCCCCCATTGATTCCACGTCAA
This sequence comes from Macrophya annulata, assembly GCA_963924015.1. Classification (NCBI taxonomy): domain Eukaryota; kingdom Metazoa; phylum Arthropoda; class Insecta; order Hymenoptera; family Tenthredinidae; genus Macrophya; species Macrophya annulata. The sequence continues at coordinate 14,483,449 of OZ001263.1, read as the reverse complement.
GAACGATCCCTGTAAGCAATTAATATAGTTGAACAACTTTTATCTAGGCTTACATCGTACACAATGAATTAGGCTAATTACAGGATATCTATATGCGTATCGTTTGGGGCGTTCTCGTAATCTAAGACTCGTCAATTACGAGGATGAATATTACGCGTATGAATCATACCGTGCGTTAGAGTTTGAACTTTAAACCTACAATTATCCTACATTAGATCAGTCCCTTCATGCTTCTAAAATACAAATTGGATAACCAGGTTAAATGTCCTATTAGACTAAATGGATTTTCAGTTAGTGTATATATTCAATTCAAAAGCCTACAGTAGTCCGGGACGTATGATACGTTTATATGTTTTACTTGATACCTTTATGTGCCAATTTGTTCTGGATATGTTATAATCAATTATTATATCCCTCGTTATACATATACGATAACAAAGCGAGTTGTATCCGTTGAAGTGAAACATCGTACGATTTTATATTCTCTCCCTTTAAAATTTTCGTTCAATTTTCATTGCTGTTAGATATCGCCCATTGAAAAAATGCACCCCTCATAAGGAATTTTAAAGGAAGTTGAATTCGCTGGGTAGTTTTTTTTTTTTTTTTTTTTTTTTTTATTTTCCTTTTTCATGTATACACTACGTTCTGTAGATATAAACGTTGCATATATTATACGTGTGGCACGGTGTATGTATACGTATAAAAATTTCCAACGTATCGGTGACTTATGATTGGCGCTTCTCGCAAATAAAAATGTTAATGCGGCTTTGTTATCTTCCGGAATATATTATAGCAGAGAGAGCGTCGATTCTCAGTTACGCGACGGCCGTCTTTTCAACAAAATTTCGGAAATGTAAAGAAGCGAAACGGAATAGGTAATATTATTACCTACGGGGTGCTTACGGAAGCACACGGTTAAATGGTTCTCTTTACCTTTTTCCTTTCTTTGCCACCGTAGCTTCAGGGTGAGAAATAACCGAGGGCTCTTCTCGCTTCGCAAACTCGACTCAACGAATTATTTAACATACTTTAAAGTTCCGTTTTGACGCAGATGAAATATACCCAAGGAATGAGAAATAAAAACCAATTTAATACTAAGCTCTCGTTGCATTACGGCTTACATCTTGTCACACGAATACACTAGACACATCGACTAAGGAAATTATATTACTAATCGCAATATTTGTTTCCAATTTTTGCTTTGCCGGTTTTCAAATTTCAAAAATTGACGAAGTTAAAACATTTAATCCAGTTTGCGTTTAAGAAATAGGAAACGAGGGTAGTTAAGGGTTAGACCAGTCAAGGCACGGTTAGTTTAGGTCAGGTTAGAAGGCCGATCATTCTACATCCCGGCTCTCTCTCTCCCCTGGACCTTTCCATCACCCTATTTCGTTCCGTCCATTGGGGTTTTAATTAACTAACTACGCTGTGAGACAACCGAGTGAGAGCTCGTTCTCAAGTATTTGCTTGGTTAAAACGATGCTAAATCGAATTGGAAAGTTTTTGTTTAATTTATTCCCCGTACCGGGTTTACCTTTGCCAATCCAAAGCGCATGGTTTAATAAAAGATTTGTTAAGTACTTACTTACACTTGTGATGTCAATACCTGGACATTTCTATATTGCCTAAACTTTACAAATACAGATTTGATTTTACGAATTGAAATTTACATCGTAGAGTCGAGTACAGGATTCAACCGAATCTGATCTCATTTAAACTTTGCAATGAATGGAATGGGATGGAATGAAATGAAATTATTTTAGAATTTGATACGTACTAAGTAAATTAGAATCTCGTTAACTTGATATCCTTCTGTCAAGTCAAAACTATAATTATACGGTCTGGGAATCTCGTGTTTTTTACAATATTACCCCCTCGAGTTCTCAAAGTACATTTAAGTTCGTACAACCTAGCTCAAACATCATTTTGTAACAATATTTAACAGATTCTATAAATTATCACCCCTCACATTTCCTGAAAGATAAGAAAACTAGAATCCAAAAGTCATGGGGGGGGGTATGGTGGTGGATATTATGCCAACAGAGATTTGATTTTCCCTTTTATTTATGGGTTAGAAGATATGAATGATATGTTTTCCATTACTTATACCCCGAAATTTTCCGCCATCCAAGTATTCAGGTTGATTTTTACACGGAGCAGCAGCTGCCAACAAAGCAATGCATTCCAGGTTTATTTGATGTGCTTCATGAAAGAAGGGAATAGGAGGAAGAGGAGGAGTAAGAGTTGGTCGGGATGTAATATAAAAAAAGATTATTAAGTTTATCGAGCTATATTTTCTTCGGAGAATGTATGAAATTGGGGTTGTTTAGGAGGCTGAATACCGGATTTTGCATGATTGGAGCTATTGTGCGTCTTTATTACGTCCCCTAAGATACCTGTGGAATTATTTCCCGATATACAGGGTGATCCGAATTATAGTTTCACCGATTTTCGGTTAATAGTATTTCCTAAAATCTAGCGAATCAAATTATCAAAAGAGAGAGAGAGAGAGAGAGGTAGCGAGGAATGATATTGGCATACATACGCTACGTTTTGACTCCTCGAAAAAGCACCCTCTTGTATCCCTCCGATTATCAAGAATTTTCGAGGTGCAGATAGATTTTGGCCAACAATGAAATTCACAACTCCTTTGGACCCGTTCCGACTGACACCTCTTGTCCAAAAAGTAATTACGCCTGGCTTAAAATCCTTAATTTCTTGGTAAAAGGGTTGGCACTCCCGGGCTCAGTCCTTTATTCGAATTTTACTCACTTTACGCGTCTTGCCTCCGCACTGAAGAGTCAACCCGTTGTTTAAGACAATAATTCCCGTAACGGGATTATCAAAAGTGTGAAGCAGTTAAATAACTCAATGCCAAGGGTGGGCGGCCAATCGAAAAATCCTTGTGCTTAGAGTCATCGTAGGCACAGTCCTCATCTTCAACCCTTACAAATCTCTCACCCTTCGTCGAGATTATTATACATCCACGAAGTACTCAATTTTAAATCCTTATACTTTAACGGGAGCATCTGCTCCTCGTTGATTAGGTTATCAGAATTGGAATAGAATTTCTCTTCATTATCTGCTAATTTTTTTTTTCACTTCACATTTGATTCAAGATTAAAGCTCGTTTCTTTCGTACTTCATTGATTGTTCGAAGTAGGTATCATACAATTCCACGAGACAAAACAATAGCTAAACGATATTAAAAATTCAATTTCTAACGCGACACCCCGTATACTCAATCTAATATAACGTTACAGGGCAACAGATGTCTCTCGTGCATATTCATATTCGTATTCATATTCCTGTTGCTACCATGCCGACTCGGAAATGTTGGAAAAAATTCATTCAAAAATATGTTTCACTTTGGATTACTGTATCTTGTTGGAATTCTATTCAACATTTTACGGAACGATTTAAAAGAGAGAATAAAAAGATTGAGATAAACTACGATTCCACTTTACTAGGTCGTGTTAATTATTTAGTTTCGTAGTTGCATTGAGACGAGACAACAGAGCTTGAGTTTCACGAAGGGTTTGCCACAACTTGAAATCCTCGAAATCATAGCGGTGAAAACTTAGCTCGTGAAACGGCGAAATACTAAACCAGGAATCCCCCAATTCGACAAACTTCGATGATTTTAATTTAGGCTATAAAATGAAGGAAAACCGCAGTGATATATTCCGCATATAGAATCCTGCGTGATTTAATTAAGAAATAATTTGTTCGACGAGTGAACTTGAAACTATGTGATAACGATGGGAAATTAATGGCATTCGTATTTGTGTTTTGGAAGAGTTTGTATAAACATTGAGTTTGAGTGGCTACGGTAGCAGCACCGCTCTCGTTCAAGAGTGAATTCAAACAACCGGTCTTGTGTAAGTAAATAGTAGGTAATGAATTAGTCGCTGCGATTTTAGCTCCATAAAATATTCGAAAGTCCGTAAGTTCTCGGTCACGATTTTTCTCCTTCCTCTATATTGAAAATATTTGGAAAACATCGGAGTCACTAACAAGACAATCAAAACTACCCCAATAATTGTTCAACTGTAATATTTTACTCGCAACTCTATAATCGAAATAATTTTTTTAAAGCTCATATCGATTCTCAAAGATCTACCACCGCTGCACTTTCCCAAAACCATTTAATCTTAATAATCTATTATCCCGTCTAAAGGACATCGAGTATGAATTAGCCCCCTTAAATTAATCATCCAAGTCCTTACGCGAGTGTAGTAAAATTATTATCCATTATATATCTGAGCCCATACTCCCATAATGCCAGGACCTGTTTTGCTGATAACGCGATTTTCTCAAGCTAGAAGTTACTCACCGGAACATCGAATCATGGCTACATGGGGTAGCAAGGACACTGTAATAAGGGATACAGGAAATTGGAACGAAATATCTATATAAGGTTGAAATCCCGAGGAATTGTAACACCGATGAACGAACAATACGATACATTTTAGGAAATAGATAAATAAATAAAATGAAAAAAAAAAAAATTGTACGATACTCCCTTGAATCAAACGCGAATCCGATTTCAAATTTACCAATTCTCCTATAGACGGAGGTGCGTAATATTTTTTGACAATTTATTACTTGATCTGATTTAATCCTACAGCGAATCCGCGCACGCATAAAATTTTTTACCCCAGTAGGTATATGATAGTAAAGCTCAGTTCTGTTTAGTGTTTCAGTTCTCAGTTAGAAAAGACGGCGTCGTAATCGCGGCGCCGCGATGCCAGAGCGTCAATCAGTTCCGGCACCTGTGAACACATGGTCAGGTGTTTGGAAAACTTGGCAAAGTTTTTTAGCGGATAATAATATATTAGCGTTAATCCACCGGCAGGGTAAGTACCTCGGTTTAATAAAATAAAATTTAAAAACACCCTGAAGCGATACAAGATGAAAAGATTTATCGTTGCAGTTCGGTTAATTCACTTTGCGCACAAGTTTTTAGTTCGTTTTCTGAATTAGTGAATACATTTTTTTTTTTGTACATAGTTAACGTAATTTTTTTTTGTCACATTAATTTATTGCGTTAATTGAATCGAATAAATTTGTTTTCGGATTAGACGGTGTTAATTTTTCACTGTTTTATCACGTTAATAAATCGATATAGAAATTATACCGGTTTGCAAAGCCCTGCGCAAGCGAGACGGTTGCTAGGTGGTGTTTGGCGTGTTCCTCGATGTTTCGTAGGCGTTAGGCGCACCCGTCAAGTCTATAAACTACAAGGAGGTTACTCACACCCTTCTAAACTAGCTACGTCAATAGCAAACGGGACACGTAGACGGTGGTGCGTTCACCTTGTAATCCGGCGTGTACCAAATCGCACGTTTCTATGCGGTATACTACTACGTCTACTACTACATTGGTTTGACTTGCAAATTTTTATCGATATAACGTCGACAGACTTTCTATTCTATTGCCTTTTTAAAGGGCACACATACCCACTATGATTCCATTTTCATTTTGTCACGCATTTTATTTTTCGTAGACGAAAGAAAACCACCCTCCATACCCTATCCCATAGGTTTACTATAATACCGATGTTAACATTTATCAATAACGAAATACAATCGCCTCAAACTTCTCCATCCGATAACAATAATACTTATTATATATACCTCAACGATTTTTACATATGCTTTGTATATATCCCAGTATCCTTTTTCTCCTATACAAATATTTCTCCCTATTTACAAAACATTTCTGTAATTGGTCCTTTTCTGGCTGAGGTAATGCTCGAGATATATTCATGCTCAGTAAGAAAAATAAAAATATACGAAGAGATATGCATATAACGAGCCAATACGTATGTACACATAGTATATATACACCGTAGCTACTAAAAAAAAAAAAAAACGAAATGGGTATATGGAAGTCCTGATCCCGAAGAGATCGATCGAGGATAAAGAATTGTAAACGCCATGAAGAGTTGCTATGGAAAACCCGATACTCTTACGCTCAATTATTATCTGTAATAGGACCAAGTTATCCTCGTGTTACGGGCTCTTATTCGAGAAATCAGAGCATCGAAAGACCCTCGTTCAAGCTGGAGGGAGCTTGTTTCGAAGTTTGGAGGGTTAAGGGAATGCGAAGACCCGAGAGATCGGGATGAAACACCGAGAGTCTATACATCGAGTGACCAATCGGCGATAAGACACTTAAATTCGAAAATCATAAGTAATCTTGATGCAACTGTGTTGTTAAATCACGATCAGAATGTCTAAGATCGATTTTTTTACGAGTCGATAAATTTTTTTGTTCCGACCATTCTCAACGCACTATTTTCGAAGCTGAGTTTTTTTTTTCGTATTCAATTGAACGTTACTTTTTTTTTACTTTATATTCTGCCGCTGGTTTTATGCCGAAGCATAGAATTGTATTGAAATTGGAATAAAAAAGGAGAAAATAAAAAAGAAAAAATTGTATTTCTTTTTCTACTCCGAACAGGGGATGGTTTCGTGGTGTATGTGAATTTGGTAGTATTGAAAATGTGGTACATGGTAATTCGTTGTCTGTAACATTTTGCAATCTCTTTACTCTCCACATCTCTGTTCTTGTTTTATTTTTCCGTTTATTTCCGTCTCATCCCAATTTTTTCGTCCCCAATCTTAATGTAATTCTGAAAAAAGCGTAACGACAAAGGATCAATTTTCTCTTATCCCTATTGTCCCAGAGCTGGTACTCGAGTACAATGACACTTGACGAAAACCTTAACTTTATTGACTCTTCCTTTTTTAAAAGCCAATCAAATGCCTTCGATACTTGGCCTCACCCTCGTTCATCAAATAAGAATCCGGGCACTTCACTCTTCACAGTTACGACCTTTTAGAGAAAGAGAGAAAGAGAGGAATTATACCTATATCCATCAATGGCAAGTATGCGGAAAAACCGTTTTCATCAAATTGCCAGATTACTGCTTTGAGAAAAAAATCTCTTTTCCTTATTCTAAACTCACGATGATCTTTTATACTCTGTTTAAAATCCATAACACAACCTAAACTCATATACATACATCGGTCTAAATCTAAACCCACTTCCAATTCTACTTATCCAAGATTCGAGTCCCTTCTATGGGATTTTCCATTAAAATTTGACGAGCAGTAAGAAGTATCTCTCTCCTCGATTCGTAATCTTAAATTATATGAATTCTGGTTCTACTTAAGTGTCGGTTGAATGCGCCTCGCCTTCAGGCGACACAAAGATGCGGACGTGACACTAGACAGACGTGACATTTACCCTCTTTGCCCTCTTTCCCTCTTTCAATTCTGCCGGCGTTCCCTGCAGGACATATATCTACCCTACACCACCTCGCCCATAGTAGGGAAAATTCACAAGGTGGTGCAAGAGGAGCCATGCCGTGGTACCGCCAAGTACCACTTGACGTTCCCAGCCCCCGTATACTCCGCGAAGTCAGCAGATCGCGGATCGCGAATTCGAGAGGACGAAGAAGTAGAACCAGAACCAGAAGCAGAAGTAAAATCTGAAGCCGAATCCAACGGGACGGGGATCTCAGGCGAATAATATCCGAATATTGAGACACTGGGCGAGGACTGTCGCGCTCGTAAACCATGCTGATATGAATGCGGATGGCTCAATTTCGGAAGCTCGCTAAGCCCGTTTCAACGCAGCAACCATAAGACAATCAGAACGAAGCCAAGATTTTCGGGGAAACACACGTTCCTCATTCTCAAAATCATATTTCAAAAAGCATCGAATGGCAAAAAATTTGAATATATTTTTCCAAAATCAAAGCCATATCCACGAAGTTATTGTCTCGTGGAAAAATTGTAGCTGCAGCTTTAAAGCTTGTGAATACCTTGAAACGATTTTTTCTTTTAGGTATGTGGAAAAGATGTCGGATTCGGAATGCACCAGCCTGGACCTTAAGGATGTCAGCGAAATCGATGATCCCGAACTTTCAATCGCGTCTAAAACTCTGGTGGACGACAAGTTGGCAGAGTTTGAGAAGCTTTTGGAGGCGATAATGGAGTCACGGTGTCCTTCTCCTGACGATGACGATAACGGAACTGAATCGAAGAAGAAAGGTAGCTCTAAATGCCTCAGTTCAATTAATTCTTTTCCTTCAACTTTCCGGAACTCGTTAAAGCGGTAAAACTTTTCTTATCTTTTTTTTTTTTTTATCTTCGCACTGAATTGAAGTCACGGACTTAAATCTCACACAAGATTTTCCGTACAGATTTGAGGTATAATTTATTAAACTACTAATCGTTCTTAGTCAGATACTTTTACACGGTTTAATCGTCGCCGGTATCCAACCCATCGGAAAGTGGCTAAATATTTAAACAATTTCTCTGCACATCCTCGGAGTTGATATATAACGGTGAAAGTTTTAACTGCGCAGGGCCGTAATATTTTACGAGGGTTTATCAAGTACCAAAGTCCTTCGGGGCTCGCGCTCGCGGTTCTGGATTCGGGGTTCGGGGTACGGGGATGGTTTTTGGAAGCTACGTACTGCTGCGGCAATTATCGGAGTTTTTCACTGCCACGAGTTGTCGAGGGGGGGTTTACAGGGGGCGAAGAGTCGGCGAGTCGCGAAACCGGAGGGACTCGAGAGACCGAAGGACGGGTAAAGCCGCTAAACGCACCCACAGCACGTAAAAAAGGATTACTGACCGTATGTACGTACGTACGTACGTACGTACCATCCCTACCTATACCGGAGGGAATCCCAGGTAACCTGTTGAGAGCTTCTCAAGTGGCAAAAAGCTGCGCATATACATACGAAAATACACATACCCATATTCCCCCGCTTCAACCCTAGACGGGGACTAAAAATAATGGGAATTTCGAGACGAGGATATATAATATCCCAAACAGATATCAGCCGAGGTTTTTTTTGCGCGTTTAAATATAGGCGGTGCTTCTGTACCTACAGTTCGATTTTCCTTTTCAATTTATTTATTTATTTTTATTTTTATTTTTATTTCATAAAAGTATATGAAAGTCAATCCAGATGAATATATGTAAGTATATACCTATTTTTATTTATTTATTTTTTTTTTGTTCAATGTAGGTACTTACAAGGGTAAAAATCTACTTGTGATAATAAAAAAAGGAATAATATATACGTTCTTCTGTGTTTTCAGAGGATTTTCATTTTAATCCAAACTCCCAATTAGCACCCTTGTTTGCTTCGCGGTGACCCACGAAGCGTAAGGGTTTTCAAAATTTTACTAAAGAAATCTCTTCCTCTCTGAAGGTTCCGATATAATAAACCAGTCTGGGTATGTACCATACGTACATATATATATATACGTATATATATAAATTAAAATTTTACAGTTTACGTTATATACGGTACTACCGCGCTTCGTTTCACAAGCTTTTTTTGGTCCTTTTATACTTACGTTTCGCTCTTACGCGACGCTCAACCGCCACCTTAAAGCCCCGAAACTTTGAGTATGCCAATTACTGTTATAATTATTCTCTTTAACCGTGACCGTCAGGGCGCGGGGAATCGAGGGCCATCCTCGTAAGGGCAGAGTGCCAGGAATTGTCGGGAAATTTTTATCCACCTAATAAAGTTAATCCGCGAGGGAATTAGCTTAGGTCTAAGTCTAAGGGAGTTGACGTCCTCGCGGTAGAAATCATTAGCACTTGTTCGGGTTTACTAATCTACCACGACGTCGCAATGGGGGGTCTGGATCCTGTTCAAGTCATTCCATACAGCGAGGGGAGTGATTTTTCTTCTCCTTTTTTTTTTTCTGTTTTTTTCCTTTTTCTACTGGGGAAGAAAATAAAAACCCTCAGCAATGGCAGAAAATCTTCCTTTTATTATCGGGCTTCCAATATGGCATTGAAGAAAGAGATTTTCGCTCGTCGAGCAAAAAAAAAAAAAAAAAAAAAAATGAGACCGTAAATTATTACGAATTATCAACAATTTGTCTTTTAAGAATCTGATGCAAATTTCTAAATATAATAAAGCAGCTGTCGCCATGAGTGAGCAGACAGTCGTGAGTCGAGTTCAGGAGGTCTAAACGTCTTCTAAATTGCACGTAGATTCAAAACTAGAATATTCAGAGGCATGGGTTGTGGTGTGGGTGGGTCGTGCCTGGATCTAAATTAAACTCATAAAATGCCCGGAAACCACACCGTAGCGACTGTTTAGCTTTAGTGGTGCGCATTTGGCGCCACTACCTACCTACCCACCCACCTACCTACCTACCTACCTACCCCATTCAGTATGTAACAGTGCATAGTGTGTATAACTTGGTATAAATGTAGAGGGTTCTACGGTACCGCGATATATACTAATACTAACGCCATAATTAAAATAATAAATTCTCCCACGATGGGCGACATTTTAAACTAATTTACAACCACTATTTTATGTATTGTGGCATAACGTTGCCGTAGAGAATGCTATTGTAAATTAGTACTCGACCATGCGGTGCGAAATCACCCCTACACAACTATATATATATATATATACCTATATTCATACATTAACCCTAAACCACCCTGAATCTCTCTAAAAATTCAACACGATGATCTATTCGGTTAGTAGCAAAAATTTTTTGCATAATTTTGTTAGTCTTTTTGAGAAAAATTAAATACGAATTAAGCTTAAAGTTAATTGATTTGATAAAGATGAAGAGAGAGAGAGAGAGAAAAAAGTGTAGGTATTCGATTTACTGAACACGTTATTTCAGCTGGATGAAATTTATTTTGTAAAAGCACTTCCCTGGAGTATCGATAAATAGATATAAAAGCGGTATGGCACAGTGTGGGGGGAGGATATACTATATATTGGTATGCGGATAGTTTGGAATTACCAGCTTACGCAGACTATTCGGTAACTCATTGTCGGGAGTTTTTGTCGTCTCAACCTGCTGAGCCATCTCGCTTTTCTAAACGAATTCTTCCCCTTCACTGTGAGAAGTCTTACGGGCTGCAATATGCGATTTAAGATTACCATAATACCCTTCGTCACATAAACCAGCTAGTTTTCCCCATCTTTAAGAGATTCAAGTTTCTTACGAGCCGGAGATTCCGCAAACGTCTTTACTGATGTCTGATAAAATACTTTTACCTTTACATTTTAATAAATCCTGAAGATGTTTAAAGTTAGAAATATGTGCCATTGATTCCTTTCTTTTTTATTACTTGCAGGTATATAAGGCGATTATTTATCTGTTACATGATTACCGTTTGTGAAATTTGCGTTATCTTAAGTTTCAGTCAAAGTTTCGAAGACGAAGACTGAGAACTTAGGGCAGGCTAAGGTAGTGTGAAAAATGACGTCAAGTTCAAAACCCTCTAAATAAGAAATCGCTCTTGAGTGTGCACGCACATTATTCACTCTTTAAACTCTGAAGTGAAATATCCCCAGAGCCCTGCACAAGCCTAGTCATCAATTTCCACGAGGTTATTCACAAAATATATATACATAAAAAAAATTTACACAAAAATACACCAACGGATTCAAAAAGGTTCGTGTTTATCATCCCCGCAGCGTTCACACACGTCATTTCCGTTCTATCAAGATCAAGGATCACCAAGAAGGAACCTTTCCTGGATTTTTTAAAATCACTGTTTAGCTTAGTTTTAGCAATTTAACTTGAAGAATCGATTTTAATAATAATTGTAACGTAAATCATTTGTATTATAACGCGTGGGTTTAGAAGATAGATAGTTTGAACCGTCTTAGAAAATGACCTCGTACTATTCCGTGGGGATCAGAAAATCCAGTGAGAATCATATGGAGTGTGTGGCACGCGGCACTTTGGATTATGCTAGGAATTCGATTAGTGGTTTCGATTCCCAACTGATCGTGAGTCCTCGAGACATTCGAGTTATAGTGGCTAAATGCCTGCATGACCAAGGCATCTAGAAACTATTCGTAACTTTTATATCCCATTAAATTATCTACGAGATATCGATATCAATAAAAAAAAAAGTAAAAAAAAAAAAAATCGTTTCACTTTCTTCTGTACCTGCTTCTGTTCTTCGAATTCCATTATTGAGCGTTTTTTTCATAGAAAATCTCGTCGTTTTCCATTTGGTTTTTGGAGTTTGAAGGAAATTTCACGTTCTGTAGGAAGATCGGGATAAAATACGTTTATAAAGAAACAACGAATTCGTACAATAAAACTCACGGCTCTGATCAGATTAGACAAATAAAAAAATACGAAAAAAAAAAAAATAAAAAAATTCCCTGACAAAGGGATGAACAAAACTTACGGTGGACATAGAAAAAACGTACTTCCGACCGGATACGGGAGCGACGGCTTGGCAAGGATCCTGAAAATGACATGTCTTTCAAACCCCACTTTGCTGTCCAGTTTTTTTTGTTGGTCTAGATGCTTTGTTCAATAATAACTATCCCGTATATATACTATATATATTTATAAAGTTGAAAAAATATACTTAATTTTATGAACAAGAAATAAAAAGGCGCTTTTATAGCAGTTTCTATAAGGCAGTTTTCCTCAAGCATATAACGAAGAAAAAATTCTTTTAATTTATACCGTAACATATTTTTTGTATTTTTTAATTTTTTATTTTTTAAGATATGGTGGGGTGTTTGTATTTCCTCGTTTTTAAAGAACCATTCTGAGCTAAAGCCATTCTTTTAAATGCCGCAGGCGAACGCCACATAATACACCTCGTTCGTAATCCTTAGAAATATTTCCACCCTTCGTTATAAGTTTATATACGCCAGGAAATACCTGATAATTTTTATCTGCCGTAGTAGCAATTCTTTGTTAAGATGAAAAATAAAAAATAAATATAAAAAATACTGCACAAACTTGCCTTATTAAAAGTTTACTTTATACTTGAAAAAAAAAAAAAAAAAAAAAATTGTACAAGTAACCGCGTTTAAACGGATGTATCCATGTAAATTACAATACCCACACCATGGTTTAATTTTAATTACCAAAAAAAAAAAAGTAAAACAAAAAACTCGCTTTTTTATTTTCATGCCATTTAAAAAATTCGCAAATTGTTATTTCAGGGTCTCATTACGTTGCTCAGAGCGTAAATGAACTTGAAATTCAATTATCTACAGAATCTCTAAGAAACTTTCGATTATATCAAATTGTTAGATAATTTGGTACCCTTTACTAATCCATCTCATAGTGAGGGGTACGGTATGAGTATAGGGAAACTTTGGGAAATGAAAAATATGTTTCAGCTTTTGTAGACGGTAAGCTCAATGGGACATTAGGGTGATGAAAGCAATCCATTCCCTGCGGTTCTCTGCAGGACCATCTGGGAATATCATCTCAAATATTGACCAATGAAGCTGCAGCGTACGGACTACTTCAAATATTATTTACTCTTTTGAAAGATTGAATTGGCTCACGGGTGGTCTTCAATCCTCCGCACATTTCGGCTAGCTGTGTCGAGTTGTTGTTAACCTCTCGTTGTTCAGTCATTGGAACAAAAAACGGGAGAGAGAGAGAGAGAGAGAGAGATAGAAGAAAAAAGAAGAAATATGTATATTCCTTTTGTCCATTTGTATATATGCAACGATTTCAATTTTAACAGGGTGAGAAAATTATTTCATCACATCTGTCACCGTTCAACGAGATTCGGTTAACCCCACAACAATTTATGTACATACATACATACATACATAGACATGTGAATCGATTTTTGTATTTAGGACAAAAAAAATAAAAATAAAACGAAAATGGAAAATTTTATAGAAAACAGGTGTTCCCTCTTTATTGCTACGAGGTCTAATCGAGTTCGTATAATAAATCTTTTGCATTTCATCGATCCCCTCAGGGACATTACGAAGCTTATAAAAGTACTAGGGATCTATTATATCGTGACGTAATTCTACCCCCCTAACTGCCGCAAATAGGCCGGTAGTGCACGGCACGGGGTGACAGTTCGACCTAAGCTAGTCTCTTACTAAAACTTGTTTAGTTAGGTCTACCAGTTTGCTAAGATGTATCCCTCTGAGTGAAACGTATCCAGGTATACAGTTAGAATAGGCTCAAACAAATTTCAAATTCATAAATATAAATTATTCAAATCGAAAAATCAACGACTGCGAAAAAAATGTGCTTCAAAATGTGCTTTGCTGTTTCTAATTGACTATAACTTGTCATTTTCTTTACTGTAATAATTCATGCGGATTACCTTTCAAACTTTTCCGACAGCTTGAATTCACAAGTTCACTAGGTACATTTCATACTCCGGCAAACTGGCCAACAATTATTCGAATAAAGGATATTCGCGAGTAAGAAGGGTTGGTGTGTGTCTCTTTGATAGACGGATCGCGTGCACCGATGTACCGTCGATTAGGTGGAAGATTCCCACAAATTTTTATGCCAATTAAACAGAGGAGAATAGACAATGTGCTGTCTTACAGTCAGTCTTAATATTCTGCAAAACTTGATGCGATTAAATCGAGTTGGGTAACAAAACGGATGTGTGTAGCCACATCATGTTCGGTTTAGTTCAGATCCGGTACTGGCTGTGCCTGGTGGTGAAGATTTTATCTAACTCGATAAGGAATCTAGGAATCTAGAAACAGGGAGAACTCGTAACTATGTATTGTGTATAATAATATATTACGATTTGAATTCAAAGGAGGGTTGATATCGAATCAGTGTTCCAATTCGTGCTTGACGAGAACCTCCCTTATTCTATCTTATTCCCGTAACGAAATCAGCCAGAAATAAAACAGGATGAAGATTTTTTAGACGTTTCTAAGAGAAGCAAAAAACAAACGGTAATAAAAAATAGGATAAAATTAAAAAAAAAAAAAAAAAGTAAATTTTTCAACCCATTTCTACACGTGTAATTTAACTTTCGTTCGTTTCCATCAATTTTCTGAAAATGTGGGTTCATATAGTGCCCTGTGAAAGTCCTGTGTTATTTAAGGTATGATGTAAACCATTCCAGGCATGTCTGGACCGGATGCTCCAGCGGATTTTCGTTTGGAGTACATTGGATCCTTCGTGCAGAAGTCATTGAAATTGAAACCAGAAAAGTGGGGTCGTCTGCTTTTGACCGAGGATTACCGTAACACTGTTATAGATTTTCTGGACAATCCAAGGCCTCCGGCACTGTTTGTCGTCCTGACACCAAACGCGCAGCTTGTAGCTTCGTCCGGATTTCCAATTCCCTGTCAAAGGACCAAAGGTGATATATACCAGAACCCTCATTAACTGTACAGATCCCTTATTTCATCAAATACTCAAAGATTGAATGAAATTTTCATCCAGGAACCTACGCCGTTAAAGTAAAACTCATACCCGTACCAAAGGACAAAACTGGATGCATCAGAACCCTAATATTAGGTGATTTAGCATCAAGAGTTGTAGACGAACTAGCTACACTTGTTGACGAAATATTTGCCCCTTTATTGAGTAATCCAGACAATCACAAAGAGCTTCCAGAAATAGCTGTGCAAGATTTAGCTAAACATGTACATTCTTTGCGAGGAACGTTGTACCAGGTAATTACAAAGAAAAATTTTTTACCATCTGTGGAAAGAAAAAGCAAAAAACTTAAGAATTATTGCAAATTTTTCGAATTTTTGTAGGTCAAAGGTCAGGTCAACGGAAGGACGGTACTACCGATGCCAGCGGGTCTGGAGAAGGTGGGTGAGGTTGAAAGATTAGTGTCTACGACAGGACCAGAAGCTGTTGATCTGTATCTGAAGAGCGCTATAGAAGGAGTTGTTATTAAGTGGGCATATTTGGTCAACGATGTCGTGACCCACGAGTCCAGTTCTGCCTTTGACAACAGACAAAACCCGTGTCCAAACGTGGAATTGGAATACTGGTCAACAAGATTGGCGAATTTGAGGTACCTTTGGACTGTCCCTTAACAGATCAAAGTCCTTTCTATATAATTATTCGCTATATTTGATGTCAAAATGATAATAATAACTTGTTCCAGATACATTTTTGAACAGCTTCGTGAAGATCGTGTAAAAAAGATGGCGATTATCCTCGAGAAAACAGACAGCGCTTATTATCCCTGTTTTCGCACCCTTTTTGGCAATGTTGTTTCGTCCCTTGCCGAAGCGCGGGAAATATCGTTGTACCTTTCGCCGTTGATGAGAAACTTTAAAATGATTGAAGAAACTGATTTTGCTGAGGCGAAAACGTTGATGGGTCCTTTAATACACACGGTAGGGTTGGCATGGAGCAAGTCAAAATATTACCAAAGCTCTTCGAAGCTGATAATACTCCTGCGACAAATTTGCAATCTGCTGATACAAGAGGCTAGAAGATTTCTCGATCCCTCTTCCATATTTCAAAGCGATGTCGACGAGGCTTTACAGCGTGTACAAATTTCAAGAGGTAATTAAGTATAATGATCTTGTATACTTATACATATACTTGATGGTTTTGAAAAATGGTTTAAAAAGCATGTCAAAGGTATAAAGAATTGGGGCTTGTTCACTTGAAAATATAAGAGTAAATATAGTGGAAAAACTATTTTGTGAATAGATAGGCAGAAATTGAACGAGATAGAATTTGTGCGAAGGGGAAAAGTTTAGACGTAAGTATTGAACGTTCGGGGGGGCATTGCTGAAGCGTTATAACGTTAGGTTACGACGAAATTTTGCTACGGTACGAGCAACATTAAGCATCGTTTCCTCTTAGGAGTTCTCGAAGAATTCAAGTGCCAATTCGAGCGTCGAAGAAATGTGCCTGGCATGAAGCCAGAAGCTCCGCCATGGACGTTTAATCCAATAGCAGTTTTCCATCGTTTGGACGCCTTTTTGAAACGTCTTGCTGATATCGAGTGGCTCTTTCACACCGTTCTCGAGTTTTCAAAATTAGAAAAAATCGAAATTGGTGGTATTTTGGGCAGGTCATTAAGCACAAGAGTCGTTGGCGTTTTCAAAGAGTTTCAACAACTATTTGCATCATTTTCTGCAAGGGCTAGTGACGTACTCGAACCCGACGACGAAACATTCGCAGTTGATTGCAAAAGATTTAATGACGCCATTACCGATTTGGATAGTAAACTCGCAGCTATTTTATGCCAAGCTTTTGACGATTGTGGAAATCTCGAAAGCACTTTCAAGGTAATAAGTTCCAAGTGATATTAAATGCAAAAAAAAAAGATTGTCGCTTGTTATTTTCGACTGTAATTTTTACAATTCTATTAACATTTTATTCCCCAAATTGATTAGCTGAAATAATTCTCGAAAAAGGAGTCGATTTTCCGACTTTTAAATCTCGAATCGAAATGGGAAAGGTAAAGCCCCTGTTTATTTCAGCTGATAAACATAGCAGGGACGGTCCTGGATCGTCCGGTAATTCGCAAACAATTTACGGACCGGTATTCGAGGGTCCTCGAATTGTTAAATACCGAGTTGACGATGGTAGAGGTTCTGTTCAACCGGGGGACCCGCGGTGCCATGAGCAGCCTTCCGCCGCTAGCAGCTGCCTTGCGATTTACAAGCATGCTGAGGCAGAGAATCGATTTACCCGTACAGTGCTTTAAAGCCCTACAACATTCGTAAGTTTCAACTGAACCGTAAATGTGAGAGGAAATAAACCGTCATGAAATTCTATTTATTTTTTTTACACAATTTTTTTCATTTCAATCACAAAGAAATACTCAGAATTTTAATTTTTTTTTTCATTTTTCATTAGAATCATCGAAACCAAGGATGGAAAAAATATAATAAAACGATACGAAAGGCTTATAGAAATTCTTACCTCAAGAGAAGAATCACTGTTCACTGATTGGGCTAAAATAGTTCCAAAATCCGTTGCTAACGGTCTTAATAGATCCCTATTAATTAGATCCTCGGATTCTGTTCTTGCTTTAAACTTCGACCAAGAACTACTCGCAGTTCTGAAGGAAGTTAACTACTTGAGACTCATCTCGCACACAGATATACCGAACGAAGCTGTAGAGGTGAAAATTATTTCACAATTAGTTCAGAATAATCGTTTCCAGAATATCCTAGTCTCAAACTCTTGAAATATTTGAAGAATTTCTTTAATTTCAGGTGTCTGAGAGGTCAGAAACGTTTAGAAAATTTCGAACTCTTTTAGGCAATACAGTGGACGCGTATAACAACATTAAAAGAACATCCAGGAAGGTTGAATTCAATTTAATCGAGTTAGAAGTGGCGACTATTGACGCATTAATATCTCGTGGTGAGAATGAATTGTGTTGGAAATCAGAAGGTTTGTTAGAATACATAACCGAGCTAGACACACTAGTCCACGGTCTATGGACTCGATTAAAAGCGACGCAGAATAACGTCGAGAAGATAAAATCGATATTAGAACATTGGACTAAGACGCCATTGATCGAGCGCAAGGACCGTAGAAAAGACGCTTTACTTTCGCTTGACGAACGTCAAGAAAAAGTATCGAAACGTTATGCAGACATACAGAAAGCAGCCGAAGGAATTCACGCACTTTTAACTGAAAATAAGACCCTTTTTGAGGCAACTGAAGACGAAAACGAAAGCTGGGAAATATACGTCAACTATGTCGACGGTATTGTAGCCGAATCTTTACGAAGAGCTGTTGGATGCTGTTTAGGATATCTAGCTGACAACATGGACCCTTCAGGCCAAAAGGAACCTTTGCTAGAAGCAAAACTCGAGCTAAGAGAACCGGATCTGTTTTACGTCCCGTCACTAGAACCGGAAGACCCTGATGGCTTGGATCAATTAATAGCTGGGCTTTTGAACGATATGATTGGAATGGCTGCCTTGGTACCAAGATTGAGTAGCAATGCGGAAGGATATGGTGCTGAGATGGAAAATGACGATGATATCAGAGCCATGAAGTCCGAAATACTGACTGGAGTGGCCAAAGCGGTTGAAGACGCGACTGAATTTTGTGGGATATTTGAAGGTCCGTTCGAATCTAGTTAAGCGATGTTATTTTCTGCTTTAAACAGTCTGGCAGTAATAATTGTTCGGTCATTTTAGGATACGCTTATCTCTGGCTCGAAGATCGGGAATCTGTAATGCAACAGTTCCTTGAATATAGTCGGCAATTAACAATGGATGAAATGGAAATGATCGCAGCCATTGATCCTAAGGCCCCGAAGCGATCGCCTCCACGAATGGAACAGTTCCGTGAACAGATCGATCTCTACGAGGGCCTTTATCTTGAAATCGAGGAAATGAATAGTTCGAAAGTTTTTTGCGGATGGTTCAGGGTCGATATTAGACCGTTCAGACAGTCTTTGTTGAATACTGTGTGTAAATGGTCGAGCATGTTTAAACGACATCTTGTAGAACGTGTCACTAGCAGTTTGTCTGATCTAGGGTCTTTCATCAGGTAAATGCGAAAAGTTTATCTCCGAATTTTTCTGCCGATTTTCGGATTTATAATGCCAAAATTTTTTAGACTCGCGGACGAGGGTCTTTTGCAGCAAATTCAACCTGGTGATTACATTGGCCTCGTAAGCGTTATGGGATTTTTAATGCAGGTGAAAGAAAGGCAGCCAACGACGGACGAGATGTTTCAACCTCTTCAAGAAACTGTTGAACTATTAAAATTCTATGACCAAGATATACCGGAAGAAGTAAATGTCCTGCTACAAGAACTTCCTGAACAATGGGCAAATACGAAAAAGTTAGCGTTGATGGTGAAACAACAGGTTGCACCGTTGCAAGCAGGCAAGTAATTTTGGTATTTAATACTGATGGGTTTATTTTTAAATTTTATTTTTTCACAGGGGAAGTGTCTAGAATTCGTGGGCGAATCTCAGCGTTTGATACAACGATTGGTCATTATAGAGAAGCGTTTAGACGTTACGGTTTCTTTAAATACAGTTGCGAAGATCCTTACAAGCAGCTAGACGAGGCTGACAAAGAAATTTTAATGCTGGAACGGCAGATGATGGATATACAAGAGTCTGCTTCCCTCTTCGAAGTGACAGTGCCCGACTTTAAGCAATTGAGACAGTGCAGAAAAGAACTGAAAATGTTGAAGCAGCTATGGGATTACGTGCACATTGTGCAGAGCAGTATTGAAGGGTGGAAAACAACGCCGTGGAGAAAGATCGACGTTGAAAATATGGACATTGAATGCAAAAAATTTGCCAAAGAAATACGAGGTAACGAAATTGAAGTAATATTCATTGCGAATTACTGCAGATTCGTATTTTTAACGAATTTAATAGTAAACTAAATTTTTCGATAATTATTCGGTTAATAATTTCAGCATTGGATAAGGAAATGAGACCATGGGACACTTACGTCTCACTAGAAGCGACAGTCAAAAATATGTTAACGTCATTACGAGCTGTAGGAGAATTGCAGAATCCGGCTATTCGCGAAAGACATTGGCGTCAGCTGATGAATAGTACTAAGGTATCGCTAGGCTGTCCAACACGTAAGTGTAAGACTATTGAAATATAAAGTTTCCATTTTATCTGTGAGTCAGGTTGAAAAAGATTTTAATACTTGTGTAGACAAATCTAATTATCGTTAAAAACAGGTTACCATGAGAATGATCGCGAAGAAAATGAATTTGTTACCTAATTTTTCAATCTAATTAATTTTTTTCGAGTATCTATATACAACAAAAATGAAAAAAGGATTCTAATTTAAATGAGAGAAAAAAAAGTTTCTTTTTTCGAACAATTAAATTCTATATAACAATAGTCATACGATAGATTTAGTCGCACCGCTGTATATACGCTATCGGTGTTACAGAAATTGGGCAACATGACTCCAGAAATGACCGTAAGTCCACTGTACATAAGTGCACAATATTTTACTGTTAATATTTTATACATTCTTACCATTTCATTGATTTACAAACACTGGTAAGCCATTAGGGCATCGTCCAGAGGCTTTTGATCATATATGCATAAGACACTTGTCCATAGATATATTTGTGATAATCATATACCATCTATTCAATTCACAACCCGTTATTATTTATGCATTGAAAATGTTAAATAGCTATCGTAAATCATTTTCAAGTGTATGTACATAGGTATGTATATTTTTATAATTTTTATTTACTCGCTCTGCTGTTCAACACTGCTGAATCAAATCACCATCATCATCGCTGTAACCATTGTACTCTGTGCTTAATCAAGCTTCATTAATAAATGAATATGGACACATGAACCTCGCTTAATTATCATCATCCTCGTACCCATTTACTCATAATCATTCTAAGCACGTTCATAATTGATCTGCATAATATGATGCATGATTCAAACCACTTTTCGATTTGGACTATGTAATCCGATTAATGGATGGAATAGAATATAGAATAGCGAAACAGAATACTTTTTTTTATTCTTCTACAAATGAATTTATATCGGTTAGGTTCGATTTGTAATGGATGCTTCCACAACGTTGGCTGACCTCCTTGAGTTGAGTTTACACGATTGTGAGGACGAGGTTAAAAACATCGTTGACAAAGCTGTTAAGGAAATGTCGATGGAGAAATATCTCCGTGAATTGAACGCTACATGGTCTGGTATGGAATTTGAAAAAGAGATTCATCCCAGGACTGGTGCTAGTTTGTTGAGAGCTAGTGAGGAGTTGATCGAAACTTTAGAAGAAAATCAGGTCGAGTATAAAAATTTTCTGAAAACCTTATACGAATGATAATCAGCCTCGTGAATCCTCTCATTATCTTCGTAATTTAGGTGCAACTGCAAAATCTGATCACTTCTAAATTCATCGCTCACTTTCTCGAGGAAGTATCGACATGGCAGAAGAAACTTAGCGTAGCTGATCAAGTTACAACAGTTTGGTTCGAGGTTCAACGAACGTGGATGCATCTCGAGAGCATCTTCATGTCCTCTGAAGACATTCGCCGTCAGTTGCCGGTGGATTCAGATCGTTTCGATCGTATAGACGGTGAATTTAAGCAAATGATGCACGACATGGCGAAGACACCAAACGTAGTCGAGGCAACAAACAGAGACGGTTTACTCTCAGCTTTAGACGAGTTACAAAAGGAGCTTGTCTTATGCGAGAAAGCTCTCGCAGAATACTTAGAAACTAAAAGATTGGCTTTTCCGAGATTTTATTTCGTGTCTTCTAGCGACCTACTCGACGTTCTATCGAACGGCAACCAACCAGTTATAGTCGCAAGACATTTAATAAAATTATTCGACTCGATGGCGCAGCTGAAATTTGTTGAGGTTGAAGAAGGCGCGCCTGTACGCGTTTCCGGTGAGTAAAAAAAAAAAAAAAAACAAAAACGTACCAACATCTAACGCATGAAGAGCAGGTATTAATCACAATCAATTCTTGGCTAGGCATGCATGCCAAAGACGGTGAGTACGTGGAATTTACAAACTGCGACATGATCTGTGCTGGACCAGTCGAGGTATGGTTAAACCGTTTACAAAACGCGATGAGAGCTACTATCCGTTTCAATTTTGGCGAAGCGGTTGTCACATACGAAGAAAAACCACGTGAGCAATGGCTCTTCGATTACCCAGCTCAGGTGTCTCTTTGTGGTACACAAATTTGGTGGACGACTGAGGTAAACCTGGCCTTTTCAAGGCTTGAGGAAGGATACGACAATGCCATAAAGGATTATTTGAAAAAACAGATCTCTCAGTTGAGCACTCTGATCACTTTATTACTTGGAGAACTGACTAAGCAGAACCGTCAGAAGGTCATGACGATTTGTACGATAGACGTTCACTCGAGAGACGTAGTTGCAAAGCTGGTTCAAGCAAAGGTTGAAACTGCGCAGGCTTTTCAATGGCAAAGTCAACTTCGTCATAGATGGGACGAAAAAGAAAAAGACTGTTTTGCCAACATCTGCGACGCGCAGTTTCGATACTCTCATGAATATTTAGGAAACACTCCTAGGTAAGTTTGTAGATAAGCACAGAAAAAGTTTCGCTTAACTTACGAAGAGCTTCACTTCACTTCACTTCAACACTCGGTTCTTTGACTCGTAGGCTGGTCATCACACCTCTAACGGACAGATGTTACATAACTTTGACCCAGTCACTGCATCTGGTAATGGGTGGTGGTCCTGCGGGTCCTGCGGGTACAGGGAAGACCGAAACGACGAAGGACTTGGGTAGAGCACTCGGAATAATGGTATATGTTTTCAACTGTTCGGAACAGATGGATTACAAGTCATGTGGGAATATTTACAAAGGGTTAGCACAGACCGGGGCGTGGGGTTGTTTTGACGAGTTCAACAGAATCTCGGTTGAAGTGTTATCAGTAGTAGCTGTTCAGGTTAAATCCGTGCAAGATGCGATCAGGGACAAGAAAGAGAAGTTCAATTTTATGGGCGAAATAATCGCCATGGTTCCTTCGGTTGGAATATTCATTACAATGAATCCTGGATACGCAGGACGTACAGAGTTGCCAGAAAATTTAAAAGCCCTGTTCCGCCCCTGCGCGATGGTCGTTCCAGATTTCGAACTCATTTGCGAAATTATGTTGGTTGCCGAAGGCTTTCAAGAAGCGAGAATATTGGCAAGGAAATTCATAACTCTGTATACTCTTTGCAAGGAGCTGCTGTCGAAACAGGATCATTACGACTGGGGACTCAGAGCCATAAAGTCAGTATTGGTAGTAGCCGGTAGCTTGAAACGCGGTGATCCAGGTAGACCAGAAGAAGAAGTTCTGATGCGAGCATTGCGAGATTTCAACATTCCAAAAGTGGTATCAGATGATTTTCCAGTATTTATGGGACTGATTGCAGACTTGTTCCCTGCCCTAGACGTGCCGAGAAAACGTGATCTGGAATTTGAAAAGACTGTGAAGCAAGCGGCTACGGATTTGTCCCTCCAGCCCGAAGACGGGTTCATTTTAAAAGTGGTACAACTTGAGGAATTACTCGAAGTAAGACACTCAGTTTTTGTCGTAGGCACAGCTGGCTCTGGTAAAACTCAGGTTTGGAAATCTTTGTTCAGAACATACCAAAACATTAAACGTAAACCAATATACAATGACTTAAACCCGAAAGCAGTAACTAACGACGAACTATTCGGTATCATAAATCCGGCTACTAGAGAATGGAAAGACGGTTTGTTTTCGGTGATCATGAGAGAGCAGGCAAACCTCGGTGGTGATCATCCAAAGTGGATTGTTCTCGACGGTGATATAGACCCAATGTGGATAGAATCACTCAATACCGTAATGGACGATAATAAAGTTCTGACTTTGGCTAGTAACGAGAGAATAGCTCTGACTCCAGCGATGAGATTGCTCTTCGAAATATCAAATCTGAGAACAGCGACACCAGCTACTGTCTCTCGCGCCGGTATTCTGTACATTAATCCACAGGATTTGGGCTGGAATCCGTACGTGACTAGCTGGATAGAGACTAGAACGCTTCCAGCTGAGAAGTCCAACTTAGTTATACTGTTTGACAAGTATATACCACCGTGCCTGGAAACACTAAGAACAAGGTTCAAGAAAATAACTCCGATCGCTGACATGGCTCACGTGGAAATGCTCTGTCATTTACTGAACTGTCTTCTACAGCCAGATTTAACGGCTGTCGATTTTACCAAAGAACATTACGAACTCTATTTCGTATTCGCTGCTGTTTGGGCGTTCGGCTCGTCGATGTTCCAAGATCAAACTGTCGACTATCGCGTAGAATTCACCAAATGGTGGGTCAACGAGTTTAAACAGGTTAAATTTCCAACTCAAGGTACCGTATTCGATTACTTCATCGATTACGAGACAAAGGCTTTCGTGCCATGGACAGATCGTCTTCCAAGATTCGAATTGGATCCAGACATACCATTGCAAGCCATTTTAGTCTACACTGCAGAATCAATCAGGATTCGGTACTTCCTAGATTTGTTAATGTTAGAAAAACACCCTGTTATGCTGGTCGGAACGGCAGGGAGTGGGAAGACGGTATTAGTATCAGAAAAATTATTACAACTGTCGGAGAACTACGCCGTGGCTAATGTCCCTTTCAATTTTTACACATCTTCGGAAATGCTGCAAAAGATCCTTGAAAAACCTCTGGAGAAAAAAGCTGGCAGGAACTACGGTCCTCCCGGAAACAAGACGTTGGTTTACTTCATAGACGACATGAACATGCCGGAAGTAGACACGTACGGAACTGTCCAACCTCATACTCTTATACGACAACATTTAGACTACGGCCATTGGTACGACAGGACAAAGTTATCCCTTAAGGATATCCACAACTGTCAGTACGTGAGCTGCATGAATCCAACCGCAGGATCTTTCACCATAAATCCCAGACTTCAGAGGCATTTTGCTGTTTTTGCGGTCAGCTTCCCGAACACGGAATCCCTGACGATGATCTATGCGTCTATACTCTCTCAACATTTTGCGAACATAGAGCACAGGTAGGGGATCGACCACTTCTCTCTTGCAATTGATTTTCCATGATCATCAAGACTTGATATTTTCAGGTTCCCAATCACAGTTACTGAACTGTGCAATCCGATCGTCCAAGCTTCTCTTCAATTGCACCACAGATGTTCTCAAGTATTTTTACCAACAGCTGTGAAGTTCCATTACATATTCAATCTTCGGGATTTATCTAACTGCTTCCAGGGCTTGTTGTTCAGTGGAAATGACTGCCTTCAAGGTTCCGTAGATGTGATAAGACTTTGGATGCACGAAACGCAACGCGTTTACGGTGACAAATTGACAGACGAAAAGGACATCGAGTCTTTCGCAAAATTGCAGTTGGATATTTTGAAAAAAAACGTCGAAGAGGTCGACGAAAGCGCGGTACTCGAGAAACCGAACATATATTGTCACTTTGCAGGTGAAGTATTGATCTACTGTACAAATATCACGAATTGGAATATTTCTAAGGAGTAGAAAAGAACTTTTAACCCGAGAAAATATCCTGTCAATTTTTCAGGAGGAATCGGTGATCCGAAATACATGCCAGTAGCAGATTGGGCGGTTTTACATCGGCTTTTAACAGAAGCATTGGTCAGCTACAACGACCTTGTAGCAGCCATGAATTTAGTCCTTTTCGAGGACGCCATGATGCATGTATGTCGTATAAACCGGATATTAGAGTCGCCGAGAGGAAGCGCCTTACTTGTAGGAGTTGGAGGTTCGGGAAAGCAAAGTCTGTCTCGGCTAGCAGCCTTCATAAGCGCTCTTGAAGTAGCGCAAATACAACTAAGAAAAGGCTACGGTGTTACCGATTTGCGAACTGAATTGGCTGGTTTGTACACGAAATCTGGACTAAAAAATGTCGGAATGATGTTTCTGATGACTGATGCCCAAGTCCCAAATGAACAGTTCCTAGTTCTCATCAACGACATGTTAGCCTCGGGAGAAATTCCGGACTTGTTCCCCGAAGATGAAGTTGAAAATATCATAGCCGGTAATATCTGAAATATTTTGGCTAAGATATAAATTTGATTTACGAAATTTATTTGGCGTTTTAGGAGTCCGCAACGAAGTGAAGGGTGCGGGAATATTGGACACCCGTGAGAATTGCTGGAAATTCTTCATCGATCGCGTTCGACGACAGCTGAGAGTTGTGTTGTGTTTTTCTCCTGTAGGATCCACCCTCCGAGTAAGATCGAGGAAATTCCCAGCCATTATAAACTGTACAGCAATAAACTGGTTCCACGAATGGCCTCAGGAAGCCCTTATGTCAGTGTCTAAGAGGTTTTTGCAAGAACTAATTGAACTTCCAGAAATTTATAGGTATTACTATATACACTGTCCTTTTTTCTTGATTAGTATTCTTTACCTAAGTCACCGTTTTGTTCTTTGTTTCAGAGAATCAGCCGCCAGATTTATGGCCCATGCTCATACAAGTGTTAACGCTGCCAGTCGCATGTATCTGGTAAGTGAACGCCGCTACAATTACACAACTCCGAAATCTTTCCTCGAGCAAATCAGCCTCTACACTAAGCTGCTGGGTACGAAATCCAAGGAGCTTCAAGGGCGGGTTGAAAGGCTTGAAAACGGCTTAGCAAAGCTTAGATCAACGGCGGCGCAGGTAGACGAATTGAAGGAGAAATTAGCCGTTCAAGAAATTGAACTACAGCAAAAGAACGACGCGGCTGATGCACTGATTGCGATTGTTGGTATAGAAACAGATAAAGTTCAAACGGAAAAAGCTTTGGGTAATATTCATAGCGATTTTGTATTAAACTGAAGTTATTTTATCAGTTCTAAACTCACTGTCACTTTATAATGTCTATCAGCTGACGAGGAGGAGTGTAAAGTGGCCATAATAGCCCAAGAAGTATCAAAAAAACAAAAGGACTGTGAGCTAGACCTCCTGAAAGCTGAGCCAGCTCTCTTGGCGGCCCAAGAAGCCCTGAATACCTTGAATAAAGCGAATCTGACGGAGTTGAAATCCTTCGGATCACCGCCGGGCGCGGTAACCAATGTTACGGCTGCGGTAATGGTGCTTTTGGCACCCGGTGGTAAAGTAGCAAAAGATCGAAGCTGGAAAGCAGCTAAGGTACGACGTCCTGCAAAAAGAACTCATAAATTTATTATTCGTACATTACGCTGTTATTTTTCTTGGTTTATTTTATTTTATTTCATTTTTGTCGCTGTAGATCGTAATGGCAAAGGTCGACACGTTTCTTGACGCACTGATCAACTACGACAAAGAGAATATCCATCCAGAAGTAATAAAGTCCATACAACCTTACCTGAAAGATTCTGAATTTGAGCCTGAGTTTGTAAGATCGAAGTCTGCAGCTGCTGCAGGTCTTTGCGCTTGGGTTATCAACATTATTAAATTCTATGAAGTGTTTTGCGACGTTGAACCAAAACGGAAAGCCTTGGCTCAAGCTAACGCTGAATTAGCTGCAGCACAGGACAAGCTTGGCGTTATAAAACGAAAAGTGGCTGTAAGTTCAATCAATTCACTTTAAAACATTTTAGTCCTTAACTTTTTACAGAAAAAATATAAATCTTCCATCTCAAAAATGGGACATTACATCCACATTTTCTTTAAAAAAAATTTCAGTCGCTTGAAGAACAGCTGGCTAAATTGACTGCCGATTTTGAACAAGCTGTTGCAGAAAAACTAAAATGTCAACAAGAGGCGGATGCAACAAATGCCACTATTCAACTAGCGAATAGATTAGTAGGTGGTTTAGCTTCTGAGAACGTGCGTTGGGCAGATTCGGTAGCAAAGTAAGACCATAACTTGCAATGCAAATCGTGATGATTAATAACAATGTAATTGAATAAATTTCGACTAATTAGTTTTGCTTTTTAGCTTCATGCAGCAGGCGACGACTCTACCAGGCGACGTGCTACTTGTCACAGCGTTTATCTCTTACGTGGGTTGTTTTACTAAGCAATTTCGTTTGGACCTTCAGAATAAACACTGGTTTCCTTTTCTGCGAACTCTGGAACCGGCTGTGCCTATAACAGAAGGTTTAGACCCGCTGTCCCTACTAACAAACGACACGCAAATTGCTAAATGGAACAACGAGAGCCTCCCCAACGATAGAATGTCTACAGAAAATGCGACCATTTTAACAAACTCTGATAGATGGCCGTTGATGATAGATCCACAAGTAAATTTTTAATCACAGATAAATCGAAACGCCAGATCACTTAAAATTTTTCTTTTTCAATTTCTTTTTTCCATAGTTGCAGGGAATAAAATGGATCAAACAAAAGTACGGTGATGATCTTCGAACAATTCGACTTGGACAACGAGGCTACTTGGACGTAATAGAGGAATCCTTAGCCAGTGGGGCTACGGTACTTGTAGAAAATATCGGCGAGACGGTAGATCCTGTACTCGATCCACTCCTGGGTAGAAATCTGATAAAAAAAGGTCGCGCGATAAAGATCGGCGATAAGGAAGTCGAGTATAATCCAAACTTCAGACTACTTCTTCACACGAAACTTGCCAACCCGCATTACAAACCAGAAATGCAAGCTCAAACAACGCTGATAAATTTTACAGTGACCAGAGACGGTCTTGAGGATCAACTGCTTGCCGAAGTAGTAAAAGCCGAGAGGCCAGACCTCGAGGAATTGAAGGCTGAACTAACCAGGCAGCAAAATGATTTCAAAATAACTTTGAACGGACTGGAAGACTCTCTGCTTTCACGGTGAATATCGCTATATCAATTTTAGAAAAGGAATTTTGAAATTAATTAGTAAATTTTTAATTTCACAGACTGTCTTCGGCCGGCAGTAACGTCCTAGGCGATACAGCACTGGTAGAAAATTTGGAGACTACAAAGCGTACTGCTGCTGAGGTGGAATGCAAGGTTACAGAGGCCAGGGGTACGAGTAAGGAGATAGATGCTGCGCGAGAACTTTATCGACCAGCAGCAGCACGCGCTTCTTTACTGTACTTTATTCTGAATGATTTGAACACCATAAATCCGATTTACCAGTTTTCCCTGAAGGCTTTCAGCGTCGTTTTTCAAATGGCAATATTGAAGGCGGATCCGGCACCCGACGTAACTGGGAGAGTTAAAAACCTCATCGAGTGCATAACGTATTCAGTATTCATGTACACAACTCGAGGACTGTTCGAGTGCGATAAGCTGATTTTTGTGTCTCAGATGGCGTTTCAGATTCTATTAACGAACGGGGAAATCTTGGCCACTGACTTGGACTTCTTGTTGAGGTTTCCAATTACACCGCACGTAACATCGCCGGTAGAATTTCTATCCAACACCAGCTGGGGCGGAATAAGAAGCTTGGCTACGAGAGACGACTTCCGGTAAGCCCGTGTTAGAGTTAAGCTACAAGTGCTTAAGCTTAACGACTTGCAACTTGGCTGGATAAAGGTTAATAAACTTTACGTTACGCCATTTTCTATCATTAAAGAAATCTAGACCGAGATATAGAGAGCTCTTCTAAACGGTGGAAAAAATTAGTTGAATGCGAGTGTCCAGAACGTGAGAAATTCCCTCAGGAATGGAAGAATAAAACCGCTCTTCAACGACTCTGCATGCTCAGAGCACTTCGCCCCGACCGTATGACCTACGCGATTTCTGCTTTCATCGAGGAAAAACTTGGGTCTCGATACGTCGAAGGTAGGACTGTAGAATTCGCTAAATCTTTCGAAGAAACGAGTCCGTCGACACCGATATTCTTCATATTATCACCGGGTGTAAATCCGTTAAAGGTGAGAGGTGAATTTTGGTTGGGGAAATCGAAATGCTCCTCAAACAGATACTCAGTCTTTACTTTTTTGAAAATAGGACGTTGAAGACCTGGGTCGTAGATTAGGGTTTACTTTCGATGACCAAAACTTTCACAACGTATCCCTTGGCCAGGGGCAAGAGATAGTAGCCGAACAAGCGATGGACGAAGCAGCAAAAAACGGGCATTGGGTCGTACTGCAGAATATTCATCTCGTCAAAAAATGGCTACCATTGTTAGAAAAAAAGTTAGAAATTGCTGCCGAAGGGTCTCATCAAAGTTACAGAGTTTTTATGAGCGCTGAACCAGCCAGTTCTGCAGCCGGTCACATAATACCACAAGTTAGTGTTCGCTATCAGACGAAGACTCCTCGTCCCGAAATTACTCAGTTTTTAAAAAGTGGTTTTTACTGTTTAAATTTCGCCAGGGCATCCTGGAATCATCTATAAAAATAACTAACGAACCACCCACCGGAATGCAAGCAAATTTGCACAAAGCTTTGGACAATTTCAGCCAAGAGACGCTAGAGATGTGTGGAAAGGAGGCTGAATTCAAGGCGATATTATTTTCCCTCTGCTATTTCCACGCGGTCGTTGCAGAGAGGCGTAAATTTGGTCCGCAAGGATGGAACAAAATTTATCCGTTCAACGTCGGCGATTTAAACATCAGTGTCAGCGTACTTTACAACTACTTAGAAGCGAGTCCAAAAGTGCCTTGGGAAGACCTTCGGTACTTGTTTGGCGAGATTATGTACGGTGGACATATAACTGACGACTGGGACCGCAGACTTTGCGTTTCTTATTTAGAAGAATTAATGCAGCCTGATTTAGTCGACGGGGAACTTCAGCTGGCCCCAGGTACTTCCGTGAAATGACACATAAAATTTAAAATTCGTCGCAATACTCGACTCTACAATGTCATGAATTTATTCAGTAATATCTCATCATTGATTCATTTTGTGTCCAGGTTTCGCAGCACCTCCTAACACAGACTTGCTCGGTTATCACGCGTACATTGACGAAGCAATGCCACCAGAATCTCCCTACTTATACGGTCTACATCCAAATGCAGAAATTGGTTTCCTTACTACAACATCAGAAAATTTATTCCGAACTGTTTTCGAGATGCAGCCTAGAGACGCTGGTAGTTCAGGTGGTCAAACAGTGACCAGAGAAGACAAGGTGAGAAGCCCATTAGCGAATGCAAATTAACTTTCCTGACCTTTTTTTTCTTCCTCCGGGAATTCACAGGTTAAGCAAATATTAGATGAAATAATGGAGAAACTACCAGAAGAATTTAACATGGTAGAAATAATGGGTAAAGTAGAGGAACGGACCCCGTATGTAATAGTGGCTTTCCAAGAGTGTGAAAGAATGAATTATTTGACTGGAGAGATGAAACGTTCTCTACGAGAGCTGGATCTCGGTCTAAAAGGCGAACTGACCATAACTTCGGATATGGAAGTCCTAGAAACTGCCCTTTTCTTTGACCAAGTACCACCTATTTGGGCTCAGAGGGCTTATCCCTCTTTGCTGGGCCTAACAGCTTGGTTTGTAGACCTGCTATTGAGATTGAGAGAACTCGAAACTTGGTCTACAGATTTTGTCGTGAGTCTTTTGTGCACTTGAAAAAGCTTTTTTAGATCTCTGTGTTTCATTAGCCATTAATTTTGGCTCACATTTCAATCTCTCAAAGTATAAAATTGAGGCCTTTGATTGGGTAGTGATACTAAAAAACTGTGCTTACTTATTTCGAAGGTCTTCAATGATTTTGTTCTACTTTAGTTACCCTCTTCAGTCTGGTTGGCTGGTTTTTTCAATCCTCAATCCCTGCTAACAGCGATTATGCAGTCAACAGCCAGACGCCATGAATTGCCTTTGGACAAAATGTGTCTGCAGTGTGACGTGACGAAAAAGAACAAGGAGGAATTTACGTGAGTAATGAAAAATGATCGAAGTGTTATGGATTTAGTCCTTGAAGCTTTTCGACTTTTAATATTGACTTCATGTTTATTCATACGATGGGGCGATTTTTGTTAATCTGCGATATATACCTGCCCAACAAATCTGCTTTATACTTACTCAAACCGTGACGAATATTCGTAATCCCGAATGGACTAATGAACGACCGTTAACCCTTTGCGGAACGTAATACGATCTAATTAAGGAAAACTACCGAAATAACTCCTCTCGTCAGTTATTATTTATTACTTAAGTGGCCCAATTCGTAACGCTAAAAAATTTTGGCAACGTAGATCCGCACCGCGAGAAGGGGCTCATGTACACGGAATATTTATGGAGGGTGCTAGATGGGACGTTCAAACTGGTATCATCGTAGATTCAAGATCCAAGGAACTGTTTCCGGCTATGCCTGTGATAAACATACGCGCTATTACACAGGATAAACAGGATCTAAGGAACATGTATGAGTGCCCAGTTTACAAGACTAGAACTCGGGGTCCTACCTACGTTTGGACATTCAATTTAAAGACCAAGGATAAGCCAGCCAAATGGACTTTGGCTGGTGTTGCTCTTCTGTTACAGACATAGTCAAAATTCATTTTGTATATTTGTGATAGGTATATATATATATATATATATATATATATATATATATATATATATATATATATATATATATATATATATATATATATATATATATATATATATATATATATATATATATATATATATATATATATATATATATATATATACGTTTATGTAAAGATTGTAAAAGGTATATAGGTATGTAATGTGGAATATTATATGGATTAAATGAGGAGAAAAAGTGTATTAAAAATGTTGGTACAATGGCTCATTGTTGGCTAAGGTTTTCTGAAACATCGATTAGGGTAGTATATACTCCCTTACGCAACCCTCCACTGACGGAGAACCACTATAGAAATAAGAATAAATAATAATAAAGAAAAGAAAAAGAAAGGTAAAGATAAAAAGAGAGAGAGAGAGAGAGAATGAAAGAGAACCTCTTCGAAAAGTTGAATTTTTATATAAGAAAGAACAAACATTTTCCTTGCGAGCTAAGAGCTAATAACTTTTACATATTTTATAGAATCCCCATTCTGTTTTATTTTTAAATTGTTCCTTTTACAAATTGATATATACCTACCTACCTACCCGGGATACAGGGAGGAAATCTAATTTCTTCCGCTAACATGATGCAATTTTGATATCAGTCCACAATGCGGAAAGCTTTTATCTCTAAGGTAAATATGTTTTCGATGTTTCTAGCCTTTTCCTTAAAAATTGACAAATTCTATTCCCCGAATGTTATTGTTTTTTTTTTTTTGGACTAAAAATTACGTTCAAAATGAAACTCAAATAAATAATGTAGATTCACCATATATAATAGAAAAAAAAGTAATCTAGATTTGAAAAAAATTAATAGAAATGAACGTCCTTCTGTCAAAAGAGCTGCGAGTACAAGCTATACGTATAATTTCGGAGTTTCTATTCCGTTTGATTAAACCGAGGAGACTTTTATCCGAATCTGAGTGCCTAATGAAAATTCTTACTGAATCGTGCGTCACTGACACAGACGTAGATAGGAGTGGGTAAACCGTGAATGAATCAGCACAGAATTTTGGTAGTAGTAGGGCCTGTTTATATACCAGAGATTGTTCTATTGTGCGTATCATCGTAATCTAGAGTTTTCATTAGCCAGCTAAACAGCACGTATCAAATATCAATCATTCATGTGTCAGTCAAAAAGGACGGGGTAGGTACTGATATCGGTTTCAGAATTCAATACAGTACAGCGAATGCTCGGTGAACATACCTGAAAAATTTCAAAGCCTAATTAGGCTATTAATTTACGATAGAATATACCCTTTATAAGCAAGGATATCGTTTGCATCGAAGATTAGAGATAAATTTTTTGTTCCTTTTCTATTTTTTATTTTTAAATTTTTTTGGTTTTTTACGTATCTGCATACTGCAATGTCTGTCTAACGATAATATCTTAACGAAGAATATAATCTCAAGATATTCCGTAGTTAATATAAAATTTATTAATAAAACGGTTGCGGATAGAGAAATTTTTTTTTTTTCTTTTTTTCATTAAGAGACTTTATTTTTTCTCGATTTTATCCTGTATCTATAATAAAGATATACCTACCCAGCTGTAGCCATGGACTATGGAAAGTGAACAATATCAAACTTCTGACAAATATCTCTTTTAATAAAAATCCCTTTTCCTTCCCCCATCTCTGTAACTACTAGCTTCTGAAAAATTCTCCTATATATAGATATGTATGTATGCATTCGCGATTATTAATAGAAGGTCGTTAGCATGACAAATCGCGTGTCAACTCGACGTGTCACCGTCCTGTCGCTGGAGTCGTGCTAACGCCGCTGGCTCTTGCCAACCTGCTGACGTGGAACACTTGGGTATTCAAAAAAGATTTTTGTATTGCTGCTAAATATGATAAATTTGATAATATTTAACAATATTTGAAGAAAAAAAAAATAAATAAAAAATAAATAAAAATAAATACCGTTTGCACGAAGATATAATATACCGTTAAAATACTTCATCCATTTAACTAAACGTCGCTCTTCTATGTCTTCTCTATCAAAGGATAATGGGAAATGATCAAGGAGGTATATGGTAACGCCTCGAAAGACAATGTCAACGTAGACAGCTGATTGATATTTGAATAACAGAGTTTAGTCGTAGGTACTTTGGTATTTGCTCATGTTATATTGTCTCATTGTATCTGTGTGTATACTGTATAACCGTTACTTGAAGCTAGATAATTAATATGCAAGACGTCGCGAGAGGTTGACGGTATTATCGTATCCATTTCGCTAACCAATTTCACGTTATTAGACGTTAGATTATACCGTAGATATTATATAGTGGTTTTTCAAATACGACGATATTTTAGTCAAGGTGTTTTTTTTTTTTTTTTAATTCATGGCATAAACTGATCACGTCGTTTTAAGGGATGAGAGGTTGGTTCGTAAATCGTATGTATGTACCTATCACTATACATATGCAGTGTAGGTACATGTAGACGGTGGATTCTGCCCGATATTAAACGTCGCCTTTGTTCGAAAAAGGGTTCATTTTTCATCGTTCCAGCCTACGCGTAGGTTAATCATTTTTAAAGGACCAGCCGGCTGTCCGTCATGCTAACGTCCTTATATTAAATAGCTGACGTGCGAGTGAAACAGGGAATTAAATTTAAGAGGGTCAAGTCAAGGGGGGTTTCGTTCGACTGAAATAATGAAATGGTACGAGGGTGCAACTCGATATTTTATAACTAGATATTTTTCGATATCTGTTTCAGAGATGTTATAGTTCCCTTAAAAAGGTGACTCGAATCGGTGAAAAATGATTTTTAAATCGACGTAATCACAAGATTCGATTTACTTCTTTTTCTTTTTTTTTTTTTGTTCATCATTTTAGAGGAAAATTTTAAACTTTGGGTAATTTTTTTGCCGTGAAACTCGATCATCGTATATCGTCAGCGCGTTATTAATGTCATCCATTACTTCTCATCATGTTCGACAGTAGCTCCCTGGATCCCCGCTAATACAGAACCGCGACAAACCCTTTTTGTGTCCATTACAACTGCGCTAGCTGGACCCTTTAAAAGCCGTAAAATATTCGGGGAGTGGATTTAGATACGACCTGCACGCCGAAACGTGCTTTTCGTTATTTATATTTTCCCTGGGTGCCTAAAGAGAGAAAGAGAGAGAAAATAGAGAGAGAGAAAGAGAGAGAGAGTCACGCTTGTTACCGAGGCATTCCTATGCGTTTGCTCAACACCCTATGAGGTTTGTCAAGAGATATACTGCGAGCGTGAAATACTGACAAATTTGCGGATTCCTGAGCGGAACGGGTGTTTCGAGGACACGAAAACTCGACACCGCATGTATTGGGAATATATATATACCAACTCGTGTACAGACTGGGAGTCGTTTTTTCCTCCTATTTTTGATTTGTTTTTTAGTTTTTTTTTTTTTTTTTTTTTTTTTTGCGGGAGTATAAAAACTCGATTCGCATATCAAATTTCGGATTCCCTCGTAGCTCGAAACAAAGCAAGAAAGAAATCTCGTCTATTTTGAACTGCAGACATGTATGGCATGTACATACATACATACCTACATACATACACGGGTGTATATGTATGCAATTTATGTATGTACATACGTACCTATTCACGCACGGTTGCCTTTACGTGTATTAAATCCCGTAGGTACACCACCGTACGTGGTTTGGGAGGTAGGTAAAACGTGAATCGATTACACGTGCTAATGAAAGGTAAAGCTGTTTAAACCGCTCTCGAACACAAAGGCGAACAATCATACGGTTCATTAGCTCCTTTAAAAAAAATTAATTAAAATTTATAACGAATATATATAAAAAAATGAAAAAAATTGTTCGATGCAGATTACGGTCATTTTATAATCACTGCACTTGATCAACTGAACAATTCATTATTACCTAATTCTATCTTATACGAATGAGGGAAAAGTACAATACCACATTCCAGACAATGAGGGATATAAAAATATTCACTCAATTCAATTATTGTTGCGTATTTAACGATGGCTGCTACAGATTTTTTTTTTTCGTTTTCAAGAAACCGAGCAACGTACGTGGGTTGAAATTTAAATTTTTTACCTTTCTGAAATTTTTTTCTTTTTTTTTTTTGAAGGGATATTTAACAAGAGTAACAATTAGCGTATATGTTGTAAAAAAAAAAAAGTAAATTTTCGACACCCTTTATAACGGTGTGTATTATACGTACCCGTGATTGTACCTCGTCGCGTCAGCTTACAGAAATCACATTTTCGTCAAAACTCCAATCACTATACATTCAGAGAGTAACCGTAGAGAGCTGTCGCTCGCACGAGCATATTTTTTATTTTTTTATTTATTTATTTATTTTTTTTTTCATCCCCCAACGCCTTGTTAATTTGATCCTTTTATTCACCGTTGACATTTTTCAATGGGGTGGGATCTCAGTACCTGCGCGCATACCAAGCTTTTATCTATATTATAACCAACAGATCCTCAACATTTGTTACAATTTTTTTTTTTATCTCTCTCTCTATATTTTTATTTTTATTTTTTTGAAACAACTAACCCGATTGTTATATATTTCTTTTTTCAAAAAATAGATTAATAATGATTGTAGTCATAAACAATATCCGCGATATTTAACGATTTATCAAACCCTTATTCGAATCATCCTGAAAAATGATGAAACTAAAAAATATTGTTATAGACGTTACCTGCGACAGATATAAGTCTGATCTTTCGCTACAGGTTTCTTATAAGCGAGAGATGTTGGCATAATATCTCACCGCCTAATAGAAACGTTATGATGTTTTCAGGGGATCACATAAGATAAATACTCGGGGGCCTCAATAAGCCCCATAACGGACAGGGGATCTGGGATTATGGCATAAATACTGCCCGTAGAGGATATAACACGTACAATACCAAAATATCGTCAAATATCGCGAATATCCCTCTTCCTCTTTCTCTCCTCTGTATATATAAACAAGCTTTCAAAAAGAATTGAGATCCCCAGCTAATGCAGTTCGATATTTCGACTATCAAATCGACGTCTATTCTTCACGATATACGGTATTTCTATTTTTAAAATGACGAGATTAATCACTGACAAAAATAACTTTGACTAATTTTTTTTTTTTTTTTTGCACCGATGTGCCCTACTTAAGTCCAGAGATTAAATAGAATCGTGTCAAGCTCATTCTTGCTGCAGTATATAGTCGTGGCTGAACGCCAAAATGCAACCATTCGTTTGCGTAATTTAAAAGCAAAAAAGAAAAAAAAAATATCCCTAAGGAACGACTTTTTTTTAAAATCAAAAATAGATAAAAGGGAGTTAGCTATAGTTAGCCACGTTGCGAATCTACACCACCCTCTGTATATATAGACGTGGTACAGATTTCAGCAGCGAAGCCACAAGGGGATATAGCTTTAACTCGTCGTCGTGGTCCTCAAACTTCGATATTCCCTTGTCTCGACATCGACCCAGTTCCTAAAACTTAGTGGATAGATAACTTTATCGAAATTATATCTGTACCAATCATGCTACATGAATTACTTCGATAATGATCGGTGAATAATGTGTCTAAAAGTTCGTCACGAATTTGAACTTCCATCGTCATATTGTTAGTCGGAAATAAACAAGAAGTTAATTACTTGGTACAATAAATCCTGATGAAAAAAACTACCCTGCGAAATAAATTTAAAAAAAAAAGAAAGGGTTTAAAATACTTGCAGGTGACAATACCGAGTCGTTTGTTGCGTCTGCGAGTATTTTAAGGGTATATTTTTTTACCGCAAGGATAGAATTTTGCGGTTGAAATAAGAAGAGCAAGAGTAAAATAAAGAAGAAAAAGAA
Source organism: Macrophya annulata (assembly GCA_963924015.1). Taxonomy (NCBI): domain Eukaryota; kingdom Metazoa; phylum Arthropoda; class Insecta; order Hymenoptera; family Tenthredinidae; genus Macrophya; species Macrophya annulata. The sequence continues at coordinate 14,444,981 of OZ001263.1, read as the reverse complement.
GAAGAAGAAGTGATGCGAAGGTCCCCGCGTGGCCGAGTAATTACCCCATCCTCTTACTCTGACTAGACCAAGCAACCCCAGCCCAGTTGGATGACTGCCCAGCAGTTAACGTCAACGACAGAACTCGATCCCAGACTGCACACGCGAGGTTGTCAACCTGCGATACGGTCCAGGAGACAACGCCCTAACCGAAATATAGGCGATGATAAAACTTCGGTAGAAGAGGACCTTTGAAGTACTTCCGGTTCTACTAGCGAGGTTTGCGATTCGCTGCAGACTCGTTAGCCAAGACGATATCTTCATAGATATATTAGATTAAGAGCAAGAGCGGATGAAATCTCAGAGGGTAAGATTTTCACGGTTGAAATTGGGGTTTGCTACTCAAGAATTATTGTGCGAAAGATACAAAACCACGATATTCAAAAGATTCTTTGGTACCTACCCAAGGGAACCACTGAGTTTACTGCACCACTAATTCTCTTTCAATTAAAGTAAAGTAAAACTCTCAGCGGCCATCAGTCTCCATGGCGCGGTGCCGCGTTCCAGTTCCAACCACTTTGTTTTATTGTTTAAGTAAATTATTCTTTTTAATTGAAAGGTCCTTAATTTCCCTTCTCTTAATAATTAAGAGCGAAAATTTTTCTTTTAACACATTTTATTCTCTTCTACATGTTATCGTTATTATATGTGGCAGTGGACGAAAATCTTTAGTGTTTTATTATAAAAAATTGTACGAAGATACAGAGTTTGGTAAAGTTTGAATCGGTTAATTTTCTCCATGAGGTAATTTGATCGATAATATTCAAGTATTAGTTATAATGAGTTACCCGCGTAAACGCCAAATACAATCATCTTAGTACCGAATTACTGGAAATTAATTAAGCAGTCGCGTAAGGGGGTGGAAAAGGAGATCCTTAAGGGGTGAGACTATAACGTCGTAGCAAGAGGAGACAGGCGATGCGAAGCAGAGAAGAGAAGAGAAGAGAAGAGAAGAGAAGAGAAGAGAAGAGGAGAGCAGGGTAGATCGGAACGGGGGATGACTTGGCTAACTAGAGGCCTTTGAATATTACTCGCTCAACTCAGCAGATCTGTAAACCAATCAGTGACGCCTCACCGATACGAAGCCTAAGTCGGCCTAACTGGATTGCTTGACTAACTGCTTACTTGATTACTTGTTAGTTAGAGTAGCGAAGGATCTCTGCAGTAACTATATATAATACAAACCACCACACGGATAGCTAGTTAGCAGTGGTTAGACCATACACTTCGATCGTAAAAATTTTCACCCCCGTATACTGTAAGCTTGTTAAATTCTGAAGGTGACAGAAAATGAAAAAGAAGAACGAGACGAGGGAAAGGCGAAAAATGAAAGAGAAAAACACATGCATATATACTCTGCGGGGTGTACATAAAAATCACAAAGATATTAATAACGCTTGTTGTATAAAAAAAAATGCTGCAGGGTGAAATAAAAACCCGTATAAACAAATTGAGACTCGATTCGGCGAGGAAAGTCTACTAAATTTCACCCCTAACACGTCCAATCTAGACCAGCATCATATTTTTTGTAATTCCCAACGGACGAGGCGCGGTCCATCGCGTGGTCCATCGTGAACGAGATATTTGATACCTATAGCATCGCCAAACACAGGACACTGATTGTGTGCTTTGTCTCCGTAGAGACGGTAAAACTATAGACCTAATTAACTGGATGAGTCTAATTAAAATATGGACAATAATTAGACGGCAGGTTTCAACCCACGGACAGATGGGATTCGTACGTATGTATTGTTTGCTTACTGGACAGTTGTTGGATGCTGCGGGTTTGACTATCATTCCTGTCCACAAACACGGTTTGCGAATACGCCAATAAAGAGAATGTTTCGATGTTTGGTGACACCTAATTATTTCACGATGTGTATACCTGCGGCAAGCTTTTGTGGCACACCGCCCAATCGCTCTTTGTGTTATCCTATATACCACAAAGAGAGATAGCGAAAGAGAGGAAAGAGAAAGAGACGAAGAGAAGGAGAGAGAAACAGAGAGAGAGAGAGAGGAAAAACTCGTCACGATAATACCGAGCCGATTCAACGTTTTCAAAAAGCTTTTTACAGATTAGAATACCCTTGTATATAACACGCCGTGTGAAATTCGGTATCCAAGTCCCGAAAAAAAATAAAAAAATAATATATACATACATCTCCTTCTATTACGACAGGAATTATTTCAGGAGATTGAACATAGAAATTTTATTTATCAACCTATCAGGAAATTCGGTAATATACCAATGGATAAGTAGAAGAAAAAAAATGTAATTCTGCGAATATCATGAACGTTCTCACAGAATTTCGAACATTGAAATTCAAGACGCATCTTAATTTTACGAGGTAAACTCGGTATACGGGCCACCCCTTATATAACGTTGAGAACCTGTTGCCTTGTTCGTATTGCGACCCCTATTTTAACGCGGTTCATTTAATCTATGAGAAACTATGCGGAGTCCAAAGATTTTTTTGGTCAGAAGTAATTGGATCGGTTCGTTCACATAGCTGCACAGGATCATATCAGAACGGCTAAGAGGTAACCATTAAAAATAATTTGAATCCATTGACATGTGAAGGTAGAAAAATTGTGGATAAATAAAAAAAAATAAAAATAAAAATTATAGGAAGCAGTCAATTTTCATCATGGCTGAATATACCTATATATATATCGGTTCGAAATTGTTTTTTTTTAAATATTTTTTTCAACGATATTTATACTGTTAACTACGTCTTATTAATATTTATCCCCAGTAACCACGCGCGATGTCAAAATTGATCAGACTTTTTCTTCTTCAACCCCGGCTAGAGTAACAATCGGAGAGAAAATATTATAAACTAATATTTACCTTTCGGGTTACCCCCTTCGTTTTTCTCGGCTCAGGGCATTCATTCTTTCGACGAGGCGTTCCCTCTAACATGATTACGTGCGGACGTGATTTATTAAAACGTTGATATTGCCTCCATAAACAGTATCTGCAAACCGAGCATACCCCGATGCAACGATATGAATACTCAATGAATTTTCTAAGCGATTTCCGATCTCATTCAATCGGATATTAATATTAATAAATAACACTCGAAATTTCTACGAAGAACAAAAGAGAAAAAAAAAAAAATAAAAAAGAAAGAAAATTTATTCAACTGTTATATATATTCATGAAAGATATACACAAAATACTTACGGATTATAAAACGGTGGATAACTGGTCTTCACACTGTCAACTGGTCCGCGTAACGCGAGCTTTATCCCATTGTGTCGAACTTTCGAACAGTTAAAATGCAACAATCGCTAGCAATTTGGGGTACAATGGATAAGGTGCGATGCCGCCTGGTTGACCACATTGTGGACGATGCAGAGAGGGGTAAAAGACGATTTGCATGGTTACCGGTCTTCCTCTAGTCTGTCTCGTCACGCTCGAACAGTGGGTATCTATACATATGTGTCATACGTAATTGGAAAATGGTTATTATTCTCTTCTCCGTACCTTGTTTAAATGGGATGTTGAACCAAAGTAGATGGCTGGGCTCGCGACTGAGAAAGGATAAATGGTCCGGTTGAAGGGCGATCTCATTGTTACAATTACGTCTGTGGTCCCAAGAGAGGTCGACCCCAACTTTCATCCACTAAAAATAAAAATATAAATAAAAAGATAAATAAAACTAAAGAGATTTGATCCAGCAGGTACTGGCAGGCTCCCTATGTCCCACATTTTATTCACCCCTTAAGAAACAAGACGACGGGGTGAACTAAGCGGACTGAGTAGGTATAGTCATCCGTTGCATCAGAACGTTGAAAAGAAATAATAATACCACATTGAATCAGGTTTATATCAAGGTCTGTAAGAACAGCGACGTGTTTGTTCGTTTGTATGATCAGATGTGGTTTAGTGAGATGGCCTGGTTTAATCTCCACTTCGCCGAGACCATCCTTGAAATACTTTTTGATCGGTAAATATTTTCGTTACGATTGCGAGAACACATAGAAAAAATCTTTTTCCACTATGGTTCATGAAGTAAATACCTTTTTGTCATCAAGTACATACGTATAATTCGTTGTATATAGGGATTCGGATTGGCCGTATATACATATATACGGACGGATGGACGTATGTATGATGGCGAGAGTGGCAATTTAGAATTTCTTCTATCGTCTATTGAAAACTGTCATGGGAACTCATAACCCTTTGAGCTTTGAATTCGGTGTTATCGCGTCCCGGCGGGCCTGCCTACCTCCTGTGAATGCACGGATAATCCTCATTCGGGTATCGCACGACGAGACAATACCCGGCTTACACTTCATACTCCTCTATTCCTGGCTCAATTCCTTTGTGTATAATCTACAGTAAACGTAACACGAGTTTTAATATACAACGTGACGTATAGAGTAGGTACCGTGACTACGTTTTATATCTTCACACAATCGTGCAGATCGATTCGAAGAAGTTTCAAACTCAGAACTATATTACAATCTACATAATTAAAACGTCAATCAATATTACGCGAAGCTTAACGGAATCGACAGAATTCAACTTGATGTAGGTACTACAGAATTATAAAAATTTTATGAAGATAATCGATATCGATTATATATGAAAAAAAAAAAAAAAAAAAATCTTGTAGGTATCTACTTCTTGACTCTGTATATATGAGCTGAGATATTGATAACAGTAAAGTTAGTGAAACTTACACAATGGAATTTAGACGAAGATTGCTTGGGTTCAGCTCGAGCTTCAACACGATCCATATTCTATCAAGGCAAGGCTTTTGGTGTGTACTTCTATACACGTATATATATATATATATACATCGATGGTATGCGTACATACTGACTAGACGCTAATCATATCCGTTCCTCATCCTTTGTTCGAGGGAAAACCGAACTGAGAAGGACGTGTATAGGTATATTAAACATCGTCGATCGATGTGCATATTAATTATTAAAAATATTAGCTCTAGGTATCGAAAAAGCTTCGTGGAATTAATCCCCAAGGCACTGATATCGCCTCTTTAAAAAATAAAGTAAAAGAGCAAAAAAATATTCAAAATAAGTGGAACGAAACAGCATATGTATAGAGAGCATCACAGGCACTGACCACCAGGGATTACGATATGAATAATAATCACGTAGTATTCAAATCAGACGATATTTTCGACAGGATCTCCATCCCGCACGTGGCTCGAGGGTTATACGTTAGCTGAAACGATGATCATGTGTTATTATTACATCCAAAAGCCCAAGGCAACCAGATGTAGCAGTAATACGTACCGATTCTTGTCCTTCATGTGTATGGTATACGTTTTTGATATCCCTTTCTGAATTCATTTGCAGAAAATGAACGTTGAAAAAATTTCTTTTCAAGTCTTCTCTTTGACGTTCTACGTCACCTTTTTTTTTACACACAGTTTTACAATTTTTTTTTTTTATTTTTGTTTTTTTATGAAATCAAGGTACCTTGTTTTCGCCTTTTTACACTCACACTTTTTAACTCCTCTTCGATGTTTATTCCGGGCTTGTTACTTTCTTAATCCGTGCGTGTATCATCGAGTGGTTTTTACGTCGTCTTCACAGTGTGTTACCTCCGAACAATATATGGGGTTATAAATAGTTGAATAGTTTTTCCGAGTGAATTGAAACGATTGATAAAATCAACGACGAGGAATCACTCGAAGAAATTCCACTCATAAGGGCAAAGAGGTATGAAAAAAGGCTTTGATAAGTATGGGGACTAATAAGGTACTCGTCGGGTAAGTCGAGGAAGAGTGAATTGGAAATTTTTTTTATTATACGGGGGAAATTGTCCCGAATAAAAAGAAAACAAAAAAAAAAAAAATGTAAAAATTCTTTTTTTCTTTCATATCTCGACGTACGAGAGGGAGGCCACTCGAGTTACACAAAGGGGGGTCCGACACTCTGAAAGGCATAAATAATGATCATTTTTGTACAATCCTACTTGAGTTTTGTTACCGGTGCCGAAGTACCCTCGAAAAAAATAAAAAAAAATAAAAAAAAAACTGAAATTCCCTTCGCAAACGTGATGCAAACCTCGGGTGGATTTGATGCCCAGGACCTGCAGGGATTCGTCGATCTTTTGATTTGCGGCAGATGAGTACCTCGAATGAATGAATGAATGAATGAATGAATAAACCTACCCAGCTGCAGATTTCGAAGGATTAAAACAGGCTGTGGCCTTACCTTGAAATAAATTTTCTACCAGTAACCTTTCTTTATCTCCCTTTCCTTCGCGGGTTGCCCTTTTGAGTAGCATCCTTTTGCGAGTCCCAACCTACTTCAATAGGGATTCGGTATGAATACCGAATAGGCGCACGAGGTCAGAGGTCCGAAGCGGTGATCCACTGAAAGATTCCTCCCTATAGGTAACCTTCTATTTTTCTTATCTTCTCATGTCAGATTTAATCAACGTATATCCTACATAGGTAGGTATAGCCTTTATCGTACTTTATGTAAAGAATTTAAAGAACTAAAGAAACCAAACAAAAAAAAAAAAAAAAAATGGAAATGGTGTACTTAATTATTTGTTACGATAAAAAGTTGGACTTTTTTTTTTCTTTTTTTTTTCTTTTTTTCGAAGCAGATATATTTTACTCTTCCTGCGGGGTACCCATTCCTGTTAATTGAATATTCATACGCTACACGAGTATATTTACATTTTAGTAAATTATCATATCAGCCTTCCGCGAAACGGTGTTTGCGGTCGGAGGGGGTAGAACTTATACTTGAGGTTGTTAAATCTGTTAGGATTGCCCCACGATGCGAACAGAGCGAACCGAGTGAAGCGTGCTTATAGCGTGGTTGGTATAAGACAGATATATGTATGCAGAAGTAACGTAACGTATATGTATGTATGTTAGTCGAGTTTAGGGTATATATATATAATACTATCTCTGCCTACTTAATGCAATGTTTGCCCGTTTTGCCCGTTCGTTTTCGTAAGCGTGCATGTATGATTTTAGGAGTAGGTAACGTACGTACATACATAACCAGATTGCGGGGTCGTAGAATTAGGTACGTTACGTATACATACAAACCTACATACCTACTCGATTCACCGGCCAAGAATACAAACATAAAACTTTACGGTTTGGTAACAATTAAAGCTACTGGATAGCCAAAATTCACATCGTATATTATATTATAAGCAAACGTTATTGCATATGAACATTGAACGAGGACGTTTATCATTGGATGTTGCTACCATCGATGCCCCAGGGGTTTCTTTTTTTCCGAGCTCTTAGTTTATTTGTAAAAGACGATCAAACGATGTATTCTTAGTGGTAACCTTCAGCTGCATACGTAGTTAGTTTAAAACTGAATTTAACCGAGCCCTTGACCACGGGACAACCCTGACGTGTGTGATGCATGTTTGCAAGCACTCAGGAGGGGCCTTCCCCATCGGCCATGTTGGTTCCCAATTAAACAAATGCCGAGCGCACTCGAGGCTCGAGAACCCCTCGCTTAGCTTTTGCAAGGGGATGATGTGGCGTCGGCGTCGGGATCGGCGTCGGCGTCGTTGGAGTTAGCGTTAGTGGCACACGTGTCGCACGGTAGGTTACTGCAACAGTGTACGATCGGTTATTCTGACTCTGTTATACGTTACATTCGGGATCCATTCCATTCCTCTTCCCTTCCCAAACCTCTCACGATCATCGATGTGTGTGTGTGTGTGTGTGTACTTTTGCCACACACAGTGCTGTTTGAATTCATAATTTTTAACACACGACTGGAACATCTAATTGAATGAAATACTCGCTCCCCTCCCCCCCTTGTTTGCGCATTGTCTGTTCGAAGGTGGCTTTTCGATTTCACGTTTCCTTAAGCACAGTGCGTACCCTGACTTCCGTTGATTATTAATTTCGGACCTTTTTTCCGCCCCTTTGAGTATCCCCCGTGGTTCTTCTTTATTTATTTTTATTTTTTTGCTTTCTACTCCGGAATTTTTCAGAGCTAGTCGATATATAGGTACATGACATTGCTGTGGAAAAACCGGACCTTGTTATCGCAAGTCTGTAAGAAACATCAACATTCTGAAAATTTATGAGACACAAGCAAACAGAGTTTCTCAAAGCTGAGAATTGGTGCATTTATAATTTTCGCGAACAGACATCGATGGTTTGCTAATCCTGGACAGTTTCAAATTTTCATCATTAATTTATCTCGTAATTTGTACTTACTGTGAAAAATTTATTCCTATGTAGTGAAAATAATTTAAGGATGAACGATGGACTTATCATCAGCTTTTTTTTTCACCATATGCCGAAATGCATGTTCACCCGGGGGTAAAGGTAAAGATGTCTTTCAAGGAAAACAGTGAAGGCATAAAATGAAGAGAAGAATTTTATTCCATTTACAACACGAATATTGAATATTCGATATTTAATTAGGTTCACACATGAAATAAAGAAAATATAATAACAATATGTTAGAGTTTTACCAATTATTGCTGTAGTCAATTTGCCAGCTTATGCCACAGGTATTTGCCAGTTTATCAGTCCTTACAACACTTTGATGGTTCAATGCATTTGCCTTTCTTATTCAGTACGAAACCTGGCTTACACTGACAGCCTACTACGCATTGCTGCAAAGATAAAGAAAAAATGTTTATATCGATTGTCGGAAAATCAATCTTCACTAATCGATTTTTTCTCATTCTAACCAATGTACAAATTTTCGGTCCAAGGTCTTCGCAGGTCTTAGGACACGCTGTTCCACATTCTGTCCATTCTGCATTTTTCCCACAACACTCTGATGGTCGAACGCATCTACGTCTTTTGTTCAGAAGGAAACCTGGCTTACACTGGCAGCCTATTACGCATTGCTGCAAAGAAAAAATAAAGAAATATTTGTATCGATTGTAGAGTAATCGATATTTACTAATCGATCTCTTTCCATACTAACTCTGGTACAAGCCCCTGGATTAGGGTCTTTGCAAGTCGCAGGACACGCCGTTCCACATTCTGTCCATTCTGCATTTTCCCTGCACCGGTTACACCTACTATCCTCAGTTGCATCTGAAGATATTTACAAGTCGTTAGAGGTACCCACATGTAAAAAGGTTAAAAGTGAAATAAAAACGACGGATCTGCTTTGCAGACTTTAACTCAAAAACAAAAAAGATCCGCATGATAATCTTGAACTGAATTATTTCAAATCAACTCAATTTAAACCAGTTTTTGTAAGAATCATAGTTTATAGTGTTGAAGTTTATAAATAAAACGGCGATGGACGCTGCTACGAAAATCTTTAACACGTCGATAAGATTTTGATGTAGGGAAGTTTTTCACAGCACCGATTATCGACGTACCAAAATAGTTTCGTTTCGAAGAATACAAATGAAAATTTTTATCAGGTACTTACGGACGGCGACGAGGAGTAACCCCACGATTGAGATAAGTAACGCTGCGTTCATTTTAAAGTCTGCACAGTTGTCGTACATTCATTTTTCTGCAAGCTCTTTATATACTTTTGATTGTCGAAGGTTATCTATCTTCGAATTTCGTGATACGTTGTTCCAATAAAAATGTATACTCATGTTATGAAAGAAAATATTTTTAATATTGCCTCTACCTACACCTTGCAACAGTTTCTCACCTGTGACATTATTTTATTATTAGTACGTATATTATGTCTACAAGCAAGTGGGACATTTCATTATTTTACTTATTTAGGAAAAATATTAAACGCATGTCAAACGGTTTGAAAATATTAAATTCAATAAAATAAATGATCTGTTACTGTTATCTTATTCTTAGTACGTATAATATTTATGTCTTCAAGTAAATGGGACATTTCATTATTTGTACTTATCAAGAAAAAATATTCAACGCATGCCAAAACAGTGCGAAAATATCCAATTCAATAAAATAAACGATCTTTTATCCAAGTGTGTAAAAGTTTTCAAAGTTTGAAATTTTTGTACAATGCTCGCCTCGTAGATTGAAATTACGTAATTCTCTGACTTTCCCACCCGATACTAAAAGTGGTTAACTTGGTTAAATATGTACAAACATTTTTAACCGTATTACACAATAAATATAAAATTGTGTAATCGACTCCAATTGTGAAATGTGTTGCCAGATTGACGACACTTCTTAGAAAATTTTCTGCAAAATGTAACATAGACTCGATATCATCGGAGATATATATATACGAATAAGTACTCACAGCATCGTGAAGTCCGTCCAATACCTCTTTACTTCATTCTCTACAGGCAGATTGTATTACCCTAATCAAATATTTGACCAGCACTCTCTCACTCGCTTCCTCTTCCGGATCAAGTTGTTTGACTTAACAATTGTTTAGCTGCATCTTATATCTCTTGGCGAATTATCTAAACGCTGGACCTATCATACCGGGACTCGTTTAGGATAGCGATTCGATTTACTTAGTGTAAAAATTTATTCGTATGTAATGAAAATTCGTGTTTGCCCTGCAGTGAAGATAAAGACATTTTTTTAAGGAAAAATGTGAAGATAGAATATGACGAGAAGAATTTTATTCCATTTGCAACATAGATATTAAATATTCGATGTTTAATTAGGTCTAAACGTGAAATAAAGAAAATTTAATAACAATATGCTAGAGTTTTGCCAATAAATATTGTAATCAATTTGTCAGTTTATGCCAGAGGTTATAATTCGCGAATTTATCAGTCTTTACAACAGTCTGATGGTCGAATGCATTTGCCTTTGTTATTCAACACGAAGCCCTCCTTACACTGGCAGCCTATTACGCATTGCTGTAAAAAAAAAAAAGAGAAGAAATGCTTGTATCGATTGCAGAAAAAGACGATATTTACTAATCGCGATCTCTTCCCATACCAACCTTAGTACAAAATGTAGGATTAGGCTTTTCGCAGGACTTAGGACACGCCGTTCCACATTCTGTCCATTCTTCATTTTCCTCGCACTGTCTGCACCCTGGGTCCTCATTGGCATCTAAAGAAATTTTCAAGTCATTACAGGTACTCACTTGTAAAAAAGTTAAAAGCTGCTATCGTAATCTGCATGCCAATTTTATGCTAAATATTTTTTCGAATGAATTCAATTCATATACAACTTTGTTAAAAACGTCAAAGTTTATAGAGTAACGAAATTATACGGTGATTGACGCTGCTACTACAATCTTTAACATGTTCAAATTGTTTCAATGATCTCAGCACACATTTTTATATGTCGTACAAGCATAATTTTCTACTGAGTAACTTGAAATATACCGAGTCTTGCAGTAGGTAAAATATTTTTATTTCCAAGAATATAAATAAGAATTTTTATCAGGTATGTACTTACGGACGTTGACGAGGAGTAACCCCACAATTGAGATAAGTAATACCGCGTTCATTTTCAAGTCCGTATGCTTGTGCATTGGTACATTCAGTTTTGCGGAAGCTCTTTATATACTTTTGACTATCAACGGTTATCTATATCTTCAAATTCCGTGCAACGAGTATTAAAGGAAATGCATGATCATGTGATGAAACGATTTACTTTTAATATTGCCTTTACCTATACGTCTTGCAACATATTCTCACCTGTGACATTATTTCATTCTTAGTACGTATATTATGTCTCCAAGTAAATGAGGTGATGCTGGATATTCGATGTTTAATCTTGTATGTATGTATGTGTCTGTAATTCTCAATAATACATCGATATTTCACTGCTTTACTGCTTAGTTACGAAGTGGCAGTATTTTCTCAATGCTATGAATATTTCCGAAGCTCAAATAATGTCAAATACTGTTACAAGGCTACTCGAATGCAAACATTTTTAATACAATGAATATTTCTAAAAGTCAAATAATGTCAAATAAGATATATTGTTACAAGGCTGCTAAAATGCAAACATTTTTAATGTTTCTACACGGAGCGATACCCCACTGCATAAATATTCTTATCATTCGAACGTGTCGACCGGGCTATTCGACAAAACTATATAAACGGTTTTGTCACGAAACGTTCTGAAGTAAGTTCACGATATTCAATATGAGAACAGCTTTACTTGTCTACGTCACAGGGTCATTCCTAATTATTACCGTTTGTAAGTACATACTTACGTACGACTTAAAACTCTCTCCGTAAATGTAAAACATTGATTTTTAATATCAGTCTAGTTGCTAGACTGATTTACTTATTTTATTTATCTTTTAAAAATGTTGAAAAGCTGGACTTAAAGACGTAGATATATCTGTCTCACAAAATAATCTAGTAAATAATATCAATATTGCTTCCAATCCCAGTTGGTGGCGCAGTACTTACGCCAACGCCAACGCCAACGCCAGCACCTCCGATTAAATGTGGATGCAATATGGTCGCCACACCATGTAACCCGTGTAATCAAGTCTGCAATGAAGAACCGAGATTTTGTGCATTGGTAATTATCACAGTCTATAAATACTTGTCAACTGAATTTGGAATAGAATATAAATATTCATAATCCGAAACCATATTGTTATTTATAATTGAATAAAATTTTTGAGGATCAGTTCATGATCATTAATAGGCTTTATTATTTTTATTTTCAGTTCTGTGTTGAGGAGGTGAAATTTTGCGCATGCAAACCTGGCTACCGTCTGCTTAATTCAAATAGTACATCTTGCATTCCAGACGACAAATGTCCAAAGCCAAAACCGACTTGCCCATCCGATAGTCAAAGTGGTTAACTTGATTAAATATGTACAGTAATGTTCATTAATGGAGTCCACAGTGGCTCACTATTTTTTTTGGACCAAAACTAAAACGAGCTTTCACTATCGCAATAATTTAATGTGCCTATGTCCAACCAAGCAGTAGCCAAAAAACAATTGAACCCAATTATATTGTACATACAAACATGTTCAAACGTATTATACAATAAATATAAAATTATGTAATCGATTCCAATTGTGAACTGTGTTATCAGATTTATTTCACCATGTCAAAATTTCCTCTCATTTCCCAAAAAAAAATAAATAAAAAAAATAAAAAAATAATAATTTTCTGCAAAACGTTACCACAAACTCAAAATCATCTGATATATCATCTCACAGCTTTGTGAAGTCCGTCTAATACCTCTTAACTTTACTCTCTGCAGGCGGATTGTATTACCTTAATCAAATATTTGACGAGCACTCTCTCACTCGCTTCCTCTTTTGGGTCAAGCTATTTGACTTACCAATTGTTTGGCCGTATCTCATCTCTCGACGAATTATCTAAACGCTGGACTCGCCATACCGAACTCGTTTACGATAGCGATTACATACTAACGTCAGCATTGCTTAACCTAACTCAATCGGGCCTACGAGTATACCAATCCTCTGGATAACCGAGGGCGAAACGATAAACGGTAACTCGATGATTGGTCAGTACTCTAAAAAGCACCGTATATATTATCCAAGTAAATGTATTAATGTACATACACACACATACGTACGTAAACTGTGTTACTAACGATATATTAGCATCAGGGGAGTTCGGATGGACTTGATAAAAGTTTTCGTTTAGTTTAATGAGAAATTCTTTAAAGTCATGTCGGTATAATCGCCGCATCAAGATTTAACCTATTGGAAAATCGGTAGCGAGTTTTACAGTATTCGATAGTTATAAAATAATTTTCTTTTAATAGCAACGATCCGTCCCTCAAAGTACTCGATTTTTTCAGTAAAAATAAAAAATCTTTGAGACCGGTTATAGAGCCAGTGCTTGTATTGATAGACACACTTGCAACTTATTGTTCGATCGCTTTATACTGAAAGAGAGGCTTTCCAATCTGAATGACTAATCATTACCGAGCTGGACATTGTTTGAGCAACTACGAAGAGCGCTCTTCTCGTCGGAGTAAAAAAGGCCAGTGAAGGGCCATAAGTACTCGACTGACGATGGCACAATGACGCACATAACTGTGCTATATATATGCTACTCTTGAGAATATGTGTGTCAGTATTAATCGACAAGATGGGTCCCCCGGAAATAAATTAATATTTTTTTTTTTTCTTTTTTTTTTTCCTAAAAAGAGTAGAACGATGTTTCGTTCGTAGGAAATTGTAGAATCGGTAATTTTGGTAGCGATTAAACACAGCGGTGTAGTTAATTCCGTTTGTGGTAAAACGGGGAATTCGAATTTCCGAGAGATCGTATTTGGATGAAGGTAGCGTACCTCGGGTAGCGCCTATTTCAAGAATAATTAGAAATTCTGTCACCTTCATTCGCCTCCCTTCGTAGATCCTAACTTTATCCTGCCGGAAACTCTGCAGCTGAGACAAAGTCTCTGATTATCTCCGTGATTGACTTCGGGATACGCAAAACTCTCTCTCTCTCTGTCTAATTTTCTCTTACTCAGACACTATGCTGTTGAAACAGGAAAATTCGAGCACGAAAATCGGGGATAGTATAGCTGAATAATCAGGATTAAGATAAAGCCGATGAATAATGAAGTAGACAAACAAATGAATAAATGTAGACCCGATAATTCCGGGAAAGAATAAAATCCATTGAATTAAAGTCCGAAATTTTATCTCGAGAGAAATCAAATGCTAATCATCTTTCGATCTTTGCCATTGAAGGCTCAAAACGTATCTTCTCTAAAACTGATCAAGCAGATGGATTTTCGTCTAAACTCTGGAGTTTCAAAAACTGTGATATTTTCGTATCGTAATTATTTATGCATCATGGTGGTAGTTGTTGTCATTCGTATTCCGCAAACTTTATTGGCGGGAAATCCAAGCCCACCCTTGGTTCGCAGCTTAAGGTCTTGGCTAAATCTGCAGGGTGACGGTGTAATCTTGTCGCCACCCCATGGGAAGAGAACTTGAGACGGTACGAGACGCAGTAGTAATTACACATTGATTAAACTTTTGTGGATATAATAGGTCGTTAATAGACAGATAACGAGGTAGGTAAAACGGGTAAAGACCGATTTTAGTGTGCGAAATTGCTGCTCCAGTACCATTTAATGTCACAAATTTATCGAAACTAGCGACAATCAGTATAAGGTAGGGATTTTGGTACAGAAATAACTTGTTTCCGCAAATTACTTTTGAACAAAAAAAAAAAAAAAATGAAAAAGAACAAAACGGGTGAATATCCCGCGAGCGAACTACGTCACAGTTTTCTAATTAATAAGTTTTTTACCTAGAATCGTATTACCGTTCTGGCACATACGATTCGGCAGATGGCGAGACCGTTGTAATTCCGCAAGTGCGATAAGCGATAAAATCCTTCAGGGTTGAAATACCGGTGGGCAAAAGGGACACGTAAACAACGAAATTCGTCACTTAAACGCCGAGTTTAACGGGCCGAACTTCGCTGCTAACTATCGCATTAAAAGTCGCTAACAGCCAATTTCGCGTCTTCGACTTTTCGCCGGGCTTAAGACGCGGCTAACTTTTCCCCTCTCTTTATTTCTCTCTTTCTGAACAGGGTGGTCGGTGATTGGTAAGTCGTAGCGGGTCAGTGGGCCAGCGAGCTTTTCGTTGCTCGTCATTCTCGACAACGAAAGGGGGTGCAACAGCCACGAAATACTACGACGAAAGGGGCTGAAGAAAACTCGGACGAATACGAACCTAAACGAGCTTTCGACCCACCAGCTAGTTCGCCAATTGAGTTTTCCGTTGTCACCGACTGACGACGACGACGACAACGACGACAACGACGACGACGACGAGGTTGTCGGAAAGCTCGAAGGGGGATAGCCGAGGGGAGTTTTAGGAGACGGATCTCCTGAGGGAAGAGACGAGGCGCTGAATAGGACGCGAGACAATGGGGAACGTCGAGATTGCATGCCGAGTTTTCCGAGTAATTAAGCCGCAGCATTTCTGTATATATCCCCGTTGTATTATTGTAAAGCTTTATTTTTGGGAGTAATGCCACAGGGATGACGTGTACGTACTCGAGCATTGTTTCATTCGGTATGTCGAAAAAACGTCGAATGCTCCGAATGCAACCCCCCTTTCCCCCCTCAAAAAAAAAAAAAAAAAAAAAAAAGTTAAAATAAAATATCCAAAAATTTATTTTTTCCTTTTTTATTCACCAACTCCGAACATTAATTCTAACTTCGTTCTTTACCGCTGATAAAAGTTCGCGTTATCTGAAGAATTTCAAGAAGGTCAGTAACAGGGTTAGACCCATCGCCAATTGTGATTAACCCGCTGACCTGAAAATTGTAATCAAGAGTACCTACATTGAATTAACCGATCGTTACCCTCGATCAAGGACTCCCCAGTACAAATCAGATTACATGAAAGAGATAGAACATGAAGGCCATGAGATTTTCGAGATGTTATTCAAAAATTGAAGCAGAATTTTATTTTATTACATTTAAAGCCAGTAAAACGGAAATTTCTGTACTCTTATCTTCTCCTCAATAGATATGACGGGTCGTATACGTATATATATGTATACATATATGTATATGAAGTATGCAAAACCGGATGACAGTAAATGCATACGCATTTTAAAATATATATATATATATATATTTATTTATATCTGTTGAATATTGTTATAGTTATTAACTTTTGAACGTGCATTTTAATATATAGGTGTTATATCTAACGGGTACCGGATGTCGTTAAGAATATCGTTTCCGTCAACGAAACTGAATTGATGAGTTAATTTGAACGGTTAAAGGAAAGGAGAAGTACGGGGTAGGGCGGGTATGCCGGTCTGCGTCCCCGTTTCGCTAAGTGACCAATAATATATTGCGTTTGACCGCAGGAAACTCAATTTCGACAAACAGCTTTTGGGAGGCTTTTGGTCTATGGCGATATTTGTGTCAAGTCGCCTAGAGCCAAGCACTAAAACTTGTAGCCTGGACCAAGGAGGACCAAGAAAAGACTGATTCACTATCGCGATACTTGCGACGACGACCAAATAGCATTTAGGCTAAAAGCAAACGCGGATTCGGAAACAGTCAGAATTGATCACTAGGCTTACGTTGACAAAGTGGAGGCGACTTTCTTACTAGCTGCAACCTTTGTCTCGACTGAGCCTGGACTTTACTAGGATTTCACAAGATAATTGGCTTACGTACCTACTTCGGCCAGGCTCTTCGCCGTCAATTAATGCTCATAATTTCATTAGTTCCAGCCCATGCCCTTCCAGGACACAAAGATATCTGACGTATTTTGATCACTCATACACAACAAATTGTACACTCACAGAAATTTCGGTTAATGACCCCAAACCTCGATTGTTAATCTAGTTTTTCGCTGCACTTATAGATAAGTTAAAAAAAATTAACACATTGAAAATACTCGAGGGTGAATAATATGTCGCATATGTCTAATCGACCCATCCGCCTGTGTTCACGGGAAAGAGATTATAGGTATTTAAATAAGATATGGATATCCGGTGATTTAAGGTAATGAAAGTTGAATGATAAATTTCAATCATCGTTTCGGGCATAACCGATTTGTATAAAAAGCTGGTGAAAAAATTCTGAAGAATAGTTACAGCTAAAAAAATACATCAGCAACATGTCCGGAATGGTTTTAACGCTCCTCATATTCGCCTTGACTTATACAGTTTGCGGTGAGAATGTGATCAAAAAATTTTAGAAAGACTGAAATTATGAATGGCGATTAAAATCGGCATTTAAAAAATTAAATTTTATTAATAATAAATATTTTTTTTAGTCGCCCAAGAGGAGATTTGCGGACCAAACGAAGTTTATAGATCATGTGGATCAGCGTGTCCACCGACTTGTCGTAATCCTAATACTGCTGCGTCTCATTGCATCGCTGTTAGTATCGAAAATTAAAAATTAAAAGACTGTACTTAATTTAACTTATGAGTAAAACTGTCCTGTTTTTAAGTGAGGCAAAAATTAGTTGCTGCTGTTTTCGATTATTGCCAATTTTATTTATTTTGTGTCTCTGTTTCAGCTCTGTGTTAATGGCTGTTTCTGCAAAAACGGTTATCTGCGGGACGAACGTACGAGAAGATGTGTCCGACCTCAACAGTGTCCAAGATATTAGACGAGGTTTTTTCTGTTGGATAAACGGATTTATATATCGACCATTGCAACAAAATGACCATTACGAGAGCTGGACTTATGTTTAGTAATCCTAAATTTATTGATTTATTGTTTATTTGATTATTAATATTTGAAATAAAAAACTTCAATTTGCCGAAATCTGCTACTACTGATTCGTTTTTCGATATTCTTTTTGGCAAGCTGACCAAGTTCTATTTCCTATCACCGTCTGTTCTCGATGAGATGAAAGAAATTTTAATACACAAGGCGACCATCGTGATTATGGACAAGAATTCAAACCTTGAAAATTTTTATAATCATTTGTTTTTTTGGGTTGAATTTTTTCGAATCGCTTGACCTGAATTTAATATTCGTTTTTTTTCCAGATAATTGAAATAATGAAATGTCCCACTTGCTTGAAGCCATATAGGTATACGTACGTATACTATATGAATAAAATAATGTCGCAGGCGAGGAACTGCTATAAGGCGTACGTCAAGTAAATATTTAAAGTAATTCGTTTCATAACATGAATATGCATTTCGTTCGAACGACGTCGAATGGAATTCAAAGATAAAGAACCGTTGATAATCGGAAAATATATATAAAGAGCTTACACAAGTAAAAATTTATCACAAGTATACGGACTTCAAAATGAACGCAGTGTTACGTTTTACAATCGTAGGGTTACTCCTCGTCGCCGTGCGTAAGTACTTAATAAAAATTATTTATTTTTTTTTTTTTTTTGTGGGTTGAAGTTTGCAAAGTGATCAACAGATTAGTCATATTTATTTGACGTTTAACTTTTTCACATCTGGACACCTGTATTTCTTCAGATTCATCTGAGGATAAAAACTGTGGACGATGCGGGAAAAATGAAGAATGGACAACATGTGGAACGGCGTGTCCTAAGACCTGCAACAACCCTAATCCGACAATTTGTACCTTGGTTAGTATGAGAAGATATCACGATTAGTAAATATCGTCTTATTCTACAATCGATACAAGCATTTCTTCTTCATTTTTTTTACAGCAATGCGTAATAGGCTGCCAGTGTAAGGAGGGCTTCGTGTTGAATAACAGAGGCAAATGCATCCGACCATCGGCCTGTTATGAATACTGATGAACTGGCGAATTACCTGTGGCATACACTGGCAAATCGCACCACAACATTAATTGGCAAAACTCTAACATATTGTTATTATATTATCTTTATTTCATGTGTGCACCAAATTAAATATCGAATATTCAATATCCATTTTGTAAATGGAATAAAATTCTTCTCGTCATTTTATACCTTTACTTTTTTCCTTGAAAGACATCTTTACCTTTACCCCCGGGTGAACATGCATTTCGGCATATGGTGAAAAAAAAAAGCTTATGATAACTCCATCGTTCATCCTTAAATTATTTTCACCACATACGAATAAATTTTTTACAGTAAGTACAAATTACGAGATAAATTAATGATGAAAATTTGAAACTGTCCAGGATTAGCAAACCATCGATATCTGTTTGCGAATATTATAAATGCGCCAATTCTCAGCTTTGAGAAACTCTGTTTGCTTGTGTCTCATAAATTTTCAGAGTGTTGATGTTTCTTACAGTCTTACGATAACAAGATCCGGCTTCTCAACACCAATGTCGTATATATTTATTATAACAACACGATCTGCACCCAGAGATAGTGCACAACATATCTTAATACGTGCATAAATGACTTTTTCTTAAAGAAGAACCCAATAACATTACTCCCCACATTGAAAAATGAACGATAAATATACTTAAATACATAAACATCTCCATTTGGGGGTGATAAACGAATTTAACTCTCAGCTGAACAAGTTATAAATAAATGATGGCTTTTAACAGTCGTCAAATCACTTCTGCAAAAGACTTTCTACATCGTTAACATGTACTTCAAATTCCTAGTCGCCCTACTCTGCATCGTCTCATTGACGTTCACAGATGGTAAGTAACTAAAATCAATTGAGTTTTAAATCAGAAAATTAGTGGCACAATTCCACTTGAAATTTTTTTTTTTTTTGTTTTCCTCTCAAGACTGCGAATTTTTGAAACAATTATCGTCTTCATTAGCTTTCTGAAATTATTGAATCCGAAATATTTTTATTCAAGGTACAAATTGCGACAACCCGACGTGCACTAAACCAGGCGAAGTTTTTCTAACTTGTGGAACGTGTGATGGAACATGCGATAATCCCAATCCTATATGCACCCTGGTTAGTGTAGATAGTATAAGTCATAATTTCCACATTACTTTGTCTAATCAAGAAGAATTATTTTTAAAATTTTATCATCTTATTCTTTTCTTCAGCAATGCCGACCAGGCTGCTACTGTAGGAACGGTTTAGTGCGAAATAGTGCAGGCAGCTGTATTCCGCTTGAAAAATGTTGCGAATCTACGCATCCTGTGTCATAAATGAGATATATAAATTGTGCATTAGACTTAATCACTTAAATAACAAATATTAAATATCTGTATATCAAGAATAAAATAAAATTCTATCCTAGATTCCTCCGTCGTCAATTTTTTACGAGTAAAACCCATTTTTTTTTTTTTTTCTTTTTGTCAATTTTATTCTGAATTATACATTTTTCATGTGTCACCGCAAAAAAAAATGTATATTGTAATATCCTCATGAAATTTTCTTTCTGAAACACGAATATTATATTTGCAAAATACACCGAGGACGATATGGGATGTTTTACATGTAGCAAATACTCGAACGTTGAGACACGTAAATTTCTGATCACATTTCTTTTTAAGCATTTATGTATGTATGTACGTATGTATGTATCACAAATATTTTTTCACGTATTACTTTTTCCCGTTGTTTATTGTGTAAGAAAAAAATTGCAAATATACTTTTGCACATGACGCCTTGGTACGTTTTATCACAGTTGAAAAAGCTGATAGAAAAAATAAATGTAATAAATAACAACACAATTTGCGTTGTATATTTATAAAAATATCTGCACTATTTATTTGATTATTCATGACTCATTTTTATGCTGCATAAATATTATCTAACATTATTAACTCAGTAGTCATAAGTAAAACAACGTGTCTTAAAAGGAACTGCATAAAATTCACATCAGAACAAAAAAACCTTAACATTCGTAAACGAATTTCAGTATGAAAGCATCGTCAATTGTCTTATTGCTGGCTGCAGGAGTACTCCTAGTCCTCGTTTGTGAGTACCTACCCATACGATATCTAAGATTTTTGTATAATTCATATTTTATCAAACATTTTTGAAATCATTTTTTCATAGGTGCAGATGAGACGAAGTGTTTAAAGTGCGGACGTAATATGGTCGCTGCTGGTTGTGAATGCAATCAAGTCTGCAATGGCAAACGGCGTATTTGTCCATTAAGGGTAATTGACGTTGAAGTTGAATTTTTTGAATTTTTTTATTTTGTTAATCGATCGACTGACCGAGAGATAAAATTAACGATTCCAAACCGAATTAGAGTTGTCTGAAACGGACGTTTGCTTGGCTAGCTATAAGGAGCTGAACTGATAATTAACTATTGATATTACCTTTGATACATCGTTTAAATTTTAATTTCGATCCTTAAGAGTAAGATATTGAATTTAAGAATATTTCTTCCATGATCTTAGCAAGTTATTATTTTTTATCTGTTTTTCAGCCTTGCCTAATTACACCAATTGTCTGCGCATGTCTTCCCGATTATTGTCTTCCAAATGAGAACAGCAGCTTCTGTGTTAAACCGGAAGAATGTATTTAGCAATTGTATAATTGCGAATATGATATTTTTAATCTTATTTATTTTTTACTATTTAAGAAAAAATTCGCTGTGATCCTGTGACTGTGAATAATAAATAAGTAATAAAATTTTCTCTAGATATAATATGGAATAAAATTTGATATAATTTGTAACCGATTATTTTGAATGATAAAATTGTTTTCAATTTTCATTATTCTGAATTATATCAATAAAGTGCTTATTCTTGTGTAATTGTGAAATTAAATTACTTTGAAGTAGTCTAATATCGTGCCAGGATGTACATACCTAGGTTTAATATAAGCCTCATACCGTAAACGGCAAATTAATCGCATGACTGAATATCTTTATTAATTAAGGATGCGGTTAATAACTTGGTTGGGCTCGCACCCCCTGACAGCATATAACTTTGAAAACTGGGGCTCGTCATAAAGCAATTTGTCATTAATAGAATTTAACAGCACTCAAGATTATCAAACAAGAATTTTCGTCGTGAAATTTCAAAAAACTTGCCGATTTAAACTAAGCTGTGTGTGTGTATCGTGACGAGTTTAATTCGCAATTAACAAAGCCAAAATTTTATACGTTTAAAGTATCTATTTTCATTTCAATAATTAATTAACTATTAAAATTAAAAGTCGATATAATAATTATTAATAATATTAATTGTACAATATCGCGTCTATATCGTTGGGACTCATTCTCCCATCTGCCAAATTCTAACAAAGAGGATGTGTCGATCTGACTTAATATTCAATATGTGTAGGCGTTGTAAGGATATTGTAGAAATAAACAGAAATAAAACTGAAATAAACGAGAAAATTCTATACGCCTGCACGCTGTGTGTCGATCGTTTCGACAAGCTGTTGCCCAGCGACCATTCGTAGCATCTGAGGATTCCTAAACCCATAACTATATCTGTATACCTTTCCCTATATCTAAACGTAGATATATATAAGCTCATGGCATGCCTTCATCCGTTGAAATGAATATCGACATCCATGGGAGATCGTTTTGCCCCCGTTTATACCTCATCGAAATCGCTGTTCAATGATTTAATTAAAAAATTCTTGATTATCGATATCGATATATCGGCTGATATTTAATCTTTCGATATTTCCGATACATGTACATCGATATCGCCTTTGAAAAGGTGAAAATAAACCGTAGAAAATATTCTCTCTATAGAAAATGATAAAAATTTGACAAGTATTTTCACCCTCGTTTCATTTTCCAATTAAAACTTTGGTACAGGTAACAATAAACGTTTAAACCATTCTGAGCATCACCATGAATTTGCGTAACTCTGTTGAGAAATCTTTTGTATACCAATATGTATAGGTATATCTATACATACGAATTCGTTTTGTTTAAAAATAATTATTTTTTTGACAAAGCTTTTTTGTTTTTCAATGCTCGTATAATTCTTTATCATCTAAAAATTTACTAAGGGGGAGTAAAACCTCGCTAACGATTTTTATTGTCCATTCATCTCGACTGCCCTAACTTCTCCCTCAATTCGAAACGTATACCGACATGACTGTACATACAACAGTCTGAAATAATTTCGTTTCCAATAAAACAAAAAAAAAAAAAAAAAAAATACAAAAAAAGCCAAAAAATAAGAAAAACCTCAATTCTGATTCCGATCTGTATAATAAGAATATGGAAAAACAAACATGCTAGTAATCGGAGCGTGCAAAAGACAAAAAAATAAAAAATAAAATGCAAAAAGTTCAAAGCATAATTCAAAGCGTTTGAAAAGGCGACTGGTCGCAGATTTCGTGAGTAAAATTATCTGTCCGTTTCCAACGTACGCTTGCTGCCTCTCGTTTCAAACAAAACTGTTATCAGAGAGAAGAGACGAAATTCGGAGCATATTTGGGTCCAAGTTTCCGGTCGAGTGCCTCAATGTGCTGGTCCGATAAAATAGAGCGGCTACCAGCCAGAGACAATGCACCTTTTGAAGTGGACCCTCAGGGGAACGTTGTCGATAGAAAGGGCATCCTTTCACGTTGCCTGGTTACTCTCTGCCAACTCGCCCATGCGCCCATCACAGAGCTCAATTAAATTCCTATATTTTATCGAAATTAAGCTTGCGCAGCTCGGCATCAACAGCAGTTCTGCAGTCAAGATATACCCATGATACGTATATGAATGAACTTTAGTCCTCTTTACTCCTTCAGTGACTCTTTAGTCCTGAAATAATATCATCTAGGTACAGATACAAATATCTGATGAAATAAAATTAAGAATAAAATCTGGATCGTTCAAAGTTCAAAAATCATGATAAAGATAAGAGAAATGTAGATCTTGGTGGTTTAGATCAAAAACTAAAAAATCTATAGAATGAAACGCCTTTTGTACCGCAGTCATAGCGCGTTTAAAGTGCTGCGGTGTGCAGAGAATTAAGGCGCGAAATGTTATTTCCGTCATATGGAAAAATTTTTATTTTTTATTTTATTTATTTTTTTTCATTGCGATAAAAATGAAAAGCAAAATATCGTATTTATTATATTGGGACGTAAATTTTTCGCATAAATGTTTTTCATTTTCCCGTCGAAATTTGTTATTTTTCTTTCCTTAAATATAAAATATAAACGTTCTTATAGTATTAAACTCGTAAACTGCATCGTAACGTTAAAATTTCGCGTTACTTGTTATATTGAGTCATATTATTATTATTGTTATTATTTTTTGATTTTTCATTCTATCTCTATATACTAAAACGATCTCTCTAAATCGTAAAATTAATTAATAATTATTGATATGAGATTTCGCAAAACTGAGGAAATTTTATTTTAATGAATAATAATTTAAGCTCCGTATAAGAAAGAGGTATATTCATACTCTTATATATGGTAACGACTATACGTATACTATATAGCGCATACGATAAGAATATCCCATCCTAAATGAACGATACTACATTTTTTATTATTTTATTTTTATTTTTTATTTTTTTACGCATATAACTGCGATTAAGTTAATGAAAGAGGCGTTTTAGCGGCCCATTCTTTCTTTCCCACGATCCTCTGCACAGGGTGTCTCGATTTATTTTCACCCACTTACGCAACATACGAAAGTGCAAGTGGTTTTAGAGTTTACTACCTGCAGGGGATGGCAGTACGAAATTTTAATCCACTTTGAATAACGAGGTGGCGTTCCCGCCATAAACACGAAAACCGTAAAGCTGTCTTGCATACTAAATCGACCCTGAACTCCCAATGGCCTTCTATCTCTTCATCTCTCTTTCTCTCTATATCACTGTATTTCTCCCTTCGTCAATTCCTATTGATGCATCAGCAGTATTCGGTTACATAGACTTTAAACGATCTGTTTAATTGACCATATCGAAACTCCTATACCTATACCCTTAATACACATTCGTTGAAGAAATAATTCAAGTTGCTAATAGTATCGAATTACTAATGAAACTTCAAGGCTGGAAGAATCTGCAAATATGTTGAAAGAGAATTTTTGAAAAAAAATTCTACTCAAACTTTAACCATTTCTATTTATTTTTTCAATTTTAATTTTGAAATCTGATCAAATGACGAGACTCGTACGTAAGAAACGAACTGTGAACTACATACTATACTCTCGATTTATCCCATCTGCAGTGAAACAAAGCTAAGCTGTATATGTTCAGGGTGGAGGCCACCCAGGCTACTGCAGGGTACCTACGTCTAAACCCGTAAAATCTTTTATGACCATCCATTGGAAATTAATTGAAGAGATAGGCGAACATCCTCCTCTTACATCTCTTCTCTCTATTTATACACCCATACATTGACGGCTATATCACCGATAGAAAATGTATTACTATATACGATCGTAAAACGAATACCGATCCCACCTGAGAAAAGATATTGCACGATCAATCATTCAGGCGTACGATTATAAGTAGATACTATAATACATCAGCAAAGAGTGAATTTTATACATTATTTTAATGGTTTTGAGGATTTTTTTTCTTATTATTTATTTATTTTTTTTTTTTTTACACGGATGAATAAGAGTTATTAAAATCTTGAAAAGAAAAGTGTTAATTATTATGATTAATGGTGATAATTAGTTAGTCGAAAGTAAACTGCAACATATCTGCACTGAAGTGTTGAAATATATTTTTGCGTCTTGTTGCACATTCGTTCCGCTATAATATAATGACCGTTTTCTATCTTATTAACATGGACATGTTTATAACTTACATTACAAGTTTCACCTTCAGGTGTAGATTTTACGATGAATTAACTCGCGTTCATATGCCAATATCGATATTTATTATCTATGATATTATCAACTGGACGTTAAACAATCTCAACTTAGATTTGTACGTGTCTAAACTGTCCATACACCACGCCCATGTATGCATTAACTTTTACACGGTCTAAGGAAATGAATATCACAATCTAACTATACTCGCGAATTGGTTTGCGTCGATATTCAATTTTCCAAATGCTTACCGAACGAGGAAGTAATCCGAATCAGCCCGTGTCTCGATCTGTAATGATTCGAAAGTGTCATAAACGCCTTTCATCAAAGTATTAGTCTTTCTCCTTGGACTATAGTCGGTGCATATCGCGTGATTGCCATGCACTCTATCATACAGTTATTAAACCATTACCATCATCTGTGGTAAAAACCTTAACGATTTCTAAATTACTGGTCAGTGATGATCCGTCGTTTCTTCAGCTGTTGGTTAATCAGGTCAAAATGTATGTGAAATTAATGATTTGAAATTAAAAATTGGCAAACATCGAGACTTGATGAATGTTTTGTTTGTTTTTTGGAAAATTGTCAGATTTTTGAAAAATCATGACAAGCACGGGGAATTATTATTTTAGAAATTTATCTTCGGTAGTTATTTTTCCTAACATCTAGTGTTAAATTTATATAGATAGGTAGATCGCGGGACGTGGTGCATAATGCATCGCGTCAAGGCGCCTATGGTAGTCGCCTTGGACTAGTTCGAGTTCAAAAGCCTGTATCTATACGAGCTACCGTGTATGTAATATACAAACACCTAAATTCCGCACAGTATTAGATTAGAACTGCTCGATTTCACTCGTGATAAACATTAATGTGTGTTACCAGCTGTGACTGAGACGTGATACTGAATTACATTAAATTTGATCGGTAGTATAAAAAAAAAGAACAAAAAAAACATGTCTGTACATAGAATACCCGCGATATAATTCCTCGTCGCAATATGAGGGCTTGAAGATAATCGAGTCGTAAATTTTGGCAAAAAAAAAAAAAATTGTTTGTTTGTTTATTTCTTACCAACATTTAGATAAGTCGTTTTCATCCAAAGAATGGAAGGTTTAGTATCTATACCTATTCCAACAGCAAAACACATTTTGGACCGAGTCCAATTCAATGTGGGTTAAGATGACAAATCGGGAATTCTCAAACCATCGAATACGAATTAATTTCGAATACTTACGTTTGGCTTTGAAATGGTTATGTGATTTGAAAGTATGTTTTCATTGCATATCTCATATCCACGTATGTATGTAACGTACAATCAAATGTACTCATGCACATACACAAACACACGGATAAATATATTTTTGTATTTTTACAGGATCTATTGATCCACAAATCTACGAGCAATAAGAATTTCTCATCTACAATTGGTCGTTGAAGAATAAAAAATCGAAAAAAAAAGAAGAAAAAAATCACGCAATTTTATTCTCCTAGCCTATGCTCGCATACATATATAGGTGAGATTTATGCGTTTGAAAAACATTATTTTGTTTTCAAAAAACCGTAACAGTCAACCATTGCCGAGTATCTACTTGAAGGACTGCCGCAGTTACAGGAAAATTTATTGGGTATTTAACATAAAATGTTAAACCTACAAGCCAGATATTATACCATGTAATATTTCAGTCCCGAATTTTTTTTTTTTCTATATACGAATATGTGGTTTTCTATATAAACAATTAATAATTATATTTTATAATTAAAAAATTTTAGCCAAAAATTTTCTATCGATTAATTAAAAGTAATTGGCAGGATGCGTGTAGATAATTGTAAGCATATATATCTACGAGATATTACTATGATTTTTTTTTCGTACACTTCGAAATGCTACTAATTTTTTATAACCGTATGTACTCGCTAATGAACTCAATCCTCATATGGAAACTTGGGCTGACATTTTCACCCATTTTCCGCCTTTCACCATCAGACTAGTAAAGACCACGGTTCGCCAGTTTGCAGAAAAGATCTTTCACTTAATAAATATACTTATCCTGTTATCTCAAATCTGATCATATATCCAGTACAATTATTTCAAAATCGGCCAGTAAACGCTTTCAATCTTTTTTGTTTTTTTAGATAATTTTCTATTTCTGGTTTGAAAGTTATTGATTCTTCTCCTCATTCTAATAATACCAACGATTACGAACTTGAGTATTTTATTTTTTTAGAAAAAGGGATGTGCACCAATTTAAGTAAGTATAAGTAAGTAGAATGCACGTACGTGTTATATACGTTTGGTAAAATAATTGTGTAGGAACGATAGCACGCGTTTAAAGAGTATTTAATTTTTGATAAGATCTGGAGCGGTACGAAATGTGCAATTTGGCAACAATTTGGCCGCCTGTCATGACCCTATTAGGCCCCATAATTCCCCGGAAACTGCGACAGCTGCTTGATCCAAAAATAAAAAAAAAAAACAATTTAAGTAGTGGCAACGTAATTTAGCAAGGCTCGTCATAAGGCCATTATGAAGCGATGATACAAGTGTGTAAAAATTTATTCCATTTTATAATTATTAATTAAGTATAGGTATGTCGAAACTGTACCTACTTGTACCATTTTCTTTTTTCTTTTACTTTTCTGAAAACGTTAACCCAATTACTTTTGAAACCACTGATACATTAATAATAACCGTAGAGAACATAATACCCGATACTTTCTCGTCCTCGTACGATAAAACAAGTCGATCAATTACACTGTCAGAACTGAAATTATTTCCACGATAGATAAGCATCGTGTTATTAATTAGATAAATGACAAATAATTTAGAAGAAGAAAATGAAGAGGAAGAAGAAGATCTGTACGATTTCATTCGCATATAAATTTGATAGACAAGATAATATCTCCTAATTACATATTTCTCATGAATTCAGAAATAAAACGTAACTTAAAAAAAAAAACACAGAGTACGTAAAAAATTGACTCAAATTTTGCGATAGAGAAGAAAAAAAAAAATTCATTTAAATCCTCTTCGTCTGCTGATATTTATTATTATTATTATTATATAAACCGCGACAGAAAATTCTAAATACTCGTTACGGATGACCAATAATACCCAATAAACTTGCGAATCTGGATGATGGGGAGAAATCATCTCCTGTTAATGCCGAAATAATGACTGGGGTGGCAACATTCGAGTACCCTCGAACTTGGTATGAGTAGAAAGAGAGACGAGGCGAAGCGAAGCGAAGCTGCAAACCCCCAGGCGACTCCTGGGGCCTTTTGAGGGCGACTATGAGGTTGTGGGGTGGCAGTAGCTGGGCGCGAGCTGAACCCCACGTCAATCATGGCCGCGAGGATAGGTGTGCCATGAACAGAGAAAAATCACAGCCCCGAACCGAGCCGAGCTGTTAACTCTCTTGATAGACCCATTTGTATGCAGATTCTTTCTGATTTTTCACGCCTCGTCCTCTTCTACCTCCACCTCCACATCCACTTCTACATCCACATCTACGTCGACGTCCTCTTTCACAGCCAGTCTAGGTATTTTAAATACTGAAATCTATCATCGATCGTTGATCGATCCATTGAAAATCTCTGGCCAGCTTGATTCACGTTGTTAAAAATTGACCGAAGAAACTGTCTGTGTATAGAAAAAGGCCCACTAACCAGTGGGTCAATCCTTCCCCTGCACCCTGGTACCTACATGTGTGTATGAGTAATCAACACACCCTCGAGTTAACGGCTTTGCAAATCGTTAAGCTCTTTAGCTACCGCGAGCAAAACCGAGTCGAAATATTTAGAGTTGCGGATTTGGTGCCAAAAAACAAAAAAAAAAAAAAATAAAAAAAGTAAAATGAAAAAATGAACCCCTTCCCTCAAAAAAAAAAAAGGTCAAAAAAGGGAAAATCTTCTCCCCCAATAAAAAAAACGCGGATTTATTCCAGTTTATTTTACAGCTTAAGAATATTTTTTTCTTTTTTTTTTCGATCGAATAATCAACACCTTTGTTTGTTTGTACGATTTTTTTTTTTTTTTGACATAGATGTGCCTGTCTCTTTATTTTAACTTTTGGGACTCTGGTCTCGGGGGATAATGCACCTGTCTAACTAGAAACTAGATGCCTATAAACTGGCGAGTGGTTCTTTCTTCTATTATTAAGAGAAATTCATCACCTGCGCCATATAGATAGAAGAAAAAAAAAAAAAAAATAACAAGGATGTTAAATTTATGGTTATTTATACGATTACGGTTTAAGTATGGGGACGTTGGTAAATTTATTTGCGAGATAGGTATTTAACGATAGAATACTATACGGTAATTAAGGATGATAAAAAAAGCATAAATTTATTAAAAAAAAAAACTATGAAAAGGTATATGAGGTAAGGAAATCGGAATGGAGAATTTCTAGGAGTAAGGTATTCATTAAAGATGTCGATATATTATGGGGGTATTGTAATATCCTTAGACAAAGGAACCGAACTGAACGTTCGAGTCGAGGATTGGATCAGAGCCGGGGGCCCTAGCGTAGGGTTTTACGGTGAATATCAAAACTGTATAAACACACGCCAATTTATATGCAATTACTTTCGAATAAGAGTCAAGATGGCGCGTTGAATATACAATAAGGGTTTTGTGCGGGGTTGAACTGCACACATATGCATGCCAATATAACATCTGTACAAATACCAGTTTCTAGGTCACGTGGCATTTGAAGGGTTAAATTATACTCAATGAAATATAAAACTGGGCCATGGAACACCCTTACTATTACTATATCGAATCCCCCCCCCCCCCCCCCCCCCCTTACGAGATACTTAATTGCTTTAGATCTATGATAACCTTCTTTACGATCGACTATCCCGAAAACCTTTATGCTCCTAAACAGGTCCTCTTATGTCTATAGACATCTAGAAGTTAGCTGTTCGTCTACGATGATATAAAAACCTCGAAAAACTACCCCATCGTAGTTCTAACGTAGTTAATTCTTTAATGGATTAAAAAATCCTATACTTACGCTTTATTCCAAAGTGTTTCCTAACCAAATAAAAGAACTTCCCTTAATCATTACTGTCACACAAAGAAGTTAAGAAAGGTTTTCGTTTCTTCTTCTTTCCCGTTTTTTTTTTTATTATTTCTTCTTCTTCTCTTCTTTTTTTTCTTTTTCTTATTCTTAATTGTGAGAAGGGGTGAGGTCTGCGATTTCGTTTAACTTGGCTCCGCTTCGCTTCGCTTAGCTTATACTCTTATAGTTTTCTTTGGTTTGATTCTTGGTGCCTGCACAGAGACGTTCGAGGAAGCATAACCCAGCTGTGCCGGAAGTCCGTTTAAAAACGGATGTATTTATGTATTTGTTTATTTGTTTGCTTGTTTGTTTGTTACTGACATTCAGTCAGATGTTGAATTTTGAAAGTGTCGTAGTTGTATTATATTTAAAAGGGTTGACGATAATTAAAAAGGGTTACTAAAATTTTATATTCATAAACCGTTGTACAAAATTCAAAACGGGTTAAACTTCCCCCCCCTTTTTTCCCGTCACCATCACACCCCGGAAATAACAGTATACGACGAATGGGGATCTCGTCTGAATGAACAACGATCACAAATATATGTATATATGTATGTATTATGCCCATATACCTATATACATAAATTTCCACACTTTGATTGAACCGAAAAATTTTAACCTCTTCTCTTTTAATTATTTTTTACCAAACGAAAAGAAGAAAAAAAAATAATAAAATACCAATCAAGTCAACGCAATTATTCAGAAATTTTAAAACCACTGCTATATAATATAATCTATACCGATTTTTGAATAAATATTTATATAGTATTCACGATTTGTATCAACGATGATAAAAATCTAAATTTAATAACTAACTGACTTTTTTTTTACGATCTGGAGTTAATTTAATTAAACAGTTGAATTCATATGCGTTTTAAATTCTTGGATTTATTCCTATATTTGTGATTTTATAATGACAAAAATCTTTCATTGGTTTCGACCATAAATACCTATATATATATATATTTAGGTATATAACTTCCACGAGTGATGTAATTAGTGTTTAGATTATCGATGTTTATTTACATAACTATAAGATTAAACTGGCGATAACGAATGACAGATTTATCGTTAACTGATTGAATCGTTGAAATTTTGCTGATCAAATATCAGATCTTAGATAATCAATCAACTACTAATTATATATAGATTATTAATTCATTACGTGTGTTGAATAATTTGTTAATTAATAATTTTTTTTTCTTTTTGATATATTGAACGGAAATTCGTAAAGATATTTACCATAGGGAAGTATAGGTATGTACTCCAAGTTTAGTCATGATGTAATGTAAGGCGATTTAAGTTTATCCAAGGTATATAAATGTTATATGTACATATACGTATAGGTTCCGGACGAGGAAATCCTCCGAAATACGTAACTGTTCGTGGTTCGTATATATATTGGTTCGGTTCGATATTTTACGCAACGTAACCTAACGGCTCTATCTCTAAACCCCATAAAATGAAATTGTAGATCTAAATCACCGGAGAAAATTGCTTTTCAAGTATGTTCAGACTACGCGGTATCTATGACGAATGATTTTTCCTCATGATAATATAAAAAAAGTATGAAAATCAAAAAATAAAAAATAAAAAATTCGGTAGGTACGAGACTTCGAACAAAGGATAATAATTCCATTATCTATGGAAATGGCACCGTGAGACATCACGTTCCAAAACACATTCAAGAATCATATCCCTAAAACCTAAAAAAAAAAAAAATTTAAATAAATCCCCTCCCATTATCTCAGCAATAAATATTTCCGCATATGCCCTCCGCATATAACCCATAACCCATATAAGGGGAACAAATCCTGCAACGTAGTTATAACATTTGACCTCATTTTTTTTTTTTTTTTTTAGTTTTCTTTTATTTTTCGTTCTTTTTCTCTTATTTCTTTCTTAACGCATCGCGTTCACGTGTAACGCAATTTAAACGGCAGATTTTTAACTCGGTCATTGACCCCGCTATGATACTTATACTTGTCGAGTATTTAACGGAAGTTACAGATAATTTAATATCTGTTTAATAATACTGATAAAGAATATGATTTGGGTAAATTTTTTATTCAATTAATTCACGATATTTATTTTATTTTCATATTATTTTAGAGATTCAATCAAATAGTTGTACGAATGCATCATTGTCTATAAATATCAATCGGAATTGATACGCAGATATTCGCATTGATCCACGGTATAGTACGAAAGAGCCACATATCAATTGGAATATAACAATACTTCACGATAAGCACCGCGATGTGTCATAGACGAGTATATCCGGTCTATTCGACACGAACCTCTTCGATCTTCGGCGATTTGAAACCCCAGCATTTGTCAGAGTTCGATGTTGGAAAACGATTCGTGCAGGACATCCTCCCACGAAAGTAAAATAAAGAGAAAAAGATACAGAAATACTGACGAAGAAAAAGAATAAGAAAAAGAAGAAGTAAAAGAAGGAGGAAGAAGAAGAAGAAGAAAAAGAAAAACCGATCGTCTATCGTACCAGACGTTGCCCTGTCTTGCCCTCTGAACTCCTGCGAACGTTCTTTGCTTCAGTATAGAATCAGACAACGTTTTGCAACTTTCGAAAAAAAAAAAGAAGAAAAAGAAATTCCGACACGATCCAAGATCAGTTTTACGAATGACAAATTTGTGTTGAAAATACGAAATATAGCGA
Organism: Macrophya annulata; assembly: GCA_963924015.1. Taxonomy (NCBI): domain Eukaryota; kingdom Metazoa; phylum Arthropoda; class Insecta; order Hymenoptera; family Tenthredinidae; genus Macrophya; species Macrophya annulata. The sequence continues at coordinate 14,411,239 of OZ001263.1, read as the reverse complement.
GAAATTTGAATTAACCTATCGGAATTAATTTCAAAATCTTTATCGATGTTTTAAACGAAAAATTTTCTATTAGTTATTTTACAATATTTTATTAATAATTTTATTTTTAATCATTTTCATTTCTTTCTTCAGCTAAATTTTCAATAGATAGGTGAAATAGGTACTAGGGTGTGCCTAATAGAAGGAAGTAAGGTACACGGATCAGAGGAGGATTCGTAATACTGCCGATCGCGCGCAAGGAATGCGACCCATTGAGCGCTCGCCTTCCGTGAAAATAATGATCCAACGCCCTCCAGGGTTTTTTTTTTTTCTTTTTTTCTTTTTTATTATTTATTTCGAAAAAAACTGTTCACCTCTCCATAACTCTGCTCCTTGCAACCCTCGATTTTCTCGACATCCTCTTCTCTGCCTACCCCCAAACCCCCTATTTTCGATATCTTGACTGATTGACCAGCCCCAGGCGAACCGCACACGTTCCAAACGATTTCTCTACGTAAAGAGTTCGCAAAGATTTCGGAGGAAAAGAAAAATACTGAATAATACAAAACTGAAAAATATGTAATGAGTGAAAAGAAAAATTTCAAAGATTAATTAATTTGATTTCGAATTTTGTTATAAATTCCTACAATTTTTTATTTCTTTTTGTTTTTTTGGGTTTTTTTCGTAGAATTTGTAAAGGGGCAGTATAGATACGATCACGACGTAAGAGTTAGTCACCGTTTGTTCCCTTGGCCGAAACCCACACCGAGGTTTACCTCCACCGCACGAAACCAATTTAACCCAATTGCTGGAATTACAATTCGATCCATCGGCTTTCTCGATCGTTGTTTGGCTCCCGGCGTTTCGGCGATACCGCACGTATAGCTTGAACTAGGGAACCCCTCAGCGACCCATCACGATGCAAGTAATTACCATTACTACTATTACTCGTTAATTATTGACATCCATTAGTTTTTAAAGTTTGCAAAAGCTCGACGATCGAATTCTACGATCACGTTATTCATCCCCTATTCACAAAATCTATACTAAAAAAAAAAAAAAAAATCATACATTTACGTATGTATGTACATAAATAAATAAGTGTAAAACATTTTCATAAAACGAGAGCGTTAGGTATATGAAAATATCGCAATACTTTGAACGAGAAAAGGATCAACGATCTTATAAGGACATATCGAAGATAGTTTGTTGTTTCTTTGAGAAAAAAAAAAGTTTGTCAAGAATGATCGTTTGCAAAAAGAACTGACTAAAAATCTCATTCTTTTTATATACAAACTATAAAAGGTGGAGAGAAATTGAGAGAATATCTAGAGACTGTATAAGGTAGGGAATAGAATACACCTATACGCGTATGAGGATATAAGAGAGGGGTTGCTGATATGAAAGGGGATCTATATAGTATACACACATGTGTATAAGTTGTTCCAGAAGAACGACATCTTGGAACAAAAGTGATTTAGCCATAAACACATCACCCCTACAACATTTCACCATATTGAAGGAAGTAGGTAGTCTACAGTATGGGAAACCGGTAGAAAGAAGCCTGCAGAAGATATTCCTCAAGGAACTCACGAGGGTCTCATTTTTCTTGATTTCGCAAAACAATCTCTAGATTTGAATTTCAGACGGTCATACATTACCGTGGCTTACTGCACGATCGCTATTGCAACGGATATAAAAAGGGGCTAGGTTAAAATTCCAAATTTTAGTATCAGCAATTCACAATTTTTAGAAATGTTATTTCCCTGAAATTCTGCATAGATTTTGCAAGGGTTTAAAATTAATCAAAATAGACAAATATTATCAACCAGACATATACTCATGCAATAAACTAAATTTTAACTCACCTACTTATCTCTCTACTGCAGTTAGGATCGAAAAATGATCAGTGACGTTGCTTGAAAGTTTTTTTTTTTTTTTTTTTATTTTTTATTTTTTATTTATACTGGACTGATTATATAACGTCCAAAAAAAATCGAAAGTACACATTCGTTACAGTTGATTTAATCCAGACGGCCCAGTCACGTTTTGTAGGTAATAAATATCGTTGAAATTCATTTGGTGTTAATTGTTTTTCCTCCTCTCTTATAACCGAGGCGTAATTTTGAATAATAAAATTAATTATACCGTATAGAATTACGACGTATAAAACTTCCAAGTCAAGATACGTATATGTTTGTATGTATGTATGTATGTATGTATGGTATGTACCTAGAATTGACCAAACATCATAAACGTATCAAGTTACTAAAAATTTCGTTGAGTAAAACAACTATACTGCAATATGCTCAATGGTCAACATTTCGCATACCTACCTATATACATATACATACATATATATTTATTTATTTATTATTCGCTTGGTATTTGCATGATAATATTCCCGGAAGGGGAAACGCTGGATACATTGACCAGTGTACCAAATACCAAGCTGTTTTTAAACAAATATATCACTATACACACACTGCAGCACTAAACTTGTGCACCGAATCACCATCATCAAGGTATAATAACACCGTGATCAAAAACACAGACAGCAGACTTTATCGTATAAATTTTTAATTCCGACTATACATATATTATTTCCAATAAATTACAATATTTGTTCGATTTATTATAATTAGTGTACACAGGTATATGTATGCAGTATCTACCTACTCTATACAGATATCCTTTCCTCTTTATTTCCACGACTTCGATATAATTGAAAACGTTGATATTATACCGGTGTATAATATGCAGATAACAGATTAAAAATTTACTTGTAAAGTTAACGAGTTCTTGGTTAGCTAATAAAAATTAAACTCTGAAATTATTTCAATTTAGATAACAGCATCTATAAGAACTATTTGTTATACTTAGGTCAGTTGTGATCTTTAAGACAAGTATGTATAATGTATGTATGTGTATATATATATATATAATTTTTTTTTTTTTTTTTTATACAACGTACTACTGGATTGTCTCATTCTGACATCACCGTTATTATAAGATGCCTAAATCGTTGGATATGATGATAATAACAAGAACAATAATAATAATAATGATAATAAAGAGAACAATAACATGGTTAATAATGCATATACATATACCCGTATATAGAGTGGCTTGAAACCGGTGGTTATAGATATACGTATATGTATAATATTGTTTACTTAAAATTATTTAAAACAATATCGCGATATTATAATATATGAGGATAAAATTTAAAGCAAGAATTGAATAAAAGCGGTTCAATCAATCACGACAAATGACCTTATAAATATAAAATCCTCAAATTCAATGATTAGAATATAAATTAATATGATAATATTGAAAGAACAAATTGTTAGAGAAGTTAGTTTAATTACGATTCGTGACAACTAGATACTGCATCACGATACCCTACGTTCGATATAATCATCAACCGTGACCAAGGGTACGAAATAAAATATGTTAAATAAATGTTGAAGGTTGGTGTAGGTATTATACTTATTACTTATATCCTCTAGCAATCTCATAACGTAAATAACTTATCTCGTATACGTCTAACATACCCACGTAAATACATACGTACATATATACTGCGAAACACCTTCACCGATCATTATTTGTCCTTCTCGTAAATAGGATGCAAAGATATCGTATAAAGAGTCGTGAGATAATAATACTTGGTTGAATAACTCTATTCCAAAATTAGAAACAAAAAATAAAGGCATTCTATCGTCTACATAAATGTTTTTTTTTTTTTTGAAATTTTCTTCCATTTTTCACTTTCTTTCCCATCACCATCCGTGTATAGGTGAATTTGAAACAAATTATTTAACACGATAACAAAACAGTCTTTAAATAACAAAAATCTCGCGTCACTCTATATGCATGCGCATAGCATAGCGCGCATTTCTGCGATGACGGAAGTTGCGTCACATCCGTTACAATCTCTTTTTTTTAAAGAAAGGTAATATACTATAACCATTTATCATCGGGGTACTGCAGTATCTAAAAACTGACCGGAAGTAGATATATACGCAAATGTAGGTATGGTATACATAGCAAAAGGGGTGGATGAGGCGAAGCTAGGGACGTACCTAAAAGTAAAAGGTCCACTCTTACACCTACAGGAAGTTAAACAAGGAAACAAATAAATATACATATATGTAACTAACACACATTAATCCTTATATACATAGGTATATATATATATACCTAGTGGGTAGAAAACCGTCTGCACATTTGCCGAATTAGGGTGAGCCGAGCTAATATATGCGCGTTCGAAAATAACAAGATAGGTATTCCAGATGGCGTAACACCTGTATACGGTTTCTTGTATATAGATCTTTATGTGTTGATATACGGTATAAATACTCGTGTAATTTAGTCTATATACATATAATACATACATACATACCTAAGGCTAAACGTTTTAAACTTTCCTTATTTTCGCCAGAATTAGAAGCCAGTGGGAATTTTTTTCGGAAGTGAGATTCTTTGTTCAAGGCAAAACGTACGGTTGGTGTAAGTTAGTTATAGTCCTTCGAGTCCTTCAAGGAAGACCTAGTTTCGCATTACCTATCCCTATAAAGTCTACTACGTTACAGAATTCGCAATTTCCGTTTACTGAAAATCACCCCCATCTCCATCTCCACCTACTACCAATATTGATTGACGGTTACGGTGACGCGATTCGATGTATTAGAATACGACGGTATGGGGTAAATACGGTAAGGAAAAGTAATGTGGCGTCTAAAGACGACATAAAGTTAGAGAAAATTGTCTAAGTGTTTGCAGAAATAATTTTCAATCGTATAAAAACGTAGGGCAAAATATATAAAAAAGGTTAGATTAGGGTCGTCCTTATTTAGGATACTTAAAAATTTTTTAGAAACACACCCTAGATCGGTTCCCAATCCGTTAAAAAATCGTAATTTCGAAAAAAAAATATGTAAATTTATAAAATATTTTATCACACAGAACTTGGTAAATATTTTATTATTTTTTCAAAAATTTTTCTGCGAGCTTTTAGCAGCCCCGCGCAACTGATCGCTCCCTCTCTTTCTCTTCAAACTATATATACGTATAACTATTGTTTACGGTTCCTCAAGGATAGAAAAAAAAAAAGCAAACTAACACGTGTCCGGTCCTTCCTGGGACCCGGGGCCTCCGTTCAAGGTTCGAAAAATAAAAAGCATACAATAAAAAAAGACTAGAAAAAAAAAAAAAAAAAATGGGTAAAGGAAAAGGAAGGAGACGCGCAGTATATGAAATAAAAAATAAAATGAATAAAATAAAATGAAATAAAATAAAAAAAAAAAATAAAATAATAATTCCTTCCTCTGTAAGAGGGAACCTTTTCTGCGCAGCAGTTTGACCCATATATACATATATATACCCGTATTCGCAGCTAGTGGTAGCTGTATACGTATAGGACGTATTTTGCAAAGGGATCATTCTCGCACTCTCCCATATTCGCTCTCGCAACTGCTCTACTCGAATTCCTAACACTTTAGATGTATGTGTGTGTGTGTATTGGGATAAAGGATTACATAATGGGGTCTCTGCATAAGACGAAGAAGAGAGAGGATTTGGGCCCCTGGGCCACACATGCCTGGTTGGCTGGTTGGTTGGTGGCTTGCCTGACTGCCGAGGCCAGCTGCTTCTCCTATAACCGCGTATGCTAGTCTATACTTATACCTAAGTTCCGAGTTCCCCTTGTGCGAATTATCGTAACCTTGAAATCTTCGCCCGAATATAAAGAGTCACGCGTGCTCCTTAAGAAATTCAGGGAATAAAATTCTTTTTTAGCTATCTGCAGCCTGCTGCACAACGTCTAAACGTTTAGAAAATCGTGAAGATGAAATAAATTAGCAAATTTTTATCTCTCTCTTTTTTTTTTTTTCTAATATTCTCACGATTTTAGAAGAAAAATTTCCCCGTCACTATAAAGGTAGACGTAAGGAGATGGTAGGTATTCAGAATTTCGAAATGGTGTGAAAAGTATGTATATGTATATACCTAATACCTATAGGTACATATGTATACATACATCGTCAAAATGCCAGAGAGTAAGATTTACGAGGAATATGATCCGATGGAAATGTTGTATAATGTAACAACGTTGCTCTGGCCATTATTATTATTATTATTATTATTATTATTATTCCCATTACACCATAACTATTTTTATGACTTTATTTTGTCCAAGAGGTTCGATATGGACCGTGACACGGTTTATCACCCTAACCTTTTGTATACGAAATGGAGCAAAGCCAGTATGGCTCAAGAATCTTCGCACTATCGCGAATTATGACTCTGTCAGAAATAATTCACGGGATATATCGCCGACCAAAAGTTTCGAAAATCATTTGAAAGAATTCCGAATATTCGAATATGCGAATATGCGAAATGGGGTAACGTCTTTTTTTTTTTTTTGTTTTCCGCAAATTCTTGCTTCCACATCCTCCGAATTATATAAAATTATTTATTCATCTATTCAGGTAGATTTCTTTTACTCCGAAATACGGCACGACTATACATCGTGGTGTGAATACGATCGAACAAAGAGTTCTCTATATCGAAAGAGTGAAGAAAAAAAAAGGAGGCGAGTTGGTTTCGTGGATTTGTAGATTTTCGAGGTATGGGATCAGCTACGCGGATCCGCTGCACAAATTCTCGAGAGATTGAACAATATATCAGCGACAATGAACGTGTAAGATCGATAAAATTGATCTCCCCCTCTTCTCGAGATATTCCTCGAGGCTACAATTTAACGTTGAGTAAAATTATTCTGAAACGATGCGATATTGTAGCCATAGGCGATGAACGAATGACTTAAATGGAACGGAAGTCATCAGAGTATTCGTAAAAATCCATTTTTGTATAATTCTAAATAACACGAGAATTGTTTAGCTCGATTCTTTGTCCCAAAAGATATCTGCGTTAATATTCAAAATTCATCATTTTATTTATAAAAAAAAAAATGCTTAAAAAAATTAATTCTTGGTAAAAAATTCTGTTTAAACGAATAATTTTGTGTAGCAAATGTGGAGTAGATGGAGGGTATGGTAGTTGACATATCTGGGCTATAAACTGGCAAGTTTTTGGTCGTAAATATGTCGAGCGAGGTTTCTCTTTGTTCGTTGATCGTGAATTTAGTAAGTCAAGATCTCAATGTGTGTTTAGTTAGTCTAGCAAGTCGATCCCATAATTTTTTTTCATTTATTATCATTATTATTATTTTTTTTGTCCTCAAACTTTAAACTTTTAGTTTCTTCGAAAGAGACGGGGTCGGTCGGTCGGTCTTTGCTTTGATACGTAATTATCATTGGAACGCGTTATATGAGCCCGTTTCTTCAGTTCATTTTTGCCCTTTAAGTTATTTCGGTTATTTACTATCTCAAACGTTCAACCTCCGCATCTAAGATCCTGGTCATTGACTTCAGATCGAATTAGAGATATTTATTAAAAAATTATAAAGAGTAAAAAGTCGCGATAGTTCATCTACGAATTCAACCAAACAGCTACCATACTTGAAACAAGAAAAAGAGGGGGATATAATCAGTCTAATTAATTAATTAATTATCTAAATTTTATTAGGCGATATATCAAACAGCCGCGATTTAATAAACGTTGAAAAAATCGGCCATCATGTTGACCTGAATTTTTTTTTTTTTCTAATTTTCATCTGTTTCAAAATTTATAGTCGTATGATAGACGAACAAAGTCGAAAACCGTTTTAATCGTTGCCCGAGGCAACTGCGTGCAGTGCAGCATCAACCGTTCGAAAATGAATTTCACAAAATTTGGCTTTCAAATTAAATTGGGCAACATGTAAACGCGGGTATAACCGCGTGTTGCATTTGCTGCTGGTGTTGTTGGTGCAGTTTAAAAAGGCGAAACATATATGGATGTATGAATGTAGGCCACCACAATACAAGCAAACTTCAATATTTACCATAAATTTGCATAAGTAAATGCGCGTTGATAACGATAAAAAAAAGAAATAAAATAAAAATAAGAAATAGAAGGCAAAGAGTGAGAACTCATCGGAAACTCATAACGCATGATCATAGTTGGAGATAATTGATTCACCCTGCGTAAAATTTCAGATAAAAAAATTTGTTAATTTTTGTTATTTAAAGAAACATCATCTGAAATAAAAATTTTTTGGTTTTTTTTATTGTATTTTTTTTTATTATTTGGTCTTGACCACTGAACCAAGAGAATTATTATTCGTTTATTAATAGTCGAAATTCGGTGTGGGGTGCAAGGTTAACACGGTGCACAATGTGTGCAATTTTTCAAGCTCCCATTATATACCCTGCAGGTTTATATATATATATTCTTAACAAACAACGGAGATTCGTACATCTGCGCAAATCGCATCCGGATCCGGATCCGGTTTTGCGTTCGAATAAGAAACTGGCATTTAAAAAAATTTATGTATAAAAGAATTGTACATACATATATATTATATATTTGTATACACATATCTACATACCGGTTGCAGGGCAGGGCCAACAGAATGCACTTCTTAGTTTTATTTACATCTATACCGTATAAGCATTGTTGTTTGATATGGGAACTCATACGGTAATTTTCATGTATAAAATATACTCAGTCACATATATACGCGTATTTATATACCTTCGTTTGAACAAAAAGTATTACACACACTCACATTCGGATATCCCTATTTTTTTATTTTTTTTATTTATATATATATATATCTCTTTTCTTCTTTTTTTTGAAGAAGAAGAAGAAGATATGAGTGTGTAACGCTTTATGATCTTATTACTGTATAGGCACATGCATGATGCAGGATGAGGGTCGCCGCTGCTGCAGGGCGGGGTACAGCTATAAGCTCGTGTGGACCTTGATCTACGACCGATAAAATAACATGCTATATGATTATTTTAACACGCATTTATACATCGTGTTTTATTGCTTGTTTTCTCACAAAGAATTCTGACTCCCTGTACATAGGTGAACGGTATATACATATACATATATAATATATAATAACCACTAAATATGGTATCTGCTCATCATCACTAGCCGAAAGCTTTTTCTTTCGGATCCTTTTCTCCACACCACCTTTCGACACATGCAGGATTTTTGCATTTTTTGTTTCTCTTCCTTTTGTTTTTTTTACAGTCACCCCAATAATTCTTTGGCGAATATCTACTTTAACGCAGGTATGAAATTTGTTGTTTAATCATAAATTGCACCTGCACCATATTAGCAGGTATGGTGTAGATTTTGATCTCTCAGTTCTCATTCCCTCTTTTATATACCTATGTTAGTTTATTTATTTTTAGATTCCACTCGGCGATATATTACACCTACATATGTATATACCGTATACCTACCTACTGTGTTCGCTGTTCGGGGATATACAGGTAAAAATGTTAATCGATGCAGACCTGTCCGTTATGAGACACGCAACTTTTTTTTACGCTCAAAATATCGCATGTGTACCTACATGCATACACAACTATCTGTAAATTATAATGCCTCTACTCCCCCATATTCAATAATTAATTTCAATTTCATATAAAACTTATACCTATATGTATATATTTTCATATAATTGTACAACTGTAATTTTTATTACACACAACGCGTCTAGCTGATTTTTTGTATCAGCATTTCGCAAGAATCACCATAGAAAAATCAGTCAGATCTGAGATATTTTTTTTTTGAGAAAATCTTTCAAGTCAGTCTTCAGTCTTCATTAAGTTGGATTTTTGTACGAAGACACGAACCTTTTATCCCAGAATTCATCGAGATACATGAAATTAAAAATCTGCAGTAGTTACAAGATATATGCAATTAAATGGCGTTAGTTAATTAACCATCATACAAATTTCTAAACATCCCTTGATTCCTTGAGTCGAACCGTCCAAACGTCAAGCCTTTCTTCCTTTGATCGAAACTGATTTTTTGTATAAAAGTTTATTTTTACAGATACAGATATCTTCAGGATAATTAATTATCATAAGAATTAGATTATCAACGGTATTATTTTTTACCGATAAATATTCAGAATTACCATAGATTAGATCCTCTTTACCGACACGCAGTCCGCAATAATTTTTCTTAGATATATATTTATTGTTACAATAGTAGCCATACAGGGTCGACAGTGTCGCGCGCGGGAACGAGACGTTATTGATTATTAATCATCGACAATAATTAGGCTGATATTAAAGAGTATGAAGTTTTGAAACTATTTATAGAAATATAAATAGATGAACTACATTTTTTCAGTTCAAAATTTCAACGGTTAATTATTCAGTATCGATTTTTATCTTTGCGGATCGAATTGGAACATGGCGATTTCCGGTTAGACAGTGATCCGTTCGTCTTTTACCTCGTTCATCTGCATTCATACTTTCTTATCGTTAAATAATGAATATTTCGGTTCGTGAGTGGGTCTGAATACGTAATTATCCATCTGTTCATATGATTAGAGGCTTTTCTCGATCTGATTCCCGAAATTTCGTTCAATTTATCCGAAAATCATGTCTTAATTAAACCGCGATACTCGTACAGAAGAAAACGACGCTACATACTCTGCAATGGCGACTTGATTTATTTCGGGTTGATAAATGTTTATTTAATTCATCGATCGTTTTTAAAATTTTTAAATCGTTAAAGTCATCAAGTTTTATGTTATTAAAAGCAAAAAAAAATTAATAATATATAATTTATTTTTAAAAATTGTTCAGTTAGAATCGAAATAAAAAAATTATAACTGAAAAGAAAACCAACGCCATAAGCATCGCGTCTTAAAATCACCGAGATTTGTCGTTAACAATTTTTAGGGTTGGTAGTCAGCACTCGACGCCAAGATGGCGTATTTTTTGTTTGTCAATTGTTTAACGGACTAGTGAAAAGTTGAGTGACTGCCGTCCGCAGGAGCTTTTTAGCCACGCAGTCACTGAAAAGTTGTGTATAACGTCTCAACGATTAGTCAGTTAATATTTACGCGAAATTTGTTAAGCATTCACGATATCTAGGTTAGATATCTTCTTCCCATACGTGACAATAAAATCGGTTAAAAATAATGTATAAACGTCGGAACAGTCAAAACAAACAAACGCCGCATAAGCTCGAAGTCTTGAAAATAATTTTCATAAAAGACGAGGAAACGGGAAGTGATTTTCTTTCAGGTTAGTGCCCCAGGTTAACAATTTATTGGATTACGTCGCTATGAAGATCTCGCTCGATAATTTCTAGCCTCAAAAAAGGTTAAGGTTTCTTTTAACCTTATTTATGGTGAAATGATATGAAGTGAAGTGAATTTTGTGAAGGCAATTCATAACTTGCAACGTGAAGTGCAATTTCAACGATTCACGATTATTCTTGATTACGTCGCCAAGAAGATTTTCTTTCAGGTTATAGTGCCCAAGTTTCACAATTTATCGGATTACGACGCCAAGAAGATTCGATTAAAATTTATCAGTGAAATTATCGTCTGGTTAAAAATTTGATTAATTCAATCGCGGCTATTCCCAGTGCGAAAAATCTTTACTCGGTCAGTGGTAATCGATCCAATAAGTTTTCTTATATATTCGCGTCTATAAATTCGAGCCTCGTGATAAGTTTACAATTATATGTTCAAAGTGTGTCGGTGTGTAGTGCAACTTCAACGATTCCCAATTCTGGATTACGTCGCCAAGAAGAATTTCGTTTAAATATATATAAGTGAAATTTTCGTCTAATAAATAGTTTGGGCAATGCAATCGCGGCTATTACCTCCGTAAATTACGGGACTCGGATAGTCCTTATCGGTCGTAAAAGTTTTCTTATACTCGCGTCTATTAATTCGATCTCCGCGATAGTTTATTCTCATGTTAAAAGTGTGTTAAATCGATACAGTGCGCGGTGTCAAAATCGTGGCAAGTTTACTGCAGTGGCTAATCGTCCATAGTCAGATTCTCCATAAATGAAAAATAGAAACTATCCAGAGGAGGAAAAATAACCCGAAACAGCTAACGAGAGCATCATCATCATTGCGGGCGATTCAGGGTGAGTGAAATTTATCAATTTTCGTATATTTTTTACGTTATAATTTGTTTGAATCTTCCCTTTCGGGATACTCTGAAACGATTTTTTTTTTTAACTTTCGGCTATAAAAATTAAAAATTTTCAACAAAAAAACAAAGGAAAAGTTATTGGTTTTGGTCTTAGTTTCGAAAATCGACTTTTCATCAGATCTCGACGTTTTGGGGTCCGAGGAAGATATTCTGACTATTTTTGAATGGACGTTCGTATGTGTGTGTGTTTTTTTGACGATGAAAATTTCTTTTACTGTCGTACGATAATTAGGCAGAAAAAAATATAAATACGGAAAACTAATTCTACTTATAATCTTTTTTAATGTATTATAAACACGACAGTATCAATTAATTATAAGGTATTTAACACAGCTGGAACTTTTAGGGTTTGTCCACAGGTCAACCGGTTTTCTAATTTTTTTTTATTTCTTTTATTTTCGTTTCCACCGTAAAAATATTTGCATCGAGAGGTGGCGCTTCGTCGCGGTTAAAATCGAAGCTATGGGTGTATATATGTATACGTACTTGAGGTGTTTATCGATGATGAGATTTATATGCTCAAAGTTGGTTATTTACTCAGACATATATAGACAGGTATATAAAAAAAAAAATATTTTTAAATATGGAATTAGCAAACCTTGCAGCTCCCGATGATCATAGTTGTATATAGTAGTGGTTTGTCAAGTTAATTATTCTGCATTAATTATAACGTTGACTATAGGTATAAGTATGGCTAATTAAATGAATCGATAAGAATAAATTATTCAAATTATTTTTATACAAAAATATATTTTAGATATTTTTTATTATTTTTACATATACTCGAAAATTAAAAAGAAGAAGAATAGGATAAAGAAAAAAATTGTATTCACGGTACGTGACTCATCCCTGTACACTTAAACATATTGAATAATATTATAAATCGCAATAGCGTAAAACGTCGTTCGTTTCCTGAATTCTAACGAAATCGTGAGATAAATTGAAAGAACAAAAGAAAGAAAAATATGTAGTTATATGTGTATATGAAATAAAAGGTATTCGATAAGTAAAATAAGGAGTTCTTAATTGACAAGATCGAAATACGAGCGATATGTAGGTTCCTTAAAAAAAAAATAAAAATGAAATAAAATTGTAAAAAATAAAAAGAAAAACACTGCAAAACAAGTTCCCCGCTAATATCCCTAATAATTAACAATTGACCTCAATTAGTTGTGAAGAAAGTCGTATAAGAATTAAGTCGAACCGTTCATTCGTCCGTTCGTTGGGTCGTTGCAGTTTTAAATATCGTAATAAAAAATAAAAAAAAATAAAAAGATGGAATCATATACGCAAATATATATACATAATTGGCAAATTATTCTCCCATAAATCATCCGGCATAAACAGACGATAGAATAATATTCCATTCTACAAGTCCGAAACAAAAAATACGAAAGAATCCAAATATACCTCAAATGTAAGAAAAAAATTCTTTTAAATGCGAAAATCCCAGCGATAGTTGGAGGTTGCGTAGTGCAGCAGAAACCAGCCGCACGGTGGGGGTTGGATATATAGATGTAACGTTAAGGGGGCGGCAATAGCGTGGGCGAGGACGAGGACGAGGACGAGGACGAGGACGCGGGTGAGAGCGAGGGTGAGGATGGGTGGTTGACTGCATCGCTGACGTAACGGAAGGTGCAACCGGCGTTGCACCAGCGCAAGGGTGCAGGGGATGATGCAACTCGGCGAGAACTGGGCCAGTGGGACTTGGTCGGCCATCTGCGAATCCTCTTCCCTCTCGAGGAAGAATAAACCGACTACGAACTGGTTTACGGTTTCACTACGTCACTTCACAGCTTTTATACGTATACAAGGTGTTTATTAGACGTCGTAAAAAAAAATATCTGTTAACCAATTATTTTATTATTAACAAATTTCTTTTTTTTTTTTTTTTCGTTTTTTTTTCTAATTTTTCTCGTTAATTTTTTTTCCTCCGGTTCTTCTTCACGATGTTCAATAACAAATATGTATCAGAAATTTATCAACGTGCTTACGAACTTTACACGCGTTAATTTCTTACTGTGAACTTTGACCAAAGGAATATGGATATATATATATCAGCCACTTCACAAGGGAGCCGCAAGAAAGAAGAAGAAGAAGAAGATCGATTTATCATAAGATAAGCTAATAATTATTAATTCCTATTTAATTCTTATCATCTTTATCTCTGGTTGTCGTACAATCTTTATTATATATTACACTTTTTTTTTTTTCCAATGATTGTAAAAACTTTCGTATAATTTTCTTTTTTATCCATATTCATTCTTGATCGTATATATTTGAATGATTAGATTATCTTCCTGCTTGTCTTTTTATTACAATAGATGCACATGCTTAGTCCTATAATTTGTTAATGAATTTTTCATAATTTTATTTCTATATGTATTTACCATATCTATTTACATATTTTCTATTTTTAATATTCTATAAAACGTTATACTCTAATCCTGTTCTATCACGTATTGAGTTAAATTTTGATTATCGTAAATGTATTACGAACCTTGTCGTATTTTTTTTATTTTATTTTATTTTATTTTTATTTTTTCCAAGTTCTCGATATCTCGCTTTACAATTTAAATGTTAATCAGTGGATTCCATCGGTAACAATCTCCATTATTTCACCTATTAACATATCCTGCCTACACGATCGCATGCGTATTTATCCATTGTATTCCTCGACGAACAGGCAATGGATAAAACGAAAAAACAAAAGGAACCTTCTATTGTGTGCTTCCTGTACTAATTTGCACTTGGCATTCACGGCACGGTCTGTTATACCCACGACGCTGCCAGAAGAGACAAGTCTAACGTGCAGTAGTTTTCGCAGCTGATGCAATGTACGGTATAATAATACACGGACTTGTTTCGTTTCGCGGATTAATATTGCATAATCGTTCCTTATCAAAAAAGAAAAAAAAAAATAAAAACAAAAAAAAGATAATCATCGCAAAAATATGAATTTCCTGATATTATATTAAAATTTTTCTTTTAAAAATAAGAAAAATATATATATATACATCTATTCATATTACGAGTGGTGTAGAAAAAAATAACTACTATACGTTACTATAAAAGGCCCGTTATCTCGAGTGGAAAATAACGAGGAAATTGATGTATATGTATATATATATATATATATATATATATATATATATATATATATATATATATATATATATATATATATATATATATATATATATATATATATATGCTGCAGCATGTGCAGTATCGTTGCATCGTGGACGGTGGAGTGAGCCACTGACCTTACCCAAGGATCTGCGCAGTTTTATCCTCTTCAAATATTTAAACAATTAATCTTTATACTATATGTATATGTGTATGTATGTATTAATAGTCTTGTTGCTAAATTAGTGAGTATATAAAGCGATTATTATTATGCAATCCTTACGGAATATAATTTATATGATATAGGTATGTACATTATACATATATCATAATATATAAGTTACGCAGATTTTATACCGTAGTTTTTCGTACACTATATAAATCTAAATTCTTTATATAATATACATGATAAGCTTTAAATATTTATTATATTGTTAAAAATGACAATTCGCACTGCAGTTTATTGAGCAATTATTACCGATTTGAGATCACATCGTAGTTATAATAAATACACATATTTTGTTTATTTTTTTTTTTTTTTTCTTATCTTTCTCATTATCGCCAAACAACAATAATTCCCCCACCCGTTATGAAAAGAAAAAAAAAAAAAAAAAACTTGTCAAAGTATTTTCTCGCTTTGAATAAAATTGACCTTTTCTAATATACATTTTCATCGATGATTAATCATTGTCGTTAATTATCACCGAGTTAAATGAATAATACAAACATGTTGTAGTCAAACGCCCATATGTATAACACTCTCTCTCTCTCTTTTTTTTTTATCTCTATCTCTCTCTCTCTCTCTCTCCCCCTCATCGTCGATTGTCAGTTACATTATCCCGCGGATATATATATATATACCTATGTATATACATACGAACATATCTCTTAGTCAACAATGAATAACCACGGGTAGATGCATACTGTAGGTACACCAGGGTGTGGAGATCTCTGAATGACTAATCGTAATATAGGTATATACGATAGGTAGATATATATATATATATATATATATATTTATAAATATGGTTTTTAACGTGTCGTCTGCAAAAATGAATAACACATGTAGAAAGGTGTATATATCCTTGTAATACGCTACGCATCGCGTTGTAATTTTTCAGTTTGTTACTTTAGTTAGTTAGTTACCTAGTTAGTTATATTATATACGGTATATATAGTTTGCGAAAACAGAATTTTTTTTTTCTTTCTTATTTACTCCTCCTTCTCCGCTACGTAATTTATCATATCCCTTGTACTACATATACACTCCTTTTCGCATATATACATGACATAGTAAATATACATATATATATGTATACGTATATAATATGTTATTCGCTGCAGCGTATAGATATGTAGGCGCGGGGTATATAAAAACTTATTTTTAGTCACCCGCAGCGTGAGGATAATCATGCATATGTAGAGATTGCAGTTACATTATATCTGTAGGTATATATATATATATATATATATATTTATATATACATACTTCTACATCCGCGTATACCACCGATGCACTCGTGAAAAATTGCTAACCAAGAAACACTTACCACATATTTAAAATTGAATCAAATTGAAAATATCGTATATACCGCAGATATTTACCTTAAAGGTATTAAAAAAAATTTGACAAAACTACTTTTTTTTTTTTATTCACATATTATGAGGTTATTAAATTTTTTTATTTTTTTTTTTTTTATCATTTATTAATTATACGAAGTTGCAAATTTACCTGAAATAAATTTATGAGTAGGAGGTAAAAAAAAATTGAGAGAAAAAAAGAAAAAAATTGTATGTGGGAGGATTTTAATTCGATAGTAAAATAAATCGTATCGAAAAAACTAAATAAAATGTTGAAAAATATTCAGATGAGCGGAATGTTTTCAGGAAATATATATATATATATATATATGATCCCATATTATTATCGATACAGTTTAAAGCTTTGAACTTATACTGCAGCCATTGATCCTCTGAGACTCGGCGATTTTCATCTCCAGGTTGAAAAACAATATCCGATCAAAATAGCCATTGAATTACTTACTTTATATATATACATAGGTATATACATGACAGTATATAGATATATATATATATATATATATATATTAATATCTGGATCCCAGAATTTGTTTGCTTATAGGGATTATAATTCGAATGATTAGTGTAAGGAGATTATTATCATTTAATTCACACCTCCTTCCTCCCTTCCTAATTCTTTCGAAAGTGGACGACGAATGAATAAGGATTTTCTTATAATTAGACTGAAATCAAAGAATTATTAAATATAGGTAATATGAATAATCTTTAGGTATTTGACATTCTATGTGAAAGTTATGTAAACGTTATACCCGAACTTGTAATTATTTTCATAAGAGGCTACAGCATCAGAATCAAAATCAAATTCAAGAGCAAAAGCAACAGCACGCGGTGTTTATAAGCTGATTAGCGTTGAATGCTATTCACGCATAGTCACGTTGCATGATTTGGTTGTTGCATTTTACATGGTTGTAGCAGCACATAAGGTAGTTTTGATAATGTATGAGTTTAAATCTGTATACATATATGTATATATATATATATATATATATAGGTATGTGAGTGGGTGCGGTCGTAGTATCGTAACAGAGGACAAACCGAAGGTTGAACTCGTACTGCGCATCCGAAAGCGACATATAAAAAGAGAGAAGAATAAAGAAAGAAGGAGAGAACGTTAAAGAAAAAAAAAAAAAAAACAGAAAGAAAAAAAAATGATAAAATCGAGAAAGAAAGAAAGAGAGAGAAAGAGAGAGAGAGAGAAAGTCTGACCCTGGTGCATTTTGAAGTAGTGGGAGAAACGTAGGGGAAATATATAAATAAAGAGAGGGAAAAGTAAGATATATATACATATATAGGAGTAGTAAAAAGAAAGAGGGAAAAGAGGGAAGCTTCACCATGTGTTATATGCACGTGTGTGTATGTATTTATGTATGTAGGTACGTTTGTGAGTATCCGGAGGAAGGGAGAGGGATACCCTCAACTGCAGCTACTCGTATGAATCGTGTATATATATATATATATATATATATATATATATATATATATATATATATATACGTGTGTATGTATTTACATACATACGTGTACATACATGTGTACAAATGACTCATACATAACCGCGTATTATGTAGACCGGCAAAAGCCGGAGCGCCACTATGTCCCGCCAAGTGAAAAATTGCGTTTCTTCCGCAGAGGACGTTGCAATCAATACCAAAAGATTAGCTTCTTCTCACCGGTCACATAGGATGATACATAATATTTATAGGTATAATAATAACACGCATATATATTAGTACGAGGGTAAATATTTTTCAAACTTATATCCATAGACTGGTGCAGAAAATTGAAACCCTACCTATATTACAACATCGAACGTGCGAAAATAATAGAATTAAAAGAAGAAAAAAAAAAATGAAAAAAAAAAATTATAGGATGTAGGACTTCTTCGACCTTGCGAATTATCTTGCTACCCCTTGGCAGTGTACTTCGTATTACAGCATCGACTACTTAATATAACTACGGTCAAAAAATTTGAGTCTATTTTTTTCCCCTCTTTTTATTCTCCTTCTTGGAATTTGATTATTGTTTTATTTTTATCATTTTTTTTTTTTCCATTATTTTTTTTATTTTTTAAACCTCTCTTTAATATCGATATCTGATTCTTGATCAGGGTATCGTTTACCTAATACTTTAATACGTAAAATGGGCGTGTTATTGTACGTTGATCGATAGTAGGTATATAACCTACTACATACATGTGTTTATATACCTATATATAATATATATACCTACGTATTCTAAACTATCCACATACCTATTCTATGATGTATAATCGAGATTAAAGGAGTTCGAAATTAACTCTTCTATCCCGTGACGTATCCGATCAAAGATATTAGCTGCAGTAGGTATATCCTCATAACCAAAATAGGCGGGTATGTGATATGCATTCACGTATGTATTATACATATATATATACCTACGTATAAGTATATGTATAACATATATATATATATACCTACATATATCCGTGTATATGGATTAGGGTTTCGGTAGGTAGGTACTCGAGAGCCCCTCAGGCCTAGAGAAAATAGGGAGAGTTATAAACCAAGATGTTGGTTCCTAGCTAATAATAATCCTGTACAAGCCAAGTCGACTGAATCTATAATAATGTTACGAAGAAACGGTGTCCCGGGATAACTAGTTAGGTATGCGCATTATACATATACACATGGGATACATTACATGCATACATACATATACATATATATATACTTTAAGTTATATTTATATTTGATTGATAATGGATCTGTTTGTTCATCCCGAAGGCAAAAGAAAAAAACGAGATGGAATCGAAAAAAAGAAAGGAAAAAAAAAAGAAAAAATACCGAAGAACAAGTTATTACTCATTGCTGAAAGTGACTATAAACTGCTAACCAAAAAAAAATAAAAATCAATTAATCATTTAAATGCCATTTCATTGAACAGCAAAGGTCGAACATCAGATCAATAAGAAAATGTTAATATAATTAACTTATACCCTTAAAATCCCTAGGGAACGATAGATTTTTCTTATCTATATAATTAACGCGCATGAATTCAGCTAACTAATTACCAAAATTTTCTTTCGTTTTTTTTTTTTTTGTTTTTTTTCAAATATAGTTTAAGTAATATGGATGTGGGAAATCTGTTTAAGTCTTGAAAGCTAACCAAGGACGAATTTTTAATTCGAGAGTTGTGTTCCGTCGTTCTGTTAATTAATTATAAGAAGTGTAATTAAGCGGGTAATAATTACTACAAGCGAGCTGTTTTTTAACCTTCGAATTAGAAATATCTTAACAAATCAAATAAGAGCCGTTCGTCAGTTTTAATAATGTGGTAAAAAAAAAAAAAAAAAAAAAAAAAAGAAAAAAAATTTTCTGGCAATTAAATTAATCGTCATTAACGAGAACTAATGACCATCAGTTACACGAAACCTTGGAAACAATAGTTATACCTATATATACATACATGAACTAAATGACCGAGCATAAAAATTGTGGGACCTTTAGCTGCTTAAGGAATTTGTAACCCTTGATGTTTTTTTTTAAAGTGTTTTAAATCGACTAGGTATGCAGACTTTCGGTGAAATACCATTTTCAAAAACTGTAAGATCGGTGATATTAAAATTCTGAATTTTTACCACACAGGGACTAATATTAACATTCAGAGCTTCAACCTGACTCCATAATTGTCAGTCTTATAGTTCCAAAACGCAGCATTCACGATCAGTTAAGAACCAATGGGAGCCTTTATTTTTTCCTTTCTCTTACAGACATATATCTCAGTCCCTTCTCAACCTGCACTTTCAAGGGCCATATTCGTTTTGACGTCACAACCGGTTAACGCTAGTTTTGGTCAGGTAGATATTTTAAGTGTTCACAGATATTCACACACACACACACGCATAGGTACATCAGTACCAGGTAGATAACCATATCGAAATATCAGACAATTTTTTCTAAAAAAAAAAAAAAAAAAAAAAAAAAAAAAAAAACAAAAAAAAGGAAAAACGCTGATCAAATGCACCTCGTTTTATTCTCTAACTTGACCAAAAACCATGACGAATTAAACGGAGCTACAGATCGTTGAAATGACGTGTATACGACGCTTACAGTTGGATTTGCTGTCCATTCATGGCGCGTCTTCGGAAGTAGGTGAACGAGTATATAGTTGTAGCCAGTCCGAGTCAAGAGTCCGAGTCCGAGTCCCTCGTTCAATTTTCTATGTGTATAAGTATAAGTAAGTGAGTGAGTAGATTTTTCGCGTAGGTTTTTAAACACACACATATCAGTTATTCTATGTCCTAAGACATATCAACGATGGAAGAGACGTATGATTGCTTTAGGTCAACGGCAATAGTATTACAAAACGTTGAATAAACGCGATCTATATGTATGTGATATATATACATGAATTGAATATTATATATATAACAGTAAACGCATATAAAATATCGGTGAAATAAATAATTGCAATAAATTAACGAATTGAGGTACCTACTGCAACTGTAAAACGGTATAAGGTCTTATCCATACCGGAAATCTGGTGTCCTTTGACGGTGATTTTTCAGACCAAAATCATACGACTAAACCAGACTAGACATTAGTTTCTTTCGTTATAACTAATCGTGACGATGTCAATGCAACGAGAAAGGGTGCATATTAAAAGGGTTTTTAGAGAATACAGGAAACACCCCACGCGGTTTTCAACTAACTAACCTAACCTCCATCTACCTACCTGGTTGAATTGCGTGTACGGAACTACACGACACACTATAAATCGCACTAAATCGTTTAACGCTGATTATTATCTCGGCTATAATTATACAAACACACGCGTTTTCGAGGGATCGTAATATACGCCTGTGCGATTTAGTTAGGTTATATGGGTGAGTTTATAGAAGCGATTAACATCTGCGATCGTTGCGGAAATGGACATTAGCAGGGTATGGGTAACGGTGTAAAAGTTTATTCTAATTATTTCAAAGAAATTTTATAATTTTCAGAATTTAGTTACGCACAGATGAAAAATTAGGGAAAGAAAGGGGCGTCGAGGGCATCTGGGAAGTCCGTTGGGTCTTATGGCCCATAAATCTCTGCTCTTTCAGGATCGTTATTAAAGTCGAAACATGCTGTAAACTGTTTCTGGTATAGTAGAACGAGAATTTTGACCTATGAATGACCTGGGGTCAATAGATTCCTTCGACCTCTTTAAGCCCGAAATAATTTCCTCAAGTTTCTGTGATTTGGAATTATTTAAACTATGTATTTAAATTATTTAAAGAATTTCTCTGTACTTTTAAACCAACACTGACGTGGCTAGAATTATTGAATGAACGTCTCTATTCGTACACATGTATATAATAATATATATATATGTATATAGTGTGTAATTATATTTATGTAAGTTTGAACGTCTGTCATTATTTAGTCAATGGCTGCTTTGTCGTTCGGAGTATTGAGTGTACCATAAAGAGCTTAACGAATGCGTTAAAAGACGAGAATGGGTCGATCAACGATCACCGATCAGCGATCGGTAGTCGTTCGTAGAAAGGAGTAGCGAGCTCTGAGTTAAACTGGCGAGGTTTAACTGGCAAACAACGGACGACGACCTCACGACCTACTTTTTCCGATACCCAAAACATGCTGCTCGGTAGTTTGAGGGCCCTTCGCGGCTCCCACGAAAGAATAAATACCGATTTTTTTTTTGCTAGGCCTGTTCTTTTTAATGGACTCGTTAAAAAGATAAAGAAAAACAAGAAAAAAAGAATCACACGTTTCGAGGTTTTCAAGGCGTATTTAATTTATACAGCAAGGGCCTTAATTAGTTGTCTTAAATACAAAAGCCGAACCGCCGAAATGATTCAACGATCTTTGCATAGTTTCTCGATTTTTTTTTTTTTTGTTTTATTTTCTTTGTTTCTTGGGTTCGTTGATTATTCTTCGAAGTAGGTAATGAACACTCCGATTGTGAATAAATGGTGTTCGTTATTCGTATCAAAAATTCGTATAACATGGGGCATAACGGGGTATTATTTTCTATATATATAAAAAAAAAAAAAAAAGGAAAATCGATCGAGATCGATAAGATTAACCGCGTTCCTACTATGCCTCGAACATTTTACGCGATATTGCTTAGCTCAGCTTCTTATTGTGTGGTCTGTAGTTTATATATCACAAGAGGTATAAGATTCGAAAAGATATTGGTATGTATGTACCTATAAGATATTTCCAAACGTGAAAAAATAAAAAATCAAAAATAAAACAGCCATATACATAAGAAATTTTTCTTTTTTTTTTTCTATATATACCTAAATAAAATATCCACCAGTAGGTATAAATGCGTTTTTTTTTTTTTTTTTTTTTTTAATTTTGTTTTACTTTATTCAATATACTTACTATCCTGCTGCAGAAAGAATGCCAAGAATTTTTTTATCTAATAAATACTAATTATAAAATGAAGATAAACGATAATCGTTAGTCGTTTAATGCGTACCGATCTTCGTGACCCTTTTTTTTTTTTTTTTGCTTTTTATATCCTGAACAAGAATTCCTTAAGTTTAAAAAAAGATTGTAAGAGACGAAAGAGAGGTTGCAGGAAAAATTTTAGATTCGAAAAATAGAGAAAAAGAATAACGAACTACGCAAATGTGGCCAAAGCCAAAGTGCTCAATGTTACCAATAAACTCTTTACCTATCTCTAATCACAAAAGGTACAGACGAGGAATGAAATCATCGTTGAAAATTGAAAAACTGACATTTTTATACCATTAACAATAATTTTAATTGCGAAATTTATAACAGCTGTTTTCTGCACTATAATGTGTAGTTATAATATCTGTACATACCTGTACATATATTCTCTATTATACTCTGTAAAGAAATTGCAGCGATGATTACGTACGTATGTACGTTAAGGCGACAGGATTCCTAACATATTTTACCGCCTATAGCTTGATTCTATAAGCTGTGAGTTTATTAAGTTATTAACTACACGTTACGAAGTACATACCATACCATACCATACCTAGGTGAATAATATAGTAGATAGGTATATGTAAGCAGGAAATTGTCGGATTTATCGATATCATTAATCCCCGTTTCTTAATCATTGAGATTAATCTGCAGTCTGCAGTACTTCTTCGACGGTGTTGCGTATACATGAAATTATCAATTACGTTATAAACCAACTGACGGATGACCGGGGTGAAATTCTAAATTAAAAAAGTTCTGAACGATCAAAATTACGAATGAATTTGATACGATTTCAAATTTTCATTCAACTTTAATGTTAAGAATATTAAAATTTTGAATTTTTTATCATCGTAAGAAGAATAACGGTAAAGAAATTTTTGTACAATCGAATGACTAGCCAACTTTTTGGCAGATATACCAACCCAACTTAATAATAAAATAAAAATTATTAGTTTAGTTTATTTTATTACCAATTTAAAATATTTCCTAGGTGATTCAAGTCTTATGAATGAATATAAGTTATATTAGTGAACCCCGGTATCCAAGACTCGACACACATTCCTCGTTTCTGGTTAGTTAGGTAATAATTGAGCAAGCTTATAACACGTATACGGTAGAGAAGGGTGGCTTATGGTAATTTCTGACAATCAATTATCTAGCTCAGGAATTTCTTAGGCTTAAAATTTAACTGAGTTTAATTCGATCTGGCCATGGACCTTTACTCACATTTACCGGCTTGGTATACATTACAAAATTACATTTACGGATCTGAAAATATCATAGTGCCTAATTGCGTGACAAATATATATACATAAAACTGTCCCCGAGTGAAAATTAAAAAAAAACAAAAAAATCATAGTTACATACATCAAAAAAAAAAAAAAAAAAATTGTTTCGCCATATATTACAGTTTTTTTAATTTCTAAATGTTCCCGTACCTCGCGAAGCGGTTGTATACGGTTGGTGAACTTGTGTATATGTTGTACAATTATAGACGAGTAGGTACTACATATTAAGTATATATATATAAAATAAAAGAAGATAGAAAAAAGGGAAAAAACAGAAGAAAAAAAAAAAAAAAAAAACCACCGGTTAGGTATATGTATAATGTATATATATATATATATATAAGGCGATGGTTGCAATATATCGTCGGCATTTCTAGTTACTTCCGATTGAAGTTGCGGGAATGAGGATTCTTTAGAGGCTTGTCAAAGACATTCTGGCATGCGTTTACCTAGAAGGGAGAAATCCTTGTCTTTCTGTATCGAGGTATACTACTTCAGTAAAAGCAGACTTCAAACTCTCTAGTCGATGCTTATTTATTGCTCGATTCAACGACGACGACGACCACCGTTGTTCGAAGAATGGCAATGCCATACCATCCTACCGATCAGCGATCAACGATCAGTAAATAGATAGAAGATGAACAAAGAATACGCGGAAGATAAATTATAAGTAGAATAAAAAAAAATAAAAATAATAAAATAAAATAATAATTTTCAGAATTTCAGTTCATGAAAAAAAGATATTTTCAATATATTCTCTTTTCTTTATTTTTCGCATATATAAAAGCTGAAATTCAAAAAGAATTGATCAAACGAATTAATCCATCATATTTAAAAATTGAATATCTATATATATATATATTTTTGTACATAGGTATGGTATATGTATGTATGTACATACAGCTATATCACTTTTACTTTGCATATTATACATATACATATATATATACCATGCGTAAAAACATTTCACTCGCTTTGGGAATTGAACCTGAAAGCTAATTGACACTCTCTGGAGTCTAAAGTGGAGATAACTCGTTCGTTCGCTTGTGAGCACACGTGTGTGTAATTGGTGGCTGAGCGTCATGTGATTGATTTTATTTGTTCTTTTTATTTTTTACTCTGTTTTTTTTTTTTTTTTTTTTTTTTTTTTTCAATTTTTTCATTTCTTTTTTTTCATCCGCCAGTTTTGATCGTTCGTTAGTCAGTCCCTTATAATTAATCTCCGATCATGCAGACAAGCGAGTTCGCGTCCCTCGATTACACGCATGTAGTTACCATACATGCAAATGCATACATACCTTTACGTGTATAGGTATAAAAAAAATTCTATATCGATCTATTGATTGTGTAATTATTTATATCATATAGATAGTTCGATATGAAAATTAAAAACTGTTACAAATATTTTATATATGTATAACTAGGTACTGTAACGATAACATATATAACGACTAGCTTCAGTACATGTATATAAAAACGACAAAACGAACTGTCGTATGGTCCTTTGAGCTAAAAAAAAAAAAAAAATCTTTTTTTTTTTTCTTTTTCTTCTCTTTC
The DNA here is from genome assembly GCA_963924015.1 of Macrophya annulata. Taxonomy (NCBI): domain Eukaryota; kingdom Metazoa; phylum Arthropoda; class Insecta; order Hymenoptera; family Tenthredinidae; genus Macrophya; species Macrophya annulata. The sequence continues at coordinate 14,385,133 of OZ001263.1, read as the reverse complement.
GGTGAAAAATATTCAAGGTAGGTAGGTACTTACATACGTATATACGTATGTACGTTATAAGACACATATCAGGTTTGCAGGCCACAGATGTTGTCACAAAGGAAGTTAGATTGGACACGTATCTTGCGCGGGCTAGTCGTTCTCCTTCGTTCTTTCGCTGCTTGCCGAATGATATTTGCAATATAAAGGGAACCTGGTCTTTGTGGGTCCTGATGCAATGCCTTCTTTCTCTCTTTATATCTTTCCTTTTTTTTTTCTCTCTCTTTCTACACACTCCCATATATGTATACGTACATAAAGTATATAGGTATATTTATATACATAGGTAAGACCAGTCCAGAATCGTTTGACGGTCGTTTCGTATCGTATCCTAGCCTTAGATTCTACAAAAGAAAATTAATAATCCGAATCCTATTATACATACATACATATATATATATATATATATTCATCTGCATACGTGAAGCCCTACTTCTACATATGGGGGATCAAAGAAAATGGAAACATCGGCCCTCAAAAACTCAAACGTAACTCAAAGAATGGCTATTCACTCAACAAACGTTATAATGCTATTCTTTAACAGTCGAAATCTGTATGTGCTTATTACCTGTCTTACATTTTCCAATCTGAAAAAATAATTTGCCTATGTCTCTGTAATAAATTTGACATTTTTCTTCAATTTCATTCGAAACTATATTTTTAATTTTATAATTCTTAGATTCTTGCGAATGGACCGAAAAATTTCTTGGTCCACATTTGTTTTTCAAATTCTTTTTTCGGTTATCTGCAATATATACATTTATATATGTATATGTATATATATATATATACAAATTCGATGTATTTATTTATCAACCTATAAGTGTTCCTCGGTGTTATCATCACACGTATGAAGATAACTAATCAAAATTCTTACCGTTAATTATAAACAATAAAATTATACTCACATGTATATACATATACATATATATATATATATAAATACATATATAATAATAAATACATGAATATACATATACCATATATGTATAATATGTACGTTGCGCTAGGCTAACCAGTCAGCTATCAGGAGGCAAGCCTCTTATCGCTGGTCATTGCCAGCGCTAGACGCAACTTGCGTAATACATACTCAGGTCAACGAATCCACTAGCTTTATGCAACTGCAGCATGTTGGTATGCTATGAATAGTTTTCTACCAAAGTTAGCGACAGATATAACCACACTAAGTGTAAGTAACATTATTTCATTTGGTAATATAACGAGTTTCATTCATAATTTAGAATTTTTTTTTTTTTTTTTTTTTTTTAAGAATTTTATCAATTTAAATAGGATAGAATTTAGATACAATAAAGATGATCAAAAGTATATCATTTCGTGACTTTAGGCATGATTGAAATATTTGTACAAACTAATGGACTGATTAAATACTTCGCTACATTACTCAACGTAATATAATATTCTGTAAAAAGAATATATAAGCACATATATAAGTATGTATGTATGTATGTGGTGTAATGTATGATCGTACGGAGGACATGTGTGAATAGTAAACATCGAGTTAACGTACATAGGGATAGGTGTACATATGTGGTTGTAAAAATAGTTACATAACTCGAGGAATGGATCTTTGGCATATTTGAACAAGTGTATGAAAGTACTGCACATACGTGTATATGTATATATGTATGTATATATATATATATTTATACCGATACATATACATATACTTATATATGTATACATAAATATATATGTGATCGCTGTAATATTCACGGTATCGCTAAATGATGTATGTTAATTAAACAGTGTATATATATATATGGTATATATATATACATATAATAATAATTCCGTAATATTTATATTTATTTATATAATTATCTAAAACTTTTCTTCAATTCCTATATATATATATATATAATATAATGTATGTATGTACATACATACGTTAATCTTTATTTATTATAATAGATTTTTAATTATGTAAATATTAATTACAATCCCATAGATGAATCTTAGTGTTTTTTTTTTTTTTTCTTCATATCCCTCCCGTGCCGTCTAACGTCTTGCTTATTGCTATCGGTAGTTTTTATCTCGTTTTCTATGTACAAAATTATATATTTTACTATAGTATACAGCTACAATCTAAATGTGTAAAAGGTGATCAATAATTATTTGAAAAATCATTGTAGATATTACTGAATGTCTGTATATACATATATATATATATACGTTTTAATTATAAATTAATCACACTTGCAGATATATTAGAATATTTCTATTCATTTATTCATTTATTCAGTTTATTTGATCTTGTATGGTAAGTTTATTTAGAAATCGATCTTAAATTTTCTTACGATTAAAAATTCTTCTCACATCTGATAATTAATTGATACATGTAATATAGCTTATACGTTTGTGTATGTGAATTGTAATTACATTTATTCAAATTCAAAACATATTATATATAGTATATATAAGTATACGTATATGTATATATACATATGTATGTAATATTATTTAAAGATACGGTTTTATATCCCTCTCTTTTTCTCCATTTAATAATAATATCTTTAATCCACGATATATATTGCTTCACAATTAGATTTCTATACGTTGTACCTATATAATAAACTCGTATATAGCACGACCCGTGATCACGAACCGAGACTGATTAGGGTAACATTATAATTAATTGTCGTTCGGTTTAGTTATTTAAATATAAACATATACGTATAAACATACTAAAACTAGTTCTATATGTATAGTTTTATTCTATTTCTATTATTTTTATTTCTTTTTTCTCTCTCTCTCTCTCTCTCTCTCTCTCTCTCTCTATTTCTCTCTCTCTCTTCTTTCAATTTCTGGGATATATTTAATGATCAAATGTATAGGTATACATATATACATAAGTTTTCTTACAAGTTTTTACGGTGATAATAATATATGTACGTTTATTAATTGGATGTTAATAATTAAACGAGTTAATAAAAATGTATTATATACATAGCTTACAATATATTACGTATATAGCTCGAGAGAATCATCGTATTTATGTAAAAACTCAAAAAAAAAAAAAAATAATAATAATATTAAACCAAAAAAAAAATTCCAAGCCAAAAGAACAAAAAAAAAAAAAAAAGGAAGAAGAATGAAATGGTCAAAAATTTTCGCGAAGAGATATTAGACCGCGGAAAAGAATAAAAAAAAAAAAAAACAGTTTTATTGGCAAGTTATTTAACGAAACTCTGCAAGAGTTATGTAACTGAATTATATGCTGTTTACGACTTCATGTGCCGGCCATAAACTCTGTATTAAATAATAATTTCAGTGGGATATGTCTGAAGAGAAATGTCTCGTTTTTATCCGCGAATGTAATGTAGAGGTATAGGTATAGGTGGATATATGTGGTTTACTATATGGATACGAGTATAATATCACAGATATTTACAGTTATACTCTTGTTATCTCGTTTACATATATATACATATACATATGTAATATTGTTATTCTTACCGCATACTACTGCAGTTTGACACGTTTTTTTTTTTCTTTCTCCAAAAATTTAACAACACAAATTACGTATTAAATATTAAAACGAAATCACTATCAACAAACTTCGGATATATATATTATATTGTATAAACGCGACTTACAAACCGTTCGATTATAATTTCTTAATTGCGATAAGACTTTAAATATTGCGTAATCTTATCCCATTTATACATATATATATATATAGTATATATGAAATATATTTCTTTCTTTATTCGATTCTAATCGACACTGTGGTGTTTGAAAACTTTTATTATCATTAAATATATATGTATACGTAGATACATTTAATAATTTTTCTTCATAAATTTTCTTAATCCATCTTTTTATCCATATCTACATATATACTCTATAATATACAATATAGCTATATTATTTATGTATATATGTACGTAGATGATAATATAGCTGTAAAATAACGGATAGTAAATCCCTTCCGATATACATAGATAGATATATGTATACATATGTATATATATAGATAGTTATCTATATGTATATAGAGAAATGTTATTCCGTCGAAGTAAAGGGAAATCTTTATTCCGATTTTATATATGCGTTACCTCAAGGCAAGTCACGGTCGGTGGTATATAAAAGCTCTTCCCACTTCTGCATACCTAGACCAACTAGGTGTGACTTGACTCGACTGATCAATGTGAAAGCAGGTGTCTGTAGTCGACCTTTCTCCATATAATCTTTTTCTCTAATATCTTTTCGAAAAATTTTTTTTCTGTTTTTTTTTTTTCTTATATACCGTTACATACAATTACGCTAACGTATATTGTTATTTACTATAATTAAAAATATATATCTACCTAAATATATTATATATACCTAATTTTTGTATTTTTTTTTCATCTATTTTTAGCTCATTTTTTATTTTTTATTATATCTTCTCTTCTATCTAAATTATGCGAATGCTATAGATACAATAAATCAAACTTCTCTCTCTCTCTCTGTCTCTAGTCGTTCTTTTATTTATTATAATTTATATTCTTTGCACGTTACGTATGTATAATGTACATTGTATGTTCATAAATACACATACATTAGGTATAGGTATGCATACGTATAAAACGCATGTGAACGTAAACGTGAAGATATGTATGTATGTATGTATGTAGATGTAAAACCATAGTTATTATTTTTATTATTCATATAATTTATTTCTATTTCTATTTTTTTTTTTTTTTTCGATTTGTTCTTCAACTGTAAGTCTATTCTACTCAGGCAACAGCAGCAGCAGCAGCAGCAGCAGCAACAACAACAAACGTTTACTACCTCTTACTCTTATTGCTGCAACAACAAACCACGTCCACGCACGGCACAATTATGGTCTATTTTATGGTAATTCTATAGTTGTAAATCAGATCTGGAAAAGGTTAATTGCTTCCTACGTATATAGGTATCCATGTATGTAGATAGAATATATATATATATATATATAGTATACGTACACCCATATTAACTGCACGATAATTTAACAGTGAATATTATAACGTTATGTTACATTGTACTGCAACGCTGAGTAGTTATTTATTATGTACCTAAGTCTTTACGTAGAAACCGAGTGAGAGAAAGAGATATATATATAGTGAAATTTTTTTACAACTGTTTAAAGAAAAAGAAAAAAAAAAAAAAAGAAAAAATAGAAACAGTAAAATATAATAAATCTAATTTTTAAATATGAAAAATATGTCTGAAAAAAATAAAATTATCCAAGATTTTTATAATAAATGAACAGGAGAAAATAATTACTTACTATGAAATTAATAGAGGATATATATAGGTATATATGTATATATGCAATCGATCGGTCTAAATCCTTAGTCTTGATTTTTCACATAAGTAAATAATATCCTAATTTTTTATTTGTTTTGTTTTTATTTATTAAATTCGAAAGAGTAAAAAAAAAAAAAAAAAAAAAATTTTTTTCAAATTTTTTTTGTCAAATTGATGTAAACTTGGGACAAAGAGAGACCGTTGCCCGCAATGCGCGCCTCCACCACCACCTCTGCAGCGTCGGTACCCCCGACCTGGAGGCAACAGCCGGAGCTCTCCACGACGCGGACGCGAAGTCGCGAACTCCGTGGCCAAGGTGGTGGTGGTAGTGGTGGTGGTTGTAGTAGTGGTAGTGGAATTGGCGGTCATGCGCACCCTGATAAACCCCCCCGAGTGAGTGAGACGAGGCCTGAAACTGAAAGTGTCCGCCCACAACCCTCTCGCATTGCTACCCGCCCCTGAACTGAACCTAGACCTACAACCCCACCACTGCGATAGCTGGTGGTGGTGCACTATCACCCGTCACCCGGCGGCACCCGCAACCCCAACCTTCAAATATCCGCCTAGTTCAACCCCTAGTTTTCTACGATCCCATGTATATATATTATATGTATATATATATATATATATATATATATATATATATGTATACATACACCGAGGATTCCCGGGGATAGTCGAGTTTCACCGATTACAAATCCGCGGCACGATGTGCTCGCGTATATACTGAAAAGCTTAAAGCTGCCTCTGCAGACTTAGAATATTTAAAAAAAATTTATTATTGTTATATATTATATTTTGGTGAAAACAAAAAAAAAAAATAGTCTATTTTATTTTAGACGAAAGAATTTACAAAAAATTATACACAAAAAAAATAATTAAATAAATTGAATTTGTAGTAGCGAATTTTTTAATAAAAAACTTAAAAAAAAAATTTTTTTGTCTATTCACAGCGTTGCACAACCGCAGTTGTACGTCGTGAGATTTTATTTGAAAAGAAAAAAAGAAAAAAAAAAATATATATATATATATGTAAGGATGTATTCAATTATTCAGATGTATTCAATTTCGCTTCGGCATTATAGGTGCTGTATACCTATCTACGTATATATTCGATGGCACCACTTGACCGCGCCCGCGTCAGTTGGGGCTTTATTTTAATTATCGATCAAATCATCGCGAATTTACATATACTTGGGTTGTATAATGTATATAGGTATATATGTATACTTTATACGGTTTGAAATTAGTCTCGTTAGTCACGTATAAAACGTGTTATTCGATATATGTATTTATATATATATATATATAATTCCGTATATGTATATATATCATATAGGCACATCATGACGATTGCTAAAGTATAGAATTCCGCGCGAATACACATATGACATACCTACCTACCTACCTCGTTATAAATAATATATATATATATATATTATATGTACATGTAAGTAAATGATTTCAGATTTTTTTACTCAAACGCCCTAATTGCGTTAAATGAAAAAAAAATTAAACGACCTACAAATGGATATACATATATAGTATATCGAAATTTGTTTGCGACCTAATCGCCGAAACGAATTTCCTTTGTCAAACTAAAAATATATAATATACATAATATATTATCAAAATATGTTTTATCGGTTTACATATATTCACATATTCAGAGAGCTTTCGGTTTCTTCAGAACTCTAAAAGTCTTGAATAAAAAGTGTAATAAATATCAGGTTAATTGCTCCGGTGTAAAAAGTTTAATTTCAATGAAGTGTATAGAACGATATTATAATAAATCACGTTAATTTTGTGTTGATTCGTTTTTGTTTTTTTTCCAAATTTTTTCTGTGTGTATAAAATCAACTTTGCTTATTGAATCGGTGGTTTTGTAAATTTCACACATGTATACATAGATATATTTTTATATTTTTCTTATCGCTATTCGTAGATATACATATATGTATGTATATAGAATAGTAAATATAACAAAATAAGGAAACTATTTTTTACAAGTATATAGAGTGAAAGATAACGTTATTAAATAAATTTAATCCATTGTCTGGAGATGTGTGTTAATGGAATCTATAACGATCACTCTTATACGTGATAATAAATCGATGTATATTATTCTGTAATTAGTATTTATATATATGTAGCTATAGGTATTTATTAAAAAATCATTATTCTATTATTCTATACATCTTATTTCTCATTCTATATACATATATGTATATATCAAAATATTATGTACTTACACTGCAAGTAATTGAATAAAAATTTATCGTCTTATATTTTCTGATTAATCCTAATCGAATTCTAATTAATTCTAATCGAATTCAATTACGCTTATACATATAATACGCAATATCAAACTTTTCTAATTCTCTTTTTATTTCTATGTATACGCATCTTTGAAATTTTTTTTCAATCTTTATATTTGGGATTATTCTTCCTTTTTATTTATTTTTATTTTTTTTTACTATTTAAAATTTTTTTTGTATATATACCAAGTTTATATCGTTTTTATCTAAATCACTTTGTTTTTTTATTCTTATTCAACTACAGATATTTTAACTCGATTTAAAAATCAATAAATTTAAAATACTCAAAAATATATAAATAATTTCATTCCTGTTCCAGGACGAAAAAAAAAAAAGAAGAAAGACGAAAAAATCATTCCTGAGATGTTTTTGCCCAACCATGCAAAATCATTGGCTAAACTTCGTGTGGCAGCAGCAGCAGCAACAACAGCTGGTTTATTATAAGGTAAGGTATAATATCTCGTATGTGTTATATGTACAAATATGTATATATTATAATACCACATACACACACACACACACACATATCATATTATTATAATATAATCGATAAAAATAATTGTATTATTTTATTTTCCACGAATGTTTTTTTTCTGCACCATTGAAACTTGTTAATCTAATCTATCTGCAGAAGACCTACTTACTTATAATTTATATTTACCACATACGCAATTGTGCATATAAATATAGGCACTGGGCGTGAGTATATGTACATATATATGAGTTTCGTAATATACAAACTGCTCACATAACACTTATCTATTTTTATATAGGTATATATATATGTGTATATATATATTTTTTATTTAATCGTTTGTCAGATAACACCGCCGCCCTGGCCCCCTGACTAATTTAAAACCTCTCGTCACTCGAAAATCACAACTCAAACAAATGCGATTGACGAGTTTAAAAACAGTATCAAGTGTAAATATTATAATCGAGTCTCTCATCTGCCAAAGAAAAAAAGGAGGAAAAAAAAAAACAAAAAAACAGTTAAACACAATTAATTTAAAATCAAAAATTTTCCGACGATAAATATTATGAAAATTTTATCAAAGTATACATAGTTCGAAGATAAGAACGAAAATGTAAAAAAAAACGAGAAAAAAAATTTAATTCCACATTATTTCCAATAAGTTAACAAAAATTTTTAGAAAAGATAGAAAAATGTTTATTTTTTTTTTTACGTGTACATTCATACTATTACGTGAAATAACGGTGTCGTTTATCCCAATTTATTGTTCACATATACCTATGTATGTATATAATTAAAAATCCCCCCCCCCCCAAACGTTATAACAAACAATATCGTATTACTGTAAAGTTTATATATATTTAAACTTTTTTGTTTCTATAGTACAGAGGAATGAGCATAGAAATTAGAAGTACATACATTCCATTCCATCCCAAACTGAAAAAGAAATTTCCATTTTGTTCTAATAATAATAACAATAATAATAATAATAATAATAATGATGATGATGATGATGATGACAATAATAATACTAGAGATAGTGATACTAAGATCTAAAAAACACGTCTTCTAAATTGTAACCGAGGTCAAGCTCAAGCTACACCCTATATTCAGTATTTACTAGATCTTAGATAGCAGAAATACGCACATTACTAATACCGATGTTTATTTACTGGCAAAGAACTGAACAGAACAGAGTACGCCTTTGAAATCGGGGCTTGAAAGTAGATAAATAAATATCGTGATATAACGCGGCGGATGACGACGATCGTCTTACCAAAATGTCAAAGTGCTGACAACTAACAAAAATCGGTTTAACACGCTCTATTTACTACAAACTATACCAATACTATTAAAAAAAAAAAAAACAAAAAAAAAAAAAAACTTTCGGCGTAATTACTTTGTATCTAATAAAAAAAAAAGTAAAAAAAAAAAAATTGAAAATAAAAACCTAAAATGTGCAAAATTTATTATCGACTTTGCCAGACTATTTACGATGATCACGAATTTGCACGTCAATTGAATAATAATTAATAATGAAAATATCTGAATAAGAAAAGGTAATTAGAGATTCAGGGTTGACAAGTGGGATGTGTTCGTATTTGTGTTGGTGAGATGTAACAAGGTAAAGTTTAGCGAGAGAGTGCGTGTGTATGATTTTACGCCTCGCATTGAGTCGCATCGCATCGCATCGCATCGCATCGCATCGCGTCGCGTAGCGTAACCCCGTAGTACGATGGTTTATACGCGCGTTGCAACGATGCGATGTGAGAGAGACCAACATCGGGCCAACGGTGGGCATCGATTGGCCCGTTAGCCGTGACCCCCACCACAAAGCTTTCCCTTTCATCCAATGGGATCTCACTTTCGCGTTCGCTCGGATCCCGAGGCCGCCGCCGGCACGCAGGCACGCTGCTGTCCGTTGCTCAGTGACTGGTGCAACCATCGTGCGATAAACTTACTCCTGCGTTTAACACTATTTTCATAAACCGAACCGGTAAGGTCGATGCAGCAGCAGCAACAGCAGCAGCAGCATCATCATTTACTCGGATCTCGGTATAAGACAAAAAATTAAGGGAAAAAAAAAACAAAAAAACAACAACAACAACAACCCCCCTTGAAACATTTTTTTTTTATATTTTCAATTAGATAAACAAACATTGTAATTAAGTTATCAATAAAACACACGAGTGAATGTGAAAATAAATATCGCTGTGTATGGTTATATACACACATATATATATATAAAAAAAATAAATGATTACATCAATTTAACGAATACATATAGACGACGTTATTATTATCATTATTATAATCCGATGAATATATTATTATCGTCACGAATTTATGAAGTGAATTATTTTTATTCATAAAATTCTTCACGATGTATGAAAACTTTGTTTAATTATTGTTTTAATGAAAATATTATGTGAAATGTTTTTACGCGAGTGCTACGAACTACGATATAACAAACTATTTTGTAGGATGATTAAAACAACGTTAAATACTATCGTCGTAACGGAAAAATTTTTTCACATCTCTGTATACAAAAATTCTTTCGTAAATGAAAAGTAAATAAGTATAAAAAAATAAAACAAAAAAAAAACTACTAACGATAAAACTTTTTTTATACGAGACGAAAATAACCGACTATGTTTCAGTATTCAAACAACAAACTTGAATTAAAAACACGATATTTTTTACGCGCTTAAAAAAAAAAAAAAAACGACGACGACAACGACAACGAGATCACCATCGGAAAACCACGTGGGTCTACTCTCCTTTGCCCCTGAAAGTTCAAGTTGAATGGAAACCGACCGCGCTGCTCTTCGCCGATACAAAAAGCCGGCTAAAACAGTTCACAATAATTTTGTTAAGATGAAATAATTAGTTTTAAGATATAGTTTTTATATATATATATATATATATATATATATATATATGTATATATAAATCGCGGATTAAAGACAGTGCCATTAAAGACTTAAATATCTTGAAAAACAAACAAAACAAAAAACAAGTGAAAAAACAGAAGAAAAAAACAAAGTGAAGTTAACGAAAAAATTAAAAATCAAAGTGAATATACTTGTCGTATGATAATAATAATCTTTTGCATTGATCATAGAAGAGAAAAAAAAACAAACAAACTCATCGCACTGTATAATATCGAATTAGTATCGTTTAAAAAGTGAAAAGAACTAAACCTTTCGAGTAGAAAAAAAGTCAAAAAAATTCAAAAAAAGAATTAAAAAAAGAATAAAAAAAAAATTGGCATCGAAATGGCACCACGTCGTCACGCCAACGGACACGTAGGTATATTAGACGGCGGTGGTAACGAGCTGGCCGACATGGTGGCAAACGGCCATCACAATAACAATAACAACAACAACAATAACAACAGTCAAAATACAACACGTTGTTGCGCTCCTAGTGGCGAGTGTCTACGCGGTGATTCTCCGATCCGTTTAAGCCTACTTCAAGACGCCGTAAAAGTGACATGCAACAACGAGAGTTGTCCTGTAGGTCAGTTTATGCATCGTGAATGTTTCGACGCTTGGGAACAAACTGTTTTAACATACCTAAAAGGTTGCGGACGTGCCAGAAGCTGGTCGGAACGTCAACGTCATCAAAATCTTTGGACTAAAAAGGGTTACGATTTAGCTTTTAAAGCGTGCGGTTGTAGATGCGGTCGAGGACATCTTAAAAAAGATTTAGACTGGATGCCACCGGGTTTAGTTAACGCTATTGGACATAGACCCGACGATGCTGAGGCGAAAAAAAAGAAACGTAGAAATCGTCAGAACACTAGACCGTCTTTAGCCGTTTCTGCTGGACCACCGGGACACGTTGGTCTACCACATGGCGTTGGGGTTAACAGAGGTACTGAAGCACAGATGATAGAATCCGGACGCGGACGAGCCGGCTCTTTGTCATCTAGTACTGGATCTAGCTCACCTCCTGCAACTAGCGAGCCTAGTATCAGCCCACTTCATCAACCGCAATCCATGTCGAAGAAGAAAAATAAAGTCGACTTTTTCAGCGATCGTGCTAGGTGAGTTTTGAGAGGATGATGATTCGTTTTTTATATTTTTTTTAATTTATAGTTTATTATATCGATGAATTTTTTCTTTCACTGATTTATTTTACAATTACTTTGACTTAAAGGATCGTTTCAATGATAATTATTATATCGTCTAATTTATCGTTTGCATTAGTCTTAGCGGAATAATTATAATATAATGATAGAAACTTTCGAAAAAACCACGTGCTTTACACAACAGGGTTATACCATTCGTCCCTTTGTCGAAGTTTCTTAGTTTAATATATCAGAACTGTTAATTTTTGTCTTTCGGTTTGAAAAATGGATAAAATCCAAAGTTTATTTGATTAGAATTTGATCAGAAATAATTTATGAATATTATTTAACGATATGAAGGTCCAAAAAAAATATTTTAACGATTTTATTGTTATATATATTTTTGAATCGTACTTAATATAGTTTGCTTTGTGAGAACCAGCAACGTTGTTCGATGTTAAATTAATAACGATAATTAATCATTCCTTTACTCTTTTTTTTTTTTTTTTTTTTTTTTTTTTGTATTTTGAGACTTTTTTAATTAATGAGACAATGTTTTTTCTTTTATTTGTTCTCAATTGCACGTATAGTACAGGCTACGTCAAAGTACATACATCCCTGGTTAATTTGTACATTCGTTGACCAATCGCGAGATATTTGTTCTACGAAACACATATAATGAAGATTTTTTCTTTTTCTTTTTCTTCTTCTTTATCACAGAGGGTCAATAAAACCGGGCGTGTTGGCGTATTTTTATTCAAAGTATTAATTAATTATACTTAAATATATACGTACATATATCTATATTCACGGAAACACGCATAAACAGCGATAAATATCATTCAATTTTTTATTTTACTCTTTTTTTTTTTGTCATTTAATTGTATTTTTATTTCATCATTTATTATTTGTGGAATTCGTTTCTCAATAAAAATCTTCTCTAACAAATACACATGAGTACAAGAATAAATTTCAATTATCACAATCTCGAAAGAAAAAGAGAGAGAGAGAGAGAGAGAAATTGATTATTAAATTAAAACCTCGCAACACACAGCCTCTCGATTGTGACCACCAAACTTTTTTTTTTTTTTTTCCAACACCAAAACCTGATACCTATATATTTATATACACATATACATACTTTGATAACGTGTATAGCAGCTGCGTTGCTATAATATCTAGGCAGCAATTTTTCACGATTATAATATATATTTTTTTATTTTTATTTTTATTTTTATATTTATTACTTTCATTTAGTTTCTTCAATACGATGATATTAATATACGATCATCTGTAACCTCGAGTTATAAAAAATCTCGATTGAATTTAACTGGAGCACGAAAGCAGCGGCAGTAGGCAACAGCAGCAGCATCAGCATTTGATGCGTAGATTTTGATAAGAGTTGTTGCTCTTAATTCTTCTTCTCCTCTCAATTCTTTGTCTTTCTTATTGTAAATCTTTTTTGTTTTTTTATTTTTTGTCGATATGAATAATATAAATGATTAGAGATTTTTCTTTCCTACCGATAAAATGATAGAATAATAAAAATCAAAAACCAATTCTTTAAGACTTTGTGGATTTTTATTTATTTATTTATTTATTTTGTTATTTCTTTTGGTAGGTTTTTATAGTCTGAAAATTACGTAGAAAAAAATTAAATGAATAAATAAAATTCATATGTAGCAAATAATGTTTCTAAAAATGATTTTTTTAAATAAAAATACATAAGAAGCGGACTTTTTTCTCTCTCAGCTATACTACATTGTTGAATAGATAGAACAACAGCTGATTCTTCGGAAGATAAAAGTTCGTACGTGCCTTCCGACTGCAATATTCTAAATCTAACAATAGGTGATTCAGTAGTAGGTAGATAGATGTGGGTATAGATAGAGTTTTTTAAGTTTCGAGGAAACCTCCGTGTGAAATACGAGGAAAAGTTTAACTCATCAAAATTCTTTATTTATTTATTTTCATTTTTTTCTTTTTGTTTTTTTTTTTTTTTTGTCTTCTTCTTAATTCAAGAATATTACCAGAGATAGATAATTAAATAGTTAATTCTACACGCCCGAGGCATCTGAATAGCGCCACACCCATAATGCGTCTTCTATATTTAGCCTACGACGACTTATACTATCGAAACTTGTCCTATTTCTGATACATAAGTAAGTCCCACGCCAATCGAACCAAATAACGTACGGATCAAGCCCTGAATCCTGAGTGCTGGAGTTGCGAGAAGGTACATTAATACATACATCGCATCGGTGTTACATCGTTGCTGTTGCTAATGCTGCTGCTGCTGCTGCTACTGCTGCTGGCTGATCCCTGTCGAAAGATATATTTTTGGACGATGTTGTTAGTCGCCCAGTTTGCCTCACCCACCAAACCAACTATCCATCCATCCATTGGCTTACGTAACACATTTATTTAACAACGGTATTTACGCTCGACTCGTTTCTACTCGTCCTTGTCGTCGTCTGTAAAGAACACCGTTTTACGATCATCGATACAAAAAAAACAAAAAAAAAAAAACAAAAAAAAAAAAAAGAAGAAAAATGAATTAAAAGTAAAAGTACAAAATTGTTATTCTTTTTTTTTTTTTTTCTTGTACCTTTATCAACCATGAAGAACAAACTATATAGGCATTTCTTTTTCTTCTACTTCTACTTCTACGTATAGGAATTTCTGCGCCGAATTCAGAGAGTGGAACCAGTCGAGGCAAGTCGAGTTTAGGGTTCTGAGTTTAGGTTAGTAAAGATAGAAACGAAGGAGGCACCGAGGAACGAACAAGAAGAAGAAGAAGAAGAAGAAGAAGAAGGCGAAATACCGGTGTGTAGTAGGTTGATTGTGGTGGAACGTAGGGCCGGTGCTCTGGTGTGGTTATAGCCTTGACCGTGGCCGTTGCCGAGGTGAGACCTCAGGGCCACCACTCCGACTGACTAAGAGGGAGCGAGTAAGCTAACTAACACGTTGCACGAAGAAGCTCTCTTACGAGACCAGATAGTAAACAGCAAGCAGCTATATAAGTGCACGGGATGATGTGATACTACTTTCGCTTTATAAAACTCTCAGCGTAAGAGAAGATGAAAATAATTAAAAAAAAAAAAAAATTGTAAATATTGCTAAAAATAAATAAATAAATAAATAAAAATATATAGACTCTTCATCATATTTTCGATATATTTATATATGAGATGAATGAAATTTAAGATGGAATAAGAAAGCTGGGTCTCAAATCGTTGATTCTAGTTTTATTTTTATATTTTTCTTTTTCTTTATCATCCCCTTTTGGCTTTCTAGCCAGCTGCGGCTGGCGTCGTCGACTCGTCGGGACGAATTCTGATAAATTGTGAATCCTGTGTCGTCGACGATACGTGTGACAGTACATACCTATATAGATCGATATATAGTTACATAGTATGTACAACGATAACGGAAAGTTCTGACCCCAAAATATTCCAAGATCGTAGCCAGACCCGTCTAACATTGTATTACCTACGTATATATGTAACTACCTATCCACCTACCTAGGGCAGTAAGACCAACGTATGTATGTACATACGTGCTGATGCGGGCAGACCGGAAACCCGACTCTGCTACTAGGTAACGATAAAATCCTTGTCTTATCTGTTTTACTTCTAATTTTTATTTTTCTTCTTCGGTGTTCCGTGTTGGTGGTACAGATCTCGAAATCGCTTTAAAAGAGAAACAAAAATAAAAATAGAATATAAAGAATTAAGAATGTTGTTTACGACGACATATGGGGAGGGGGGGGGGGGGGGGTTAAAAAAAAGAAACATATAAAAATAAAGTGTCTTTAATTATTGTAGCAAAAAATTATTCTTTTTTTTTTTCATTAAATAAAATAAAGATAAGAAAAAAAAAAAAACGGGTGGTAATAAAATTTTAGTTTTTATAACGGAAATATATTGTAGTTGTGTTTTTTATTTTTTTATTTTATTAAAATAAACTAGATAATGTTAATGAAGCTGCGGGTTTGCCTTGAATTTTTATTTTTGATTTTTCTTTTTCTACTATATTTTTAGTTTTATTTATTTATTTATTTCTTTCTTTCTTTCTTTTCATATATTTATTTATATCTGTGATATAAAACTTTTCATGCCAAAAGTACAAAAAGTAAGAAGAAGAAAAAAAAAAAAAAAAAAAAAAATTGGTTAACCCGCTACTTGTTCAGAGTTTTATCTATCTGGTCAGGGTCAGAGTCACACAGTTAGCTCTCGACGCATCTGAATAAATATTTTTCAATCTTAACCCGTCTCGCCCCTTCCTCTACCTCCCGCTTCTCTTTTCCCTCATACATTTCTTAGAGAGAAAGAGAAATAGAAGAAGAAAAAAAAAATGATAATAATAATAATAAGAAGAAGTATGTTACGTACATATACGTGGCGGATGAAGAGAAGGAGAAGGAGAAGAAGGAGGAGGCGGCGGTGGCGGCGGCAAGCGTGTGTGTTATTTTTATTTTTATCAACCGGTGCTTATCTAACACACTGCTCTCGGTCTTGCTCGTAAATATAGTTGAAGAAATAAAGAAAATAAAATGTAACAAAAAAAAAAAAAACGGTAAAAAAAAAATAAAAAAAAATAAAAGCAAAAAGAAACACACGTCTCGCAGATCGCGTTGGGCAGAATGATGATTGTACAGTACATATGGGTTTAAGTAATATAAAGCCATACTGTTAGGATAAATTTGATAAACTTATAGTCACATTATCGAGAAGCTTTGTATCATTTTTTTTTTTTTGTTTTTTTTTTGGTTGCTGGTGTTATTTATGTTGTTAATTTATATAGATATATTATTTTATCTCTCGTCGCGTATAGTCGATGAGGCGCCAAAGAGTCGGAAAGAACTAAGAAACTCGTCAATTTTTCTTTAGATGTATGTATGTATATATTTATTTATTTAATTGAGTTCTATATAGGTACGCGTTGTTCTGGACGATAAATATATTATATACATATATATATATATATATATATATATATATATATATATATATAATTACAATAATTAATAATTATTACGAGTTTTATGATAATTTATTCCATATCTTATAACATTTCTTTCGCGTCAAACCACCCACCACCTTCTCTTATCCGCATACTCGACCTTAGTATAATACAAGTACATCGTGTATAGTTATAACGTACTCACATCATTTTTAACCGACGTTTATACAGCAGCAACTGTTATAAAATCTTTTCATAATGAGTATAATACATTATATATGTATAATATATCTTGATGTATATACCTGTATGATGTTATTAGTTCAGCATTAGATTTGATTAGATTTAATTCAATTCAAAGTCAGTTGAGTCACAAGCAACTATTAATAAAAATTAATTAATAACAAGAATTTTTTGATATTTGAGTGGTTTAAATTTTCAATTATTTAAATCAAATTGTTGAAAAAAAAAAATTATAGATTCAATTATAATTGTGATTGTTAGGCGACTACAAAATAGAGAAAAAAAAAACATAATATGATTAACAAAAAAATCGATATAAATTTTTTTTTCTATTTCCGTGTCTTTGTTGTCTTGAAGTTGTCATGTTGTGTAGGTACAGGTATGTGTGATGGAAAGACAGGAAGTGGTTCGAATTTAATGCAAATTTTAATTAACATTTATAATATTTGCTTTGTTTTTTTTTTTTTTTTCTTTTTTCAAGGAAGCAGATTCGTGACAAGAAATATATAAATCAATGAACATTGAAATATTTTTATTTGTATTCTGTTTTTCATTTTTTAATTGAAAAAAAAAAAAAAAAAAAAAAACGATGCTAACATGTGAAGAAATCTTTACAAAAAATTTTTTTACCATCCAAGCGTGTATATTTAATTTGTCGATGATATATCATTGATTTAATTACTCGTATATTTATATATATATGGTGAATTGTAATATTGATATTTAAAAATAATATATTATATCGTGAATAACGCGAGATTTTGATAACAATAATAATAATAATTATTATTATTATTATTCATTATTATTACTTGATAGTTTATAATTATTATAACCGTTTGCGAAAGGGAGAGAGAGAGAGAGAGAGAGAGAGAGAGAGAGAGAGAGAGAGAGAGAGAGAGAGAGAGAGAGAGAGAGAGAGAGAAAAAAAAAAGGAGAAAAGAGAAAGAAAGAGAGAGAGAATCACTTTATCATGTGTATAATAGCACTTGAATGCCTAATTTTTTTAAATGTGTTTTAAATTTCAATGCTTCAAATGTCACGGTCACAACTTTTGCGCTCTCGGGTTCCCGCTCGTTGTTATATAATGAAAAAAAATAAAAAATTAAGAAAACAAAAACACAAAGAAAAAAATAAAAACAAATAGACAAATAAGAAAATAAAACAGCTATAATACTTCGATATATCTATATATATGTATATACAGGGTGGGGCATTCAAAGTGTTACAGTCCTGCAATATCTCGAAAAAAAAAAAAAAAAAAAAAAAGAAATACTGAAAATGATACTGCACCATTTTCTCTTTTCCCCTCGATATCCTACAAGTTTCCTCCGAAGTATTTTTTCGTATCGTGATTATCTAATTTTCGTGATATCGGCCTGTAACACTTTAAATACCCCACCCTGTATAGCGGGTGCGTTTCGATATTAGCTGGCGATACTGTTAGCAAGTCTCTATCTCCGTCGCACTGCCGGGTTGTTCCCTAGCCTCGTCTAAAGGCATGCATAATTAATATAAATTCTTTTTTTTTTTTTTTGCTTTTTTTCCCCTTTTTGAAATCGTTTCTATTTCTTTTTTTTTGTTTTTTTCTTTTGCATTTTGCATAATCATGAATTAAATTCTACTGTTGCTCAATTATTCGTGAAGTGAAGACAAAAAACAAAATAAAACTATAAAAAAAAAAAAAATTAAACAATTAAATAAAGAAAACAAAAATCGTAATATTAAAATTAACGAAAAAATATATTGAACAGCTACAGAGAAATAACGCGCGAGGCTTGCAAGGATAGCTGTCCTCGATCCTATCCCGTCGTCTTTAAGGCATCCTTGGGATTCGGTTGGAGGGAGACGAAGTTCAGGGTCAGACCCGAGAATTCAAGATCCCTTTTGTGCAGATCCTGGGGTTTTGTACGAGCCGTTATCATATTGTACAGGGTGTCTTGGTCTGAATTTTTTTTTTTTTCAGAGCTCTTGAAATTCTAGAAAATATCTTTGATTTTTTTTTTTTAAAACCTTTAATTTTGTTTACAATTTTCAAAATTTTTTCTCCCGTACGAAATTTGATTTTCAATTAATTTTGACATCGTGTAATATGACTACCTACTGATAGTGAGATTTAAGACGATTTTCATAAATCAATTTTTTTTTTGTTTTTTTTTTTCAAATTTTGAACAAAAACTATGCTTGGTTTCATCCCGTAGTTACTTTGTGAGGTACTTTCGAATGGCCTTGAATTTTCACTAAAATTGACCTATAGGTAATTTGAAAAAGGCCTGTAATTTGAAAATCAAGACTCATTTTTTTCATCATTTTTCTATTTATTATTTTTTCCTCGAAACATAGATCGAGACGTATAGTTAAAAATTTTTGGTTATCCATCTATCTAATCCTACCTATAAAGCCTAACGTGGCAAAACGAAATGAACTAAAAAAAAAAAAAAACAAAATTAAACCAAAAAGGAAGAAAAAAAAAAATCTATACAAATATCTATGACACGTGCAGTATGGTGTACGGTCGTTAAACTGAAATTTACATTTGTCAAGGACTTCCTGTTCTGATCTCCCTCCTATACATAGCATACATACATAGATAGTTAAGTTAGATATATATATGTATATATGTATGTATGTATATGTGAATAATAATGTTCATTATACTTTCTATGCCATGCTGTTATTATTGTCCTCGTGTCGCGTCTAGTAATATCTTGGGGTCGCTATATTGCTAATTTTGAATATACATATATGGGTATACAATATAAATATGTGTCGTTAAATAAACTATCATACCTCTGTACGCGAGTACTCGAAAAAAAAAAAAAAAAAATAAAAAAAAAAAAAAAAAAAACCGAATAATACGCTCGCAAAGATGTCGAAAAATTAGTGACAAATTTTATCTTGCAGCAGCTATTACCTAACTACTAATATCGACGTCTCTCCTTATTTCTTTTTTTTTTTTTTTTTTTTTGTTTATTGGTTTGTTGGTTTTTTCTCGTTTCTTTTATTTTTTTTTTTTGTAATCTTTAGCATGGGTATGATATATACATACAAATCGCAAATTCTGACCACCGAGAGACAAGAAAGAGAGGAGGGAAGAGTAAGAGGAATAGGAAGAGGAAAAAGGAGGGGATATAGATATATAGGCGATTGCTAAAAAGGATAACCTTGAAATGAATGAGCTAACAAACAATTGAATAAATTTGTGGTAGTGACTAGTGGTCAGGTGATGTAGATATCTCATGACTAACATCGCAACGACTCACAGTTTGATGGTTTTGTAGTTACCGTAGAGCCACAGGCCGCCGATTATGCAGACCAGAACAGAATAGAACCGAACCGAAACTCACGACCTTCACATGATAACCCAAAGTAGTAATATATATATATATATATATATACACATATATATATGTACAATATGTATGTACGTATATATGTATATTATGTATATCTATATGTTTAAAAGAGCGGGAAGGTTACGCATGCGAAACAACACGACGTCGACACACTGGCTTATTTCACACTTGCGAATTCATAACCGGCTGTTTGCCGAATTCATGCAAATGCGATATGCGAAACGCGAAACGAAGGCCTTCCCTCTTCTTATTCTTATTCTTATTCTTCTTCCTTCGTGGTTAAGCGGGCGAGATACATTCGTATATATATATATATATATATATATGTATAGTATCATTAACATTTACGAACAAACTTCTCATCATCATCTTTTTATATATATATTTTTTTTTTATATAATTACTTTATATTCTATTTATTCTAATTATATCGTTTCAAATATTTTTATACAAATTTTCTATTAATTAGACTCTCAGATAATTATCATCTAGAGATATATATATGTATAGGTATTCATATTATAGTAATACAAGATTCGATCATGATCACGATGAGCATTTATCTATTTTTTTTTTTTTTTTTCTTCTTTTTTTACTTCCACGATTTACATATCTATGTTCAATCTTCATCATCTTTTTTGTTTTTATTTTACCTGTATCATTGATATAGGCTCTTCACCAATTAGTTTTGATCGAGGTCCTTTACGTGAATTCCCAGTGTTCTCTCGATTAACGAGAATAGAGTAAAAAAAAGAAAAAAAAAAACGTACGTACGATCGCTGCAATTTTCCTAATGGTTATTGGGCTCTCCTCTATCTCTCTTTCTCTCTCTCTCTTTTTTCGTGTGTCCCCTAGCGAATTATATCCTAGAGACTGAAATCGTCCAGGGTGACAAATTGTTATTATTATTATTATTATTATTATTTTTTTTTTTTAACATTAATTGCGTCACACGTCGTCGAATAATGCAATTACACAGTTATATGTCTGCAACGGACCTTGGCCAACTCCCGTTCGGGTTAAGCTCATTTTTAAACAATAATCGTAAGTAGAGAAACGAGCAACACTTCGCGGAGGGTTCCCTCATATTAGGTACGCAGTAATATATACATATAACGGTCATTCCGTTAATTGCTCACATCAGAATCAGGGATTGGGTTAATTGGGACAATCTTAACGATTTTTAGGAGACACTAATTACAAAATGATGAAAATCGTCCTAAAAATCGGTTGAAAAAAAAAATTAAACCAAATTGAAAATAGAAATTAACAAAAAGTATATTGAATTTTTTATTTCTCTCTTTCGCTCTCTTTCTCTCTCTCTCTCTGGCATTTGCGTACTCCGAAATTCTCTTCGCGGGTCTTAAATTTGCCTTGAGGCATGAACGAGCTGATTGTGAGCTCCGAGGCGTAATCGAATACGTTATTGGGCGAGAGGGTGGATATGAGAGGAAAGAGAAAGAAAGAAAGAAAGAAAGAAAGAGAAAGAAAGATGTATGTATACGTATACATATACATTTCGTGTGTATAGTTGAAGGGAGGTAGGTTCATGATTTGATAAGGAACCCATAAAGCACACATTGAATTGGCGTGTGGGGAACCGCGAAGTTTGTCTTTGTGTTAGTTCCCTCGTCGAATTTACGTGTATAGAGGAAAGGAACTGCGCCTATAGGTACCTTACCTTAGGTATACCTTATACCGTTCGTTATACTATATCTACTTGGGTGAATATTCAAGTTTCCTAATAGCGTAAAGGAACAATGCCTATTTAGAAATAATAAATCATGCAACGCTATTTCCGCAGTTGTGTATAATACACACATATACAAATTTATATGTGTATATACGTAGTAGGTACACATATGAACTTTATCCTATTAAACAATTAAATCCTCGAACTGGTAATGAGTATAAGAAACAAGAAAAAATATATATCGCCGATATTACAACAAAATTAATATAAAAAAAAAAAAAAAGAAAGAAAGATGGAAAATGAAGGAAAAAAAAAGACATTGCAATATATTTAACTCCCACAAGAATAATACACACATACCTTCTTTTCTTATATTAATAACAGCTGATAATATCAACGTATATAAGAAAAACCACTTGAGTCATCAGAGATATAATATATATATATATATATATATATATGTATGTATCTTACTCGAATAGCGTAAAAAGTATTTACAGATAAAAAAAAATTTTTTTTTTAAGTGTATATAGGTATATAAATATTTTTTTTTTTATGTCACAGAGCGGTATATAGATGCGTACATATAGACGATATTGGTACTCATATATTCGAAATAATAATAATAATAATAATAATAAAAAAACACTTCTAAGAGTCATTATTTGATTTTTATTTCTTAACACTGTGCAGTTTTTTGGTATATGTATACCTATGTATAATAATTATTATGTGCGATATATTTAGTGTTTATTATAAATTTTAACTATAATATTAGTTTTTGTCTGTATATGTATACGTATGTACATTCACCGATTATAATTCCTTCGTCTTCATTTTATTCTTTTGCTTCTTCTTCTCCTCCTCTCGCGTATATTATAATCCTTGTTCTTATTTTTATTTTTTAACTCTTTTTTTTTTTTTCTTCTTTTTCTTTTTCTTTTAGTCTGTTTTATTATTATTATTTTTTCCTTTCTGAATTAAATTCTACTATACTGTTGCTGCTGCTGCTGCTGGTGCGGAATCCCTGCAGCGATTTAATGCCTAATCCTTATACTACGCTATGGTCTTATTTACGACTATTCTTCTTAGCTAGTTGTTTAAGTAAGCGAAGGCACTTTGGGTCTTGAAAATAAATTCTATTCAAATACACATTTATTCTGAAAACTCTTTATTGTTAAATCTTTTATTTCTTTTTAAGTACTTATTCTTTAAAGGTACTATAGTTATATACACAGTTTTTTTCTTTTTGCAAATCCTTCGTCTGATTTTCTACTACACATATACCATCTTACTTAACATTATAAAAATCGTTTCGCTTCTCTATTCTCTTATATTTCTATTAATTTTGATCCGGAAATAAGAAAACATAAACTGTCAATTTATTTCTATTAATAATTTAACTATTTTATTTTATCCACATATTATACGTACTAAATATTCAAGTACAATTTTCTTCATTTTCTTGGGCCTAGATGGTTTTCAAAATCGTTCAGTAAATTGAAATCTTTGATCCTAATTATACTTCTCTATGAGGCAGTCGGCTATAGCTGCTGCTTTGCCTAGATACTAACGTGTTTGTTTTATTATTTTACGTATAACATAGCTATTTTATATATACGTAGATATACGGAGCACCAACCAGCAGTACAGTTCGCTCTGAAGGTTTATGGTGTGTATACGAAAGTGTAAATTATTGCGAGGGGTGGTTTACTGCTAATTGGTTTGTTACCGTTATGTTTACCAGCTCAACGAAGAATTAAGGGAAAGCGACCCCCTGACGCCGGCATCTATACGTTTATACATTATTATACTATACATATATACGTTACAATTTACAATTTACAATTTGCAATTTACTTACAACGCTAATCGAACTTACTCTTTCCTTTTTTTATTTTTATTTTATTTATATACCGAATGACAAAATATTCTAAAAATGAGATAAAAAAAAAAACAAAATGGATCAAATGTGAGAGAATTATATATTTTTTTAAATCAGATGAATAAAAAAACAAAAAAAGAAAATAATCTTCTTTAAAATCAAAATGCAGATTATTTGGTTGAGGATTTGCATCCGCGTACGTAGTTTTGTGGGAGATTTTTTTTATTTATTTTTTTTTTTTTTTTATTATTTTCAAACCTTCAGGAAGTGAATATATGCGACAAGCAAGAGGGAAAATGCAAAGTGCCTTCTGATGGAGACTCGGAAGTAACCCTCGCGTATGAGTAAAGAGTCGAGTTGAGTCGAGTCGAGTCCTCGCCCCGTCTCATACGCGATATGTACGTCAGTAGAAAATTTTTCGAGTGTTTAGTATATGGTGTGCCCTAGGGTGCGAGAAGGGTACATTGAGACTAGGGAAAGGTTCACTCATATAGAGTAGTATTTAAGTAACAATTACAGGATTTAAGATTTACTATGTATTACACTCCTCGTATACTCGTGTAAAACTTACTCCTATATATCGTATAAAGGAGATGAAAAATAAGAAAAAGAAAAAAGAAAAATAAAAATAAAAATAAAAATAAAACTGAGATAGAAGAATTTCCGAAACTCGAAGGAATAGAAGAAGCGTCTGAGTCTGACACCTAATGTTTGCCATCTCGAATCCTTCAAACATACCGAAACGTATTTACGGATACATTTAATGGATTCTTTGGGGAGGAGAAATTCGAAGGGTATTCGTTCTCGTCTATCTTTTATATATATAAAAGGCGAAGAAAATTCGATATTTTTACGTGTATATATATATATATATATATATATATATATATATATATATATATATATATATATATATATATATATATATATACTTATACAGTTTTTTTTGTTTTTCTTTCATCCATTTGGAGTCGTTTAATTTCATAATAATTTCGTATATTGATTATATATATATATTAATTTATAAATATAACGAAATATAGATATAGATAAATATTTATTTTCATTTAAGTTAATTGAATTCTATTCATCGAGATCCTTAAACGACTTATAATTTCTTTCGGTTTATATGTAGGTATATATAAATATATAACCGGACGTCCTGGTCTATTGTACGTTATAATATATGTATACCTATACGTGTGTGTGGGTGTATGTGTAGGATACGTATGTATGTATACATACAGGTTGTCTCCTTGGTTCGGTCACGTCTATTGTCATTATTTAACTAATTAGCAGACACCTGTGATGTGTTTGTTAAGGATTTAGGCTTTTGCATAATGCATAGTAAAGAAGATGAGACGTATTATAGCGTATAACTTCGAAGAAAAAGAAGATGAAAACTAGAAAGAAACATTTAGTGACTTGCTAGCACGTAGCAGCTGCTGTTACAAGGCACGACTGCTATGTGGTTGTCTTTTCAAAAAAGAATAAAAAAAATACAGAAAATGAAATGAACAGGAAAAAAAGGAAATAGAAAAACTAACATCCTATCTTTCACAATTATTAACGAAAGATGACAAAAAAAATTTTTTTTAATTATGAAATTTATTTGAAAAAAAATCTCGTTTCTTCT
This sequence comes from Macrophya annulata, assembly GCA_963924015.1. Taxonomy (NCBI): domain Eukaryota; kingdom Metazoa; phylum Arthropoda; class Insecta; order Hymenoptera; family Tenthredinidae; genus Macrophya; species Macrophya annulata. The sequence goes on along the minus strand of OZ001263.1, from coordinate 14,359,150 downwards.
CGCACCGTTAGATATATGGATATATATTATAGGTGGTAAATAGGTAAGGCTTTGGATCGATTAAAGTATATATATATTATATATATATATTTTCTAAAATTTATATAACGCAAATTGAAGTAGAAGTGTAAAATAAAAAATAGAATGACGTAGGAAAAAAATGAGGAAACGCAAGTGTGTATGTATGTACATACATATATACATATATATGGTATACGGTATACGGTACGTACGCCCCAGCATCCCAAGGGATGCTAAGAAAAATGTGCTTTCTTTGCTTCTAGATATATAGTACAGTTATAGTGGTAAAGGTAGAGGTAGATACTTACAGGGTGGCAATCTGGGTACCTATCTCTGCAGATAGGAGAGTGAGTGGAGGCTATTTTACTTGGGTACAGGTACCTAGTTTCCTTTTTGCCACCTATTCACTGCTGCTGCTGCTGTTGCTGTTACTACAAAGAAAAAAAAAAGAAAAAAAAACATACAGCTATACGTATACTCATCTATCTATTTACCTACGTTTTTACATGCGAAAAGATAGTCGCTAAAAGCTTGGCAGCTACGATTCTATATTCGATTACTTTTCTTTTCGCTGTGTGTATAAGTATGTACTTAGATACATACGTACTCAGTTCTTATCTGTCTCTTTAGCTTCCCAAAGTACGAAATTTAACATCAGTAAAAGACTTATTTTCATTTTATTTTTTTTTTAACATGAATCAGACCGAAGAAATAAAAAGTATATTTTATTTCTGTATTTCCCGAATATGAGCCTCTCGCAGTACGTCCACTTTTTGCACTTTTTTAGAACAGAAAAATTGTTCTAAAAATTTTTCTAGTCTAGTACATACCCTAAAAATTTCATGTATATAACATAAAATAATAAAAGCGATGTACATAGTTGTATGTATATGGTGTAACACGAGTGTCTATCGAGAGTACGGAATTATTAGTGTATGCTTACATAGTATATATACATACACGTATGTGTAAGTGTAATTGTTTTGTTTGTAGTTGTGTTTTTTGCGCAGTTAGGCAACACCACCGATGAGTCAGTAGTTAGTTAAGTTAGCCTTCCTCATTCTGAACCACTCAGGGTTTCAATGTCACTCTCTATCCGTACCTATGTATACCTATATATGTATATATATATATATATATATATATATATACTTGTACTTATACTTATTCTTATACTGATTTTAACAGTATAGGTATATATGTAATGAGCCGAACGGCAAATTCGCGACTTATGTAACAGAGGCGCCTGCAGATTACGTAGCCAACTTCTCTGATAGAGATAGTACATAATTCTCTTTCTCTCTCTCTCTCTCTCTCTCTCTCGCACTCTCACTCTTTTTTTTATATACTGCTATTTTTAGCTAACCCAGTGTGTATGTATGTATGTATATACGCATACCTAGGCAATGACGCGGTACTTGACGAAAAAAACAAAATGAACAAAATAAAAAACAATAAAAAAAATAAAAATAAAAATAATAATGAAACTAAAAAATAAATAGACAAAAATTAAAACAAAATGGTCGCCTTCGATTTATAGCTGCTATCCTTGAACCTCCCGCGCTATAACATTTAGCAGTGATCATGATGTGTTTGTTTACGTGGCCTTGAACGATTTCGCGTTCCCATTCGCAGATTTTTGCGATCGTATTGACATTTCGTTATCTTACTATTTTTATTTTCTCCTCTCTTTTCCTTCTTTTCTCTCTCTTTCTCGACTTGGAACAAAAAAAAAAGGAAATGGGGATGTATGAAACTTATGTCAAAAAGATAAATTTTTTTTTTTGAAAAATTTTCCACAATCTTATTTTCTTGAATAAAATTTTCAATATCGTTTGTTTTAATTCTATATCTATGTACATACATATATGTATATATATGCATAATAGCTGGTAGAATTTAATTGTTTTTTTTTTTATTTTTTGTTATTTGAAATTGTATTGGAATTTTTTTTTCTCTTTTTTTTTTGATTTTTTTTGTTTAAGCGGTTCTCGGTCGTTCCTGGTCGTTTTTTCGATCGTGTACGGTGCCAAGAAATACGAAACGCGGTTCTCATTTCTCATTTCTCGTTTCTCATCAGTGTATGCCTTTAATTATATTCTCTACAGTTTCAAAGAAGAACCGCTTGCTCGTCGGTTTGTCCCCTGCATTGGTTTCTTCTATATCAGTTTTGCCGCAGCTTTTTTTTTTTATTTTTCTTTTTATTTTTCTTTGTCTTTTTTCAAACCATACCTACATTCTATATCTCGTTTTGGTGCAGCGCGAACGAATAATATTTCAATACTTTCCAACGATGTGCATTTATATCCCACCTAAGAGCTGGCCGTCCGAAAAGAAATAAATTGAATTTATTGTGACAAAATTTGTAAAAATTTATCTTCATTGATTTCACTCCGTTATAGGTATATATGTATGTATAATCATCGAAATTACTGAAGTAGTGTCTCTTTTTTTTTTGATTCTTTATTTTTTGATTTTATTGTGATTTTTTATTTTTTTTTTTTTATTTTTTTTATTTACATTTTACTTGAGATAAAAATTTATTTTTCTTGTGCAAAAATCTTGGGATTATGTATCCCAGTTCTTGCAGTTAGATACATATATATATAGCTACCGCGGAAACGTATATAGGTAGAAGTAGGGTGGAAAGGTGAAAAAGGTTGAGGTTCTCGTTCGCGTACATCGTATACATGCATACAGTACCGAGATTGAATTTTAAATTGGTTTAGTATAGTTTGAAAAAAGAAAGAAAAAAATAAAAAAGAAAAAGAAAAAGAAAAAGAAAAAGAAAAATAAAATAACATAACTGTGTTGCAACAGAGTGAATATAACTTCGTAACTAGACTACTCTCACTTTGATAGTGTCTCCTATATGATCTTAAACATACGTACGTATGCGTACATGCATATGTGTGTCTATGTATATGTATATAATGTAAATAGATATGTAGATAGCTGTAGGTATAGGTATTTAGATAGGAATTAATTGGCATATACTAAGCTTTTAATTAGTAACTACCTTACATACAGCTGTTATACGTTCGTAATCTATTTAGAATTTGAACATTATTACATACCTACAACTATACACACACACACACACCTTTCAATTAATTCTCTTCCCGTTGCGGTACGGCGGTGAGAAATAGAAAAGAAATATATGTCGAAATACGTAATACATGAAGACAGTTTTTTTTTTTTTTTTTTTTTTTTTTATATATTCTTATTTCTACCTGTTTATCGGTCTGTCGGTTGGTAGGTCGTGTTAAACTTCTCTTAACCATCTTTTTCTTCTTTTTTTTTTCTTCTCTGCATATTGGCCGCGAAATATTTAACCGCATATCTTTCTGCAGAATAATCTGCTCGTTTACTCGCTCGCTTGTTCACTAGCTCGTTCCTTCCTTCGTAAGACTTGGAAGTTCTTCATTTTCAAAGGACGTTCCAAGGTTAGATAATAACCCTCTTCTTCTTCTTTCATTCTCTCTCGCCGCTGGTTCCTCTTCTTCTTCTTCTTCTTCTCCTTCTCCTCCTCCTCTTCTTTTTTTCTTTTTTCTTTTTTCTTACCTCTCTCTTACAATCCGGATTCTGGCCAATCGAGTTTTTGGGACGACGATAGAACCTCGCTCGCAAGGACCCATAAAACCGGTTTGCCAAACGGTCGTAAATTAACTAAATTTATTTGAACTTTCGTAATATTTATCCTTTTCGTTTTTTCTTTTTCTTTTTTATCGGTATATATATATATATATATATATATATATGTATATGCGCCTGAAGTAATAATTCTTTATCTTCAGATCGAAATATCTTATTGATTAAATAATATATTCCAAAAATTTTATCAAGTTTCATCGTTTACTTGTATAGTATTGATTATTTTCTTACCTCCTCCCCTCTTCAATTATTCAAAAGTATAGAAAACAATAAAAATCTAAATAATATGACTATATATATATCAGAAAAAAGAATAAAAAAATTAAAAAAAAAAAAAAAAAAAAACCTGCATACGTTCTACGAAACAAAAAAGAAAAATATATAACAATATATTACGTTACACACCCACCAAAATTGTTACTGTCGAATTTTATTGTTTGTATAACAACACACGGGCAGATATTATATGATATAACGTATAAATACGATATGTATGTATATATGTATATAGGTATATCGTATGTATACGTATGTACATACGTACAAACACGTATGATAAAGTAACGATGGAGGAGACTCTGTTTCACGGGGTCGGACCTCTTGCACGTTCTTTAATTTTATCGTTACAAGCTTTGCCTTGCCTCGCTGGCATTTCGAGGGTTCTCGATCACAGGATAGAAACACACACACACACACAAACACATACATCCACATATCTTATGTACTGTGAGAACGTTTTTACGAGAAACATTCGCGAGAGTAAGTAGTAAAGTAGAGATAGTATTGTAAGTAAGTAAGTGAGTAGTATGTAGTTTAAAGAAAAAAAAAATGGAGAAAATAAGTAAAAGAAGATGCCTATAAGTTTAAAAGAAGCACGTTTGTGGTTCGTTTAAACATCGATATATACGAGTGCATTATACATCCGCCATTATATCAATACCTATATGTATAGTATTAATACCGAAATAATATCAGCACAAATAAAACACATACCTAAAGTACATGTAAATAAATTGTACATATATACTAAGTGCACGCGTACCTGATGTATACTAAAAGTTGGTTCTTTGTATATCCACGTATGTATAATGCATTGCGTTTTTTTTTTTTTCTTTTTTTCTTTTTTTTTTACTCAATACTTTTCTTCTCAAACGACGTTATTTTCTCTATCTCTCTCTCTCTCTCTCTTTTTTTTTTTATTTTATTTTATTTCTTCATCTTTTTCTTTTTATCGTTAAACGTATTAAAAGAGACGGATTTTTATCTAAATGATAATGATAATATATATCGAATCGTGTTTTTAATAATATATGGAGACGGTTTTCTTCAGCGGCTGGAGTGCAGTATATATATATTTATATTTATATTTATTTATTATAACATCAACCCGTAGATTTTTTCTCTTTTTCTGTTTTTTTTTTTTTTTAAATTTAAGTTTGTTAAATAGATATATTTTATACACCCGCATACGTAAAGTGAAATAAAATATTAAAAAGTACACTCTTGTCTCTTCAACCTTGCAATAACATTGACGAAAATAACTAACGGACAAGCTGCAAGCAAGCTGCAAAGCAAGTGAATGTAAGTAAAGCAGCAATAGCTAATATAAAACGATATACTATTGAATAAACCTCGAAAACCAAGATCATTTTAGAATTGGAGGCCAAGGTGAAGGCCAACACTCAGTCAGTCAGTCAGTCAGTCACTCACTCGGTCACTCAGTTATTTGCTCTTGTTTGCGTTTCATTATGTAATGTTTCACTTTCTCAATTCTCTTGTCCTTCCCTCGTTCAATAATCAACATTATATATATATATATATATATATATATATATATATATATATATATATATATATAATACACTCATACACACTTCAGAACACACGTCTTTATCCTCGTAATTGTCTCTGACCATCTCTATACACACGCCTATAACAATTAGCTGACTTGTCTCCAATTATCATCGATTTAAAAAAAATTGAACCGTATTTCGATATACATATATATGGTATTATATACAAGGAAGATATAAAATCCCAAAAAGATAATAATTCGTGTTGTTTTTTATTATTATTTCTTCTTTTTCAAAGAAAAATTGAAATTGAATGGTACATACTTTTTTTTTTCTTTTTTTTTTTCTTTTCAAGTTGCGATTTTTCTGCAACAGATATATATATATATATATATATATATATATATATATATATATATATATATATATATATATATATATATATATATATATATATATATATTTTTCGGAACAGTATATAATATGTAACAGCTAGGCTCTTCCGAGTATATACTTTACTTATGTATAACGTGTGTGCACGTTTTTTTTTTTTTTTTGATAGTAGGGGTCCTAAAATTGAAACGTCGGTTGCTGACGTGTACCATTAAACCGTCAAGCATCGACAGAGAGCTTAAATTGTTCGTTGACGTGTGTGAGTCAGTTTGGTTATACTCGTGTATAAAATTCGTGTAAATACATACATACATACATAGGTATATAGATTTTATACAACCAAACTCAAAGCTGTGAGTTTGACGTGGGGCAAAGTAGCTCTTTCTTGCTAGCCTTGCCTCATACTTGCACCAGCGCTTTACCTACTTCTCTCTGAGTAGCTGCTTGTTCGGGGTTATACGAAAAGAGAGAGAGAGAAAGAAAGAAAGAGAGAGTGGCTTCCAAAAAATAAATACTTGAAGAAATAAGAAAAAACAAAAAAAAAAAAAAAGAATGAAATAAGGATTTCATTATTAACATTTTTCCTTCAGTTTTTATCTCCGAAGAAAAATTTATCCGCAAAATTGTTGTGAATGGTGTAAAATCTGATTTTTTTTTTTTATATATCTATAGATACTCTGAGATATTGAATATCTATTTTGTTTATTTTTCGTTTATTTTTTTATTTTTTTACTTATAGGTACATACAGATTTTTTTTTTTAATTAAATTTTTATATACCAAGTTACAATACGCGTATACTTTTATTATTATGTGGGTGTAGACTTCCTCCTTATAGCTTCATAATGTGTATATGTGTAACTACCTATATGTATAAAACCTGTATTGAATTCTCGGGGGACAGGAAGTTAAGCAAACTGAGATGTGAGTGAGTGAGTTACGCGCGAGTTACGTGACTCATGTTCAAAACATAAATATAGTATATATGTGTATCTATATGAAAATCTTTACGCGTAATATAATAAAGTATGTAGTAAATATATTTTTATTTCCATATTCTTATTCCTGTTTTTATTATCATTTTTTTTTTTCTTTTTATTTTTCAGGCAAAGCTGCGGTGCCAATGGAATCTTTTCAAGACGTCTCGACTTCAGAGCATTCAACAGCCTCCCGAGAACCAAGTTGAACTCCTATCATATTAAGGTATGTACACGGATAGTTTTTACCTTATTTATTGAATCTGTACCAAAATAAGAAGAAGAAAATACAAGAAAAAAAAAAAAAAATTTATGTTTATATGGAAAAAATATCGATGAAAAAAATAAGCGAATTAGTCTTGAAACTACATTGATGCATAAAGACTATCGGTTGATTAGTAGGGAATTTCCTATATTACAATTCCCTCGCATAATTACATTTTAATGTGACAGTGTAGCTGACTACTGTCACGTATACCATAACTAGATAATATTCATTCTAAAAGAAGAAAAAAAGAGAAAAAAATATTAAAATAAGAAAATGAAGAAGAAAAAAATATTTGACATCTACATCGTAGATATAGATTCAACGAACGGGAACGATCTCGGCACGTAATCGATTACATATTATACATTATACACCGAGTTTAAAAAGAAATTTCAAAATTTTTATCTATATGTTATTATCTATATGTACAGAGGAAAAAACAAATTGACACGATTTCTATAGTAGGATTTTTTTTTTTTTTAAATTTATTTATTATTATTTCTTGAAGTAATACGTATGTTATACATACGTAGAAATATATATATATATATATATATGCCTATCAAGAAATTTCTTTTGCAAAGATATAGCCAATCTCTTGTATATAATTAAATATTTCTGATTAAATTCATATATACAACTGTATAAAATTATCGTACACGTTGAGAGAAAGAAAAAAAAAAAAAAAAAAAAAAAGAAAATTAAAGAAGTAAAATAAGAAAAAAATGATTTTGTTTGATCTTTTTTTTTTTTTCACATTTTTTCTCGATATCATTTCTTACAGAACTTGATAATACACGCTATAATTTGTTATCTAATTGTTTATTCTTATTCTTATTACATAGGACATATAGGTATATACGTATATGTACATATATATAGCTACTCGCATATCGTTACGAGTAAAATATACATAAATTTGAATAATCAACAAACGCCTTCGATATTTTTTAAATATAAAACATCATTATTACAATCTGTTACATATAAGGTCGTGGGATTTTATCTGCATAAAGTCCGAGTGCAGCAGCAATACGAGAGGAGTGGTGTGGAGTAAAGTAAAGTAAAGTAAAGTAAAGTGTAGAAACGGTGTCAACATGTTTACGAAGTAAAATTCACCACTGCACTGCACTGAACTAAACTGAACTCAACTCAACTCATTGCATGCTGTTGCTGCTACTGCGCGATTGTATAAATTGCAACGATGATTAGTCGTTAGTATAAGGTACATATACCCAGTGTGGAAACAACCATTAGCCCGCGTCACAATCTTCAATATTAATGAACATATATAGATATATAATAATATTATTTTTTGAGTATTTCGATTGGATATAGAATTAAAAAATTATTCAACAGCGTATAAAATTATTTATTTATATTTTTATTTATTACTATATATAACTAGGTATATTTTACGATTATTTTATGCCTATACATATAGGTGTACGTACTGTATTTATACACGACTTGACCTGCTCTACTAAACTATAACTGAACCCATTATGCTCTATACGAATGAAAAGTTTTTTTTTTTTTTTTTTTCTTTTTTATACATATAGATATACGGTCCTGTAGTGGGTTTTGAGTTTTATTTTCTAAATCTCCCCTCATCTGCAAGCTGCAGGGCTGCTGGAGTATGTATATGTACGTAGTTAGTGCATGCCGTTGTAGTCCTACCCCAAATAATAAGAAAATCAATAACGTGCGTTTTCACCCTATACGTGTACCGTGCATTTCCTCTATACGCACCCCAAAGTACGCACTTGCATCGTAACGCACCCCATGCGATTTATGCAACGCACTTTTAGCACTCTGCCCTGCCTCGCCTACAGGCTTTTGATGACCATTGTGTACTGCTGCAGGAGGTTCAGATAGTAGATCCGTAGCTCTACGCATATACCCTACTCTCTTCTAAACGTATAGTACAATGAAAAAGTTTTTTTTTTTTTTTATTTTCTTTTGTTTTTGTCTCTCCTTTTTTTTTTTTTTTTAAAAATCCTTTTAGGTTATAATTATCGTTTGAATCAATCCTATCTTTTTGTTATTGATTTTTTTTTTGTTGCCCAGAATGATTTCATATGCGCGGGAGTACGGCTGTTGGGTTTTTGCGCAAAGTGTACACGGTGTGTACCAATGTCACCCTAATTTAACCAGATATAGAGAAAGAGAGAGAAATAGAGAGAGAGAGAGAGGGGGAAATGAATAGAGAAGAAGAGAGTGCGATGCTTACCCCTCGCAATTCTCTCTCTCTCTCTCTCTCTCTCTCTCTGCATGGCAACGCGAGATGCAACAACGAGGATATTTTCAAACGAAATGTATGAGGAAACGAGCGACCTGCAATCCCTCGGTTAATGCAAATTTCAAAATGCAAGGGTCGGGCTTTACGCTGTTCGCATACTGATTATACGCGATATGACTATCCCTGTTTATATAATAGACTGAATCTATACAGTCGGAAATTTTATCCAATTTTTATGATATTTCATTTGATTTATTTATTTATTTTAACCGCAAAATAATTGAATAAACATTAACAAACTTATATAATTTAAAGAGAGGGTAAAACAGAAGAAAAAAAAAAGGAAAAAAAAAATAAAATACAAAGGTCGCAAGTAAGTTTTAACCGCCGGGTATCTGAATCACATATAATATGTGACGGAGAGCAAATAAGAACTTAATTACCGCGTGACTCTGATTGTTCCTTCATTTTAATCGTTTTATTATCAATTTATTATCCGTTCGTAACTAACGGGCGGTAAAATTGTGATGGGCGTTATTTTTCTTTTTTTTCTTTTTTTCTTTCTTTATTTTCTTACATTTCCGGTCATGCGATATATACATATTATAATATATTCTTCGATGTGAAATTAATATTTCTGCAGCGGTTACTCAGCGATAGTAGGCGATACCGACGATACTTACCTCATTTATTTCTTAATAAAAATAATTGAGAAAAAAAAAAAAAAAATCACTTCGAGTGAAGAAAATATATGTAATTATGAAAATCACGATTCTTCTCTTCACCAATGTTTTGTTTTACATCGATACTAAGTATGTAACGATTTAAATCGAAGTAGAGTTTTTTTTTTTTTTTTTTGTTAAAATTGTCATTAACTCAAATTATTTTTGAATTCCTAAAATTTTAAAATTTCAAAATTCCATTAGCTATTTTCGAACTGAGATCGTTAAGTTTAAATTGTTCACGATGAGATCTTCTACCGAAAAAAAAAATTATCTTGAAAATTAACACCAGTTGTCATGGTGCGAGATTTTCATTCATTTCATCGTCTCGAACATTAAAGTCTCCGATTTTAATCAACGCTAAAATTACCACCGTGTGAAAATTGCATTGCTTTCGAACTATCCACCTAGCTTTCTACGTTCTACAAGTTTAAACTCATTGTCAACTTGGAATCTAGATGCACATTTATTCTACATGTATATACATGTAGAGTATAAATTTGTTTTATTTGATTAAAAATGGGAAAATTAAAGCCGGATTAAAGTTTTTAATTTTCAAACTATCCGAACTTCCAAAATTTTACGATCTTTCCTAATTTTAATATTCTGAAATTTTTAACGTTTCTTAAAACTCGATATATCGTCTCAAATGAATTCATAATTTTGATAGTTCGGAACTTTAAAAAAAAAATTTCGAAAACAATCATTATAGTCAAGTTGAAAATATTATCAACGAATAATCTGTCAAAGGACTGCAGATTACTGCATTTATGCATATCTGTATAATTACTTTTACCTGCAGCTGTGCTACGACGTCGTTGAGTTTATATATACGTCCGTCGACGGTCATTGATTCGTGCTATGTTTAGACACTGATTTACTACAGAATGGAGATTCAGGATTTAACTAATAGGGAAACTTAGAGCTAGAGCCAAAGTCAGAGCTCTAGCTACCCATTCATTGTCAACAGATCAGCCCTGTGATCGGAACCAACCAACCCGACATTTTCAATCTGCAGAGTATCATTTCACCGTTTAATTAATTAATTAATTAATTAATTAATTAATTACACACACACCCATAAAAGGTTAATTTTTACAAATTATGTTAAAATGATTAAACAGTCGTGTTCGTTTGGTTCCTTTTCATTTAATTTTCATTCTAGAAAGTGAATATAATTTTTTGTTATGTATAAAAATTTACGATTTATAATCTCTCTCTTTACCGCGGCCTGGGAAACAGGAGCAAAGGACAGTAGCTTCATTGATGTGTCTCCGGATGGTTTTTCTTCCCTCCCTCTCTCTTTTTTTTTTTTTTTATCTTCTCTCGCCTCTCTTTCCTTCACCCTAGCTGCAGGGCGCGTGCGATAACGCGTTGGGATATGGAAACGTGGGCGGTCCTGCCCTTGAAATTCATTCCTGAACTGGGATAAGAGTTGGGGTTCCCTTGGGGCGGGACCTACCTCAACCCGATCGATAAACTGGGAACCGTTTCTCTTCTCACCCCTCTATAATACCCGAACTCTGTGCGGTCCTTCCGACCCTAAAAGTAGGCTCGGAAAAAGCCCAATTTTTTTTATCTTTTTTTTTTTTTTTTTTTATTTTTTTCTTCCGTTATTTTCCCTTTCTTCTTTTTTTTTTTTTTTTGCCCTTCTTTTATATGTATTCGTATAACCACGGATGTAAAGAAACACGCGGTTTATATATCAGAATATGTACAAAGGTATATATGTATATGTATATAGGTACGTATTATCTCCCAAGGGAGACACGGCCTTTGTTTGTTACACGTTGTTTGGCTTCTGCAGTATAACCAGTGACACGCGTTTCACGGTCACATCAAACTGACCAGGGTCAAGTTTTTTTCATTTATTTTATTTCTTTATTTTATTTCATCTTACTTTACTTTACTTTACTTAACTTTACTTTATCGTTTTTTTAGGTTGTTATTCAGAACTTTTTTTTTTGACCCTAGGGAAATTCTGCAAATAGTTTACTTTGACTGTTCAGACTATCTCTCTTCTTTTTTTTTACTCTCTCTCTCTCTCTCTCTTTCTTTTTTTTTACAGATTTTGGTTGAAAATCAGATTCTGTTACTTTTCCTTCTTCTTCTTTTTTATTTAATAACATTTTCGAGAAATTTTCTTTGATTTTTCAAACTCTGAATATTTTACATAGGTATATAAAAAGACTTTTTGTGCTCATATATACCTCATATATATATACCTAAATAAAAGATAAATAATAATCGTACCCAGGTATATAAATTAAATATCAAAACGTAATTAGCCAATATAGTAATGATAATAATAATAATAATAATAATAATAATAATAATAATGACAAATATATCATCCGTTATGAATCTTCCACCCTAAAATATCTCATGGGTTATATACGTTGTAAATATGTGGTTCGATACATCTACTTTTTTTTTTCCATTTCACGTGAAAATAAACATCTGTCACTGACACACCCAGTCAACCTCCTTCTCTCTTTCTCTCTCTCTTTCTCTCTCCCGTACATATATACATGTATGTATATATATTTGACCGATGTTGCTAATGAAATACCGGCATTCTTCTTATTATATACCAACGAATATATACGTATAGGTATGTTTGGATCATTAATCTACCACTCGATGATGAATTTTCTCCCAGCATGAGTCGTGCCGGAAATTGCAAGAAACGAGAGTAGGTAGGCATACTTACATACAGAGTGTTGTTCTCATTAACGAGCTTATTATCATCTTTCTCTTTCTCTCTTTCTGTTTCTTTATTGCATCACAATTTATTATGCACAATTTATTGATTCTTGATTTTCATTTCATCAGTTTATCCCATTTTCATTCTTTATAGGTATATTGGTATTTACATATGTACTGTGGAGTATATGTATTTACCTACTCTTTTATTATATATAATTTTATTTTATTTTATTTTTTTCGTTTCGTTTCGTTTCGTTTATATTTCGATTTTCCCAGTTTTTGTCGAAACCAACAAACACACTCGTTCTTCTTTGGACGTCATCGCGGTGAGCGGCCGACGATTTTAATAAAAATAAACGAGACTAAAATTGATTACCTACCACCCGTGTGCGCGGTCGTCCGCGTCCATCTGTAGAGAAGAATCGACCTCTTTCTCTTTCCCTTTTGTTTTTTTATTTCTCCCATCTTCTACTCACGAAAATTCTTATTTTAACTGAAAAAATTCGGATCGTGGACCGCGGATTCATATCCCCTCATCTCATCTCATCACATCACATCGCATTGCATCGTATCGTAGTCGTACCTACTGCCTATATACGTATAGCAAAATCCCCTCCCTTGGTATTATATACACTGACAAATCGTTGCGGGGAATGAATCTCGGACAAAAGGAATGCCAACTCTGAGAAAAACAATAAACAGTATAACGTTGGAACGTCATAATCGCGAGACAAATGCTATATGGGACTACGAGCCGAAATCCGGAGCCAAGAGGTTGTTTCGAAGCAAAAAAAAAAAAAAATTGAACAAAAAAAGAAAGAAGAAAGAATAAACCAACAAAAATAACAAAAGGAAGAAAAGAAAAGAAAAGAAAAGAAGAAAAAAATAAATAAATACATTTTCCCCAAATATCAACGACTAAAGACAATGAATTAACCCAACCCCAAATAATTCCGACACTCACGCACACTTCGCGACTGTTTTATTATATTTTTCGCGAGACTTACTCTCTTATAACTCTCTGCGAAAAAAAGAAACTGCGACGTCGTATTTTATCTTCTTTTTTTTGGTTCATTATATTCATCTCTCAGATCTTCAAGTGAGAACTATTATACAATTACATTGTGTAACTCTAATCACGGCGAGATATTATACCTATACCGATTTCTGAAATGAAATTTATCCTTTTTTTCTTTTTATTTATTTTTTTACATTTCTGTTTCGTTGTTTTCAAAATAAAATCAAATGTCATAAATTTTCGAAATCCGTTTGCGTTTCTTGCTTTTCGTTTCTTTTTTCTTCTCTCTCTCTCTCTTTCTTTTTTTATTTTATTTTTTCTTATGAAATTTTCTTCGAAAATCTCGTTTTACTTAAGCAAAGGAAAATTCGTCTTTGCGGTAGTGACGACGGTTTACTTTATACTGATGTAGGTTTGTCTTTAACTAACCTATCTCTATAACAACTGCGTAGAGATGAGCTAACAGAAACTGTGTACGGTGGTCGCATTTCGTGCTTCAAAATCTCGCAAAGCTGTATAGACTATAGCTAGCTAGTAAGGCACTGTGCAGACCCTTTTACTTCTTGCCTAAACGTTCGTGGTGAGTGTATTATTTTAGGACTATGTTTGGCGACTCCATTCCCCTTGTCCCTTGCCCCTTGCCCTTGCCCTTGCCCTTGCCCTTTCCCTATACTTCTCGACAAAGGGCCACACGCCTAGACGATGCTTGTATCAAGTAACAAGCCTCTGAACGTCTAAACTAAACGCCGCAACATAATATCCTTTAGTTATATGTATATATATATATACGCGCACGTCGTTCAAACTCGCGTAATTCTAAACATCGTGCGGTTTAAGACTCTCCCTCATTACTCTTAGAGGTTCGGGTTTAATTAGTGTACAAAAATTGCAGTATCATAATATAGAAAAGAAATTTTTATTTATTCATTATAGAAGAATTACGAAAAATGATTAGCGAAATGCTAATTAAAAAAATCATTCGCTAATTCATTTTCCTAATTCAAACGAAACTTTAAACGCAAGTAATTAAAATCGGTACTTATATTTACACTTACTTTCAAGTTTTTATAATTTCATTGTACTTTGTCACGCAAAAGAATAAGATTAGGCGATAATTTTATTTCATGGACACCTAGAGTGCTGCAGTGTGCCATAAGAAAGAAAGAAAGAAATTACGAGGAAGAGAGAGAGAGAGCCCTATAGTAATGAATGTGTAAATTTATACGTGCCTATGTATGTGTTTGGTATATTAATTAATATAGGCGTAAAGATGTCCCTTGATAAGGGCTAATGAATTACTGCCGACAATCTAGCGGAAGGTTATGGCGCCCCGTTATAATACCTACACTTCCACTCTTCTCTCACTCACTCTCCACGGATGGTTTAAGCCAGGGGCTCGACTCGGAGAAGGTCAACTTAAAGGGGCGCCCTTTTCGTGATGATTAAATTAACGCGAGCCTTGCGCTTTTAGGTTTGAAATTTTTTTTAACAAAATTGTTTTTGTGTTTTTTTTTTCTACCCAAATTCTTTTGATTTGAGTATCTTATTCTCTAATGGGAACAAATTTTTTGTTGTTTTTTTTTCTTCAATTTATTCGATTTTGAAAATCGATATATGTCAGCTGCAAAGGCAATAAAATTATTACAATCATTATTTTACTTATATACACATTACTTTGCTGTAAAGATAACGAGAAGAGAAAATTATTTGCGGGCATTTTGGATGAAATTGCAAGGTTGTGACTTGTTTTTCGTCTCCATTCACCGCGTAATCTCTGTGGGAGGGTATTTTTCTGTTTACCTCCACAGTAAAACTGTTTCTTTTCTTCTTTCTCTTTTTTATTCTATCTTTTTTTTTTTTTGTTATTATTATACCATCAAATTCTATTTTCCTTATCACATTTTTTTTGCTGCTTCCTCCTTCTTATTTCTGTCGTACAAATATCGATCACATTATTTTATTATATTATGGAAAAATTACTGTGTTACGAATCGATAGAAAAATGTGAAAAAATGTGAAAAAAGAAAAAAAAAAAAAGAAGTAAGATATAATTTCTAATTACATTAAAATTCATAAACTCTACAAAATTTTAACTTTCCAGACGCTTTTTTTTTTTTTCAGAAAAAATTTACATTATCAAAACTAAATTTTAATTTTTTTTATTTATTATACCTATAGTCGTATGTTTTGTTCGTTCACTTTTTCTTTTATCGCACAAGTTTCGTTTTCTTTCTTTCTCTGTTTTTCATCCCTAAGGGAGTAAAGCTTTTTTTTTTTTTGTTTCGGAAACTGCGTGTTATAGATGTAACAGATTTTTCTTTATATATTGTCTCGAGGGGATCCTTTTGCGGACGCCTCACACTATTCACTGGTTGCATACAGTCCCGATGTATGTATACATAGATTGGATATACGTATGTATGTATTTGATATATATATATGGGTATAACATGGAACGCATCGAAATGCAACGATTTGCCGCAAGGCGATTTAGGATTGTACTTTATACTATACGTGTATATGTACATACCTAAATATACTATATCCTATTGGGGTCGAAGGGATCCAGTAAAATTCTCATCCGATAAAAACGGATGACTGAAATATCTCCCCTATGATATCAACTCTTACTCTTGTATACCTATGCTATATCTATACCTACACTTTACGTAATTCTACTCATCGTTTTTTTTCGCCTCCCTCTATATGTATGTACAACATATATACGTGGGCACCCTCGTACTGCAGCTATAGCCAGAGCAACGATGGGGCAGAGCTAGACTATCGATTATTGAAAAAAAGAAAAAAAAAAAAACAACTAGAAAGAAGAACAAAAAAATAGCGAAATAATAAATTTAGACGGACAAAAATTCTACCACATTTTTGGAATATAAAAAAAACTTCTAATTTTATATGTGATTTTAATTAATTGAGACATGCGAAAATTGAAATCGAATTTATTTGGCAAAGATATTTTTCAATTATTTACTGTCTAGACCATCTCTGTATACAAAGTAAGTGATTCTATTCCTATATAATATTCTACTGCTGTGCAGTATAACCACGGGTTATATTCCACGAGTAAAGGAGTAGGGCGACATTCCCTTTAAAACCACGGAATCGCGGCTCCTACCCCAACTAACTAACTTCGCATAGTGCCACGGATAGTTTCGAGGGCTAAGAGTTTGATGCTTCGCGATGTCGTTGCGGCCAAACCACAGCCGAAATTCTCCGTCTATATAAATCTCAAAAATTTTATAGATTTTATTTGATTTTTATATAGCGGTAATCGGTTTTATATAAATAAAACAAAATTTGATTTTTGGGTTTAATTAATTGATCTGAAAAACGAAAAAGAAGAAGAAAAAAAAACAGAAAAAATGGTAAATAGGGGGGCGATTTAAAGAAGCGATAAAATCATCCCCTAAATTTAGAACAAGCTGGAAAAACAAAACAAAAAAAATTAAAAATTTATGATATGGTTGATTAGAAAAATTTCTTTAGTTAAAAACTGAAAACGAATGGAGAATATAAATCGATTCGTAATTAGTAGACGTATCTACCTTAAGTTTTTCTGAAGAAAAGTAATTTCTAAAAAACTTTGTCCAAAGTGTCTTTACGAGCTTCGGAAGTTCGCGCATCCTGCCACCCCACGGCGCTGAATGTCAAGGGCAAAAGCGTCGCGGGCGTCGCATCGCATCGCATCGCGTTGCGTTGCGTCGGGACGCCCCGTCGCGTTTAGAACTGAACGGTTTTCAGATCGATATTGAAACTCACTACAACGACCAAATTTACGATCGTGACTGCACAACTTTTACCTTAAAAAAAAAAAAAAAAAAAAAAAAAGAAGAAAAAATGAAAAAACTTTACCGCAGTTTCTCTTTTCATCTTTTGTCTCACTATAAAAAAATAAATAGAAATAGAAAGGGAAAGAAAAAGAAGCCAAAAGCTTCAGGCGTCGCCCTATCTTCCGGTTTAACTTTTTTACTTCCGTTAAAAGTTGCGGGTTCTCGATTCTACGGATTCTTTGGTTATATTTTCAAGCCCCGAAATGTAATACTTGGAATAGAAAATCTCATCCCTTTGAGAAAATAATATAACAAAAACGGACACACAGAGAAAAGATTTAAGAATTATTAAGATTATCGCTTAGCAAATCGAGGGGAATAAAATCTCTGTAAATCGCATACATTACCTATCGAGCGTTTTCAGACAGCGGTTTGTTACACGCGATAACCCTTTGGTTAGCCAAGTGTGCTGTGTGCGGCTTGAGCCGCAGTCTCGACACCCTATTTAGCTAGGAGCCAGACATTGGCTGCGGGTAGATAACGTCGTCAGCCACTGAACCCTTCTGACATTAACGCTACCCTCTCACTACGAGGCTGTACCAAGGCTGATGATTTGGGAACCTATGAATATCAACGACGTTTTATTATTTAAACTATTAATAATATACGACGAAAAAAAAAAAAAAAAATTTATACCTTCTATGATAATGTCGAGGTCAAAGTCGCCAAGAGAAAAAAGAAGAAGAAGAAGAAGAAGAAGATGAGGAGGAGGAGGAGAGGAAGGAGGAAGATTCATTCCCATTAGCGTCATGTTTGTGTAGATTTGAAGAAAATGAAAGAAAAGTGATAGTGGTTGTAATTTATTATTATTATTATTATTTTTTTTTTGTCGAGATCTGTTCAATCTTTTGCAAGTATGTTTTGCCAGGGGTATAAGTTTTCTCTTTTTACCTCACACTATCATTTCTTTTTTTTTTTTTTTATTCCTTTTTCTTCGTCTTCTTCTTCTTCTGTACTCGATCCAATCTCAATTCCATGAAACTAGCCGGAAAGTAGTTGGGAAACGGACGCCTCGGAACGTCGCTATCTATTCCACTCAGATCACCGTTACACTTTATCCGTGACATCCTCTTATTAGACTTTTCCCAACCTCACGTTTTCCTATCTTATATTTTTATTTTTCTGCTATTTTTTTTTTTTTTTATCTTTTCGTACTTCTCCTTCTTCATTTTTTATATATCCACAAAACGATCATTGAATAGCTTCGTTTAATAATCTCCAAACTATTGCGAAGCAATTTTCATTTTTATTATAATTTTTCTTCTTCTTTTTCTTTTTTTTTTTTTTATCTTTTGCCATCATGTACCAGATACGCGTGTTAACGAGGTTTGGGAAGCTGCGAAGTAGAGAAGGGTAGGGTTTAAAGCTACGAAAGATAACCTCAAGCCCTGCGGGTTTAAAAGACGTTGGATAATGCAGTAACGTTGGAAAGGTCGTGGGTGGTATTCGTACAGTTTCTTCAAGAGGACTTTGCCGGCGTTTCGACATTCCCAAGAGAGAATCATAAGAGAAGATGAAAAAGAGAAGAGGAGAAAAGAGAGGACCAAAAGAGAATAGAATAGAAGAGAAGTAAAAGCGGGGATGTCCGGGGCGTGAGTCATTAGATAAATTAGCGACCCTCATTTTAGACTCTCAGCTTTAAGTCTATACGGGGGTGAGAATCAATGGCGCAGCTGACAAGGTCGTAGAGGCGCATGCGCCCAGACGTTTCTATCGACCCTTGTCGCTGCTGCTGCTGCTTCTGCTGCTGGTTGCACCAGCACCAGCACTAGCACAAGCACAGGCACGAGCACAGACGTGGCAAGCCCATACCTACCCCTCTTAACATCCCGGATTTTCCTCCCTCAACAAAACCGACAAACGGTGGGGCAGGGTGAACCCCTAGCTGCATCGCGGTGGCCTTGACTCTCTCTCTACTTTCCCTGATAATATACGACAGACTACCGGGCGGCGAGGTGACGTAAAGCTCACGAACTAGTCGCGTCCAAGAGGAGCCAACTTTTAACCCTCGTTATTACATAACGGATCAAAATTTTTCTATTCAAGATTTTTATTTATTCATTTTTTTTCTACGATTATTCTTCGTTTTTCGACTCATTTGGAAATTTTCTGTTCGAACACATAGGAGAAAATTTTAGATTTTTTTTTTGTTTGTTTTTGAACGATTTGACGATCTTAGTTTATATTTTTTTTGATTATTTTTAGTCGGGGTTCGTTATTTATCGTATTTCCTGAATAATTAAATGATATATCTATAATCATTCATTTTCTCTTGACGAGTTTAATTACTCAATACATATTTGTTAAGAAAACGTTTACTCGATCGTTTAACAATCAGAGACAAACCGCGATTAATCAACGGTATTACGTTATACGTATATACCTACGTAACCATATTACACAATGTCCCAATCTCGTTTTTTACCTCAATCTCATTTAACCCATCCACCAAAACCGCCCTTCATAGACAATGTCTCGATTAGAGTATAACAATAAAACGCTGATCTTTCGTCGACGGTTTTAAATTTGGTTGCAGGAATTTTCACACCCCTGATTTATTTTTATTTTTTGTTTCATTCTACATTTTTGCTCTTGATTCTTTCGATTCAATTTAATCATCGTTTCCGTTTAAAAAAAGAAAAAAAAAAAAAGAAATGAAAAAGCAAGAAAATAAACTCCTAATTTTTTGGTTAAATCGAATCGTAATTAACACGTCCTTCTGGGAAAAGTATTTTCAAAAATCTACTAGTAAAAAAGAGAAAGAAAAAAAAGAGAGGACAAAAAAAACAAACTGCGTCTGGTCTGGCGAATAGAGGATATACCTACATACGTATATGTATACATCTACGTGGCTTTACTGAACAGCTAATCTTACCAAGCTCATCTACACCCTATGTTCAACGTAAACTGGTAGTCGTTTGGTGGTGGTGCTAAGGTGGAGAAGGACTTCTATAATGTCTTGGGGAGGAATGCTTTTCCACGATTACCTACCTACATACCTACATACCTAACCATCTAACCTGGGGTTAAATTGTAGCTATTCTTTCAAGGTGAGGGAATAATAGGAGTTGAGTCGTCGTATCTATTATTCGTGGTGGTGGAGGTGCACCAATGCATGCAGTATGGGAGAATGGGAATTGGTGAATAAAATAAAAAGAAAAAAATAAATAAATAAATAAAAGAAACTATCCTCTTTTTACATGAAATAGAAAATGGGATATACATATATTTATCTATATCTATCCAACCATCGTATCTTTTTCCTAACTCTGAACAAGCGATGAGAAAAGAACAGCGACGACTTGAGACATAAAAATACGTCGTTAGAGGTACACAAAGAATAAACCGATTGTCTGTGACCGGAGAGAAGAGAAACTTTTTGAAGAAAATATTATCATTTTAAAATTTTTATATTGCGAAAAGTTTGGGGGGTTTGTTGTATATAAAGAAAATTGATTTTTTTTATCGATAAATTAATTATATATACCCAATGTGAAGGTTACGAATTTATAATACATATAATGAGCAAAACGATTATTTCCACTTTGTCGTTTCAGTCTCCTAACTGGATATAATTCAGATTTATAGATGAGGGCTCAGCAAAGGTATAAGGGATCATCGTAATGGCTTATTGCTATTCTTGGGAAAGTTTAATCTTTTTTTTTTTGTTTTTTTTTTTTTTTTTAGTTTTAAGGTGTAAGTAAGTAAGCTCTGTCCTCTTCGTCGTCGTTGGGGGTTGGTTTATTAAACTTTTTATAGTTCAGAAGTATGGGAAGGGGAATGTAAAGAGATAGGAGTAGGAGGTGTATTAAAAGCTCTGCTTTTTCAACCCCCTGACAACGATAATAAATTATACCTTAAATTTAACGATATTTATACATTTACGTTATCTGGATTGTAGGTAACATTTACACTGCTAGTTGGACGTTGTTTCGCGATTAAATGCTTTGGATTTTCTCTTATTCATTTTATTTCATCTCTATTTACTTCATTTCGTTCTAAATCCACTCGCCAAAAAGTTATATAGGTACAGTACAGAACCAACGAATCTCTGGCTTGCTACAATTTCTGTAGAGCTATGTGCTCACCAGCAGACATCATAAATCCCCATTATCGGACCGGCGCTTCTCTACATCCGGCCCAGACTTGCAGTTATTGTGTAATTCTATAAGGACCAGTTAGTTGTCTAAACTAAACTCAACAAGATTTCCTCATGACATTTTAAATCCATTACATTACATTATTTTGAGCTCTTAATCCATATCCGACTGAATTTGCATTAAATTCGCAATAATTACGCCCCTAATTCTAATTATTATAAAAAAAAAATTGAAAAATTCTTCAAATACTTGATTTTCACTTGCGTGTTAGTTCTTCAGATAAAATTTGGTTTTCTTATTTTTATTTTTTAACGTAATTAAATCCATCAGAATTTTTCGTCGGTTTTTTATTTTTTATTTTTTCCTCTTTCTCCTACGAGACCTCTCGCATATTATAAGACTGTATACGTCAGTTTAAATTGTAACGTAGGTATATATTCCCTGAAATTTAAGTAGGATGAAATATGCCGGAGCACGTAGACTTCGGAGACTCCCCGTTGTGGGCCTCGCTCGGGTTTTACTTTATATGCAAACTGGTCTTTCGAAGTTAAGTAATTGGACCAGGTAGAGAGTAATCTCGGATATAGGTTATTGGAAGTTGATGACCAAATTGCCAGGAAATTGTCTCCATCTCTCTCTTTCCATTTCTCTCTTTTTTTTTGTATTTTTTTTTTTTTTTTGTCTTTTTATCAGGGTCAGGTAATCCCTTAAGCTTATCCCATAAGTTTTAAGTTATAACTTCTATAAGGGTATAAGGATAACGGCGCATCTAGTAAAGGTCTTTTTATTTATTGCTTACTTAGCTTCGAAAAAACAAGGAGAAAATAAAAAACAGCAAAAAAATCTAATACCACCCAAATTTGATATATAGTCATATTATTATTCAAGGGGTAAAAAGTTTCTCTCTGTAATATATAATAATAATAATAAAGAGTATGATCGTCTTTAAATGGATTACGTTTCCCTTTAAAATACATTTTTTTTTCTTGATTTCTTCTTCAAAGATTTTGTAAAAAGTTATAAGTAGCATTTATGCAGTTTTGGCGGTTTTTTTTCTTGTTTATCTAAAAAACTACGAATCCGTGAAACCAAGAAGGGAATGGACTAAGTCGTAAGTGAATTTCCAAAAAAAAGGAACAAAATGAATAAATAAAAAAAAGTCCAAACGTTGGTTCAGTTAATACAAGTCTGTATATTGTGATTGTCGCACCGCAATATTGCAGCTTAAACTCGATGAGTCCCCGTGTTTAAGAAAAGACTTAACTTTTTCTTTTACTTTTCTTTTTTTTTTTTTTTTTTTTTTTTTTTTTTTTTACCTCTTTCCTACGTCTTACCATCACCTTTTCCCTTCTGCGGAGTAAAACAGCTGGAAATAACATCTCCTCCTTAATTCCTCGTGTTTCTTGGAAACGAGAGTATGACAGTTTCTTAGTAGTAAATAACCATGTCTTGTGGTATATCACTCGACGCTGTAAGCACGCCGGTTGTCCGAGGTCAGTTGAGTAGTGCCCTAATGTAAATTATGTCCACGTTTTCTCTACGGAGTCAAGAATTTACCGTTACTTTTAGTTCTTCTCTTAACTCTCATTATTCTTATTCCTCTTCTTCTATTTTTACTCTTTTTTTTTTCTTTTTCTTTGTTTCTTTCTTTTTCTTCCATTTTTTGTTGTTGTTATCTCAGGAATTTCACTTGATCTCCAAATAACTTCTGGAAAATCTCTTTTTATTCAACGAAACTGCATAATTTTGTTTTTTTCTTCTCTTTCTTTATTTCAACTTAAACTTTAACTCTATACACGTGTAGCACGTGACTTTGAATGAAAATCAACCTCTTGAATACAAAAAAAAAATTTACCTGAAGGAGTTAATGAATAAAAATTTGTGTTTCGAAAATTATTTGAATTTTTTTTTTCCTTTCAATTATTCTTTTTTTTTTTTTATTGCTATTTTTTTCTTTTTTACGCACGTTGACGTTTTCCTCTCGTATATCCTCGGAGGTCCCTTTGGTCTCGGTGTTTTCTACCTAAGAGTGACAAAATGCTACGATTACCAGGAGTTGGTCCCTCGAGGGTGCCTCGAGGGTGGCTGGGATGACGCGCTCGGGACCTCTTCAGAATTAACTACCACCATCTTTTTCCTACCTCTCTCAATTCTCATCTCATCTCACACGCACTCATACTCGTACTCGTACTCGTACTCGTACTCGTAATCGTAATCGTAGTCGTAGTCATGTACTTTTTACAAGATCGTTCGACATACGGGGGTATGTACTACCAATCTTCTTCGGAGTACCTCAGTAAGTAATAAGTATACCGAAACTCCGAATCGCGTAGCGTAGCATAGCGTCGCGTAGTCGTTTGATTCTAAAAACTTCAAAGCACTGCGGATGATTATACACGCTCTCAACACTCGCTTATTCACTCATTCACTCATTTACTCACTCGACGATGATGGATAAGGATAGAATTTTTATTACCCCTTTGCCACGAAGGGAATTTAAACGAGTTAAAAAAAAGAAAAAAAAAAGAAAATAAAAAATCATTCATCTATATACTTCGTATCTACATATTATTTGTATATACAACGGTTTGAATATATTTAGTATATAAAAAGATGTCGCGAGTTATGTCGTTCTTTTATTTTATTTCTTTTTCATTTTCTCAATTTTCATCGTGATTTTTTCAAAAATAAAAATAATGAAAATATGTAGTAGGTAGAATTTGGGATTTTCGAAAAAGGTTATAAGAAAAAAAAAAGAACGTTACTAAATCGTACACGAGGATTGGAGAGAGAATGTCTACGAACATTCGAGTACCTACTGAAACCAATTAAGTTTCTTGGGAATCCCGTCTCTGCAACGAATGCCAAAAAGTAATTTATTTATTTATTTTTCTTCTGCTGTAAGTACATACGTACGTACGTATGTACATGCATACCTACGTACTCATGCCTTACCTACCTACCCACCTACCTATAATTTTGGGAAAATGCCAAAACCCGGCAATCGTTACCAACACTTTTGTAGAAGACCGAGCTGTAAATACTATGCAATACGAATTCGATCAAGTTTTACTTCGAAACAAAATTTTCATTACAATTTTAATTTTTATCAATCGACGTTATCGAATGAGAGAGAAACAGAAAGAGAAACAGAGATTACATATTATACCGTATGAACGATTTACGATCATTATATATATATATACAGTTTTAAAATCTTGAGATATAGCTATACGTATATACATATGTAATATATTATATGCTTATTTGCAATGATTATTTTATTTTTATTTTTATTTTTTATGTTTCTTATTTGTGTTACAGGTATGTGGAAATTCGCTTTGAACTGATATACACGTCCGCACGTATATACGTATACGTAGTTTTGAAAAGAAGTAGATCATACCTGGATCATTATGTCATATCAACAAATTTTAAACAATCATTATACGACGGTGGGTGAGTGTTTTTAATTATATATATCTACACCTACTAAAATTATTTTTTTAAGTTTCCGGTTCCGCAAGGTGATAAATGTATATGTATATATGTATAATACTAAATGGCCTTATTTCAACGATGCTAATCAATTCTCGAAAATTATATATACATGATACATGTGTGACAAGAGATTGAGCGCAATACTAGGTTTTATAATAGCATATTTACAGGATACAAGTCCAGCAACTGTGACAGACCCTTAATTGGCCAAAGATTAGAAATTCGATAAATAATAAAGATAGAGAAAGAAAGAAAAAGGAATTAAAAAATAAGTAGAGAAATAAAAAATATAACAAAATCTGTTCAATTTTTGTCAATTTTTATTCGAATTACTTATAAACATAAATCAAAACTACTTGAAACACAAAAACAAAAAAAAAAAAAAAATTGAAAAATCCAATAAATTTAAATAAATATAATTTTTTACTGCTTTTGTTTTTTTATGTCGTTGCTTAACAGATTGGATTACCCTGTGCATGCTTACGGGGGCTTAACTATTTAATAGCCACGAGCGTGACACCCTGACTAATTGTAAGCTTATAGTAGCGGAGTGGAGGTCGGTCTGTGTAGACAGAAAGCTTCGTATTGTCTGCTGCAACATACGTATAACAAATCTAACTACAAGGTTGTGTATTATCGCATAGCTAGCTAAAAGCTAGAGACTAGAGACTTGAGGCTTGAGTTAACTAGCATCGTGCGTGCGTTAAGAGCTTAGGCCAGCGACCGAGTGTGCCTAGCGTAAGAATAGAGACGATAATAGCGCCTAGAGGCGATATTACTGACCTAGCCGACCGCTCAACGTTGGTTTTACCCCCGCCACGATACGACACACCGCGTCGCGTCGCGTCGCGACGCCTAGCCTTGCCTAGACTAGCCTAAGCCTAACGTTGATGAGTACTGCGGCGCGGGTGGTGGTAAAACTCTGACGTAGAGTCGCTATGCTAGCGGTCGTTGACTGATTATTACGCGTTGTGTGAACGCGGCCTCGTTTTGCCTATTATGTTTCATATGTTATCTTGATATTTATATTATAGGCAAACTAGAGAGATGAAGATGTGAAAATTCGACTCAATACTTCGGTTTCGAATTTTTTTTTTAACCAAATTTTCAAAATTATTTTCAATTTACATTCAAATCTGTGGTAATAAATATTTCTCTTTTTTTTTTTTTCTTCTCTTTTTGTATTATTTTATAACCGAAAAAACTACTTCTGTATATTTTTTATCCCCCCCCCGCTCTTCCTTCTCATCCTCTTTTTTTTTAGTTTTCGGATCCTGTTTTGTTACCATTCGTTGGACACGATATTTTTACCATTTATTTTGAATACACTGTGTGCAAAAGGCATTACAACGTATATGGGATTGTTGTGAGTTTATGTATAGTTTTTGGACTGTAACAGTCCAGTCCAGTCCAGTCCAGTTGAGTTGAGTTGAGTTACACACCGGTCCTCTTATTTCCCATAAACCGTCGTTTTCAAACGCATTTTGTTTTTCATTGGACAGCTGCCATGCAGGCAGTATAAGCAACAGTTTCTGGTATTATTACATAAAGCGACAATGGGGCTATGTGCAATGTGTGTCACTACTATTGACAATGCACAAAATAATGCACAATACTCTGAAAAATCGTTGTCCTAATTTTCAAGAGAATTGCACGGGTTTGGTTTTTTTTAAATGATGGTTCGAAAAAATAAACTGAATTTTTACAAACCGTCCGAATATCTGTGTGGGAAAAAAAATTTGTTTCTTTTGGTTCCATTTTTTTTTTCTCCTTTTTTGAGTGAATCATGAATTTTCTCAATTATTATTATTGTTATTATTATTAAAAGTAGTTGTTAATGGTTGAAAATAATTTAGAATCTTTGAAAAAAAAAAAATTGGTTCTTTGTTTTTTCTATTTCTATATTATTTTTTGTTTCTAAATTCCTTTCTTTATAAAAAAAATTCACAGAAAACAGGGAAATTCAGTCTTAGAATTCGTCTTATTTTTGGAAGAGGGAGGGAGAAGGACAACGTCCGGACTACAAATTAGGAAAGGGAGTAGACTTATGTTAGTCTGGAAGCATGAGGAGTGACGGGAATAACAAAGTAACAATTCGAGCGCGCACAGACCATGACCTAACCGCCGCGACGCGACGCGACGCAACGCTTCGTGAAGCGAGGTCGAAGGGAGTGTGTCTCACCCTTTTCGTTGTTTGCCCTTCATACATTTGGGAAATAGAAGAATGACAGAGACAGAGAAAGTAAATGAAAAAAAATTAAAATAAAATAAAATAAAAGAAGACACGATAAGAGAGATAAGATTCAAGTTTTGGCTTAATTAAGTTATAATCTTGCAAGGATCGTAATTAATAAATGCCTTCGGGGAGTTTCATTCGAAGCGTTATACCTTACCCCATGATTCGACCACGGTTATTATACCGATCTCTGAGAATCCGGTTCGCCGCGTCCTCATGTTAATAATCAAGACGTCGTCGTCGTCGTCGTTATCGTCGGTTAAAAATCGTATAATAAAAAGACAAGAATTGTAAACCCCCTCCCCATAAACGACCGGAAACTATACATCTACCAGTTTACATTTCGGCCGTGAGAAAATACAAATTGAACATGCAAAGTCGTAGGTTTGTTAGAGATATTTATCTTTATTTTTAATTTTTCATGTAATTATTATCTAGAATGAAAAAAAATCGTCTTTCTCTGCTTCTTCTTCTTCTTCTTCTTCTTGGATCAAATTTTTTAAATTCGTTTTGTCTCTCTTTTTCTTTTTCTTTTTATTTTATTGCTCTTTCTCCTTCACTCCGATAGATGAAATAACGCGCTGTCTAGATCGGCTTTGGATGATTGCAAATCGATTTTCTTTAGCAACTAAGTAAGTAAGTAAGTATAAGTAAAGAAAGTAAGCAAGTAAGTAAGTAAGTAATAAGCGTGGAGCGCATAGAGTATTACCGCTGTGCTTCTCGCGCACCTTTCCAATAGCTATCTCGAGTTGCAATAGGTTATCGTCAGTCGTTAACACGCCGTGGTTTGCCTTTTGTGTAAACAGACCCACTTGCTGTTGGTACTGGTATTGCTTGTCTGACTGCCTGCCATGCCATGCCATGCCTTGCCTTGCCTTGCCTTGCCTTGCCTTGCCTTGCCTTGGCTGCATACACGCGTCCGTGCGTCGGTCTCGATCTCGGTCGTTGAACCTTATTCCGCCACCGATTTCTCTTTTAACGCATAGAAATACGTCAGTTGATGAACCCGCAATAGCCGTTCCAAAAAAACAAACCAAGAAAAAAAAAAAATAAATAAAAATAAAATAAAATAGAACAAAATGCAGAAAAATCTCTTCTTGGTTTTCAGTCCTTTTTCGTTCACTAAAAAATTATTCGACTTCTTTGCTTTTATGAAATTCGCATGTCGTATCATATCTTTGACATTGGTAGACTGTATACAGCGCGAGATGTGAATATGATAAATCGCCATTTACAGTTTATAAACGATACCTAATTGCTGCGTGAATTATTTTGAATATAATTACAACCACTTTGCTATAAGTATAATCCATATAGATTTTCTCCGAGTATTAACTGCAGGAGAAGTAACGGTATCAATACCTTGATAATTTACCGTATTATGGTCCATTTCGTCACCGAGCGATGTTCGCGTGCACTTAATGCACTTTATGCACCTAATGCATTTAATACGCTTGTGGATATGTACTTCAATTATAAGTGTAATTAAATTATCGAGGTAATCATACGATTCAAGGTTCAAGATTCAACATCCACTTTATAATAATAATAATAACAACAATAATTCGATATTTGTCTTCCATCTTTCATTATTTTTTTGTTACCGTTCGCGTGACGTTTATAATTTAGTTGATATTGATATCGGATACAAAATTACTCACGAAAGAACAAACAAAAAAAAAAAAAATAAAACTAAATTTTTTTTTGTTTGATTGACATTAGGAAATGAGAAATCGTAAGGGAAAAGTTGGATTGGCAGGATATAGAAGACGATATATGTATGTGTGTGTGTGTGTGTAGAAACGGTTGTCAAGGTGTCACTTTTCTTTATTATACTTATATCGTTTCCTAGTTCTAATCTTTTGGATTAGTTAGAAGTGTACGAGTGTAGGAAGTGCACAAGACGCAGTATCGGTATCAGTAGCAACGTGACGGTAGGTAGGTAGGTATAACTACGACGACGGGTTTAGTATCAACCTATCAGACCTGAACGAGTCAGAACCGTATCGTTGGCTCAAGTGGATAAAACTCTATAGAAAGAAGTTTCGAAAAAGTATTCGATTAATAGTAAAGTTACCGAAGAAGAAAACTCTCTCTCCGTATTTCCTTCCAATTCCTCTCTCTCACCCTTACCCTTACCCTTAGCCTTAGCCTTAGCCTTGCTGCAGCAGGGTTCACTATATTCTTTTCTTGAGAAGTGAGAAGGAAGGAATAAAAAAAAATTTTATATATAGAAATACGTGAAAAAAAAATACAAAAAAAAAAAAAAGTTTTCGAACAAAGATAGGCAGAGGTGGGAAACGAAAAAAAAAATATATATATATGTATGTATAAAAAAGAAATTCGTGAAAAACTTCTTATTCCTGAAAAAGTTTTACCTACAACGATCTATTATCCTTTTATGTCTAATCAGCTGGAATTAAACATTCTCATAGATTATAGAAAATCCATTAATTTATCTAGAAAATTTATGACTCAATTATATTGTGTAATGTCATATCACAGTATCAGATAGTTATATGATTAGATAATGTAGAATAAACAACGTGAAGATATCATTTTTCGTTTTCTCTTTCCTTGTATATTTTTTATTTGGAGTTTCATTAGTTGATTTCTTTTTGTTTGTTTTTTTTTGAATTTTTTTTACCGTTATTAGTAAATGTCGCCGAGGTCTTGGATGGAGTGTGACCTTGGACTTAACCCTAGTCAAAGGTTACGACCCTTTCCTCCGACCTTTAGGTACTAAAAGAATTTGATGATGTCTCATCCGCGAGACAAGCTTTGAAGCAAATAAACCAACAAACCTGAAAAGCTGAGCTAAGCTGAGCTGAGCTGAGCTGCAGCGAGGTATGAGAGACAGAAATTGCCGTTTTATTACATTCATGGTTAATAGGTTACCTTTGCAATTATATATACGCCGTTGAAAAATGAAAGATAAAACTTCGCGTGCAAATAATTTTTTGTTGTCTCCTCCTTGGGAACGTTTTTTTTTTTTTTTTATTTATTGTACATTTTTATCTGACGAAACAAAATGTGATTATGCATCGAAGAGATATAGATATTATTATTTCATTGGGTGTATAAGTATACGAATATGTACGTATGTATGTATGTATAAAAGTTTTATCAAAAAAAAAAAAAAAATAAAAAAAAAAAAAGAAAACGTCTGTCTTAAATCTTTGATAATTAATCGCAGCAGTGTTATTATAATTGTAAGCAGAGATTACATTGCCGTATATAATAGGTAACATACACGCCTTTAATTACACCGTAATACACACGTAAAATATACACATATGCTCTAGTCGATATAAGTGATGGTATTTAACCCTCGAGATCAGATTAATTAATCCATGATTAACATCACGCATATATAACATTGTCGTGTAGTGTCGTAAAGAAGACGAGAAGTTGATTCTTGTTTTGTTATGAAATTGTGAACAAGATTTAATAAAAAATTATTCATTTGCCAATTCTATGCGCGAAGTTATGCTGTATCTGATTTCTATTTCCGTTTTCGTTTGTTAATTAAAAAGTTGATGAAGACCGAATATGTAATAACCAGATCTGGATTTTTCGCATCTGCAACATTAATAAGTATCGCGTAATTTGAGATGAGACAATATGACCGTAATGTAATTTAAGAACTTGCCTGAAACTATACCTGCAGTAATATCTACGCTCTTTATGGTGACTGCAACAAAGTTTTCAAGATTAGCGATAAACCGATTTAAATCTTACTCGATTCTTGACTGTCAAGTCTCAATGCCAACTTCTTATTAGATTTATATTGTGGAAATTATTCAAAGTTAACGATCAGTACTTTAATGATTGCAACTGTAAGTCAACTCTTTGACGTCTAGTTATCTATCTGTCTATACGTGTCTACAACAATTTGTAATTACCGCCTTGAGCGATGATTAAATTGTAACCATTATTCGCAATGAATTGTGGTCTTAACCATTTCTTAAACCACGTATAATCGCCACATGCACATACGATATGTGTTCTTTGCTAATTGGTTGAAAATTCTTGTCTCTATGTATAATATCATTGCAATTATCGTATAGTCATTATACTCGAATAATCACTTCGTTTAAGCATATCCTATGGTGTCGTGTACCGTGGTGCGTGACGATGAGGTCAAGGTTTGTTAATTCTTTGTTTACTTCCGGTGTGTGTTTTTTTTTTTTTTTCTTTATTTTTCACTTCCGGTTATAACGTGCGTAGGCTGTGTAAGGGCTGCTGCAGTCCCCCGCGTGACCAATACCAACACCAACACCAACATAGACACCAATACGGATTTGGCATCGGCTCCCCTTATCCTTTGTACTTGAAATTTTTTCGGGGCTTTCTAGTTACGAGTAGACCATTTTTTTTTATCAACGACATGACATTTGACCGGAACTATAAAACTAACTTAGTGACTCATTCCAGGTGTTACTAACGGCCAGTATTATCGAGTTGGTTTTAGAATTTTTGAATGTCAAGATCGATTAGTCAAACGTAATATAAAATTTTATTCAAGTTCCTAGGGGTCAAAATTCCAAATTTTTAAAAAGGATATTTTCTCCGGAAGTTTACACAGTCGATTTGAATTTTAAGATTACGAATTTCAATGGTTTTGAAAATTCGAAATAGTCTTTAAATAAATTCGTAATTTTTACTCGGCTCCGATTAAACTTTTTTCTATGCGCTATTAAGATTTGCATTCTTTTTCTTTTTTTTTTTTTTTTCAAAAACGATCATCCGTCGGATTTTATATCAGCGATGTGTATGTATATTCTATACTCTATCCGCGGTGCATATAGCTACATGTATTATCGTGTCTAGTCCCTTCTAGTCGGCAAAAAGATCCAAGAGAAAAATTCCTTGACTCTATTCGGTCGAGAGATAGACCGTAAAGGTTTGCATACAGAATCGTATCATTCAGTATCCGACTTCATCCATGGGATGTTCGGGTGGATAAGTAAGGTAGAAAAAGAAGAAGAAAAAGAAAAAGAAGGATAAGGAACTCGAAGTATTATGTACCTACCGATGTGTATATCTACGTTGTGCATACAATGTACCTTGTGCAGTAAGTCGTGGGTGTGTAGATATAGAAAGGAAGACGGAAGAGGGTATGTGTCTTTTTTCTTGCTTTTCTTGCTTTTCTCTACATGGTAGGAAAAAGTCATATCAGTTTCTCGTCGTTTGCTACTGTTACTGCTACTTCTGAATCTATATATATATATATAGTTACTTTTGATGTCGCAGGAGATCCAGATGTGCAGCAACTAGGTAACAAGGGATTCCACTTTACGTGTAGAAAGGTATACGAGATTGATCGAAATCGGTACAAGAAATTAAAGAATATATTCCAGACCTAAGATAGAGAAGAGTCTCGATTTTATTGGGCAACACTAGGTAGTCCTCCCTTATAGTTAGACTTCAAGACGAAACAAATAGAAAAAAAAAAATGGATAAATTAATCCTGCGGCTGATGTCCTTCTGGGAGTAGAATCGGCGAAGTCTGTAGATAATCTTAATCTCATTTCATTACGGTGATAAAACAAAAAAAGAAGATTTCGAATAAAAGTCGTGATCTAAAATACAGAAAAGCAACATATATAAGAGACTTGATTCTTTGTTTGAGTAAAAAAGACCATTCCCATGGGATAGCGAATGAAGAAAATCGCTGATACCCTACATCGGGTATAGATGTACTTGAATGGATAGGGGATACGACGAAGAGGCAAGAGAACTGCACGTTGCGCCCAATAAACTCTTCCAATTTATTTGATCGCGCCAAGTGGTCAGCTGAACATGTTACTTATATGGAAATCCAGTCTTGATAGTAAAACACACGCAGACTATCGATATGGAAAACCTTGCAGTACCTCACATTCCTTTGCAGTCTGCTGCAGGCGGCATCTTTTCGATAAAATGAATTGGTAGCTCGATGATCTCAATTTCTTTTTTTTTTTTCATTCTTTTCTTATATTCTTTCTATTCCTTAAAAAATAAGCGTTGTCTTATCTTGTGTTTTATTCGAAACATCATCTTTAACTTTTTTCATAATCTCAAACAGTCGCAACATTTTTACAATTTTAAATTCTTCGATTCTATAATTTTTGTTTTGTTTTTGCGGTTATCCTTTCAAAGAGGAGATAAGATAATTTAAAAGGCATTGGTATTTTATTTCGCGAATGGAAGACGTAACTTTTTTTCATTCGCAATAAATTTTTTCTTATTTATTTATTTTTTCTCTTCTGGTTCTTATTATTTTTTTTTTTTGTTTAATATGTTTTTTATTCATCTTCATCTTCTTCTTCTTCTTCTTTTTCGTATATATATACCAAGGCGTCAGTATTCGTATGGATCCCCAGTACAGCAGCCTCGAGGCAAGGAGGCGCCTGCTCGTCTGCATTGCGGATTAAAAAGGAAGAATTTTCTTGCTCGAGGATAGAGGAGGTGCAGTCAGCCGAAAGAAGTACGAGTATTGAGACGCTGACGAGGTCTCTCCTCTTAGAATCTGATTCCCGATTCACGTCTCCCACTCCCTTATTCCCTCTGCATCTATCTATCTCTTGCCTGAATTCTTTCCGGATGGAAAACGTCATTACTTTATATATTTTCTTTCTTTCTTTTCTTTTCTTTCCTTTTTTTTTTCTTTTTATTCTCTCTTTTTCGTTCCAATTTTTATATTTTATTTCAGTTTTTTAGTTTTCTTTTTTTTTTTTTTTTATTATCTTTATTCTGAGACGACGTATAACGGAGTAAGGATCAATCCCAACGATATCTCACGAACCCCCTCCTCATTGCAATTACTATTTTTCATCGTCTATTGAACGTCAATAAATTACTAATATTTCGTATGTCTTCCCTTTCGACGACAACGACTACGACTACGACTACGATTCCGTCTCAAGGAGATTTTTCTCAAGTATTTTAATAAGAAGAATGAAATCGTAAGAAAAGATGAGAAAGAAAAAGAAAAGAAAAATGCCATTAACTAATAAATTGTTGGTATATGTATAGATATAATAGGGCTTTGAGCTTTTCTGGATCTGGCATTACCGATCTTTCTTCTTTTCTCTCTGTTCTCGTTGTTTTTTGCTTTTTATTTAATACTTTTTATTTTATTTTCTTAATCCTTGGCAAAACGAATTACCGTGGCAGATTCTTCTCTTCGCAAAACACTTTTTTTTTTCTCTTCCTTCTCAAGCCCTTCTATAATTTTCCACGAGAAGAAAAAGAGAGAGAGAGAGAGAGAGAGAGAGAGAGAGAGAGAGAGAGAGAGAGAAAATGAAAATTGCTTCGGCGAGATTACCATCGCCCGATTACCGCCAAACCAGGACTGAAAGCGAACAGCTTCTGTTAGGGACAGATGAATTCAACCGATGTTACTTCTGAACTCGAGAAATTCCGACACAACAGCCGTCGAAATGACCTATATATACATCCATAGGTATATAGAAGTATGACGGCAGATGGGTTTCTCGATTCGTTCGATATTCCACGATCACGACATAGCCAAATCCTAATTCAGACTAGCGATAGCCCCGATGATGATGTCTCAGACGAACCCTAAAATTCAATTTTGATCACGTTTATTGGCATTTAATTTAACCAGGTAAATTTTTTTTTCTACTATTAATGAAATTTTTAGCAGATGACTGAAAAGTATACGAGTGTGTAGGTATTGGGTATATGTATTATATATATGGCAATTCTACTGTTGAGCGCCTGCAGCAGGGGGATCAAACTTTGCGAAATATTTAGCAGCTGTTCCCCGCGTTGAACACCCGCGATTTTTTCTCCTTTTTGTTTTTTTTTTTTCCTTCTTTTCTCAATTTCTCACCCTCTAAATCCCCATCGGTACAGCTTTCGCTCTGAGGTATGGGATGTATAGTAACCTAGTCCCTCACTGCCTCCCTACCTACGCCCTTGTCAAGAATTCGCGCAGCACACTTCCGCTGCAGGCGTAAACAGGATGCTTTAAAAACTCGCTCATCCGGAAACCACCTTTTATAGGCTATAGGTATATATATGTATAAATATAATAATAATGATAATGTATTCTCGATTTCTTTCTTTATTATGTAGTTTCGCGGTTTATTTTTTTTATTAATATTTTCCTCTTTAATTATTTTCATCATCGTTTAACCTCCCATTGACTGACCTTACCTAAGGTATATGGCTCGGATCGTGTTGGTAGTACAATATACATAAGTATATACGAGAGTGAAGAGATCGTAGATTAACGTTATCGCAAGTTAAGTATGTGCTTACGTGACAATTTTAAGAGAGGAGTTCATTTTAAACGCATTGCTCTATTTCGATTCTAGAGTAGGTATATTATTATATATATACATATATACATAGGATATATATGTAGGTAGGGTACGTGTCCGCGGTCACGTAGAGCAGCAAGAAACTGAGTTGAGTAGTTTAGCTTTTGGCTGATTTCCCGCGTCTCTTCGTCTCCGTTTTCTCAACTCATTATGACACTATCTCACTTATATATATATATAAACACACTGTTTAGTTAAGTAATATTCAGATATATCTACATAATATAATACATATGACGACAGAGATAAGACAGGATTACCAAGTGTCATAAGGTTTTTCATACTACTGTCGTAATTCCACGAACGTTAATGTCTCACGTATATATATACATACATAGAATCAAGATCTCTTATTTCTAATTAGTAATTAATTATCTCATTTACTATTTAGAACAAGATAAATTAAAAGAAAATTATAAATAATAACGTCAAAATATCAACTAATGTCGTATCTGTTTAACATTTATCAGTTTTTATTTATTTATTTATTTATTTTTCTTTTTATCTTTTCTTTCCTTTTCGTGTAGGTTGTACTTTTGTGATATGATTTGACTATCTGCGTTCGGTTCTCGCTCGTTTGAAGAAATTTAAACTTCCTTTTTTGTTTTATTTTATTTATTTATTTATTTATTTATTTTTTTTTTTTTGTTCCGGAAGTCCGCGGTTAATTATCTCCTACGGTTACACCATATTATTCTTTCTCATTTCATGCACTCATTTTTGTTTTTCAATTTATTTTTTCACTTACAAAGAAATTTTTTTAGTATACAAGATTCATATTTCTTAACCTATTGATATAGTTTACAGAAATTTATTATATCTTCTAAGTTAACCTAATGCGGTTAAACGAAATGGTAGCAGATTTGCACGTTGATAACCTTTAGATTATCTCGACGTGCTTATTGCAGAAACCGCAACAGTACCAGTAACAATCGAGAATGTAAGAAAGAAGGTATACAGGCTACATATTCATTCTCTTTGGTAGTTATTCAGCTGCCAATAAAGCGAGACAAACTGACAAACAATGGCAGTAACTCTATTTCTTCATTGTATGATTCCATTTAGTTGAACGAAGTAAAAAAAAAAAATAAAATTCAAATAAAATATGGTACGTAGCCTTCTATTGTTCTAATGGTAAGATACTGTACATTATGGTATTTACTGGCTACCATATATAATGGATTTTCTATTTTATCCCACCGTCTGTCTTGTTCTCATGTGCCGATCAAGAGAAAGAAGATGAAGAAAGAAAGAAAGAAAGAAAAAAAAAAAAGTAGCCACTTCGCGGCACGATTTTGATATTAAAATAAAATTCTATAGCGAAAACCTCGAACGTTATGTGGGTATTATCGGATCGTGTCAGCTGCTCGACGTGTCGAGAAGACGTGAAGTATAAGGAGAAGGGAAAAGGAGAAACGGGGGAAAAAAAAAAAATCAGGGGAATTGAAGGGAGAAAACGAAAGAGAGAAAGAAAGAAAAAAAAAATAGAACAAAAAAATAGAGTGGGGAACAAGTTAGAACTGAACCTATCGGTTCATCTCATACAAGTTGGACCTGCCAGAGTAAAGAACTTATCCTTTACTCCTGTCAGTCTCGGGTAGGGCAGGGTACCCTGGCTGACGCGTCCACCACTACGTAGGCAGGACGATAAAAAGATCAGTAAAAAAATAAAACATTGAAGAATACATGAAAACGTGAGAACGTTAATACTGCCTACCTAACTACACATCGGTGTTACATACGTATACTTATATATAAATTTTTTTGTTTTTGGGGGAAAACAAAAAAAATCTTATATTATTTATAGGTAGAGAAATTGAATTGTTATCATAAACTCTATACATCTCGATTAGTACAATGTAAGCTGCTTGATTGAATTCAACGATAAATTTCTCTCGGTTAGACCCACAGCATACGATCATCTGATAATTGAAAATAGTGTAAAAGTATCTCTCCTACGCCACCTACCACTTCGTTTCTTATCATCACTTATCTCCGTTGGTTTTCCTCTTCTACACTATCTAGTAGCT
Organism: Macrophya annulata; assembly: GCA_963924015.1. Classification (NCBI taxonomy): domain Eukaryota; kingdom Metazoa; phylum Arthropoda; class Insecta; order Hymenoptera; family Tenthredinidae; genus Macrophya; species Macrophya annulata. The sequence continues at coordinate 14,321,303 of OZ001263.1, read as the reverse complement.
ACAAACCACCCAGCCCAGACAGCAAGTTTTCTCTCATCGAACCAATCTTCCATACCTCATAAATTCTCACAGCGTTTTGAACTCTTTTATTTTTTCTTTATCATTTTATTTGTTGTTTTTGTTTTTTTTTTTTCTTTTTTTTTTTTAACACACCAAGGGACGATGACCGGTGTGAGAGTCAGTCGAGGGGTTGACTAAGGGTAAGTCTCGCCACGTTTTTGGATTCAAAACGGTTTATTGTTGGCATGGTTAGGACGGGTCAGACAGCAAGTCGTTGTATTCTGTAAAAATAAGAAAAAAATATATATATTCTTCTCTAACGAGAACAGACGGGATCCAGACACGACTTCTCCTTGCTTTTCCTATCCCAAACCCTTTTCAACAACAAAAAAGCAAAAAAGAGAAAATAAAAAATATTAAAAAAATATAATAAAGCACTTGCAACTATTGAAGAAAAAGCGCAGATATATCCTAGATGATATCTGAAAGTCAGTTTGTTCGATTTTTGTATCTAATTACTTGTCTCTCAGCTCCGATACGACGTAACGTATATAATTTATGAAAATTTTTATTTTATTTTATTTTATTTTATTTTATTTATACTTCATATTTTTACACCAATAAAACCTGTCCAACCTTTTCTGATTACGGACTAGAGGTGGCGTATACACCGGTTCAATTTATTACTATTCAGGGTGGTCATCCGTAACGGATAAATCAATGTCGCACACTCCTAGTAAGCTGCTACCAAGCCTAGCTATCGAGAGTAGAGTATAAAGCGATTGATACAGAGCTTTCGATTTTATTATTTCATCGATAAATAGGTGGGTATGGTCGGTACTTTACGCATGATGAAATTTAACTATTTCTAATCATCTGACTCTCGATACAGGCTCACAACAAGGGGGCTTGTCGGCTTAAATAACAACCAAATTTATCGTTTCCTTCATCTTATTATAAAACGATAAAAGTTTATGACAACCTTTCAGCTGACAAATTGTATATACCGATTTACCAAAACTCGATTTAAATTCTCTTTTTATCTTCGATGATTAAAAAAAAAAAAAAATCGTTTATGAGTATTGCGAAATATTAATTGACGGTTTAAAATCGATAATAATAAAATTATTTGGGAGTATAGTAAAAACGGGTTAACAGACTTTGTTTTTTTCTCCCCGGAATTATTTGAGTTTGTTAATAAAATTGAAGAAACAAAAAATTTATTTCCAGTTTTGTAATGCATGAATTGAGCAGCTGTTAGTTTGTCCTGTTACATTCGAAAGAATCTACGTAATATATGAATAAATAAAATGAGATAATAATATTATCAAAGATATATATCTGCCAATGATATCGGCTCTAATAAGTACCGGGGTTCAACAACTCGATCATTTAAATCGTTGATTTTATTCCAGATAATATAAGTGTACAAGTAAATCTGTCAAAGGGATTGAGTTATCGCGTTGTTTAGATAAACGCCTGCCACCTTTCTTTTATATCTGCGCAGTATTATAGATTATACATAATTACCGTAGAATTAAGATTATAAATATTAGAAAAAAAATTTCAGAAAATTAATTAAAAAATTGTGAACAATTTTTTTTTAACATTTATATTAACTTCGATAAGTTTTCTTTCGTTTTCTTCGTTTTCTATATCTTTTTTTTTTATTTCTTTATTTCAGCGTGGGATCTTTTTCATTTTATACGTAAGGTGAGGGTGCCCCATTGGTAATCTGCGAGTTGTCAAGCGCACATCGCGGTGGCCTAATAGAATCTGAATGTCGTTAGCTGGAGTAACCGGGCGTGAGGAGGGAAGGGACGAACCTTATCCCTATTACCGGCTAGGGACGCCCTCAGGATCTTCTATTAAGTTTCTGAATTATTGGGGCGAGAAAATGTGTCAAATTTGATGACGTTTCGTTACGGTGTTGCGTGCCGCGGAAATACGCGAAACGATTCGATATTAATTTCCTCCTAAAAATGGAAGAAAAATGGAAGAAAAAAAAAAAATCTTCAAAAAATCCCTAACCCCCTTTTTTTTTTAGTTTTTATCATACGCCCCATCAGACGTCATATCCTCTTTTGTTTCAAGCGGATATAGAAATGATCCGAAGTAGAAAAACTTTACGACGTTGCACCAGAATAGTAGCAAACAGAGAGACAGGCAGCAGGCAATCGTTGAAAGTGCTTTTTTGAATTCTGGAAAAGTTTGAGGATAATCTGAAGTGGAAAGTTGCAGTTTATAGTTTTGGGAGTATCTACCTATTCACCAATAGAGTCTCTGAAACATCGGCGTGCGTCTCTATTTTGTTTCTCTATTCAAATCTGTCACGAAAATCTTTTCAGAAAAAAAAAAAAAATAAAAAAATAAAGAAATCCTGTAAAACCGTGGCACGTTTTGTAGCTATTGTACACATATACCCACCTTGAATAATGGGAGAAGCATCACGTAGCGAAGAAACTCCGGTTAAATTCACCGAGGCAAATAGACTGCCGCAATACGTCGCGGCACTGACAGGTTAATCTAGTTTTTTTATTATTTTTTTTTATCTTTTTTTCTAACCTTACGAAATTTTCAAAAAAAAACCAAAAAAATTTCATTCATCTATCTATTTATGATGATTTTGATTTTTATCTATTTATGATGATTTTCATACCGGAAAGTCCGCTTTTCTATTTGATAAAAGGTAAAGAAGATTCTGCTAGAAAATCGATGAAGTTTTTTAGAGGAAAAGATTTTGATATTGAGACAGAAATCAGCGGTTTAAAAGTTGGTAGAAAGTCGTTCTTATATCCCTATTCTTCCTTTTTTTGTTTTTTATTGTTATTTTTCTCTCCTTCTTCGAGAAATTCTATCGATTTATTCATTTCAAGGAATCCGTTGCTCTAAGTAAATCGCGAAAAGTAAACGTAGCAATGCTGAAGAGTAAGCCAGTTGTGAAAATGTTTGGAATAGCTTACGGTATGATGATGGCTCAGCAACTGTCTGGAATAAACGCCGTAATATTTTACTCAGTGATTATTTTCAAAGCGGCTAATTCGAGATTGGATCCGTTGGTTGAAAGTGTTATTTTAGCGATTGTTCAAGTCATCGCCTGTCTTCTAGCCGCAGCATTGATAGACAAGGTACTTTTATTACACCCCTTAAAATTGGCCCCAATAAATACAACAACATGAATGAAAAAAAATTTCATCCTTTTCTCTTCCTTTAGGCAGGTAGAAAATTCCTCATGATCATTTCCGAATCTGTTATGGGAATTTGTCTATTTTTTCTTGGTGGTTTTTTTTATGGTTCAAAAAAACGACGGAGAATTTGTTCAGAAAATTACTTGGCTGCCGTTACTGATTAAAAATTGAAAATTTGTTAAAACAAATAGAAAATTTCATTTCAAATTTTATGAAGTTTTTTTTTTTTAAATCGCGTTTATCATTTTATTTTATTTCTGGACGATAAAACAATTCGATGTAAAGACTTGCGCGCTATTTCAATAACCTTTTTGCAATCTCCGTGGTGTTTTTCAACGATTTCTTGCCTCGAGGCAATGGGCTACGTAAATAGAGCTTCGAATTTCAATCGTCTGGTTGTCTGCGAGGCGATTTCCTCGGGAAATTGATAATAAAGAAAAGAAAGAAGAAGAAGATGAAAAAAAAGGAGGGGGTAAGAAAAAAAGCTTGAGAATCCTTAGCAATCTAGCAATTCTCTTTGCTTCTTCGCATATAAGTATATTATCTCTCGTTTCATTGATTTTCTACGTTACATGTTGTCAAATTTTATTGTCGATTTGATGCCGGATTGAAATTCCGAATTTCTAAAAGCTCTCTACGTTCAAAATCACGAATTCATTAACCAGGATTTACAATTTTCAAATACGTTAAAGTCCAAAACTGTAAAATTCGGAAAAATCAAAATTCGAACCTTTGGTGTTTCTCGATTTAAAGTTTTTTAAATCGACTATACAAATTTTCGGGGGAATACAATGTGAAAAAACTTTAAATCGGTGATATAAAAAAATTCATAATTTTGACCGTTTGGAATTTTTTTTTCTAAAATTGGGAATTTCACCCCTCCCTATAAATTTATTTTATTTTTTGTTCGACTGATCTATATATGTAGGAGAAGTAGGTATCCACACCGTGTTCATTCTACGGAATGAACGGGATGAATTTTAACGACTGTATAACACCGCGCACAATTCTGCACCGTTATAACGGTGCAAAAATATATTTTAATTAACGAGACGAATAGGGGTGTAGAGAATTTAATTATTTCTTCTCGGCACGATGTTGCAGCTGCTTTAATGACTCTTTGTGCTTTCTGTATGCGCTTTGCGCATTGCCCACTGGCCAGTGCTGATAGTGTGATGAATTTCAAAAAATCCGCAATGGTAAAAGAAGAAAAAAAAAAAAAAAAAAAATGAAGAAAAATCTTTTACAGATCGAATCATTCATTTTTTTTTTCTTATTCAAAAATAGATCGGGAAATGCTCAATAAATTTTGGCTCCTTAATTATTAGCTCACGTGGGATCATCATATCGTTATGATGTAATAATATATCTTTACCTATTCTAATAACGATGGTAATACGTACAACGTGACGATAAATTGACCATCTCGTAGAGACGTCACCCCCTCCAAAAACCCCAAAAGCAATGTCAAACGCAGAGAGCTGACCAATGCTTGGTTTAGGGTTTAGGTACTAAACTTGACCCGTGAAGTACACATGAGTTTGAATACTGCTACTCTCTGTGTCTGAACCACCACGTAATGCAATTTGTTAGCATGTGTTAGTCATGGCCTTGACGATGGCAGACAGGACGTAGTGCATTGCGCGTGCTTCGGTCTCAGCGTAGGCGGGAGATGAGAGAGAAAGAGAAAGAGGGAGAGATAGAGATGGAGATAGAGAGAGATGGAAAGGAGCGGGGGAGAAGGAGAAGAGCTATGCAATATTGTCATGTGATAGGGAGTATGAGGGACGACACCATATAGGCGTGGATATTTGCTCAATGTCATTGACCATGAACAGTCTGTATCAATAATGGATGAACATGTCACATTACCTGCTCGTATAGGTATATGTATTATCAAATTTAATATACTCTGAACCCTACGGGACTTTCCTTTGTGTAATCGATTTATTGGAAATAAAGTTCTCGTTATCAACGTCTTCGAAGGGAAATAACTTTTTAACGATCATAATAATTATTGACTATTAATATTATATAGCTACATGATTCGTATACTGAAAATTGAAATTCGGGTTCATTTTTTATCTTTTTTTTTTTTTATATATTTACGCGAATCGCGAATAATTTATTGCATATTGAAATTTTAGAGACTTCGTTATAGTTGATGATTATTATTATTATTATTTGGTATTAAGTCGTTCATTAGTGTGCAGTTATTAAAAATTGTATATGTAGGAGAAAAAATGGAAAAGAAAAGAAGAAGAGAAAAAAAAATTGGTGAGATCGTGTTAATTGAAGTAAGTAAAAAATCGTCTGACTAAGGCATGAGCATATGGAGTGCAGAAGTGACGTGTTATGTTATGTTGCAGCGTTGGAATATATTTTATGGATAAAACTAAACCAGATGCTGGTTTGATGATGGTTGATGTTGGCTCTGTGTCGCGTTGGGTGTTCGGTTTTATACCCAGACGTGTTTTTCGTACGTTTGGTAAAAGAGGAAAGGGTAACCGCGACCTTTGTCCTCATATTGCAACTACTACTACTACTACTACTACTACTACTACTTCTTCTATTCGTGGGAAGAGAATCGGAATTCAACGACCCTGCTACTGTTGCTGCTGTTGAAGTCGACGAAGTAAAGAAATTATTTTAACAAAAACATTCATCTCATCTCTATCTCTAAGTGAAGAATAAATAATTAAATAATTTAAAAAAAAAACTGTTTATTTTTTTAACTAAGGATCATACGCTGATCCGTTGAAAAGATTTTTTATTTTCTTAAATGGATTTGATCCAAATAATTGTTTCATTTTTATTTGTCTATTTGAACTCGAAAGAGATTTAATCTTCAGTAACTGGTATAGGGATCCAAAAAAGAGTTTATATATTGTTTTATTTTTTTACTCAATGTTTGTTTCTCTCGGTCTTCTTCCTTCGGCACAATCAATTGACGATTCCATTACCATTCAGTCTTCGTACTTTGGGTAAAGATCCGTCTATTCGAAGCTACTCCTACCTACCTACCCACCTACCTACCTACCTATGCCTTTTGTATATTTCATGAGATTCTATACGTGGATGTGTCAATGGCTGCATTCTGTGTCGCAAATCTTTATATATATATACGTACACATATTTATTTTATTATAACCTCGTAAGAATGAGGAGAAGAGTTGTTCATCGTTATAAATTACAACAGTATAATTCAACCGTAAAACAAACATCATTCAGTCATATGTATAAATATCTTAGTAATTAATATTTCCCATAAAAAAAAAAAAAAAAAACCCTCAGACAATCGTCATACATTTATCAAAAAATGAATGAACGCAGAATATTGTCTGACGAAAAAATTTGCTTCTTTCCGAATCTTTGGATTCTATCAATCTCTCATCCTGTCCCTACTTTTCCTCTATCTTCGAAAAATTTACGCGTATCTGAAGAGGCTATAGCCCCATAAAGTTTTTGCGTAAGGCTAACGTGCAAGAAGATAAGTCTTCTTTTTCTTCTCTTTCTCACTCTTCCTCTCCTCTCATCTTTTGGCAGTTCGCACGCAACTTGCAACATTTCTCAAGGCTTCCCTGCACTCGCACATCGAAAGTCTGATACATACTCTCTTTACATATGCGGTAGGTAGGGTAGGGTTAGGTAGGGCATGGTTGGGTAGGATATATGAATGCATTTCGCACACCTACTCGTAAGTGCAGAACTCCGGGGACTTGAATTGCACATTTTCTCACTGCGCCAGTCTGTACAGTCTGCACAAGGGCAATACCATAATCTCGTATCATAGCTACGTTCAAATATATACTCGTCGCTATATATCCCTACATGCAAAAGTGTATTCATATTTATACGAGTATATATCCGCGGAATTCTTTTATGTACTGCAGGCATCATTAATTGCCGCGAAATTTAATCGTTCCCTAACAATTATCCATTTCCTTTTTTTTTTTCCTCTTTTTTCATTATTTCGAAACTTCAAAGATACGATTTTTTTTCTTTCTCTCTCTTTATTATAGATATTTGGCTAGTAATATTGAATAAAAAATTCAGGAATGCAGGGAATGGTAAAATTTGGAAACTTTTTCGATTTCTTTTTCTATTTTGCTAGGTTTTAATTTTTTTTAAATTATATATTAATAATAAATTATTGCGTCATATTTAGCGGTTATAATATCGCAGTAACGGAAAACTTGCGATAATGTTCACTGCTGCAGGCAGGCATTAGTCAGGCTATAAATATATACACGCTGGCTCATACGATGGAGATTCAGATATATAAATGTAACGCAACTTTGTACGATAGCTGCTATTCATATATGCATATATTTATATATAGATATGTATATAGTCAGATGAACTGTGCGTGTATGACTCTATCTGTATGTATGTTACTTACATACGTAGATAGGTACGTATCCTCCATACCTGCTGCTGCTGGTACTGCTGCAGTTGTATCGACGTTACGTAATTGCAAGTCTCTCCGTGTACGAACGTTCGTACGTGACTTGAAACAAAGCGATTGATTCATTGCGTCGATAGACGTAATGAATGACAAGAATAGTAAGTAAGTAATTCGTGTTAAAATGAAGTATGTCAGAATGAATATATATATGTAGGTATATATGTAATGTAAGGTTTATCGAGATTATTTCAATCTTGTTTTTGGAATTTTTATTTCAATCATTTTTAATCGGGTTGTTTAAAAAAACAAAAAAAAATAAAAAAATTTGCATAAATACAAGACAGGGGCAGGATGGCAGGTAAGCAGACGAGGCAAGCCATACACACGCCGATCTTTTAATTACATTCATTTCGGAAACCCTGCTGTGGTGAGTAACAGAAAAGCAAAAAAACCAAAAAAAAAAATAAAAAACACAAAATGAGTGAAAAAGAATATACAAGATTTTTAACTCAAGGGATTTTATTCATATTCTATATTACAAAAAAATTTTTAAAAAATGGAATGACAAGAGTTATTCATACAAATCGCGCCGTTGTGGGTGTAAAAACACCTCTGAGAGTATACTTTAACGTATATTGCTTTATTATAATACGTGTATCACGTGGTGTGGGAATGATGAAAATTTTGCAAAAGTTTACCATACATCACTTACTTATTTATAATAATTACCAACCGCGAAAACTAGACGTGAAATATACTCTATGGTATATAATATATCGGTATGTATTTAGGTATGTAGGTTGTTATATACTTCATGAAGCCAGAGCAAAAACCACGAAGTGAAATGAGATGAATTTAATAAACGAAATTCAATTACAAACGGTGAAGTACCATGGCAATGGTATGGGTATGGGTATGGGTATGGGTATGGGCATGGGCATGGGCATGGCGTGACGCGACAGCCTTTGGCTACAAAATACGTTGCGGTTGGTCGAGCGGTTACTACATTATTATTGTAATAATAAAATGAATTACTTCTCGGTTACAGCGTATCCTCATGCGTCTGTAACCACGATATCTCGTATACTTTACACGTATTTACGATCGTGTATGGTCCCGTCTCTTGTCGCGCGGCGATAGCAAAGAAGAATATATACGAAGAAAAATTGTATGAAAAGAAAAATCTGTTCTCTTAACAAATTCATTTTTCATAAGAAAATTTATACCAACTTTTTTATGTTGTTTTTTTTTTTTTTTCATTTCTCATCTCTTCTTCTTCTTCTTCTGCTTTTTTTTCTTCTTCACATTATTCATTCAGTCTTTTTGATTACTTTACGATGCACACGCGGTGTCTGAGTCGTATATTTTTCAACGAATGATATAAAATAATTTTAATTACAATCCCTCGAGTTACAACATCCGACTGGTTGGAAATTAAATAAATTATAAAGAAAATTAAAAAACGAAAGAAAAAATGATAAAGAAAATATTTAGACTCGTGAAACATTGGCGGAATAAAAAAAAATTGCTTATAGAATCGTCGGAGGGGATGGATAAACGTGCGTTGAAGGACAAATTAATTTCTTAAAATATGCAGAAAAACACTGGGAGAAAAATAACGTGCCAAATACTGTTCAGGGGTAGAAAATGGAAGAACGAAGATGAAGAAGACGAAAATGTAAAAGAAGAAGAAAAGGAAGAAAGGAGTTGAAGTAGAGAAGTGAAGGAGGGAATTGGAGGTGGAGGATTGGTACTTGCTTCGCACAAACGAGCAACGCCAGCAGAATGAAACTTTGTTTCGGCTAATTTACGCCGCCATAAATATTCTTGTGAAAAGAGGTGGAAAGGCAGCAAAAGCAGGCTTTGCAGCAAAGAGTCAGGCCCTCGGAAACCGAAAGAATAACAAAATGAAATTTTTTAACCAGAATTCCACCGACATCTCGTCGTCGCACCTAATGGGCAAAAACAAAAATAATTAAAAAAATTAAAAAAATAAAAAAAAAAAATAAAAAATATACATACCTATATATATATATTTCTATCACGATTTTCATCTAAAGAATTTTCTTTCCTTTCTTTCTTTGTCTCTTTTATTTCATCCAATAAATTATAGGTATATCATCGTTTATTCGTCCCCACAGACAATTCCGCAACGCGTTTAATCTTCGACTGTGAATTAATCGTCATGGTCGTAGTTTTAGTTCAGTTTCGTTTCAATCCATTTCATTTTGTTTCGTTTCGTTTCGTTTCGTTTCGTTCGTGCGTTGCCCCGAATCAATTGGAGAACATTATTTATAGGCTTTGGCGCGAAAGCTTGCGGCCGCGCCATCCTCTTTGTAGCTTTTTTTCATTTTTTTTTCTATCCCCCCTTTTTTTTTTTTTGATTCCTCAGGGAGTCGGTGTCGAAAAAGGTACAAACCCTGGCATTGCGCAGGGAATTAAAATCGCTCGATTTAATAATAAGCCAGAACTTCCAATGCTCTTCTGTGTCGTCAGAAAAAATAAAATAATATTCAAACAAATATAAAAAAAAAAATCAAATTTTGATGATACGTTGAAAAATGGGTTAATTATTAAAAAGAAGAGACTTGGATTTCTGAGGGACAAAAAACAAAAAAAGAAATACTTGGCACAGATGGAATATTTCTTTTTAATTTCCTTTCATTTTATTATTATTTATTTTTTGAATTTTTATTTTTATTTTTTGCCACACGCCTTATAATTTCGTGTCGATTCCAGCCTGAGATAATCAGCAAGCGTAAAGAGCTGGGGGATGACGGGGGGGGGCCGGTTATTGCCGCAGGTTGAGTTCTCGAACAAGCTTTTCGAGAAATTGATACTCTTATAGCTGCTTGTAAGATCGATGTCTTAGCGGGTAAAATTGCACCGAACTGTCGAACGAGAACGAGCGTTGGCGTAGGTATCGACAGGGTCCAGACTCTGCGTTTCTCTTCTCTTCTCTTCTCATCGCATTGCATCGCATCGATTCTGAACTCGATTTTAAACTATTTAGTTATTTTTTCAATCTAAAAAGAAAGAGAAAAAAACAAATGAAAAATAAAAAACTCGAAACTCACCGAGGAAAAAGAAATTTACCGCATAAAAAAAAAACAAAAACCAGAAAAAAGAAGAAAACCGAAATATTAACCTTATAATTTTTAATATACATGAATAAATAAATAATTATAAAATTTCTCCGTTCGTTTCTTCGTCTTTATATGCTTTCTATTTCTTCTTAATTTTCGAATCGGTATATAAAGTACGTGATTTAGCTTCAGGCAACAAAAGTCCAACGAGTCAATGAGAGGCCCACCAACTTACGATAAGGTTTATCCGTTATTAGTTAATTAACTGTGGAGGGATCGGTTTTCTTGTGTTCAGATTTGTATGTATATACAACGTACGTACGTACATCGTACATACACAAACGCGTATTCATTTATCGCAATTGTGTAATAAAACTTGGCAATCACCATAGTTGCGAAAAAGAAACGTCGTTTATTTTATTACTGGATAAGTTATACATTGCAATAAGACAAAAATGAGTAAAAAAACAGACGAAAAAAAAAAACGAAGAAAAAAATGTACGTATATGCACATGGATAGACATACCTACAACTTTTCCGATAAAGAATAAATCATAAACTTCGTAGATAATAACCTACAACGCGTAAAGTAATGAGATAAAAATGAATCTGGATTGTGATGAATTTTTTTTCGTCTTATCTCGAGATGAAAATTTATATTCATTCATTTATTTACTTATTTTAAAGAATTCCGTGTTCCGAGCTTTCTTTTTCTTTTTTTTTTTTTATCTTGTTTTCTCGGTGTCTGCAGTTACTCAGTTTCCAACGGATTAAAGTTTAAAAAATTCGTATCACTAAAATGAAAAATATGGTCGATTAGAACTGGGGACAGTTTGGAAAAAGACATCAGGGATAGTATGGAAATAGGTGACGGAAAGTGTGGTGAAATTAATTGGGACATTGGGTCCCCCTGTCCTATCTGTAACCATCAGGAACCGTATCGCACAATTTTTTAAGACTTGCTCAGTTGCTTACAATTCGTTGATTTTTATAAAAGAATAATTTTGGTTTTAAGATATTAGACAGTTTTTTTTCGTTTATTTTTGATTCTTTAAATTTTTGTTTTTTATTTAAATAAAATTTTAACAAATGGTCTTATAGTGGATCGAGAAACTTATTCGGTCATTTTTTATTCTCATTAATTTCAACTTTGAGAGATCGTCTCTTCGATTTATAGACAGGCACCTGTCTTCGTATTCGTAGACAAAAAAGGGGTTAGCTAAAAAAAAAAAAATAAAAAAAAACCTATCCCTACGGTACGATCTTAGGTTTCGAGTAAAATGGAAAGAAATGTAAAATAGTAGAAAAAGTTAGATCGAAAAAAGGAAAGAAAAACTGCAAAAATGAAAAGAGAGAGTATTACAGTTTTTTTTTTTTTCGTGAACAGTATTTTCTGCATGTGGCTTTTTCCAACGTCCCAAGTCTTATCAGCTGCACTTCTTTCTTTCCTTTTTCCTTTTTCCTCTTTCTTCTTTCCGTAGCTCTCTTTCTCTCTCTGTTTTCTCGATTTTCGCTATCACTGAAGTCTCTTCATTGTCTGTCCCCAACTCGGGTGGTATTACAATGCGGAGCATTGTATTCTCTATTCTCTTCATCCCTGTACCGCAGCGTCACGATGCGCCGTTGCATTGCGATGCGATTTTTGCATTTCCGTCTATTCATGCATAAAAATATCTCCTTTTCTTATGTATATATATATATATATATACATTTAGAGAAATCGCGTTATCTAATCCATGTCATGCTATGCCTCGGCTGCAATTGCAACTGGAACGGTGCGTTAAAAACTAAATTTGAAAAAAATAAAAATAAATGAAAGATAAAAAAAGAAACGAAAAAAAAATTTAACCGGACCATCATACGACTCTTACCTCTTGGACGTAAGCATAGGTGTATGAGTATGTACATAAGACTAATCTTATAAGATTGTCGACTCTTAAGATTAGCGTATAAGAAATTATCGCTCGGTTATTAATACAAGCAGTAAGCGAGCGGTAAACGTTTGTTTATTTCACTTTATCTATATCTATCTATATACAATTCCGAGCCACATGTACATGTAGGTATAAGTATATATATATATATATATATATATATATATATATATATATATATATATATATATATATACATATAGATATCGGTTATTTATGTATATGACTTTCGACGACGACGACGACGTCGTCGTGTCTGCTTTTCACATATCGCAAGATCTGCTGTCCTGGTTTGTGAAATTATCGCGGATATCACGTTTGTCACTTTATCGTGCCCGTGTACCAACGTTCACGTTTACACATTATTCGTCAGAATTTCTATCCTATTAATACCCCCCCCCCCCCCCCATCTATTCACTATATTATATATTTATATAATTAACGCCTCCAAGATTGCAGATATTTACAAAGCGATTAAAGTGTCATTGATGAATCAAGTTTTGTATTATTAGTTTTTTTTTTTTTTTTTCTTCTCTTCAACATTCCTCATTTTATACGATTTTTATTATCCCGATACCGACGTAATTTATATAATATATAATAATAATAATATATACGCTTATACATATATACACAGTTCATGGACCGAAATTATCATCACTTTAATATGCAGATTAAATTTCTTGTTATTGCAGAAAACTCCGTGCGAGAGAAACTATTATTCGTCTAGCCAGCAGCCTTCTATTTCTCCTTTTTTTTTTTCTTCTTTCTCCAGGTTGGCATGCAAACGAAGGAAAGCAATAAATCTTGCAATAACAATTGCCTCTCCATGATCCCTCCTTCCTTCATCTCAAAAAGCTTTATAAATGTTAGCAGGCTGTATTCTGTGTATGTACATACATACATAGATAAATAAATATATATATATAGGTATACGTATACGTATATATACTAACGGATAAACTTGACTAGTGATTCAGTTCATTGCTGCAATGAATTTGCAAAGTCTTACTCAAGGCTATAGTATGTGTAATTACGTATCTACAAGAGCAATATTTGTGCTCATACCCATGATAACATGCTGGGCTAAACACCTTCGCAAACATACCGTGTAGACGTCTGCCGATCACATTTGTAACTGCAGCTTTCGATCCCTGTGGTGTAAGAGAGCAAAAAAAAAAAATTAAAAAAGGAAAATGGTTATTTATCGATTTACGATTATCTAGTTGGTATCGAAAATATTCATCACACGATATTATTATTACGTAAATAAAAATGGATTCTAGTGAAATTTCGAATTTTTAAAATATACCCAACGGTCAAAATTCTGTATATTTAATATTAACGATTTACATATATCTATTTCTCTATTTCCATGTGTATTTTATTTGACGACTGTACCTATAGCTACGCGTATGTATAATGTATAGGAAGAGTAGGTATGGGTATAGGTAAAGGCACTAGAAGTCGTATACCGTAGATTCTACGTACGTCACAGAACGTATGGTGCATAGTAGAATCGTGTCAATAGAAACGAGCCCGCTGCACGAGCACGATAAGCGCAGTGTCATCGACTTCCCAGCACTATTTATACCCACTGGCTTATAGCTTACATATTTACACAGCTAGACCAACACTCACATAGAATAGAACTAGCTAGCTAGCTAGCTAGCTCTCTGTTCTGAGGTCTAAAATTTAGAGAGAAACAGAAAGAGAGAGAAAGATAAACAGATATATTCTATCTTTACGTTAAATCTTCCTATACGAAAGTTTAGCATAAAATTAGCAACGTTATAACTACATGCAAATCGCTCATTAAATGCACTTTGCTGTATAGGTACCGCTAATTTAAACCATGGAATGTCTTATTACAATTTTCACTGCATTATTATAAAGTTTGATACATATCTAGTAGTTAGAAAATTTTTTTTTTTTTTTTTCACAAGTAACCTGGACATGCATACATGCCAGTAACTAGTTTTGGTATTTGCTAATCGTAAACGCGTTTATGTGTCTGTCTGTCTGTCTGTAAAGTTTGCTTTTACTGTACCTATGCATGTCCGGCTGTCCCCAACGTCAATCTATTTATCTATCTATATATCTATCTGTCTGCCGACGCCGGCGACGATGCATCATAAAGTTTTGATTCATCGAAAGGCATGCATGTGCATATAATACCTATTTATGTATAGGTGTGTGTATTACGTACGTCGGCGTGAGTGGTAATAAAAGATTTTTAATTAAGAAGGTGAGATGTTTGACCGACGTGGTGAATAAAGTTGTAAATTGATTACTCTTTTTTTTATTTTATACATTAATTACTTTTTTTTTATCCATATCGGACATCATATCTATTCGAAATACATATTATGTATACAGAATTTTGTAAAATAATTTTTTGTCTTTATTTTTTGTTACAGGTAAGCGACTTCGGGTCATTATACTTACCTACTTTCATCACACTTCTAATTATCGTGTAAGTAGATTTTAGATATCGATATATTTATCTAGGCATACAACCGATAAGATATTTCAATGTTAAACAAGTGCAGAGTGCGTTTACATAGCTGATATAAATACATACATTCATCGATCTTGAATTATTTATTGTCGTATTTTTTTATTTTAACTATTTCGGCCCTTGCGATTTCATTTTTTAAATTTATTTTCTATTTTTTGATTTTTTTTTTTTTGTTGAGAGAATTTTTTCTTCTTTCCTTTATATTTGTTATTGCAAGTTTGATTTTGCTGCGTTTACGTATAGTTTTTTTTTTACTTTTCGCAACATTCGTTTCATCTCGATTTTGAGGTACATATATACGTGCAGTTTGCCAAAGCGATATCTCATTCCCACCGCGGCGGTGCGGTTGTCACTCGCTTTACTCAAACGTCGGATTTGGGCTGCGACGCGTGTGGTATATGAAAAAAAAAAAAAAAAAAAAACAAATATATATACGTAGTACATACAATGATGGGGCCTTTACCACAGACGCCGTTTTAAACGTTCACACGTTGGTTTAAAAATCGAGAAAAAAAAAGTATCTAAAAAAATTTTCTTTTTAAAATCTACCAGAAAGTTTCACATTAACACTTGGTGGGTACAATATTTCATTATTTTTGATAAGAAATTTTATCGAGATTTTCAACAGGATTCAAAATTTTTTATATAAAAAATTCTGTCTTTTTTGTCGGAGATTTTCGAGTCATTTGTCCGATCTCGGACAGAGTTTTGTCAAATTTTGTTGCTCGTTAGCAACGAACAACGTGCCTAACAAGATCAGACATTATTTTATTTCATTTTTGGGTTGTTTCAGTGAGTTTTTTTTTTTTCTTTGTGCAAGATAAAAACACTCGTTATATAGGCAATTCAAATTATCGTGACAAGAATCATGAATCTAATAAATTTTTATTCTTCCTTTGTCATGTCACTCGGATTCTGAATTTTCCTGGAACCGGACGACATATGTGAATTAATTGTTACGTGGGAATATGAATTTCATTGTCGTCTTTTTTCATTTTTTTTTTTTTTTTTTTCAAATTACTTTGATTTTTTCTTTCCGTTCTATCTGACTATTTGACGCGTTTTATAAAATTTATTATTGTTCCAAGAGTCAAGATAATAAGAGGTAGGTGTATATAGTGTATAATAATACACCGGGAGATAAACAGTCGTGATACAAATAGCTGGAGTTTTAATAAAAATAATATATACTTACTTACTTACTCACTTACATACATACTTACTTACTTACTTACTCGTTATGTACTTGAACGCGATGATAATTACGTACTTCTGCAACAATCTAATGAAAACATGCCGCTACTGATAGTCAGGCTACGTTAATAATACGAAGAGATACGAGGAGAGATATATTATATATATATTTTATATACATATACATATATATACCTATATAATATAAGTTATAAAGACTGTTGCATGCGTTATAAAATACATATCTTTATTTATTGACCCGTCAGAGAAATGCTATCGCCTTAAGTGCCCCCCATACACATGTATATGTATATACGAATGAATATAATGATCATTTGTGATTTATTAACCATATGTACAGAAAACAACAAAAATAAGGGAAAACAGAAATTAACAAACATATAGAACTATCATCAGTTTTTTAAATTAATTCATTTCGACTAGAAATAAAAAGATATCTATAAAAAAAAGACTTGAAAAAAAATCAACAGTCGCGTAAGTGCCCTTCCGGGAGCTGCGGGTATATACCTACCTAATTTTTTTTTTTTTTTTTTTTTTTTATAGCGTAGCTGCAATTTGTTTGTCGTTTTTTTTTTGGTCGAGTAACTAGCTAACTCACTCGCTCGCTCGCTCGTCGACAAAACGGGTCGTTTTGGTAGTACGAAAGGTGTGAACGAACCCTCGTGTTTGTTTTTTTTTTTTTTTTTTTAATTTTCTTTTAGCGTTTTTATTTATTTATTTTTTTTCCAACTTCTCTCACTTTATTTTTCATTTACTCTCTCTCTCTCTCGATCTTTCTCTCGACCACTCAGTGCAGCACTGTGCATACCTCTTCATACCTTTATGCTCTTTATACCGTTACTACGTTGCTGCCATACAGCCATCCAGTTTTTCTCTGGACTTACCCATCTACCATACCTACCCTCTTCTACTCATTTACCTCTTTCAACTGCGAAAAACTGTAGACGACGTGCCGCATAGTCTGGAGAGGGTAAAACCAGCCGTACCTTTCCCCCCTTTACCACCAGACCGCTTCCACTTTCACCCCTAAACTTCCACTCCTACTCTCGTATTTTCTCTCTAATTTCTGGCAAAGCACTTTGGATGCCTCGAGCTCAACTTCGCATCAGCTAGCCTCTTCTCTCCTCGGCTTTCAGGGGTTTCACGATTTACAAACATCATCCGTCCAATTAACACTACAGTATTTATCCTCTCTTTCACTCTCTCTCTCTCTCTTCTCTCTCTTCTTCATGAAGGTGGCTTGACGATATTCTATATTTTAAATTTAATACAAAATTGAAATTTTCTTTAATACCTAACCAAAATATTATACGCGATTCAAAGATCCGATCCCGTCATATTCCTACTTATTTTCTCGATACCGTAGGTATTACGTAATCTGTGCAGGGGATCAATCGAACGGGTTTGATATTATTGCATATTTCACGTATCTATAGCAGCCATGAGAGATATGGGAATTAAAACAAATATTGGATCTAAACTCCGATCCCAGCGCGGTTGACGAGGGAAAACTAAGCGTGGGTAGGGAGAGGAGGAGGGGAATGGACATTCTGAAGCTTAACGGATTTAATTAACAATCACAATTTTTTTTTCACACGTCTGGCCATCCCTCGTACCTACAGTTCTCTGCAGTTCGGGATCATCCCCTCGTTCATTTTTACTGGTGACGGTGGTATTAATTAGGTAGAAAGAAGGAGGCGAATGGGATCAGGAGTTCTCGCGTTTTGACGGAAATTCGCAAAGTTGAGTTGAAGGAAATGAAAATGAACAAAATAAAAAAAAAAAGAATCCGAAATATATGTAAGGGGATATCGCATATGGGATAGAAACTTAACACTTATTTTGGCGTTCCGGTGTCTGGCACGTTTTAACCGAGACGTATCATCCTACTGTTTTGGTAGCACAAAATGCGTTGCCGTTGTCTTCAACAAAGTATAACCGGAAGCGGAAACTAACGTCTCGCGTACCTTGGTTCTCGCTTCTCGCGTCTCGCGTCGCGACGTCTAGCGAAAGATCGGATACCACGTCCGAGAAACTTTGAGGTTGCAGTGAAACCTGAAAAGAAGAGTTTTCATAGCTCCCGTACTGCAGCGGTCCTGAGAACTCGGAACGATGAACACGGCACGGACGAAACGTTTCGTTCGTTTGGTAAAGTTCGATCTACACCGGCGTCGACGTCACCAGATACTGTCACGTTCAGACGCCGGCTCTCCATTGTGCACGGAACTCGTTAATGAACACCAAAACCTCTCTCTCTCTCTTTCTCTCTTCTCTTCTCTATCTATTTATCTCTTTTCATTCTCGTACGCGTTTGAATTCGCGGAAATTGAATGTCGTCAATGCAACTCTCTCTCTCTCTCTCTCTCTCTGCAATTTTACAATAGAATGAACATTGCAATTTCTGTATTGAAGCGAGTTTGAAAATCCGGATATACACATGTGACTATGGGTATAGCATCCGAAAAATTATCTACCAATCTGTACGGGGATTCATTCAAACTGCGAATGACACGTGTGTTAAACGATATAAAAATTTCAAAGTTTGATCAATCTTTGATGGATTATTAAACTCAACATGAATAATAAATATAGCTTTTAGAATTTTCATATCCTGATCTTAAACGGTTCGCAAAATCCTAAATCGTTTTAAATGAATCCGTAATTTTGACCGTTTGGAAATTGAACCCGACTTCCCTCCCATTCAAATTTATCCTTTTTTAAAGTTATGCATTTCCGAGTGCATTGCTGTTGCCGTTGCTGTATAAGAGGGCGAATAAGAAGGATGCGTGACAATGCGAAAAAAAAAAAGGTTGCGGTACAGAAAGAGGTAGAATTTGTTTGGTGTGGGTTAGCATCGTGTCGTACCTACCTTGAGTCGGTAACGGGTTAACACGTTCGCAAAATAATGCAGCACCGTGCATTGTGCATTATCTTGGTGAGGTTGTACTCGTAATAACAATGGCTGGGTGTGGCGACGAAGCGAAGCGACGAGACGAGACACGAGACACAAGATGCGATCCTTTAGTTCTTTTATAGCTTTTTATTTGCCACTTAGTTACTTAGAGATAAGTGGTGGTGGTAGTTTCATATATTTCAAGTATTTATGTGTATACCTAATTATAAAAAAAAAAAACAAAATAAAATTAAAATAACTTGAAAATTTGCAACCTTATCATCTTCGATGAATAATCGATAGGCTTTTAAGTATTCCAGTGTTTAATAAAAAAAAAAAAAGGCATTCAAGTTATTCCCGATAATATCTTACTTACCCTCAATTAACGGTAGTTACTTACCCCTTTGTGGTTCCTGTAGTAGCTTTTCGTGACCCTCCACGAAGACAGCGAGAGAGAATGAGAGCGAGAGGGAGAGGGAGGAGAGGAAGGAAAAGAATTGGTTCCGACAAATTATAAAAGAAACTGGAAAAGGGTTGAGGGTTCGAGAACTAGGGTAACCAAACTACATCCATCCTCCCTCTCTTTTAACCATTTTCTTTGCTTCTTCTTTTGTCGCAAGATTTAAAATTCAGATGGAGCCCATTTAAGAAACGCGGCTCCTCCAACAACCCACCAATTAATTTCATTACCAACCCCTACCAATGCCATTCACGATTCTTCCAGCACCCACATTCTTCTCTTTCGGGTTACGAGAACGGTGGATAAAAAAAAAAAAAAAGAAAAAAAAAAAGAAAAAATTGAAGGGTGAAATATAAGCGTTCAAAAGTTTGATACAACGAGAAGATTAGTCTGGTTTATTAGCCTGTATAATATAGGCTATATAATTTTTTAGGTAATACAAATCTGTAAAACTGAGGTAATTGAACTTTTAGGTATAATATCTCTCTCGTTTTTCCTAGACAGATAAGTTCGAGTTTTTTTATTTCATTAAACAAACAAAAAAAAATAACAAAAGAGATCATCTCCCTTTCGTTTTCCTTACTGTAGTTGGGTAGGTATATACCTAGAGATGAAGCAATCCCATGCATATTTACAGAAAACAGACGGGAAAATTTCCTCTCTCTCCTTCTTTTTCTCTCCTTCTCTCTCTCTCTCTCTCTCTTTCCTTATTTTTCGTTCTCTTTTTTTTTTTTATTCCTTTCTTTACCGTTTTATTTGCGGAGCTCGCTTTGCATTTAAACATGTAGTTTGGTTAATTTATGCGCTAAGGGGGACGGTCCTAGGCGTCTGACTGGCCACGTAAAGTATGAATAGTCCGGACCCCGAGCGAAAACTTTCTTCGTTAAGAACAGGCCGGTCGTTATTCTTGAAAGAGTCTACTACCAACATAGCTGGTATAACAACGTTCAACATTCACACCAGAGGCTTTGAAAGAAAATATTTCTTACGTTATACATAAAATTTATAGATTGACCTATCCACCCACAACAGTCACCACCTCAAAAAAAAAAAAAAAAAAAAAAAAATACAAAAATATCAAAAAAAAAAAATGAAAATAATCCAAAAATCAAAGTTCAGAATTTTTTTTTCACGTTTCTTCACACCAACGTCATCGTGACGATCGTGACTTTATTTTTAAACTGTGAATTTCACTCGTGAAAAGAAAAGAAAAAAAAAAAAAAAACTGATAGGTACATTTGGAGAAAAAGGGTTGAGTCGAGTTTCATTGAGGCTTAGTTTGTTATTGTCTCACTTTTATACTTTACGAGGTGCGGTCTTTTGAGGTGTCGTGAAAATGGGAATGAGGGATTAGGTACATACCTAAGGGGGTGGAGTATTTTAAAGAGGCAGAGAACGTTGAGGGAAGTTTTCACCTTGGGGGTACCCCGCTAATTTTACGAGGTTAGTTAACTCTTGTAAGACGCTTATGCTCAGTCTTATATATAGGTCTACTAATTTCATAATTTAGAGGCGACTTGGTTTAAGTAGTTTAAATGCGGTGAGATTTTACGATCCCAAAATGGACGGACGACGGTGAACTCAACCCCGTTAATAATTCACAACCTTGAAACAAACAGGAATTATATATACCCAGATATGTGTGTTTTTCCTTCTTCTTCTATTTTTTTTCTTTTTATATTATCGTATAGGAAAATTTCTCTGTTCACTTTTCACATCATTCAATGATAAAATAAAAATAAATAAAAAATAAAATTATCACCCCTATATGGAGATCAAAGTACAAAAAGAATCTTTGGTCCCGCGGGTGAGATGTCTGAGACTATAGAGAAGCTGTTTTACCCACTAGAGGCGAACGGCGACAAAGCTAACACCAAGGTGATTTCGTTGCTCAAGAAATTTCCATACAAATTCACGGTTAAGGTAATAAAATTTAAACAGTGCTTCGAAACTTTATGGACTGGCGTTACCAAGTGCCTAGCCTGGTTCTGGTGCTGTGGCGTCTGCTCGTAGTTCACCAACTTGGGAATTACGCGGGCAACACCCTATTAGCAATAAAGTAGGTGCTGGCTGCTGCCAGCTCCTACCTACTCGACTGCGTCCTCTTATCTACCTCTTTCTTCTTCTCATTCTCTCGATGAAACTTTCGATTGGTTACCAGCAGAAGAAAAAAAAAAAAAAAAAACTAAATAAAAAGAGTTCTTTATACACGTTGGTCAAAAGCCGAAAATTACTTCTCCCCCTTGACTCGAGATAAAGAGAAGAAAAGAAAAAAAAAATACAAAAAATTGTATGATCGGATTTACATGCAACTATAAAATTTGATGAAGAGACCAGAGTCCTCCTCTCCTTTCCACCGTCTGGTCGAACACACCGAGGGAAATCCTTAATATTTGCTAATTCCTACTACCGCAGATTATTATCTGCTTT
Source organism: Macrophya annulata (assembly GCA_963924015.1). NCBI lineage: Eukaryota > Metazoa > Arthropoda > Insecta > Hymenoptera > Tenthredinidae > Macrophya > Macrophya annulata. Next base: position 14,299,168 of record OZ001263.1, on the reverse strand, counting down.
AATCGCAGTTCTTCTCTTTTCTTCTCTTCTCTTCTCTTCTCGGGCGGGCGGGCTTAACGCCTAACGAGGCATTGTCCCTGTTACCACCATCAGCATCACTAGCAGCACCCTCAGCATCCCTAGCGACAGGCTCGTCTCGACACTTTCAGCTTTTCGCATTAGGAATACGAACGAGCTATAAAACGTTTAAATTATGTACAAATTATACGGGAAATAAAAAGCTGTAGCTGGTGTTAAGTGTAATAAAGAGTCATTTGAGAGAACCGTTCAAGCGAGTTTTATCGCATTTAGAAAGAATATAGGCGATTTTTTTTTTTTATATATCTTGCCTGTTTTAAAAACTGCGACAATTTTTTATTTTTTATTTTTTTTTTTTTTTCATATCGAATGAGTGAGGGTTTTTTCTAAAGAAATTTTTTACTATAAGCACGTATTTGAATTATTACTACTGTGTGGTAAGTCCCTAAGATGGAGGAAAATGGTTTAACGTAATCGGTGAAACCTTCTTTGAAAATCTCTAAACTCATCGCTCTTTGTGCTGTAAATCACGTTAATATAAATCCTTTATTGCTCCTGGCTGAAAATTACCTATCAAATAGTCTGCAGACAAAGCAGTTGAATAAAGTCGTATCCAGGACCCGCACCGCCATAAGCATTTGCATAATGGGCCATACGTTTGGGGCGAGTCTTCTGGAACTAACCCTTCCTCGCTCGTTCTACACCGTATAGTTAAAATTCACAATTGCTTGTTTGAGTCCACCATTGTCTGACTTAATTGGCAAACGAAATATCGAGGGCTTACTTCGTACCAACTCCAGAAACTGCCGAGAGGGAGAAGTTTCCCTCTCGTCTAGGTCGCGTCGTAGTACCTGAAACACTATGGAAAGTACCCCACTAGGTAGGTACCTTTTCTGCGTTTTTCCTACTGGCCACTTTGATCGAAAATTATATATATTTTTTTCTTGTTATCAAATTATTTTTCGCACGCTCGACTTCCGCCGTCTATCTCCTCATTCCATACTCTTACCTCGTACATAAACAGCCCATATTTACGATTGGAGCACGTCATTTTTGCGGATCCTCAGGCAATTCGTATGTAAAGCAGCGAGCCAAGTCAAGTCTCTTCTTTGCCTCCATTCCCTCTATCGGCCTCATCCTCCTTAGAACCGAGTCCGCAAGATATGCAAATGTCACTAATTACTGGTAGCACGGGATTACACGGAGCCTTGTCCCCCTTTTACTCTTCTCTCTTCTCTCCTCTCCATCGTTTCTCCTCAGCACTAGAAGTGGTGTTCCGCACCGCCACGCGAGTCGGTTAGTCGCTCTTGTCGTTCGCGGAGACGTTTTCCTTCCACGATTAGGTATACCTATACCCACTTTACTTCTTCTTCTTCTTCTTCTTCTTCTTCTTCTTCTTCTTCTTCTTCTTGTCTTCTTCTTCTTCGTCTACCATGCTGCTGCTGGTCGACCAGATAACTAACACTTCCTAACGACTTTGCTAAAATCCCTTCTCTACCGTGAGTAACTAAATGGCATGTAATTCCAACCCCGTTAGGGTAGCTAGAGGCAGATACTCGAGATTATCTAACAAATAATTCGTCCTACAATTTAGAGCTTATAAAGGGTAGGCGGTGATAATCCTCAAGGTTTCCTTGTGAGACATGAAACAAAAAAAACATAGTCTTCGGTATCTACCTGTAACGATATGAGAAAAGTCATTTTTGAGCCTTGAATGGATATAGTCGCGTTTGACCCTGGGCCTCTCCGGTCTAATATGGAAGTAGATTAAATCGGGACTGGGCGTGCCTCTGACCCATTGTTTCAACGGGCAAAGTACACGACATAGATTCACGATAACATACCTATCTACCTACCTACCTACCTACTGGCTGAAAATTTTCTTAACCGTTCCTTAGGTCAGCTACGTATCTGTGTAACAACCAGGAACGAATGGGATACCTTCTAACTTCTTGCGCCACTGTTAGTTAGTAATAGGAAATGTAGTGAGCTAGTCAAAAAATTATATCTCAAGATCTACACTGAGTATCTCAGGCCTTCTAGATCCCATCCGGTTATTACGAGATTAAACAAGAGAGATGGAAAAGAGAGAGAGAGGAATTATGCGATGAGAAAGATGGACTTTTCAAGGGCCTTTAGCCCCTGACCTTAATCATTGAGATTTCTCCATTTGGAAGGGATGGGTTTGTTTCGTTGGTACAAAACGATTGATTCCATTTAGGAAAAAGTGGGACCGTTAATCATCTCATCTTGAGTGTTTGGTCGGATTCAATTCCCGTAACTAATCTTCAACGATCATCAATTCTGGTAATATCGAGGATCTGATATATCGGCTTATCAATGGAATTTTACACGCTTGTCTTTTCGACAGATCTTCCTGACTCGATCGAGTGTGCTGATGTACGCCATGCTAAATCATCTTCAAGAGCAATCAGGCCGTGCTTTCTGTACCTACTCGATGTACGCACCATGTGTTGTGGTAACATGTATGTGACACGTGATATTATATTGCGATTCTTGGATCCCTGCGACCGTTATTCAGGATTCATCAAGCCCTTGATTTTCTACCCTTTGAATACTGCGTGAAGGATTAATGGTCGAGGCCTTTGGAAAGAGGAAGAAATGAGTTCAGCACTGTTCCTACTTTTCTTCACTCAATTATCCTCAACTTAAATCCAAGCAGGTTCTTTAGCGCACTTTGATTCAATCGATGAGCGGAATTGGCCTTCTTACAAAATTAGAGAACATCATATAAAATCGTTTCAGTGATGTTCAGTGGTGGATTACGGTGATTGTTTTTTCTACTACCACGATAGTTCAGTTGAATTGGCCGACTAGCTGCCCTAGCAGCAATCTTGTATCCACGTAATCTTGTTGTGTAATCATCGAAGTCTATAGCAAGTGGTGAACAGCCAGCTGCTGCATGCTCTGCACTAGTTGCAACGCGATACTTACGCTTGAAACTTCTTATGCAGGTAGGTATATTTCCTGTGAATTCATTTATCGTTCGATAAAATATTGCAGCGTTACTTACCGACCAGAGATCCTGCCGATACGATACTGCGCCCACGTTCATATACAATGTTGTGCAATTTTGTAAAACCAGTTTTCTTCGTCTTACTCTCTTTCCTTTCCTTCGGCTTCGGCTTTGGATTCAGATTCAGCTCCAGCTCCAGCTACAGCTACATTTCATTCCGTCGCAGATTGAACAATTTTAAGTTTGCGATATCGGAACGTGACTGTAGCTCCGCGTTTTGAGGTAATAAACATCGGACAGATAATAAGGTCGAGGTATGAGCTAGCTAGTGATATAATAATTGTCTTTCGGTACCAAAAAACAAGTTGGATACGTAATTTTCTTTATTTTATTCCCGGTGGGTAACTAGGTACGAAATTTGCAATGTTTCGAAATAATCGAGGTGTGCAGGGCCCGGCCATTTCTGGCAACTGTAACAGCAATCACCAGGCGAGAATTGCTTGCAATGTGATGTGCCTGAACCTCATGGTAAAACTGGTTCTCGAATGCATCGTAAATTGCACATTAGTAATCAATTACAGAAGGCGCGGGCACTCCCTGTCTGCCAACCTACGCTGCAGTGCAGATATCTCACGAACCGTAGGTACGTAGGTACATCACGTTGTATTATTATGCGATTACAATGCGGTAATTCACGCGCTTTAGGCTTTAATTCTTTATTTTTTCATACGTGCGCGATTCAAAAGTCCAACAATTTCGTTTCGAAATAGAGGTGAAATTTTTTCTTGACTTGACTTAGAGTTTTTGTTTTTTATATAATAAATGCGATATACATGTATATATCTTTTGAGAGAAGATGAATAGTTATAATATGATAATAATGAAAAAAAAAAGGGGAAAAGGAGACGCGACAAGTGGCCAATGCGAACTCGAGTGTCTTTCACGTAGAAAGTTTCCTCGTAAGATAAAATATACGTACGTACCCACCTACCTTATACCCATTCCATTTGCTACGTCGAGGCAACGTAAGCGTAAAAGATATGAGAGAATGTTGGTGCGGGACGATTTCTGTCGTCGTTTTTTATTTTTTTATTTTTTTTTCGTTTTGTCAGACGTCGGGTACGCGGCTATGTCCCCGTATTCATTCTCTAACTAAACCAAACGAAACGAAACGAAACCAAAGCCATTGTCTTCGTTGCGCACTCTTCGATGAGAACAATGCTAGAGAGTTAATATACCTCGCGAGTTCATGAATATCCGTCAGTTATAATCTCCTCGAAAAATTTGTCGAATCTCCTTTTTTTTTTTTTCCAAGACTTGGAAGATTACGAACAAAAATAAGATGTAGTTTTTCTTTTTTTTCTTTTTTTCTTTTTACGTTGAATTTTGAATATAAACGATTCTCAATTATCGACTTTGTTGCTATGAATGAGCTGAATGGTTACACCGTCACGCCATGGTCATGCAGTAAGTGATAGAATGTAGAGGGCAGTCAAGAAAGCCAATTAGAGCGACAAAGTAAAGGTCTGCAGTTCGTGCAGCGTGCTTGGTATGCGGGTGATTGGAGTCTGTTGGCTAATTTATTGAGTGGATATATTTATCTATTCATTAGCAAGTTTGAAAGACGTGTGTCAACGAGAGGCTAAAGCAGCAGCAACAGCAGCAGTAGTTCTCGTAAACCGTTTTTCTTTATTTCTTTTTTTTTTTTTACCTTAAAGAAGAAAAAAAAAAAAAAACCAACAACATAGAAATAGAATAAAAAAAATTATCGTCTATCCTGATGGATTTCTCGTGTCACTTAGTTACGCCTTATACGTACCGATGCGAATGTGCATATCCACCGCCCTATCAGGAACTTTGCGATGTAGTCGTCACCCCCCAGCAACGATTGTCAGAATGATTGACACTGAAAATCCTATCGTAACTGTGAGAGAGAGAGAGGAGAATAGAGCATTTGAATTTATTACATATCTTCAGTCTGACGCACTTTTTAGTTATTATTTATTTATTTATTTTTATTTTGTTTGTCAAATTTCTGTTGCGAAATTTCTTTATTCCGACAATTGATGTAAGAGAGAGAGAGAGAGAGGAAGAGGGGAGACACCGTGTCTGACTTAAGTGTAATTTACTGTTTCACCTTTACGGTTGTCAGATAAATTTACGAATGGAAAGATAACGCGAGGGAATCAAGAACGGATACCAATTTCTTCTTCGGTAAAGGTCGGAGTTAATTCCGATGGAAAATTACGGTCCAAGCAGTTATCCAAAGTTTGTAAAATCGATTTACAATATGACTACCATTTTCTAATATACGATTAGTTTTAGAAGTTAGAAACTTTGATAAACCATGCCTCTCGTGATCAAATCGCTTCATACTGCATCTTCGGAAAGTTGATTCGCTTTAAACAACATTTTTTTTTTTTTATTCAACTTATCACACAGACTTTCAAAAGTAACTAATATAGTTTGCATATTAATTTTGTATTACTACATCAGTCCTTCTTTGCACGGGACTAAAAAAAAAAAAAAAAAAACTTAACGAAGATGTTTTCATTGACTTTGAATGACGCGAGTTGACTTCCTTTCTGCAAATGTGGTCCATAGACTGTCCTCCTTTTTACGAACGAGATCCTTTGGGTCCATCTGAAAAAGGGTATCGAGGTCACGTTCTCGTTCACTGTCGATAACTCTATGCTTCAGTCAATTCTAGACAGCTTATTCCTCCCTATGTCGCGACGTTTAGCCCCAGGCGTGGCGTAGGTTCTGGTTTACTTACTTAGTTAGTTATAGTTAGTTGGAACCGACCAACGTCGTAGCTACTGCAGTCAGTCAGTCAGACAAGCAAGTAGGTAGGTAGGTAGGCCGGTAAGTAAGTAAGTAAAAAAGTCGACCTGTCAGTTCTGTCCTTCTTCCGCGTGGTCAAACCCGATATACTATATTCCATACTCGAGATAATCAGGAAGTTGTATCACGCATTTTGCTTCATTTTATTGCTGACCAACGATCATCGACAATCAATCAGTTAATTCGCTCCGGTGTTGCCAATGCCTTGAATAATTTAATACGTAGAATAATAGGCATGTCCTATACACCAATTCTCCTCTTCTTTAATATTTTTTTTCTTCTCTTGGAATTGCCAAAGGATATAATCTCTCCTCGGGCGATTGCAGACTGCAGACTTCAGACTTCAGACTTCAGACACTGACTTAGTATGGGCGTAAAAGAAAATAAACTAGCAACTGCAACAGCAACTGCAACAGCAACAGCATCAGCAACGCGAATAAGAAGCAAAATGAGAGATAATTAGAATAGATTAACGCTAATCCCAAGACCGAGTCGAGCGAAGCACCACGTTATAGGTAGGCGTAAACTTGAATAAGTCATGCATCGTCAGACTCTCTGCAGTTGCTGCTGCTGCTGCTGTTTCTGCTTTAGCAACGAGCCTCAGAGAATACTAGTTTAGTTTGCTCTCGGGGATGAGGTTCACGGTCGCTTTACATCGCAGCACCGTGCCGTTTGCTGCACTGCTGCAGCTTCGAGTCTCGATTATATTTCCCAGATTCCAGTCTAGTCGTCGTTGTAACAGTTAAATATAGATTGCTCAACCAGATGCCATTATACCTGCACCGCCATATACTGTCCAACGAATTTCGTCGTCTTTAGACTTAAAATATTAGTGACAGTAATTCTTACACTGATTCTTCTTTCCTTCGACAAAAGAAAACAAGAAAATCACGATCAGTGAGAAGAGAAAGAGGAGTAGGTAAAGCGCATCGGAGTGTCAGGAAATGAGGGATAACACGTCTCATGCCCTTTTGTGATAGTGATTCATTCGAACCTCGTCGAGCGGAGGTAATGGGCCAATTCGCACATCCCTCTTTTTGACCTCTAGATTATAGAATATAGACAATCTCATCTCATCTCATCGCATCGCATCACATAACATCGTCTTGCATCGATTCGTTGACCTTAAATGGCATCGTAAACTTTTTTCATAAGTTGCAGTAAATTTATTTAACGATATGATATTCCTGTTGTAAGTTAGCGGTCAATATCGTTGATTATTTTTTTAAAGCTATATAGTATATAAATTATATACTAAGCAAGGTAAAGGATTTGAGATATCTTAAATAAATTAAACTCTGCACGGATTCTTTATATTTTATCATAAATCCAAACCGCGACATCCGTTACTAAAGGTTTAAGTAATTCGATGTAATAATTCTCGGCTTTTTATCGCCACGATATATGTTTAATGAAAATTTATATACACCTTTCACGAAGATAAATTAAAGGAACTAACGTCGACTGCCTAGGTATTACTTTTTTCAAAGAAGAAAAATTTTACTTATTCCCCCATTCTCTCTCCCCCCTCGATGCAATGAGGCGAGAGAAAATACCTGTCTTTAGAGAATTGAACACGCTTCTCAGTTATCTCTAAACAACTAAAATAAATCGTTTATTTTAACACACCGTCGTTCTGCTAGTCCCCTGATGCTGCAGCAGCAGCAGCAGTATCTTGAGTCATCTGACGTGGGCTTCAAGAAATGCACGATGTCGGGTCAAAGAACTAGCCAGCCTGCCAACTCTCGGCATATACCTACATATGTGTATATATCTTACGTGCATACTATGTAGCTAAACAGCTACTATGCATATGGACCACGGGACAATAGTGTTATTCTATCAGCATTCTCTTTTTCTTTTTTTACGATAAAAATCTGGTCTCAGGTGAATTTTTAGGTATTATCGTCGTTTTAGTTTAACGACAATTAACGCGACACCGCGTTTTATACGCAGTCTGTATAGAGATGATTGATAATCCAAAAATCTGAATATAAATTGAGCCGACCGGTGAAGTGAATTATACTTTTGATTGACGTACCACGATCCATACTTTTTTTTTTTTTTTGACTTCTCTTTTATTTATTTATTTTTTTTCAATTGTAACGTAAAAAATCCTTTTTAGTCTCGTTTAATATCTAAGCACGTAGGTACACGCGAGTATCTGACAGTATTTAAGCCGGGCTTAGCCTCCTGTGGAGTTAGACAAGAAAAAAAAAAAAAAAAAAAACAAAACACCACTAGCCTGGCTCTAATTTGTAGATATTTTAATCACTGTGAAATCAGTTCGTAACGCGGAGCTTTTAATTTTAGCAAAGAGCTAAGCGCGCCCTAATACCCAGGCTTTTCGAAAATCGCAACCATCATCCCTGCAGCAGCCCCTCGCAAAATAACGCGAGATATCTAGAGAGCGGGCAGGATTCTCGTGATGTAGTTATCATCCCCTTAAAACAAGACCCTTTCGACGTATATATCCCTATCCCTATCCCTTCACTTCACTTCACTTTATACTCCGGGAATTCGAGGGCCATAGGTTACGCTGCTGCTTAAGGGTACAAGCAACTACTAACATAACCACCGCGTGTATGTATATGTACATACATCCTATATATATGTATTTATTAACATCCGAAGAACAAAGGGTAGAATAGTCATAATCGTTTGGTAATTATTATTGCCCTTGTCGTAGGTAATGAGCAATTGATTAAAAATTAAAAATTATCTAATAAACGTTTTTTTTGATTAATTATAAATGTGTAGTACGTTTCTTGACCGCGTAAGTAGATATGGATGAAATAATTTTCGTATAAATTAAACGTTTCGATGTGTAGCAACGTGTGTAAACACCCTTGCGCCTAAGTAAGCAACAGAAGCAGTAGCAAGTAACGGGTAATTTCAGAGTTCACGGATCGAGAAACACATACCTAACTACCTACCCTGATCGGTAATAAGATTGCAGGAGCTGGTGAGCAACAAACAGAGAAAGAGAGAAGACTGATGGTCGTAACTTTGTCGATGTGTATGTGAATGTATGGTGGTTTTGGTACCTTATATACTCCTAGAACGTACGTACGTAGGTAGGTACCTAGTATGTACACGCGAATGAACAGCCAAAATCTTCGTCTAAGAATTTACGCCCGAGTACACGCTGAGCCGGGGGACACCGATGAGAAATATCACTAGGGTTGTACGTACGTACGTAGGATAGGTAGACGTATACTATACGTATACGTATACGTATAAGATGTTTGCTAAACGAGAAACTTAACGTCGACGTGTAGCTATGGATTGTTAATATTGCGATGTAACGAGCTGGGTAGAGAGAAACGGTACAAAACGGTCCAAAACCAAACCGCACGGTTTCTTAACTCATGCGGAAAGCTGCTTACAGTCTGACGTGCAGAGTTTCACGAATTTTCTTGTGTAATTAACGTGCAAGTGAAAATTTTATGCAGGTTTGGTATTATAAATACACAAGTGTAGCCTATCTTTTTCTACAATTTTCTACATTTTTTTTTGTTTTCAGTATTCCTTAAATTTCTTTTCTCGTTCATTTCCTATACTCGTCTAACTCGACCCCCTTAACAACCGGAGATAATCGCACTGACGTTTTACAATGCTGTATTGTTTGATCGCTTCGAATCATGTTACAGCATCATACAGCCGTGATTGATACGCGTGTACTATCCGTTAATTTTTCAACATATCGCTTAATCGAACACTGAAGAGTGTGAACACAGGCCTGATGTTTCATCTCGCGGTGGGGTGATTGAAAAAATGATTTTGTTAATAAAAAAAAAATAAACAAATAAATAAATTAGGTTCTTTCTTATTTCCGTTTCGTTTTGTTTCCTGTTTTTTTTGTTGTTTCTGCTTTTACCACCGTTCACCTCATCCTTCTTTAGAATCCTCCGGGCGTTTCAACGCAACATGTTTTTTTTTTTTTTTGTTTTTTGTTCCTCCTTATTTTACCCATGGGATAGGTCGTATAAGAGCGACGAAAAACCGCAAAGACCGTACTTTAAAAACCGCGAATGATGACGCGGACTTACCGAAACTGCAACGAGCAACCGACCAAACTCAGCTAACTTTAGACGCGTGATGAAAAAATGTAAAAATATTCTCAAGGCTATTTGCTCAATATGTTGTATACGCGAAACTGGACCATTCACGAGCTTTTTAAATTGATTCTAGTCGCGGTGTTGAATTAAACACATTGCAAAAAATTGTCGAAATGCAATTCAAAATGAAAAAAAAAAAAAAAAACATTCTTCATTTTTGCCGATTTTCTATTACAAGTTTTCGATTTTTAATTATAGCCTAGTTTAAATTAAACCAAATTTTTTATGTTAATTTTATTTTTTTCTCACCGTTTGCAGAAAGTATCTGATCTCGGTGAAACACTATACTATTTCACACTTATATACCTGGTTTTTATTTTTAAACCGCGTTATAGGGAGAGCAGTGAAGAGGATCTCGGCGTTATGGTAATTTCGAAGGTTTACTGCAATCCTCTACGATTCCCCACCCGCTCGGTCTGGCTTTCTATTTATGATGTCTTTGCCCCTTAGCTCGTTTCCGTAACTTTTCCTTTTTTCTTTTTATTCTTCTTTTTGCTCTTCGCTTACTCCATATCATTCCCATTCTCGATCCCGTTCTTAACCTTTACTTTTAAATAGTCAAATTCGAATTCAAATCAAAGAAGAAGAAAAAGAAGACGATAAAACGTAATCCGTATTCTACCGAAACACCTAAACGATATTTGCACCTAGTTTAGCGACACTATCTCTAGTCATAGTCCTCCCAAATGAAGAGAAAATAAAAATAAATATAAATAACAGCGATATAACGCTTATAGAAAAAAGTTAGCAAAAGACTCTAGTTTCATTTCAAGTGGCACAATATGCGGTTTTATGTCCGCAATAATACGAGCACCGTCTGTCAAGGCAATTCTATATACTACGGTTCCATATTATTTTACCATTTCTAACAAAGCACCTTTATTTCTCTCGTCTCATCTTAGAGCTTCTGTCTCTTGTGTTAGCTTCTCGATTTTGCACTCTATAAACGTGCTCAAAATTATCATCAAATATTTTTACGAATTGGATGACTCGACGGAATAGAAAAAAAAAGGAATAAAATAGGAAAGAGCAATTGCGATGGCACTTAGAAGTTCATGCAGGTGACTCACATGGCTCGAGTGCCAAGTCTACGTATTCACGTACAATTTTTTTCTTTTTTGGTTTTCAACCTTCTTGGCTGTCCCTTGTTATTTCTTTCTTTATTTCACCTGCTAGCACTTGCACTCACTGCGGTTAAGTACTCGCTACATAAAAACTATGTGTGGTTAGGTCAGAGTGAGCGAGTAGGTACCCGAAATTCTTCAGTTCCCTCAACTTGAAGAACAAAAACAAAAAAAACAAGAAAATAAATAGCAACAGCGAAACAAAGGAGATAAAATAAGTGGCAAACACGCACAGTACCTGTACAGTACCTTGGGAAAAACGAACCGCGAAACTCTAGGAGAGAAGAACGGAATAATTAAGCCTTTTGGCTAATTACGTTTTCGCGTTAAGTAAAAGTAAAAGTAAAAGTAAAAGTAAAACTGTGTAAGGTACAGAAATCTGTGAGGAAAAGAGAGAAGAAGAGAAGAGGAATCGTTTCTTAAAGTTTAATTTTGTTAACAAAAGAAAAAAAAAAAGAAAAAAATGGATGAAATAGGAGAAATGAAAACAAAATGAAACTTCCCTCTTGGGAAAGGACATCATAAGACGATACGGTTTTAATTTGAAAAGTTAACCTGTGCAGACGAGTTTCGAGTCTCGTTTTCGTTGCTTGTTCTTAATTAATAGATTTTTTTTTTCTTCTTCACTCCTCTCCTCTTCTTTTTTCGTTTTCCCCCCCCCCCTCCCCTCTTGTTTGTTTGTTACGTACAGGTGAGTCTAGCCTCGGATTAGCAAAGCTCAGAGCGTGTTGGTTTTTCATCTGAGATAAGTAGCCATTGCACTTTTCTACGAAGTTCAAATATTTAGTCTTCTCGAAGTAGAAACTCTCGCTCGCTATGTGCTATTCACCTTTTCCCCTTCTTTCTTTTTTTTTTTTTTTTCATTTTTATTAATTTTTTTCACTTAGCGAAGAATCTTCAAACCCTGATCACGACTCGCGTATACACAGTCTTTTACACAAAAGTTAGTATTTCGGTGAAGATAAATGAAAGAAACAAAAAAAAAGAAGAGTAAAAATGAAATAAAAATGATGTAAAAAGTAGGAAAAGAAGAGACAAAGAAATCTTCGCCATCAAAGTAGGCACATCATCGTTGTTCTTCTACTCCCTCGTTCTTATTTATTCTTATTTATGCCATCCATCGCTCAACGGATAAGGAAGAATCAAATATTCATTCTGAAGACAAGGCCAATCTTAAGATGTATAAAAAAAAAAGAAATAAAATAAAATAAAATAAAACGACGAGAGATTTCTCGCACTCAACGCAAGAAGCGTGGACTTGACAAAAGATTATTTTCCCCTCCCCTATAAGAGTTGGCTTGAGTCGAAAGATCGCCTTGACAGAAGAATTGACTAGAAGCTTTTATTCCACTATATATTTAAGTTCTGATCAATTTCTTCTACAGAAATGAAATGAATTAAAAACCTGAGTAAACGTTTCAGATGTTCGTTAAAAAAATACAATTAAAAACAAAAATAACAAAAAAAAAGTAAACGGAAAAGGAGAAGAAAATTAATGAAGAAACCATGGGAGGTCTGTTAATTATTTTTGAGTCTTGAATTACAGCTGCCGATTTGAATAGTTGGATGAATATTTGAGTAAAGCTTAAGCTTTTTCTATCACAAAGTTTGCCTGTTAATTGAAAATTACGCCTAGGTACGTATAGTCTAAAAAAAAAATAAATAAAAAATAAATTAAAAAAAAAAAAAAAAAACCCGGTTAAAAATCGATTGGCTATAAATGCGCCGTTGCAACGAACGGTATTAATTTTTATTTTCTTCTTTACTTCTTCTCTTGTATTATATATAAAATAAAATTCAATACCGTCTCGTTTGGCGTGGGGTGAAAATCGCATCCCCCCCTCCCCCCCAGTCGTTCCTTCTTCCTCCTTCCGTTCCTTTCCTTTCCTTTCCTTCGTCATCTCGAATCTAGAAAGTAACTTGAGCGGTTATAATTGCTACCCTTAATCCACCCTTAAATATATTTTTAATCTCCGATACCGTGAATGCCTTCCAATTTTCTTGCGGGTTGATATGGAGAGGGCGGTTTTTAAAGAAGGAAGGAAGTAAAGTAAGGAGGCGAGGTCCGTGGTCCTGTAGCAGGATTTTAACGTCGCGGGTTTCCCTGTTGACTTTTTCATTATTCCCCATTACAACCAGTCCTCTAATTCTCTGGAAACCCAATATTCGAGATCATTTGATTAATGCGACTTAATAACCAGCTCCTCTTTGCAGATACTTCAAACTCGTATTTCGATGGTATATACGCACGCTCCAGACGAACTCTCTCAACGAAGTTAATTTCCTCTTATTAACTCATCGTTCGCTAATACCCTCTCCTCGATCTTTACCATAATCTCACCGATATACAGGACAAGGCAGTAAATTTAAAAGAACCAAATATTACAATTCGCGAATTATCTCAGAATATACCAAAGATCAAAAAAATTTCATAAAAATCAAAAATAGTAAAGAAAATTAAAAATTTTCTATATACTTCAGTAAATTTCATTCTCTGAAAATGAACTTGTTGAAATTTCTATTTCAAACGGACTAATCCGTACCACGCTGTTACACACCGCGAATCAATTCGCCTCGTATACGCATATATATATCCATGTGTACAATATACGAGAAGCCGCTAACGTCTACAGTTCACAGACTACGCAAAAGGCTAATGCACCATAATCTACACAGCTAGGGCTGCCTTGTAGCGTTCAATGCCATTTGCTAGTCTCGTAGTATTAGTAGTATAACATATCATGCATTTAGCTAGTTGCTTATACTTACGTCGCCATGAACTCGAGACCTTTGGAGTGACACTATGTATGCTGTTTGTTCGCACAAATTGTGTACGTGCAATTATTGTCGCCTGCACCCCTTTGCAGTAGAGAAAAAATTTAGTTTAACTTTTACGTATTGCTTTATTTTGACGGGTAAGATTTTTTTTTTATTCTTATCTTCAAATTTTTCGAGCCAAAATTTACCGCCAATGATTTACATGATCTTCGATTTCATGTATAAGGTACTTTGATGAATTATCCACATACGAGTATGTAGGTACGGTTACTTGTTTGGAAAAAAAAAAAGAAAAAGAAAAAACCTGAAAAGAATCGCGAGTTATGCCGAATTATAAAACATCTGCAGATATCGAGAGCGAGTTTATCTTAATCGTATCAAATCTAAAATATTATAAGGTATACAATAGCTCAGCTACGATACAGAAATTAGACGGATGAGAGAATCTGTTGTGCGGTTAAACCGCACCCTAGTATAAACCGGCTATAGAAACGTCGCGGTCGTCAGACAGGCGGAAAATAAAAATTAATTGATAAAAATCTTTTCGAACAATTTTTTTGTTTTTTAGTTTTTACGATATAGATATATATCTTTGAAAATTTTATTTTTTGCTTTCTCTGAAACTGGACATAGAAAATTCGCCTTATGATCTCGAGCTTGAGGGATGCAGGGAAAGAGAAAAGCAAAAGTAAAAGCGTGACTTTATTTTTTGCGAAAGAGATACACCGTCGCGATTACAAATCGATCATATCTTTTTCTTTTTGAATAAAATTAAATCCTATTTATGTACAAATTTTTAACATATGAAAATAATTTTTATTTTTGAAAAAAAATGTTGTAATAATTTATTTTTGGCCACGTTTTACTTTGGACTAGTGCGAGACCTGCCCAGTGCGTGGGAAATGTGGGACACATAGTCATCCCGTGTGTGCATTACAATTGTACAAATGAGTCCTTTAGCCCCCTCGGGAATTTATACTGTAGAGAGAAATAGAGAGAGAGAGTGAGATTGAGTACAAGAGGTAGTAGGCGGTAGGATATATACAGTCAGAGGATTATAATTAATAAAATATCAACGTTAAGTGCAGCCAAAGCTTCTTAACCAAAGAGCCCTTAGGCGCGCAACTCATCGTCAACGAGGGGACGAGTTGTTGTAACGTTACGTTGTATAGGTTGGTTGGTAGGTAGGTACTCACGAATAAATTAATTGTCACTCGAAATCTTGGGAGTTACGGTTTTACCCGACGATTTAATACTCTAAACCTAATTAAATGTGTAGGAAAGTTATCGATCCTTGCAGCACAGCAAAATTAGGCAATATTAGAAAAAGAAAAAAAAGAAGAAAAAACGTAACGAATTAAACGGAATATATTTCATAGTCCTCGAAATTTATTCTGCAATCTCCTGATATGTAATGTTTTTTTTTTCGTCTTTTTTTTTTTTTGAAGGTAATTCGCGTGTTACTCGAAAATTCTCGTGTCAAAGAAGCTTTTCGTATTATTTTAAGAAGATTTTATTTTTTTCCATTTCGTGGTCATAACGTATTCCGTGTCTCCTTAGTAGCTGTCACATCGCATAAGGGAAACGTGAAGGAGGAAAGAGAAAGAGAAGGTTGAGTATGAGGATGAGGATGAGAAGCAGCGAAACACGTGTATCAAGTTAATAAAAATAAAATCCCTTGACGACGACGCATGTAATCCTCGAATCTCGAAGATACATACATACATACATACATACATACCATATACCTACGTGGACCGGGGTTGGTGCGTGCATCACTTATTTATACGAAAAAGTAACAGGAATGAAAATAAGTAGGAAAAAAAGAAATAATAATAATGATAATAAAGAAGAGGAAAAAGGATACAACGGCAGATCACGAGTAGGAAAAAGAAGAAAAATGTAAAAAAAAAAAAAAAATTGGTGAAAAGAAGGAAGGAAACGACGCCGTTGCTCTCGCATTTCTTACGATAAACTCGCAACTCGATTCTTCCCTAAGATTGAGATGATGAAAAATCTTGGTGGTGCTGCTTGCTGTGCGACAGGAGAAGAAAAAAAAATCTCTTTGAAGAAACGAACGAGATCGCGAAGGTCCCACAAAGGAAATTATCAAGGAAAGAACGAAAAAGAAAAAAAAAAAAGAAAAAAAGAAAATTGAGGAATATCTTCCATTCGCACGAATATATGTCTATTAGGGGCTGTGCGCCTCTATATTGTCTTTTCAAATTCTCTCTCGTTCCTCGATGCAGATCTGTCTTAGTTCCTTTGCTTCTTAGAGGGAAAGTATAAAATCGGAAATTTTTTCATTGAAATTTATGAATAGCTTTATGCCAGTCTCTTTATGTCTGGGAAAAACCTTAACGCAGATCTATAATTCCTCATACCTTTTATACGTAGAACGAAGACGACAAATTTTTGAGAGTGGCGTCCCGTTAAGAGATGGCCTTTGTTTCATTCGACAAATTTATGCAAAGCGTGATTCAATCCGATTTTCCCGCTAACACCACCAGATCTCGTTCTCTCTCCCTCTTTGCTATCTCTTATCTCTTCTCTTCTCTTCTCTTCACTCCCGGCTCGTTTCGTCTCGTTGTAATTTAGCTAACAGCCACTTCGTCGTTTCGATACAGACCCCTTGTCCCGAAATTATATACACCGACCCGTATTACGCGATCCCGACCCCTCCACACTTCGCGAACGCATATTGCTTAGCGAGATTAGGAAATAAGCTGTTTGCTAGTTGTAAATTTCTAGCACCAATTTACTATCGTGTTATAGACAGTGTCAGATTATTTTAAAGAGAGAAAGAGAATGGTCTTTTTTTTAGGCTGTGTAAAACCAACCAACGATCAAAAAATGAAAAAGAGAAATAAAAATTGGAGTTTCATCTCGCAAAAGAGACTTGAGACGAAATGAAAAACTCGAGTACATCTCGAGCACCAGTATTCACTTTGATTCTATTCATCCGGAGATATTTCACTCGGAATTAGCTAGTCCTTGGTAGTCGGTGACCCGCAGGATATACGTAGGTACGTACCTACTACGTAGGTACATTATATACCGTAGCCTATACGTAGGTTTGGTTCAATTCGCAGCACCAGCAGGAGGAATTGGCTCGGAGTTCAAGAGGCGTAAATTATTACCACCTCGGGCAGAAGCATTTGCGAAATTAGCTTCGGACAAAAAGCTATTAATTTGAATATCACTCCGTTATATATATACGTACACAGGGTACGTTCAGGGTTTAAAGTTTGTGGATGGCAGCCATGTAAATTTGGCAAATTGTTCACGAAATATTTGTGATAATAAATTGAGTTAAATTTCGATTAAAAATCTCATTGAAAATTTAGATAAAAATTCAGGGGATTGACGGAAAAGTATATACCTACATTCTACGTACAAACCACCGTGTTAAAAAACTTGACAAGTTAATATATTATTCTTATATTTATCATGAGAACTTCCCAGACAAAGTCAATACTTTATGAAGTCAATATCGGCTGAATAAATTGGTGAAAAAAAAATTCATATAAAAATCTTTCGTCCGGTTTCAATCGAGGACCAAGAAATAAAGAGACGACAGATACCACTCGTGATAGTTTGGTCTGTGTGTATAGCAGTTCAAATCCAGTCCTGCATCAGTAGCATCAGACAAAGATGACAACGAATTTAGGGGATATATTGGAAAAATTTCTATCATTGTCTTCCAATCTTGTTGAGGTTAGGCAGACGGTCCAGGGATCTGATAGAAAATAAGTAAAAAATCCTTTGGGTTTGACCTGGGCAGTGATGTTCATGTTATTGTTTGTCCACTCTACACACGCTTGGGAATCCCAGGATCATCCCTAATGCACCCTTCTAAAGTCTTTATTTTTTTATTTTTTTTATTTTTTTATTTTTTTTTTAGAAACGAAAATAAGAGAGAAATATATGAAGAGGAGAAAAATAACTCATGGGTAATTCACTCATTGGATCATTGGTCCACCAAGCTAGATCCTTTTTTTTATCTTCAAATTACGGTTTTATTACTTTAGTTAATTTTTCAAGTTTCTTTGGTTATTTTTTTTGCTTTAAATTCTTGTTTTATTCTCGAATTCTACGAGTCGCGTAGTTGATCGATATAACTTATAATTCTAAATTTTCATTCCCAACTTCTGGATGATTCTGTGTCTCTCCACTTTCGACTGTTGAATTCCGAGTTTAGTTATCTCGCGTCAGTTCGGTGCTTGCTCCGTTCTCTGCCGTCGACTACGTAGCTATAATTAAAACGTTTACGACGTAAAGTGCCAGCGAGATGGCTGCGCGATGTCGAGTCGAGGTGAGGCGTAGTGAAGTGAAGTGAAGTGAAGTGAAATGAGGTGAGGTGAAGTTTGGCGTGGTACGGTACGGTATAGCATAGCATAGCATGGTACGGTATGGTATGGTACGATGGCTATGCAGGAATTGTACAGTACAGAGAGAACCGCCACCATTAAGAACTCTCTTCGCTCTTCGTCTATTGTTTTGTATAACGTTGTATTCTCACGGGATTTGGTAGTAGAAGTGGGTGGTAAAATTGGTACGAGACCACGGGATGGAGGGTAGGAAAACAAGAACTAGAAACAAAGAGGCTGTATACAGTATACACGCAACTTCTGTTTACCCCATGCTACGTATGTATGTACATATACGTATATTCACCTTTTCCTACATTATAACTTATATTATGTTATGTTAGTTGCCGAGGTTGAAATGTTTGAGAAGTAGTTGGATGCACCCTAGTACCTATTCCAGAACGTGAACAGTACAATCTACAAACGAAGTAAATTTTAAACGTGATCCGAAAACTCAAAAACAATAATTAAAATGGAAGAGTATTGAAATACTTCATCTTTTTCATATTTTTAGTTTCTTCTCTGAAAGATAGGGCACGTTAAACGACGAGAAGGGCGAATGAAAATCTTAATTACACGTGTAGTTTTAGTGCCGTTTCTCTCCTGAGCAAAACCAGCAGCAGCAGCAGCAGCAAGAGCATCATTATTATTATATAACCAGCGTCTAGAATTCAAAGGGAAAATGTATTAAGGTACATATCCCACAATACGAGAGAGAAGAAACTATCGTAGCCGTCGATTTTCAACCCTGTGCGTGACTCGTTTGGCTTCGTCTGATCTAACGTAATCTAGCCTGAGCCGACTTAACCCTTACCACTTCTCGTGTAATCATAGAAGAACAGAACTCTGTGTGATATAGTGTACGGCGTAAAACGTTAACGTCGACACTAGTAACACTAACCAATACACACAACTTGAACATGACATTGATCTACATCTAGAAGCTCATGTTTTCCAATAAATTCAACAGTTACGCGTTTATATTAATCATTGGAAATAAAAAAAAAACAGCTGTAGGTGGAACTTTTATCATCTTTTATATGTATAAGACAATAAATGTTATTTTTATAAACGTACAGTAACAATCTGTACGTTTGTTCGTATACGATTGATTTTTTATTCGGACAATCATTTCGCCATTCGAATGGAGTTTGTTGATAATTTTATTTTTTTTATTTTTGTCACACACTTTATAATCAATTCGATCGATGAATCGTTATGTACCTTTTAGATTTTGATGTGTTACAGTATAAATTAGAATACTATCGGAGATAAGTTTTATTTTTAAATTTTACGACGTAAAGAACAAAGATTGGCCAAATCTTGGTCGTTAACTGTACCGAATCATTCAAAGTTTATCACCAAATTTTAACGAGGGTTATTTCGGAGGGTTACGACTACCGATAGGAGGCTGCTTTACTGATTTCTCCAATGACCTGTGGAGAAGAGATAGTAACGGCCTTTCTATTATCCGTAACTCATTTTGTCTTTCCTTTATTCTTTCTCAATTTAATAAACCGTACAAAAAATTAGCGATTTACTAAATTTTGAATGAAATTAGAAACCGATCTTTGATTTTTTTTTTCATTTAATTTTTTTATTTTATTAAATTCGTTTACTGAACTGAAATGAACCGAACTGTTCGGAGTATAGGTATGCAGATGTACATACATAGCCGAGAGCTGGAAAAACTCTTTGAAGTATTAGAGGAGTTTGAAATTGAAAGAATTCGGAGTTTTAATCCTCTTTAATTTTGATTCTTTAATTAACTGCCGACCATGAGTTTGTGCACCTATAAAACCGCTTTGAATTTTATTTTCATTTCAACGTCAAATGAAAACCGCCCCTTCTACGTTCACAGGTCAGTGAGCTGGCAACCAGGCGGCGGAGGCGGTGGCGGTGGTAGCTCACACGATATTAAAATATAAAAAGAGCTTTTGAGCTTCTTACCCTAATTCTGATTATTCGGCGCTTGGATGCTCTCATTACAAGGGTTACGGTTATCTCAATATCTTCGCTTCTTCTTCTTCTTCTGCTTTTTCTGCTTAAAAAAAGAAGAAAAAAAAAATAAATAAAAAATGGAAAAAATCTCACCCTTCTCTCTTTCATTCTTCATTTCGTCCCTTATTTTTAACCACCATCAAAATATATATATATATATATCTACGTATACATCAATCGTGCTAATAAAAATCCTTCAAAATCAATTCTCCCTCTCACTTTTCTTTTTTTTGTTTTTTGTTTTAATTTTATTTTATTTTTACCGCTTTTGCCCCTTTAATCCCCTCACAACACACGCGTTTCTACACTGGGCACACGTAACCCAACTCACCCAATGCAAAATGGCAAGGGTTTTTCGACAACACGTGCACCAGCAGGCAACGGGCTGTTCGTGCTGCTATTGATTTGACGTATATCTACGTACTCTGGGGGGCGTATGCAGAATTTACTCATTGTCGACATGGGTATGAGGAGGTATAATGCACGAATACGATAGCATCGAGTGAAATGCAGCATTCACAGCCAAAGAAAAAAAATAAAATAAAACTAAAAATTTGTCATTAGTTTATCTCTCGTAATTCTAAAATAATTCTAAAATAATTAACATCAGTAAATTTTACAAGAAACAAATGATTTTTGAAGATTTTACTTATTTGGTAATAAATAGATATTCGAACAATACGAGTACATGTGGTCTGTTTGTCTCTCCGTACTTATATAAAATAAATTTAAGCGAATTTGACCGAGCGTGAAGGAGCTTTTTTCACCCGAAAGGGGGAGAAATGAAAGATGAGGAATTAAGCAGCGGAGAAGAAGGAGGGTGAGGAGACCCCTGCCCTAGTTGGAGTAAAGGGAGGATAAAAATTTTTCAAAGAATAAGGAGAGTCGTATTAAAAATATCAGTGCGGCAATGAGCCAGCGACGAAGATCTCCGAAATATGAGATTATGTTTAAAAAAAAAATCTTATTTCGTTGCCGAAAGTTGTCGGGGATTTCCTCTCTATATAAGCGGCTTAGTTTTGGTTTTTGCTAAAAAGATAAAGAAGAAAAAATAATAATAATAATAATAATAATCAAATACGATCGAGCGTATAATTGCGAACGGAGGATAATTCTCACTGCAAAAAAAAAACAAACAAATTGAAAAATTACTGTTTTTCATTTTTCTTTTTTGAAGTAGAAGGTGAAGAAGACGAAAAAGAAGAAGAAATTAGTACCTTCCATTTCTCTACCTCCTTTTCTTCCTCTTCGTTGCCCCTATACAACGCGATCGTCCTGCAGCAGAGCTCTGCAATTATTTTAGTACTACGTACTAAATTAACAACCCTTCCGCGTTGCATAATTAATAGCTTAGGGGAACCACCGCCACCATCACCACCGCCCCACTACCACCACCACCCGCCGTTAGCTGACTGACTGACTATCCGCATATAGTATGGGCTATAGGCATATGAGCAAATGCAGTAACGGACGACGAGACCTACACCCCCTGCAGTAAACCGTTCGTCAATGTCTATCCCGCGATCAGGGGACATCGTTGGATTTTCGGGCTCAGGGAGGGGGTGGGCTACAGTGAATCAGCTAACTCGTTGCACAATATGGCTCGATGGATTTAAAGCAGAGAAACATTCAGTGTCCTTATAGTTTCCTTTCTTTTTTTTTTACGTTTTTTTTCTATATTTTTATACGTTTTTGTTTGTGTTTTTTTTTTTTGGTTTTGCCCATGGGCAGATCGAGTTACGCTGACTATGCGTTTGGGTTGAACTTTGCTTGCTTGCGGAGGAAGCCGCCAAAGAAGAAAAGTTTTAAAACTCTTGATATATACCCTCCTCCCCCATCTCCTTCTTCTTCTCCTTCTCCTTCTCCTCTATCTCTTATTATTTTGTGATCGACGAAGCATGACGGTATATTTTATACCTTAGATATAAATCGGTGACTCAAAGGAGTTATGATTGTCTTGACGTGTTTACCGACCCGAAACTAACGCATAGTAGTGGACAACTATCTATTTGTTACGTAAACGGATAGGACTAGACTAGATTTGGCTGCTAAAAGCTCGAAATACACAAAAGACGAATAAGTTTGAGAGTTTTTTTCCAAGACTTTCCATTTACATTTCTCCCATTCGTGATCTACGGATAAATATCAATGAAAATGACCACAAAAATCGGCTTTGCTATTATTGCAGAAAACATTTTTTCTTCCTTTCTACAAAGAGAGTTGGGGCCATTAATCTACGACGTCGATGCATCTAGTGTAAAAATTGTTTGGACATGAAATGGCAGAAAAACATTTTAGGTTTGTCGAAGAATGAAGGACGGGCACATTTACGGCGAGAAAGCTTATTCTCAGCCCTGCTGCTATTGCTACTGCGAGCTGAGGGTGAAGAAAAGAAGAAAGACATCGCCGAGGTGGCAAAGGACGAAAAACACCGACACTTTTGGACAAGATCCTGCACCAGCTCTGGAGATTTACTAAACCGCAATCTCATAGATTTCCTGGTTGGTCCTGGCCCTGAAGTCCCAGGATCTAGTCGGGAAGAGGACCCTTCCTTCTTCGACTCCTTCTCATCTTCCTCATCTTGTAGAGGACCAAACTACGCGTTCAGTCGAGACTCTGAGCTCCTACGAGGAGTCTACGTCGAAGAGCTTACCAGGCGAGATCCGGGACAAAGTAATTTTGCTCATCCCCGAATTGAAGGTCTAGAGAAGGACTTGTAGGGTCTTCGCAGAAAATCCGCTTACATCAAAGTGGAAAATGGCCATTTATGCAATTTGCAAGAGGGTTTTGGCGCAGAGATGAAGACAGAGAGAGAGAGAGAGAGGACAAAGTGCAGAGAAACGTAGTACGAGAAAAGCGAAAAGTGAAAGGGGTTCAGGGTTCAGACGGTTTCGGATATTCACCAAGCCGGATTAGTCGTGTTGGTTATTCTAATTTCGCCGTTAAACATAGCGAAATTTTGCAGTATTGTTTCCATGAACGACCTACCATGCCTACCCCTAGAAAAGCTTTTATTACCCTCCGTTCTAACTTTTCATAGAGAGATTATAAGCGGACTGTTATCCTCCGGGGCAATTTAATGCCGGTTCCGTAGGTCGGCTTTAACTCTTTGTTAATCCATGGGAAATGCAGATGGGACAGTGTAATGAGTATTACATACGCATGTCGAGGTAAAGCAAACAAAATTGAAATCGGGAAAAGTGATTCGCTCAATTTGCTGACTCTGTTCCTTCCTCTCTCGATTACAGTAGGGGAAATCGATAAACCATACTCTCATCTCGTTGTAGGACTATTCGGACACTATACAGGTTTATTTAATGACCTTGTGCTGCAGTACGACTTATACGACGAACTACGAGCACTTTAAGCTTGTCCGAATCTCAAAGCATCAAGCATCAAGGATCCAGAGTGGATACTTTTTCGAGTACTTTCAGGGATCGTAAAGTCCTGCTACCATTTAATGGAATTTGATTTTCCCCATCTGGTATCTTCGAGGATCCTGACGTCGTATAAACGAGAGTAGGAATGAAACCGATGGGAAATGGAAGAAAAAAAAAAAAAAAAAAAAAGAAACAAAAAAAGTACAATACAGAAACAGTACCGTCAGTATAATGAGGAAAAAAATAGTTTAGGTATATCTGCTCTTTTTTTATTCGTTGCTTTTTTTTTCTTTTCAAAAATAAGAATAGACGAAGCTAGGAAGATGATTGCCACTCTTCTTTATAGTATATACCATAAGCAGCTACCACCAACGCGTTTAATCATATCTCTTTTATAACTTTTTTGGCTTCTTTGTCCTGCAATTTACTATCTTCATCATCTCGGACGAAAGGGGAGGGTAATTCGAGTACATTAATCCGTGATGATATTTTCGCTAAATCCCTTATTTTCACACCTACGTTGCCTTTAGCGTTTTCACTCTATTTCTATTTACCTGCTTTCATATTTTTTTTTTTTAACTTCCTATTTGTTCGTGTGTTTCGTCTACGGATTCATCGAATTCGGATATCCGATCTTGTTATCTTATAGCGGAAACACTTTTTGTTTTTTTATTCTTAATAAAAGCCCTCTCTCTCTCTCTTTTTTTTCTACGGTTTAGCAAAATGCGAATAATGTGAAAGCTCATCTCTTTTCTGCAGGATGATGTCCTTCAATTTTCTGAGAAGATTATTCGAGCCGTTTATTACCACCGGGACTACCATTGCCCTCATCGTAACGCCTTCGTCTTTGATTACGTGTTCCTTTTACACGCGCAATTACGCGTCTTCTCGTCTTCGTCGATGTCGTACTCGTTACGACCGAGCCTTCTAATAACAGCTCTTCTTTTTTAACAATCTTTAATATCACGTGTCCTATACCTATACGTGTACATATATCCATTATTTTATGCACACCGGTAATTTTAGCTTTGCGAAACTTGACGTGCAAAATAATCGCTAATTTTTTATAACGCACGGTAATTGCTCAAAGTATTTATTATATTTATCACGTTTCTTAATTCCGTCTGCGAATATGACCAATTACTACGACCCAACTTAAGACTAGTCTCATTCTTCCCGATGACTCGACACCTTCTCTACTTTTAATATCCACCTTTCTTATCGAACGCACTCAAGGAGTTTATGGACCACCAAACGTCTACGCCACGTAGATCCAAAATGACTTCTTTTTTCTTCTTTTTCTTTTTTTTTTTTTTTCTTTTTCTCCAATTTTAGATTCGGTTAGGAATAAAAGCGACGGTTTTAGTCCAATTCATTCCGATTTCAATGGCGCCATAGGTATACGGACAGATATCTCTAGAAGATGAAAAAGGAAAAAAAAAAAAAAAAACTTGGAGATTGAGGACGAGATCGGGCATGGAGCTGAAAAAAAGAAGAGAATCGTGGTCCCATCTCGTTCACAAATTCTCTTTTTGTTTGTGGTGGATATTTAAACAGAGGAGAATTAACTCACTGACGATCATTCCCTCGGGGTGCAATAGGAAGTACGACGTTTAATCAAACGATTGTCACAAGCGACTACTTCTTTTGAGCTACCATCCCTCGCGCGTTCATTCCCCTTCTTTTTTTACTTGATAAAAGAAAAACGGAAATTGCTACAGAACGAAAAGAAATTGATTATCGCATGTGCGAATTGTGGAGAATAAACCATAAATTTTTTATCCCTTTTCTTATTATCGTGGATACTTTTTGCATACTGCAATCATGAAAGACAATTTTTTTAATTTCTTTTTTTCTTCATTTATTATAACTAAAATTCAAGACTGTGAAAGTCAAGAAAACCGAGCTTATGATCGCCGGTTATTTACGGTGGTTATAAACGTCGTCGTCTAGGGGTTTTCGCGAACCACACCAGAACCACCTTACTTCTTCCAACTCGCCCTCGGCGTAAACGCGACGTTTTAACGACGAAGGCGTAGGACCTTTAGGGGTGCAAAGCAACCGTTGTTGACATCGCACGACGACGTTATTGCCAAGGGTTATATAATATGGGAAAGAATAAAATAATGAAAAGAACTGAGACCATGATTATTTTCTAGTTTTATTTCAGGAAATTAATTTCAAATTATGTTCAGCCATATTAATAATAAGACGATTTTTATTTATATTGTTACAGATGGAGGATGAGGGTAATCACGGCAATGATGACACTAGGTGTTTCATATTGTCCACTTTGGCAGCTCTGCAATGGTCCAGAGTATCTTGCGTCCTCTGCAGAGCCGCAATGCTCGTCTTTGATAGGTACCCACTGGTGGATGGTACCTTTTTTCTATCACCGAAACAGCATTCCATATCCTGTGCCGAGGTGAGTTCAAATCTTCATAAAATTTTCATTTTTTAGTGGCCATTGCTCGTGAAAGGAAATTTGGAAAAGTCCCATACGGTCAAAATTCACATTCGTCTTTCCGGATTAGAACATTCTGTACATCAACGTTTTCGAAAAATTTAAATCGTCTAAAATGAATTGGTAATTTTGACCTTTAGGAACTTTTAAAATTTTTAACTTCAACATGAACGAGAACCACGTCTGGGTGTTAGATCAGTCAAGTATGAGAGTTAGCAAAGTTGTTACTGTGTAAACAACTGGTCCTAAGAGACTCGTTTCAGCTAAAGGTAGAACGAGGTTGTTCACGTTGGTTAAAACGGAACTCTCCGCTTCTACTAAATGGCTAACGAAGATATACACGTTGTTTTTGGCACCGTCTGGCCCTGGCTGATTCTGGAGCACGCCAACGTCTGACTTAATTAGGTGTAATCAGCGCTTTTGCTTGCAGAACGGTTATTCCACCTTAACTGTTTTATTTGCACCCGTACATGCATATATATATATATTCATTCCCACAACTCTTCTGATCATCATAGGAAAAATCTCCGTATAAACATCAGTCAACAACGTCTATAAATTCACCATAAAAAAAAAAAAAAAAGAAGAAGAAAAAAGAATGAAAGAAAATCTAAAACAAATTCGTCTCCTTCCTTACTGATTCCAGGTAAAAGTCGAAGGTCGTACGCAATATCTTTCCGCGGTTTGCATGAGCTGTCTCGAAGGTAGTGGCGGGGCTCCGGTTCGATGTCGTACTTGCACTCAGCCATGGGATGGTTCAAGTTTGGTTTTAGGCACCATGTACAGCTACGATATATTCGCTGCTATGCCATGCTGCACCGAACGGATAAAGGTGAGGAGAATATTAAATATATATATATGAAATTCTCTTCATTTCCTTATTCTCTTCCTTTTATTTTCTCATCATCATCGTCGGATTGATGAAGAAAAGGGTGGCAGATTAAAAAATGGCATAATATCGAACCTACACGGAGATTGTTGTTCTATGTTGCAGTGCAACAGTTGCCAGAAACCTTTGCTGCTTCCACATCAGAGACTCAACTTCTACTCGGACTACAGCCGAGTATTTGCTTGTCCACATTGTCGATCACTAGACGCCCACTTTGTAAAGCCATTATCTGTCTGCTACACTCGCGAACAGTTTCAACTATATTCTCAATGGCCATAACATGGAGAGTGTATAGAGCAACGTTTGATCACCGTAAAAACCCCGGTCTCATTACATCCGCTTCTGTCCTTATTACAGGCGATACTTTAGTCGATTCCGATGACCAAAGCTCCATCAGATTGATTAAGATCTAAAACATAAAAAAATATATATATATATAGATATATATATATATATAAATATATATATATATACATATATCATCATCGAAATGACATTTTGCGGTAAAAGAAAATAAATAAATAAAAAAATATTGAGAAAGGGATGAAAAATAAAATATATTGCGCGTAAGGATGTCGTGAAGCGAGTCCTCAAAATCGAGTAATTTTATTTCTTTTTGTTGTTGTTGTAAGTCAACTGTATCCAGGTTTACGCGGATAAGAAAAAAGAAAAATAAAATAAAAGAAAGGAGAAAAAAAAAAAAAAACAAAGAAAACGAAAGAAAGACAGAGGGAACTTTAAAAGGAAGGAAATTTTTTAAATTGACGATCCTGCGGTTGGATTGTCGTAGATGAACCGCGTGTGTTTTAAGACAGCTTCTCTCTTCTTTTCTTTCCGTTTTTTAATTTTATCTTTTTACACTTTGGTTATTATTATTCATTTTTTTCCCCACACACACACACACACACACACACATACAAATATGAATGTACGCTAATTGTTTCTGTATATTATTACACTATCTCAGGTTTTATTTGGTTAAGAAAGTTAATTTTTTTGTCTTTTTTTTTTATTATTGACCGGCTTCGCGGTTTACCCCCTTTTATCGAATAGATTATTAATATTATAATATTAATATTGATGATATAGGGTATATCAGTGGGAATCAACTACGAACTTTTTTCATTTTATAAATTTTGCGGATTTATATGAAGTAATCGAGATGAAGAATTGCAAAAAAAAAAAAAAAACTATCTAGTCTCATCTCGTTGTGACAGAGCTTATATTATCAAGACGACGCGACGTGCTTGATCATATATATATATATATATATACAATATAAATATATATATATATATATGTATATATATATTGTATAATTTTCGCTATACACGTATAGGTATAAACAATAAGGAAAAATTACATAAGTGTTTTAAGATATTGGGTAAAAATCTTTTTGTTGATTTAGGATTTAGGATAGTGTATATTTTCGCGTCGATTATAAACGGCGGATGGCCTAAGATTATATAAAAATATACGCGATAATTTATTACATAATTTTGTATACTATACATAATATATGTATATAATATTATATTATATGTATGTATTATATGTATAATATATATTATAATGGGGAGAAGAAAAAAAAAAATAATAATAATAATGATGATAATATACAAAATAAAAAGTAAAGAGGGGTCCCAAAAACCTGAGACTAGTCGAAAAACGAAAAATAAAAAAAAAAAAAAAAAAGGAAAAGAAAAGAAACGAAACGAAAAAAATTAAAAAATTTTTGAACGAGGTTCCGGTTTTCATTATTAATTAATTACACACACATATATCATATGCATATAAATATATATATAACATAACTTGAAAAAAAAAAAAAAACAAAAATGAATAATTAAAATAAATAAATAAATAAATAGTTGAAAAAATAAGAAAAAAAAAACTCCAACCGACAAAAGGACTCCCATTTCATCCAATAGTCAAATTATTATTAATCGAATCAATTCTTATCTAACATGTAATAATCACTCTATAAAATAATAATAATGAAAAATAAAAAGAATAAAATAAAATAAAATAAAAAAAAAAGAAAGATAATATGCTATTGTTTGTTACTTAGATAATGGATAACGTTGTTTTTTTGCTCTATTTTTTTTTTTTTTTCTTTCATCTTACATTTTATTAGTTTATCTATTTAGGCGGCCATGTTGTTTTGTTTAAGGCATTTAAAGCTCATATAATGGGTTGAACGTTAAACATTTTTTATGCAGGGTGTATAGTTTTTAAGCTTATTTGGAAAGATCCTAGTTTACATATATTATACTATATAAATATATATATATATATATATATATATATATATATATATATATATATATATATATATATATATATATATATATATATATATATATATATATATCACAGAATTAAAAAAAAAAATTTTTTTATGTTTTGTATCAAAAATTATAACTCGAATACTCGATTTATCGATTTTTGTTTACGGAAGAAAAAGAAAATTCTTCAAATTTTCAATGAACAACATGTAAAACTACACCTTCACCTCGATATTATTATTATTACTACTAATATTATTATTATTATTACTAATATTATTATTATTATTATTATTATTATTATTATATAATATTATTATTATTACTATTATTATATAATATTGTAAAAAGTAATCTTTCCAAGTAGCGATAAAAGCGAATCTTTTATACCGGTGTAAATATAGGAGGAAAAAGGAAGAAATAAAAAAAATTGAAAATGAAAAATAAAATGACAAAAAAAAAAAATATATATATATATATATATATATATATATATATATATATATATATATATATATATATATATATATATATATATTTATATATATATATATATAAAAAAAGGAAAAAATGAAGAAGGGAACATGAAAAAAAAAAGTTATAAAGAAATTTTTCCTGGCGATGCTGGTCGTTGCTATTCCAACCTAGCGGCCGTCCCCGCAAATATATCTTAATACACACCGCCCACCATCACCATTACCGTTCCCAAAATTTATATAATATCATTTTATTATATTATTACATGATACATAAATACCTACCCTATATATATAATATACGTATATAAGTATATACATATATATGTATTATGTATACTGATGTATACGTATAATATTATTATTCATTGATAATATTAACAATTGACTCTTTATCACCTCTCATGAATTAATACGGAATTGGTATATCGCACGTATCTGGGTATGTATAGGACATTAATACTTACTTACACAACAGGCGTGTTAAATTTATATCGTGATAATTTTACAGAAAGGAGAATTTAAAAAAAAAAAAAAAACAAAAAAAAAAAAAAATGGTTTCAATCGATCGATCGATCTGTTGGTACGGTTTGTTGGACAAGTTGGAAAATTTCACACGTCAAAAGTCTCACTAGTATTGCAAATAACAGAAAAAAAAAAAATTACACAACCTAGGAAAAAGATTACGGATAGCCGAACACGATGTGTTATCTACGTTACGTATATAGTTAATTTAGTACATTTCCTTCTCTCTCTTTTTTTTTTTTTTTTTTTTAATTTTTTTAATTTTTTTTTAGTTTTGTAATAGATATATTAAGTATAAACACTTTCAGAATTGACTTATCTTGAAATTTCTCAGAGTGCCAAATAATTATTAGGAATTTTCAGTTAAAACAAGCTTATTTTTTTTTTTTTTCTTTTTTGTTAGTGTGTATATAAAACAAAAAAAAAAATAAAAAACTAGCTATGAAATCTAATAAGATTTTTTTTTTTACACAGTTGAACAAGAAAAGAAGAGAAAATAAAGACAAATAAAAAAAAAAAGTAATAATAATAATAACAATCAAACGTGTGTACTCCCTACCATTTTCAATTTTTCACATATAATAACTATTATTATTATTATTATTATTACTACTACTACTACTACTACTACTACTACTACTACTACTACTACTATTACTACTACTGCTTGTACTACTACTACTACTATCTACACTGTATGTGTATAGTGTGATTTTTGTTTTGTCTTTTTGTTTTTTAATTGTTTTTGCAAATCTTAGCTTTTCTGGACTCGTAGCGTGAGCGCTTTTGCAGTTCCTAATACATCCGAAATAATTGAGGATAATATGAGTTGAAACGAAAAAAAAAAAAAAAAAAAAAAAAAGAAAAATAGAAAACAGTAAATGAAGGGTAATAATTAATCGGCTTTAGACCAAAATTGTATAGGTCATTATTATAGATAAAATTGATTGATAGTAATTGATCAAAAAAAGTCTGAACCGCACGACATTTCATATTTTCAAATCATTCGACTATCCGAGGGGTAGGTATAGTACGTATGCAGTGGTTAAACGGACAAAGACACGGGAGTTGATGATCAATTTATCGAGTAAAGAAATCTTCATTAATTAATTTATTAATTTATTATTATTATTATTGATTAATAAATAAATAAATAAATAAATAAATAAATAAATAATCTAGGAAGAAAATCCCGTCCGTTTTGAATAACTGCCATAGGTATAGTATAACTTATACTATAGATCATGATTATAATTATATTAGACGATTTTTTAATTGAAATTCCTCACAGTACAAGTAATTGGTAGTGTTTCGAAATGAACGTGTATCTTCTACGTACTATAGTTTATGTAATGATAGCTTCTTTTTTTTTTCTATTTTTTTTTTTTCATTATTATGTCATTCCGAAGAAAATGAATCGCGCAATGAAGAAGAGCATCTCTTTACTCGGTAAGTACAATTCTCGTGTCAAATGGGCGGGATAAGAATTAATAAGAAATAAAGAAAAAAGGGAAAATGAAATTTGGAAAAGTTTTACACGGATTGTATAGAAGTATGCGAAAAGTCTGACTCATCAATTACACACGATCATTTTTTGCATATATATTGTGTATATATATACATATATCTATGTATATATATTATATACGTAAAAATTTAAGTGAAAATAAATTAGCACATTTTTGTATGAATATTCTAGATATTTAACAAATAAGTTAAAAAAAATGATAAATAAATAAATAAGTGTTTTTAACATCGTATATATATATATATATAGCATTTTGCAGGAATTTGAGATTTGGCATACGTTCTTTTTATCTTTTCGTTTAATATTAATTAAATATTGAATTTTTGAAATCTGGAAATGGAACGAAGAGGAGGGTCTTCTCAGAAACAAAAAAAAAAAAATATAATATATTATCGATCAAACGTAACTTGTAACGAAAATTAAGGGCTACTTTTTCGACTGTATGCAACATGTACGACAAAACTTGAAAGAGTACAAAATGATGAATAGACTATTAAAAAAAGTTATAAAAAAAAAAATAAATAAATAAATAAATAAATAAAAAACGAAAAGAACACGATATGAATAAGTGTAAGGGCTCGAGTGTAGAGTTTGATATCGGTATATAGATACATAAATATATATTATACGGTGTAAGATCGTAAGTTGAATAATTTTTTGTTCTTCTTTATTCTTTATTTTCTTTTTTCATTTTCCCCCGCACAAAATAATTAGATAAACGTGGAGACAAAAAAAATATATATATATATATACAATACACCTACAATATGTATTTGCTATATGTATTAGGATCTACGAATATTTAAGATAATTTTTTTTTATTCCGGTGATGCGACGATATATATATATATATATATATATATATATATATATATATATATATATATATATATATATATATATATATATATATATATATATAATTACAATTTTATACATTTTGCTATATATTAATCGAACGATATGATGATAATGACGATGATGATAATGAATGAGAATAAGAAAAAAAAAATATATATATATAAATAAAGAGGAAACAGAAAAAATTATAAGAAAAAGAAAGAAAATTTTGTATTGACGTTTTTAGAAGAGAGATTTATTGCTTAAGGTAACCTATATAATCGTCAATCGATATATCTAACGATGGTTAATCGTTTTATCAAAGAAAACGAAAAAAAAAGGAAAAAAGAAAAAATACTGTATAATACAGTATTGAATTTTTGTTTTGTTACTAATTGACGCAGTAATCGATAAAGCAATTTATTATCCGTTACAATATCGATCGGCGAAATAACGTAATCTTCGCTTTCTAATATTATTTATATATATATATATATATATATATATATATATATATATATATATATATATATATATATATATATATATATATATATATATATATATATATATATATATATATATATATATATATATATATATATATATATATATATATATATATATATATATATATATATATATATATATATATATATATATATATATATATATATATATATATATATATATATATATATATATATATA
The DNA here is from genome assembly GCA_963924015.1 of Macrophya annulata. NCBI lineage: Eukaryota > Metazoa > Arthropoda > Insecta > Hymenoptera > Tenthredinidae > Macrophya > Macrophya annulata. The sequence continues at coordinate 14,265,835 of OZ001263.1, read as the reverse complement.
TATATATATATATATATATATATATATATATATATATCTATAATAGAGCAGTTTTATGAATTTTTATACTTAATCTTAAAGCAATCGAGAGAAATAAAAGGAAAAAAAAAAAAAAAAATAGAGAGAAGCTGCTTGCAGAGATAAACAAGAGTAAGAGGTTTTTTTTTTTTTTTTTTTTTTTTTTTTCTTTTTCTGTTTTTCTAATCAATAATGGAAGGAGTCCAAGGGGTTATGAGTGGTTGAAATATGAATAGAGTTTAGAATAATTAATTATTAATATTGATTAAATAAATAGAATAAAATAAAAAAAACAAAAAAAATAATAAAAATATTAGAAAATAGAGGTTTGAATCATCGATAATGTAAACAATATATATATTATATAGAAATATTAGATATATCTATAAGTGATAGATTATTAAGAATTTTTTTTCGAGCTATCGTGCTTCTTCTCAGGGCTCCGAGACGGATAAAAAGAACAAAAACAAAAAAAAAAAAAAAAATGAAATAATTATTCCGATCGAGAAATTTAGTCGCGTTTTGGCTCTGGCTTCGATTGTTAATAAAAAGAAAAATATATAGAACAAGATATAAGTGTCATAATACATATACTGTGAATATTCGTGGAACGCCCTATCATATGCAATTTAGCATAAAAAACTAATACATACGAAACAAAGCTAACCCTTGTATTAATGTGTCAGAGAGAGAAAGAGATGGCGAAGTAATGTCGCTTTTTTTTGTCTCAAACATTGATGCAAAAGTTAGTTAGCTTCGTTTAGTTTTAGTTTTTTGATGCTAAATTATAAGTGTATATGAAAAAAGATAAAAAGGTGAGGAAACTTCTTTTTTTCATACTATTCACAATTTTTTCATTTTTATCAATAATCGAATTTAATCCTACGTCGATAAAAGAAATATGAGGGAAATATTTAGAAATAATAATTAGAATAGGCATACATATATAATATATATTATACGTACGTTAAATCGTGTGTGAGTCAATATGTATATCGATTGATTGGTATATATATAAAAAAAAAGTAAAAAAAAAAAAATCGTTTCGAGTATATCGAAGGTGTGTTTTTCGTAGTATAATAACTGTGTCATATTATACCTACGTATATATAAATTAAATAACTATTGGTACAAGTTTAGCTGAACATTTTTTCCCCTAGGTACATTTTATTGAAAAAAAAAACGTAAAAAAAAAAAAAAAAAAAAAAAAAAAAACAACAATCCACTTGAATTAAAAATTTAATTGGTTAAATAAATGAATACATTATCAATGTATAATAATATTAATAATAATAGTAATTAATAATAATAATAATAATAATAATAATAATAATAATACATTTTCTTAGGGTACGTTAAGGGAATTTTTTCAAGCTGTGTTAGAAAAGTAGATATTTTAAATAATTATCGATGAAAATGAAATAATTATATTTATTAATAATACACACATCTATTTAAATGAGTAATAATAATAAGAAATAAGAAAAGAAGAGGAAAAAAAACAAATAATGAAAAAAAAAAGCAACGGTAGAATAAAATAGAGTAAATTAAAGTAAACTAAAGGTAAACTAAACTAAACTAAACTAAACTAAACTAAAGTAAAGTAAATCGGGAACTGCGATCGAATTCCCGTTAAAAATAAACGCGATCAAGAAGAAGGGGGAGATATAAATTTAGAAATTGAGAAAAAACTTGCGAAATTCGTCAAAGTTAAAGAAAATTTAATAAATAATAAACTTACTTACCCGGGTAACGCGTAACTAATTATTGTCGATAATGAAAAAAAAAAAAAAAAAATAGAAAGAAAGAAATAAAACGAGAATAATATATCCGCGATATACTATAATAAATTGCGAAAAATCACATACACATACACCCACACAGCTATATACACAATATATTATATACGGTGTAAATATCCTGGTATAGTTATATCTAATGTACATACCTATACATATTATACGATTTTCTTAGTCATCCGTGTTACAATAGAAATAAAATAAAAAAAATAAAAAAATGAAAAAAAAAAAGAAAAAAAAACACTACATAATTATATAATAGTTACATATGCATATAATGATAAATGAATAAATAAATAAGTAAATAAATGATTAAATAAATAAATAAATAAATAAATAAATAAATAAATGAATAAATATTATTACTCAACCAACCGCCATGGAAATTATGCTTACCTATATGTCACATGGGTATAACATATATACATATTAAAAACTCACACATGAATGAATAAATAATAAAATAAATAAATAAATGAATAAATAAAATAAACCTAATACATAATGTATTTTGTCATTTGTTTGTTACTCGTAACAACGAAAACGAGTTTTATATTAAACATATATACGAGTCTTATTATATACATTATTAATATAACAACGCAATATAATACTTCGTTTCATGTATATGTGATCATTTATTTCCATATTATATATAGGTAAATACACACCTATCATATACATTTTCCCCATTTCATGGGTGTATGTATAAGAAAAGAAAAAAAAAAAAAAAAAACAGCCGAAAAACGAAGAAAAAAGCAAAAAATAAAAAGAAGTTAATGAAAAAATTGTCAGATACACAAAAAAAAGAAAAAAAAAAAAACTAGTAAACTACACGTTAAACACGCAAGTTATAACAGAGACAGAAACAAAAAAAAATATGAAATAAAATATAATAATAATAATAATAATAATAATAATATTAACAAATAAGAAGAAGCGAGAGAGAGAGAGAGAGAGAGAGAGAGAGAGAGAGAGCGAGAGATGCGTGCTATTAGAATGTAGATGAAGGTACGTAAAAATGGTGATATTTTGTGATCAACCAGCGTAAGCTAAATCCACCTCACAAAAGTTTAGCAAAAGTTTATTTGATTTTCGACTATAGAATATAGCTTCGGTATAATAATATTAATAATAATAATAATAATAATAATATTATTAGTAGTAGCAGGTTGTCGATGGCTTATAAATGACGTTACTTCGGAATAGTACGATACCTATCTACTTGATCAAGAACCGAAGTCACAGTCTTTAAAAATACATAATTACAATAATAATAATATTAATAATAATAATAATATTAATATTAATAATAATATCTATAGGCTTATTTGTTTTTGTTGGTGTAATAAATATTTTCTCTGTGTTTTAAATAATCTTTACGTTGAAATTGTTTAACATTACGTGTTATTAAATCTTTTAAAACAAATAATAATTAATAATAATATTAATTTTAGTAATAATAATAATAATAATAATAATGATAATAATAATAATAATAATAATATTAAATGAATAGAATTACGCTGACTTCATAATAATCAATATTAAGATAGTTTCAATTTATATATAATTACGCGATATACCTACATTATAATTGTGTATCGATAATATTGAAAAATTAATACCGTTACGTATAACTTAAACATTGTTTAAAAATAAAAAATAAAAAAATGGTAAAAGTAAAGAAAAAGAAAAAGAAAACTTTTAAACACTGCAGATTATTTAAATATTATTATTACAATCTTATTATAGATATAATAGCCTCATATTGTGATCGTTAACTCATGGATACCAGATTCAAACAAACAAACAAACAAACAAACAAACAAATAAATAAAAATAAAGAAAAACAATAAAAATAACATTTTATAAAAGCCACGGACGGACATTTGGATATAGTAGGTATATATCACCGTTTATAAGCGTAAATATACTAGTCAAAGATATGTGTTATGCGAGATTGAATTTTCTACGATAGAATAAGAAAAAAAAAAAAAAAAAAATTTGGATCTTTGGATCAAAGAGGAGATTTTTGAAGAAAAATAAAGAAATCTGACGTTTCGTATGGATCATTTTTATTTTTTTTTTTTTTTATGTCGTGAATGGTATACATATACTATATGTATATGCATTCATCCAACGGTTCTATAGAATCCACCTCGTATGTGTGTACGTTCGTGGCATCGTGATCCCTGTTTTCCAGCCCCTGTCGTGGGCAAAGCCTGCCTAAAAAACAAAAAACAAAAAAAAAAAAAAACCTTAAAAATTAAAATAAAAAATAAAAGCTACCTTATCAACAACATTTTTTATCGAAATAATTACGTACAAAAGAGAGAATAAAAAATGCTTCATAAATAAAATACTAACAGATATACTAAAAAAAGAGGATACAATATTATAGCCTTCTTGCACGCAGGGAGATTAACGAGGATGACGGGATATAGAAAAAAAAAGAGAGGAAAAAAAAATGTATCTATCATATCCGTGGTAATGTAAAAAAAATATCTTTGAATTTTTTTTCCTTAATTATTATTATTATTATTATGTTTTTTTTTTTTTTTGTATCTAAATTTTGATTCTGAAAAAAAAATAAAAAAAATGCCAGAAGTGAAACGTACAAATAGAGTAATAATTAAAAAAAAAGGCAGCTATAACGAGAAGAAAATATGGGAAAAAAAAATCGCAACTGATTAGATATATATCGTCATCCTCTAATAATAATACCGTGCATACCTAGAATCCCGATTAAGTTTTACAGATTTAAACCCCATCGATATATCCATCCATCACTTGAAACTCGAAAAAATAAAAGCACTAATAAAATACATACCTACCTATCCCTAATAATTACTAAAATTACTCCTGTAATTATGTACATTGTTAATACTGTTATACTGATTGAAAGAGGGGACAAATTTTATCAAGTGCTGCAGGGATACAAAAAATAATAATAATAATAATAATAAATAAATAAATAAAAAATTTTAAATAAAAAATATATATTAATTTTTTATCATTTTTATTGCATTTTTTTTTTAAATCGTTTCTTTATTTTTCTTTTCTCTCTTTCTCTGTTTTTCGACAACGTATTGTGGCTCGTCTTAGAAACATCGTTTCTGCCCCACAAAAAATTAAGAAAAAAAATAATAAAAAATCGGGTAAGAAGAAAAACTTCGCATTAGCAGCCAAGGGTGATGATATTCGGAGGAGTCCTGCACCTCTATATATGTATAGGTGTCCCCGGAAATCTACTTGGCTTCCTCGAAGCCCTCAGGCTGAAAGAGAAGGCTTATAAAAGAGTGCTCGGTTTAGGCCCTTTACTTCCCTTATACTTAAGGGTTACACTTACTTTTTCGCCATCAACACTCACCTTCATACAAATTCTTCTATATATCTATAACTAATCTGATTTAAATTATAATTTTTAGTTTTTTGGTATTTGTATTATTATTATTATTATTATTATTATTATTATTATTATTATTATTATTATTATTATTATTATTATTATTTTGTTAATGTTTTTCGTTTTTTTGATTTGTGTTAAAGATAAAATTGGACGAGCCAAGTACTACTATACCTAGGTATACATTTTTTTTTTAATTTTTAATTTTTTTTTTTTATACAACTTCGTGCATTATTTAAGGGCTCGACTTATAGGCTCAGGCTGAGGATTGAAAATTGAAGAAATGGATGTTGGCCAAGGTACAAATGTACATAGGAAGATAATGTTGTTATTTCATATATCACTTTGTCCCTCTGCTCACGCGGGTACATAGAGAAAAGAGAATAAATAAATAAATTTAAAAGAAAAAAAAAACAAAAAAAAAAACTTATAAGTTGCATTCGAGCGAAAATTTTTTGGTAAAATAATAGTTGTTTAGGATTATTAGAACGAAAGACTATAATAAATAATAATAAAAAAACATAAAAAATAAAAAATGAGGAAAGAAACACATTTGGAATATATTATAATAACGAGATGATATTTTGAATACCGTTATATATAATAATCATATACATTATATAGACTGCACATAATAATAATAATAACAGATCGAATTATTGAAATTTATTAATAATAAATGAGAAAATTATATATAAATATTCGCTCGATTGCAACCGTACTCGAAATAAATAAATTAAAATAACAAATCGATAAACTAAATGACCGAAATAAAGATAATTTCGTTTAATAATACAACCAGAATATAATAATAATAATAATAATAATAGTAATAATAGTAATAATATTAATAATAATATATCAGATACATTAATTAAAGAACACAGTTTTTTTTTTTCAATTTTTTTTTTTTTTTAATATTTTTGTTTTCCCTTACGCAGATTGTATAATGGCACGGTTAAAGTTTTGCTACTTGAATTTTACGTTTTGCTATATATAAACATATAATAATAAAAGTAATAATAATAATAATAATAATAATAATAATAATAATACTAATAACAATAATAATAACAATAATAATAATAATAATAATAAACCGTTGCCCTGATTAATATCATTTTAATTGTAATATTTATCAAATTTAATTTCTTCTTACTTACTAATTATCTGAAGATAATTAACGTATATACCTACACCTATAAACCCTCTACTCTACATATTTACTCGTTTAAATACCTACCTGCAAGAAGAGGAAAAAGGAGAAAAAGAAAAATGAAAAAGAAGAAAAAGAACTCACTCTCTTAATTCAATAACTGTTCCAAGCTACTTATATAATATAATTCTAACAATATTATGTATAACGCGGTTTAATAAATAAAAAGAAACTAATTTAATCTAAATCGGTATATAGTATTTAAGGCTTCGCGCGTAATAATAGATATATATACATGTATATGTATAACCTATACTATTTCTATAAAATCGTTCGTTTTTTTTTTTTTTTTGGTTTTTTGTTTCCTTTTTTTTTTTTTAAATAGAATTAACAATATTAATAATATAGTGTCTGAATGGCGTACGAATGTGCTTTCTCCTTCATATTTAACCATATACATATTATATGTATATACATATACACACATATATAACCAACCAGCTACGTATTAATAAACATATTTTTTCGATTGATAATAATAAAAAAATAAGAAGAAGAAAATGGAAAAAGAAAGAAGGAAAGAAGAAAAAAGACAAGAGAAAATAAAATTTAAATAAAAAAAAAAAAAAAAAAAAATACAGATACTAAAAAAATCAGCAATATTATCGCGAGTATTTTGTCATTTGATTTATAACGAGGATTCGAATCGTTGATTAATATTTCGCGAAAATTATTGTTATTTAAATCGCATGAAACGCAATTATATATGTATAGTCGCGAAAAGTCGTCGTCGTCGTCGTCGTCGTCGTCGTGAATGATTCGATTAATAATTTTTAAAATTTATAAACGTGAAAAAATGAGTAAAAAAATTTTTAAAAATTAAAAAAAAAACAAAAAAAAAAAATTAATAATTCATTCGTAATTTATACATGTCAAAATTTGACGCCAAATTTTTGAAGTCTTTCTTGAAATTTTTGTACTAAGATTTACTGTATCTATATATATACTATGTATACATACATATTAATATTTAAGGGCTAAGTACGGGATGTACGGATTAAGGATTATAGGCTAATCGTAATAAGCGAATCGTAAGAAGAAGAAATGAAAAAGAAAAAGAAAAAAAAAAAAAAAAAACGAATTCGAGATCTAAATTAAGAATTTTGTATATTTATTGTAGGAAATCGGGGGCATTTTAATTCGGCTGTGTCAAACGAAAAAATAAAATAAAATAAAATGAATGAAAAAAAAAAAAAAAAAAAACTCTAGAATCGGTAAGGTGTAAAATTAGAAGCATAATTTTTGTACCCTATTTTTTTAAAATAATTGGTGTCGATTTAAGCGAATCTCTCGCAGTCGTCGCTCTGGCGGATAAAAAGCGATGGTGGTATAGCGAGAGATCAAAAAAAAAAAAAGAAATTAAATTTATCAAAATTTTCTAAATATATAAAAAAAAAAAGCTTAATTAAAAATCAAGATGATAATCACCTATACCTTACGGAGAATAATGAGAATAAAAATTGAGGTATTGAAACTGTGGCAAACGTATGTAAAAAAAAACAAAGTTTCACTTCAAAAACGAAGAAAAAACAAAAACAAAAAAAAAAAAAAAAAATTATTCACCAAATGACTCGGATCAAAAAAGGGGTAAAACATTGAAACTTGAAACTTGCCCAAAACTTAGCCCAAAATTTATTGAGAAAATTTTCCAACTCTCAGTATGAAGTTTAAAAAAATAAAAATAAAACCAAATTTCGTTTATAATAATAAACGAATAATTATTCAGATCGGGCAAGAGGCGAAATTTTCTCTTTCTCTAAATCTCAAACTACTAATTTAATATTATTAATTAAACTATATAATATTAAAAAACAAAACCAATTTTCAACGTTGTCGATACGTATTTTATAAGTAAAAAATGATCATTCGGTATAGTATATACCTACCTATACCTATCCTAAGTGAACATACTTAATAACTAATAATAATAACCAATAACCAATAACGATATAATAATTGAGAAAAAAAAAAAAAAAAAAAAAAAAAAACATTAATAATAATAATAATCTTAACAGCAGTGTAGTCGATAATGATAGTATCTCATGCGGTATTAATGCCCAATAATAATCGTATAACGCTAATAATAATAAGTAATAACGATGATGATGATGATGATGATGATTATTATAATTATAATTATTATTATTAAATTTAAACGTACATATTATTAATTAAATTAGTGTTACCAACCGATCGGACGGCAAGGCACGGGAGCGATTCGAAAATATTAACAAATATTTTGCAATGCGAAATAATGCGCAAATATGATGCTGGTAGTGTGGACCAAACGGGACAACTGACAGAAAATAAAACGAAAAAAAATAAAAAATAATAATAATAATAGAAAAAAAAAAAGAAAATGAAAAAAGAAAAAAAAAAAAAAAACAATTATAATGCCGCTCCATCGGAAAGTCAACGTTCAAGTCGTTCATATAGTGATTAATTAGTAAGGGTTATTAATGACTTTGTCTGATTTAACGTAAAAGGTAAATATTTGAATAAGGATCGAGAATTTTTTTAAAATCAAATTCGTCAAAGAACGTTTTTCAATATCTTGATGAGAGAAAAAAAAAAAAAAAAATGAAGAAACAAATTTGAGATTACGCAGAGTCGAGTTTGATCAGACAAAGTCATTTAAAGCGCGAACCATAATTGGCTACGTGGTATTCAAAAGCGATATGCTAACGTCTAAGGCATCAATAAATTAAAAACTGCAACGTGCGTTATAAGGTCAAGGAAAAGCAATTGTTTTTTCTGGCCAAATTTTTTATATGAAAGAAAAAAAAAAATTAAAATTAAAATAAAATTTGAAAATTTTCTGCGTCTAGTAAAAGTATCGCGTCAGTGATTCGAGGAGTGCAGGACGACTGATAAAATTTAAGGCTGTTATATGTATAACTTAAATTTAGGCTCATGATTTTCGATATTTGTTGTATATAAACGTTTTTTTTTTGAAAATTATAAAAATATCGCTATAATAAAGATCATCGATTTTATTTATTTATTTATTTATTTATTTTTTTTCTTCTTTTTTACAAAACGATGATGATTATGGACAGAGTTAACAAATAAGCAAATCGATATGTATGTATGTACCTATTGTGATAATACAGCTTCTCTTACGTCTCGTCGTCCTGCCAGGGTCTCCATCGATATACGTCCTTTGCATTTGATCAAAAGAAATTTTTTACATCATTTTTTACTAAATCGTTAGTTTAATTATAAAGCTGCGAAATTTTTTATAAATCTGATCAACGGTATTGCGAATCGTGTATTAAAACTATAATTATTATAAATTGTAAATTATCGCGTTTTTAATATTTGTTACATGAGAAATCTCGTCAGGAAGAATCGCTTTCACGTATTATTCACCACTCGTCTTTGCGATGATAGAAAGAAAAAAAAAAAAACAGAAAAATATTGTGCACAAAAAAAAAAAAACAGCCGAAAAAACCAAACCAAAAAAAAAAAAAAATAACATCATGAAGAAAAAAAATCTCGAAATACAAAGAGTATAATTAAAAACTGAAAATTATTCTTCATGGATTAGAGAAAACAATATCAAAAAATTGGTAATATTTCGGTTGGATAATTTCGATCCAAAATCGCAAACGCAATGATAATGATGATGTATCCTTTTTCCAGGATTAAATAAGTAAATAAAATGCCTTTTGATAGGATCAGGGGACGATTGACGAGTGATGATAAACGCTGTGCATTGATTAAAGGTGTATTTCGTGTCTCGGAAGTATTGGCAAATCCCAGGACTAAACTATAACTTATAAAAACGAAAAAAAAAAAAAATCCGGTTAAAATAAGGACTATTGGGGTGCGTGCGCGTGCTCGGCTGAGTAATATACATATTTAAGGATAGGTTTTTTTCGATGCATTTACAAAAGACCTAATAAATATAGACTAGAACGATATAAGATTTTTTTTATATATAAACGGTGTATCGTTTATTCGATTATTAGTAAGCGTAGTTTAAAAAAAAAACGAAAAAAAAGAAAAGAAGAAAAAAGGAAGATAAAATATTTCATAATCGTCAAAAATTTTTCTAATATTAATAATTATAACTAAATAATAACCATTGCACGTTGTAAGTAAACGTTATTATATATTATCTATCGACGTAATAATTATATTATATCATTGAAACAAAAAAAAAAAATATAAAAATTCCCCGTAGCGAGATGTCGTAGATGCTGAAATGTATTTGCGGCCGTGTCAAAATTGTACTTAAGAAAAAAAAAAAAAAAAAAGAAAAAATGGAAGAAAGAAAAAAAGAATTTTTTTACTAATCGGTAATAAAATATTATTTTTAAAATCGCGTTAAATTACTATCGGATGAAAAAATTATTTTTTAACAATATTATAATAATAATAATAATGATAATAATGATAATAATAATAATAATAATATAATATAAGTCGCAAATACATAAATAATAGTCAAGTAGTAGCGATTGTACGTATGAAGAAGCGTGACTGTTGTTTTAATTCGCATGCATGATAATTATTGTTATTATTAATAACTCGATACCCACCTATACAATATATATAATATCTATATATATATATCGAAATTTATTGTGTACCGTACGTAAAAAATAACTCATCAAAATTTCTAGTTGCTATAAATTATTGTTTAAAAACTGAAAAAAAAATTTCTTTTCTCCCTTTTTTTATACTAATTATTATATATATATAGTTTACTTTTCTTTAATTTTTGACTAAATATATACCAAAGTGCAACGAGCTTCTTTCGCACTTGACAGTATAACGAAATTGTCTATCAACTACGAGGCCAATAATTGGATAAAGCCTACTTATTATTTTTATCTGGTTTGAAAACTTTCTCTGACTCTTGCAAATAATTTTTGTTTCCTTGTTTAACATTTTTTCAATCCGTTGATCATTTAACAATGAAATCAATCGTTCTGGGATACATTTTATGTTATTTTTTCATTGTCAAATTTGTCGGTCATGAAATTTCAAAGAAATATGTATAAAATTTCTTTACTTTAGTTTCTTTCGCGATCTCTAAGTGAGGGTAGTAAATGGGGGGTAGAGGGACTATAATCCACTTCTCAATGCGTTCACTGTTTAATTTAATTAGCCGCCGTCTCAAGTGCTGGGCAAACAAAGTGTTTCTTTAGTTATTCGAACGATGATGGAAAGATTCTTTTTTTTTTTTTTTTTTTTTTTTTTATTTTTAACTTTTTTATCTTTAGCCACCCTCGTTTCCCACTTATTCTCGCAATACTTATATTATTATACCAATTTGAATATCGTCCAGGGAATTTATTCTGATAATAACAATTAACGTTGAATTAAAATCCACAAAGTAACTCTTGATGTTTTAAATTTTGATTATATTCTTATCTGTTCTTTTTTTTTTCATTTCGATTTTTCTTCTTTTCCGTAAAAGATTGAATAATTGAAAAATTACGAGTAATTACCACCGAATGTAAATAATAATAATAATAATTTGAAAAAAAAAATAACTGCATCGATATGTTGCGTTAATTAATTTATATAATACTTAATGGATTTTTATTTTATTTACAACAAATGAATAATTTTTACATTTTTTGTTTTTTGTTTTGGCCTTGTGGTTGGCGCTCGTCGTTGATGATTTTTTATTTTTGTTTTTTCTTCTTTTATTTTTTTATTTTTCTTAGAGACCTGGCTGACTTCTGAATAAAATTGGGACATTTAACTTAAATGATAAGAAGAAAATGAGAGAAATATATAGAAGAAGAATAAAAAGAAAAAAAAAAAGAAAAATATAGAAAAAGAAAACAAAATTAAATTGCTTTTTAATTGAATAAAATTCAATAAAAATTGTGCAATATACGTAATAATCCTGATAAGCGAAAAAAAAATGACAAAGAAAAAAACGGAGTAAAAAAAAATCTATGCACCCATAATACTAATTATATAAATATCATTTGTGGAATTTTAAAATCTAAGTAAAATGTTCCCAAAAAAAAAAAAAGAAAAAAAAAAAAGACAAAGAAATATGCGAGGCAGCTACGTCCCTATAATTATACCTCCCCCATAAGAGTACAAATTTTTCTAATGAATATTATATTGAACGATGAATAATGATAAGAAAAAAAAAAAAAATAAAAAAATAAAAAAAGACAAAAATTAGCAAAACAAAAAAACGAAGAAAAAAACAAAAAAAAAAAACAAATAAAATGTGCAGAGTAATTAAATAAAATGAGAAACAAATGAAGAATAATTATTATTATTATTGAGAAATTAAAGAAAAAGTAATTAACAAACAAACAAACAAACAAATAACAAAAAATAAAATAAATAAATAAATAAATATGAAAAGTGGAAGAGATAAGGTTTAACGATGTTTTCTCTACTTGTGTAGAGAAATTATTATGATTATTATACATATATCAGATAATAAATTATTTATATTCTATGAACAATATAAACATTAATGATATCCGATGAGCAAATATTAATCGCGTTACACCATAAAATAGAGAATATCTGCATTTTGTGCTTGAGGTGAATACTGTCTAATCTATACATATACTATATATGTATACCTATACACAATATTGATCCATTGATCTGAATGAAATGGTTAATTACTTAGCCCGATTTTATTTCTCGATAATTGGAAAAAATGAAAAGAAAAAAAAAATCTGGATTTTGCTTTCCTTTATATATATGTAATGTTTCGTACCGACATAATAATAATATTATATAATATAAGAAAGAAAGAAAAAATAATAGTAATATTAAGAAATACTCAGTTTAACCTCAAGTACAAAATGTACCTCATATATATATATATACATATACATATATAAATATACATATATATATATATATATATATATATATATATATATATATATATATATATATATTTACGAAACACAGACCCACCCACCCACGCACACACACATTCGTATATATACTTAAAAAAACGAAAAAAAAACCAATAATAATATAATAATAATAATAATAATAATAATTGATGAACAAATATTAAATTTTTGTTTCATTAATTTTTCGTAAATTTTTATTGCCATTACGTAATTAGAATCGATGTTGTTGCATGTCTCACAATATAAAATGATTAAGAATTCGTAAAATTGAAAGATGAATAATCGAAAAGATGATGATCGTATTAATGTATTGAAAAAACAAAAAAAAAAAAAAATTGATATAAATGATTTTTTTCAAAATTTCTTTTTCGTTTCTTTTTCTTTTAATTTTCTCTTGTTTTAATAAGAATTTGAGTAACGATATTTAAACCAGGCCTTTTTTAGGCTGTGTTCTAATTGACCGTCTAAAAATTATTTCATAATTCATTCTTATACATATACATAGGTATACCTACCTCATAGGTATTATAACGATAATCTAACGAGTTAATTAACGTCCTACCCCCTAAAACCCTGCCAACACTTATTATATTAACACTTTTACTGCTTCCACTGCTGTTTAGTAATTGGTAAGGGATTAAATGGTGATTGTTTTGATTTTTTTTTTTAATGTATACCAGAATTAGCCCATCATAGTTGAGAGCACTAGACTCTCTGAACCTTTAGATAATAGAATAAACTAGAATATGATAGTTTATTATTCTTCAATTGGAATACAGCCTTGACGATAACGTTACTGCCGAATATAAGACTCGAGAAACATACATACTCCCCAATAATTAAAATGAATTTTCTATATGAAAATTTTTTGGGTGAAGTGACGAAAAAAAAAAACAAGTTATAAGTAAAAATAACGAAAATCGTATTACATATTTAGGAATAATTCGTTTTACTGAAAATACGTACACGCGTAGGTATATGGTTATTAATATTCCTGACTATATAGGTATCTCCTTTCTATATGTCTTTATATCTTTATCTAAGAGGCCTTTGGAATTTTATAAATATACCTATATACAAAGGCCTGAAAAAGACTAATAACGCGTAAATGCTCAAATTTGAATTTTATCATAATTAGTCTACTGGAAAACTAACAAAGTGCTATTACAGATTGACGCAATGTATTTTTTACATTTAAATCTGTGCCGATATATTTTGAAATTTGTACCTTGATATTTTCAAATATTGGATATTTGCTCAGCTGCGGTCAACGGTGACAAAAAAAAAAAAAAAAAAATTGAAATAAAATAAATATGAAAAAGTTTTTTTCGAGACTCCATATTCGAATCTTCAAGAATTGCTTGATAATTCGAATATACGAGTTGAGAATCGAGTCTCGATAAAATCTTTCCCTAATTAATTAACTATAACTACCTACTCAGCTAGAGATTTATATTTTTGCTAAAAAGATTTTAAAACAATTGAAAAAAAAAACAAAAAAAAAAAAAAAAATTCCTATAAATCGTGACCAAAGCTGATCTTGAAATCCAAACGAAAATCTTACGGTCAAAGGAATGATGATCGGTTCTGTGTCTGTAAAATCTGCAATCGCGCTAAGAAATAATAAGATATAATAATGATAAAAAATAAAATAAAAAATAGTTACACGTAATAGTTGTTCGAGTCCCGATGTAAGAAATAATAAAAAAGAAATTAAAAAACCAAAAAAATCAAGAAAAAAAAAAATCAACGTAAATTTAAATAAACCAGAAAACAATCGTCATTTTTAGACAACGTTATACCTACTTATAGAATGAATTTTCCTAAAATATCGTGTTGTCTTGTGTCTCTTAGATTGGTTAAGTATCGTAATGCAAAAACACAAAAAATAAATAAAAAAAAACCAGCTGTTATAGCTTTATCGTGAGATCATTCGTCAGCGTATTATTATAAATCAAGTTAAATATCATTTTAATTTTATTGTAAGTAATAAAAAAACAAAAAAAAAAAAAAAATAGCTTATGGCTATGTACCTACATGTATGTACTATATAGCCAATATACATTATACACTTTCAACCATCATCGCATATTATATATTGTACAGTATACCCAATGATTTTTGATTTTTTTTTTTTAATTTGTTTTTTCGTTTTTTTTTTTTCAGGCATTTCATTGATTATCGACAAACACATATTATATTATATCTATATGTATAGATATGTATACATATACATAGAAGAAGGTGAAATCATAAAAGCAAAAAATATAAAAAATAAAATGAATAATAATAATAATAATAATTATGATTATCGCTATAAAATGACAGATGAAAAAACCAAAAAAAAAAATAAAAAATAAAAAATTGTGTATCAAGTATATGAATTACAGCATGAATATAAAAATGAAAAATGGAAAAAAATGGGGAAAAAAAATAAGATAAAATAAAAAATAAAAAAAAACTATGAATATGAATATGAATATTATTATTATTGTATTGTAAGAGTATAAGAGTTGATATTTAATAATTTGTATTGTAATAATTGTATTATACTCGTTTGGTTGGCTTGAAGGCGAGAGTCTAACTCGGGTTACTAGATACTACTACGTACCTTTTGTTGGCGGGTCAAACCAAAGTATAACAAAGACATCATTTTAAGAATTGGCAAAAATAAGAAAGAAAGAAAAATTTTGAGCAATAAAAAAAGGAAAAAATAGATGTGAGAAGAGCTCGTTTAAAATTTCGATCGAACGAACCAGAGAATCGATATATTAATTATAATACTACACGCAATATATTAATTAGTTTCTTCTTCTTCTTATTTTCTGTTTTTTTTTTTTTTTTTAACATATTTGAAAACTAGGTACGAGTGTTCTCTGTTTCGTTCGTTCGTATATAATATACTAGGAAGGTGTATACCTATATAATAAAGAAAATTTAACATCGTAAGATAAAGAGATGGGTCAAAGAATGGATTTTTTCGAAGGTTTTTTGAGTGCCGCAGTACCTAAGCGAAATGAAATATTTTCGGAATAATTATTTTCTCGTTCGTTGATATTAAGAGAGAAAAGAAAAGAGAAAAAAATAAATGAAAAAATAATAAAATGTATAGGTATAGTAGAAAACACAGAGCTAATTATTGTGATCGTATCGAAATGCCGTAACGCACGTGTGAGATGAGTCGCGCGCGCGTGTGTTTCCGCAGCGTATACATATATTTGAAAAGAGAAAAGAAAAACAAAAAACAAAGAAAGAAAAAAAATGAATGAAAAATATTGAATATTATAAAGATAAAACGAAAAAAAAAAAAATGAAAATAAAAAATGTAATGGGAAATAAAGAGAGAAATATGCTCAAAAAAATCGCGGGACTAGACGCTGGGCGTTTAGCGATATGGTTATTATAACAGAATAGATTTATATCTAATTATATATTTTAATTTTTGAGTACCTGTCGTCGGTAATATTGTGAAAATTTATTTTAACGAATCTCTTTTTTTTTTTTTTTTTTCTTCTTTATAGGTCTACAAAAGAAAAAAAAACTGAGGGGATGTTCGATGATATTTTTCTTCTTCTATCGTCCTTCCGTTTATTTTTTTTTTTTGTTTTCATTGATTGAAAGTTAAAAAGCATAGCAATATACAAAATTGAAAAAAAAAAAGAAAAAAAGAAAAATTGATAAATTAAAAAAAAAAAATGCTTTATTATATTTTGAGGAACACAGCGAGCGTGACTTGCCCAATATTTAAGGAGAATGTTTAAAGCACGGGGAACTTTTGGTTGCCCGCCAACACCATTGAGGAAAATATTGCAGGCGCGCTAATTAATGTCGCGAATAACGAAGGATTTGTGGTCGAAGATATATATATAATATACATTTATATATATATATATATATATATATATATATATATATATATATATATATATATATATACCTAGTAATTAATTTTTAACAACAAAATGAATAAAATAAACAAGTAAATAAATAAATGAGAAAAAAGCGTATAAATCTTCCGTTTATTTTGAGCGCGTTATATCGCGACGGTTGTGCCAAAAGTTATGATATAATTGATTAAAAATTGAATGAAAGAAATAGTTATATAAATAAATAGTTGATGAATCAAAAAAAAAAAAATGTAAAAAAAAGAAAATTAAATATCAGACGTTTGTGACGGAATTCTGGGATTGATTTTTTACATACTGCAGGCGCAACCGCAGCGTTTTATGACAAAACGATAAGATGATATAAAAACTTGAAAATATGTGTAATCCTCGTATTCTATGTAATACTACTACATGGCAAATTGACTATTCATTTTTGTTATGCAGAACTCAGAAAAAATAACAAAAAAAAATCATACACATTATATATATATATATATATATATTATATATATATATATATATATATATATATATATATATATATATATATATATATATATATATATATATATATATATATATATATATATATATATATATATATATATATATATATATTTATAGATATAGATAATTACCTAATTATAATAAAACAGCGCGTGAGGATCGAGCTTTATACCGCTTTTGTATGTTTAGTATCAATATACATATATATATATATATATAAATTCAGAAAAACAAAAAAATCCTACACAACTATTATATAATAATTTCATATATACACATGTGGGTACGTATCCTTTTTTGTATATGTATACGTATTCGTGCGCATATATACATACCATACATACATTACATACATACTCTCATATATATATATATATATATATATATATATATATATATATATATATATATATATATATATATATATATATATATATATATATATATATTCATTATGTATAACATACAGACACATAAATATATGATAATATATATTATGATAAAATATAATAATATTATTATTATTATCCGCTACGAAAATATGAGTATAATGATGATTTTAAGGAAAGTATATAAATATTAATAAACATTTTTTAATACCTTTATCCTAATGATAATGGTAAAATTAAAAATATCGTTATGCGTTATTTCATTTCATTTAACATTTAAAATCCTATTATACCTTTCACTTCCTTATACCCGAAATTAAAATTTTTTTTTGTTTTGTTTTTCAAATAAACCGTTAATTAAGATACCATATAATTTTTAAAATAATTATAAGGGGGGTTAGGGTGAAGTTACGAATAGTAAAAATTATTAATTTATTTGGTATGATTTGTAGAATTTTCCATAAACGTTTAGGGTTTAAAATATAAAAATTTGGAATTATCGGAATGCAGATAGTTATAAAAATTTTGAAAGTTCAAAAATCCAAAAACTTAATACACGGGCATAACGCTTTGAGTGTGAATTTCATGTTTCGGAGTTTTGGCCTTACGGATCTCTAGCTTTTAGAATTTTGAACCTTTGGTGTTTTATGATTTAAAATTTTTGAAATCTGCCATGCAGAATTTCAAGGAAATACCACTTCTAAAAATTGTGACTCGGTAATATTAAAATCTGGAATTTTGCCGTTTGGGACTTTGAAAATTCGGAACATCAACCCAGTCCCTTATTAGCAATATGAAAGTTTTTTTCCAATTGCAAATACTGATAATATTAGATCAGTTTCGCTATAGACAGCCGAAATTACTTCACGATACTTCGTTCTTCTTTCGTATTCCATTTGTATTCCCTTCATTTTTGGTCACAAATCGTCACGCATATATTGTATCTACACCGAGGGAAAGGCGTTATGCAAATAAGTCTTCCAACCACCCTAGCTTCGGGGATTGCGTTATCTGCCTCGATGGAAACTAGGATCTAACTATGTGCTCAGACCAGGAATGACTTAAATATTGATCGGGATATAGGTAAATAATGCACCTACCTACTATTCGATGAAGTGCATCACGGTGTACCGATACCAGTCGTTTATAGGAAACAATCAATTCACTTTTATCGACACCAACAAATTTCTAAAGGACCAAATTTTCCAGGACGACAATTGGAAGAGATTTTTTACGAAGCTTTATTCAGAGAGTTGGTATCGAAGAGACTAATTGTATTTAGTAACAATAATTCATTTAACAATCTTAGCCCAATCGCCAGAGCAAAATAAAAAAAAAGGCAGTTGGCTCACAAAATTTAAAGGAGTTTTGATTTTTTCGATGAGAGAAATATTTAGGGAACCCTTGTTAGTTTTCTGAATTCTCGACCTTGGCGAGCTGCCCTTTGTTCCCTCATCTGGAAAGAATACCGTCAAAATTCCTTTTTTTCAAATAGTTAGAAAAAAAGTCCAGCCTGACTCCAAGTCGTCTATATAAAAGGGTAAGTACAGTTTCAATATACTAAATAAATAAGTTTTCTCTGAAAATGAACCTGTGAATGTTTTGGCAGCACTCGCCTGTGTGTCTCTGTAACAGGTAAAAAAAAAAAAAAAACATAAAAACTCAAAGTGAAATTTTGTCAGCCTTGACAAGTCCGTTCGTCGAGCGAAAGCTCAATTGAAATTCACGAAACACCAAGTCCTATTTCGCTCCCTGAGGTCTACAGAATACTGTCACACAGATGGCTTTGAATCCGGAGAAGAGTCTCTTGTCGAGTTGTGCATATGCTCAAGTGTACAGAATCTTTGTGAGGAGGGTTTCTTCAAAGAAAACGGACTCACCCTCAGTTAGCAAGTTTTATCATTCCGCCATGGGTTAATTTGTGATAGAAAATAAAAAGGAGCAAAGAATTACTGATCTTTCTTCGACTGAATAATTTTTTTTTTTTTGATAGAAACCTGAAGACGTTTCTTTTCTTTTTTAGGGGTAAGTTATACGGCATTCAAAGCGTCCGCGTCGCCAGTATAGTATTTCTCATATCTCTTGAGCAGTTTTACTACCTGGATTTCACGAGAGTTTAATAAAAACTTTTGCTCTCAGATTTAGATGGAGATTTTTAATCGTCTTTTATTCAGCATTTTGGTTGTTGTCATCTCGGCTTAACGGTTACTAACTTCTACTTCGATGGTACCAGGGCGCAATCAGTTACTCGATAATGCGGAACCCGTGCAGACGGACATCAGCAACTTCTCGACCGTGGTAGTGGCCGCCCTAAAGTCTCCCTCTTCCCCGTTTCCTCTTCCCTTTTTACTTTTTCCTTTTTCCTTTTTCCTTTTTCCTTTTTCCTCTCCTTTTTCCTCTTCCCTCAACTCTTAACGACGCGCACGGTCACCTCGCACACCATCATCGTCGCTTCATGGAGCAGCATGCGAAAGCAGGTTGTATCGACGGCGGTGCATAGCAAACGATCTCCTTCCTTTCCTTACCTCGAACTTCCAACCTCGAACCACCGTCTTTCCCCTGCCCCATTTTCCCATCATCCTTTGTTCCTTCCGGAGGACTTTAGAGCCCGAATAGAGTCCAGATTGAGTTGCTGATTCGAATGAAGAAGGACGTTCTCAGATCCCTTGGCCTTTTCCATGTCATTTTTATCCTCGTTTCGTCCTTAGATCCCTCTTCGAGTTACAGACTAAGCATCGAAGAGCTTTGACATGCTTTTGTATTCGCTTAATTAACGTCATTTTTGTTTACCTTAAATAAAAACTTGACGAGTCTTTTGAATGACAGACTTTTGGAAGTTTGTATGTAACTTTGATTTTGTACATTTTGTATAAATTTTCGAGACTTTTAGATTGAATATCGTCGTGCAGGGCGACGTTGACTGGAATATCACTGTTCCTTTTCAGTTTGAAGTTATGAATTATTGCGCCCGTTTAAAACCGGGCATACCAGGACAGAGAGTTTCCGCGGGTGAAATGAAAAGAATAATAAATCTGTAGACTAAAAGGGAAATTAATCGTGTACTATACCTATACCGTGGTGCAGCAGGGAGTTGATTAGAATTTAATGGAGAAATCTAATTTACCGGGCCATTGAACGGGACTTTAGCCATTATTGACAATCATCAGTCGTCGAGACAAAACAAAATGAAGGACTCGGTTTTAAAATAAAATAAAATAAAATAAACCTCAACGTGTCTAGTTTATTATAGTTGATCCAAGAGTCGGGTTCCCATGCTCGGGACTGGCGCAGGGTAAAAAAGGACTCGAGGGGGAAGGTGGATTATAAATTGGCTACTTTATGTCGCGGTTATTGGAGAGCCAAATTGCAATCAACTCTCATTTATTTTCTGCCCTCCCGGTCTCGCTTTTGCTTTTTGCCAAATCACCCCGTTTCGTATGGTCCTGACTTTTCATTTATTATCGGCTTACCGGCAGCCGCACGAGCTGCACCAAATCTGGTATATGAATACCAAAGACAAATCAATGAACAAACAGCCCGTGAAGTGGAGTGGTTATTTTTTTAAACCGTACGTTCCTCGTCAGACTTTCAATAATATTTACAAAAAAAAATTTTTTATTTTATTTTTTTCGTGCTTTTTTTTCTCCTTTCATTTTTTATCCCTTAAATTTTTCATCAACAGGAAATAAAGTTCCGAATCGTGATATGTGTCGGTCTAAATTCTTACAATTCAACTGGGAAAACGTTCGCGTATATATTTCACCGTCTCCTCGAACGTCTTTCGTTAACATCATCGACCTTGCCAACCCTCCCACAACCGTCTGCATTTCTGCATTATTAAGTATCAGCCCTTAGAATATATCGTTGATATATTCATCACATGGTCAAATATTTAAACGTCCAATATTTCATTGGTCATTAAGTTTTCACGCGGTTTTGGTTTCTTCTTTTATTATCATCCCTCGTTAATTCTGTTCATATTATTTCAATACAACGTTTTATTTTTGTTTCTATTTTTTTTTTTCATTTTGTCTCACTCAAATCAACTGAAAAAGCGCAAAAGAGGGAGAAAGATAAAAAGAAACTCACGTATTGTAGATAATAATAATAACGAGAGAAAGAATTCTTCTCGTCCTCGACGATCATCTCTCCTCCTCTTCACCCCATGATAAAAATCACGGTTTGAAAATCTTTCGCGAATATCTTCGCAAGGAATTTTACGTTTTTTTTTTTTTTATTTGATTTTTTTTTTTTTTATATTCGACTAACGACTAGGCAGCTTCCCAATACGTGCATCGACCCACGCCCACGTGATTTACGATGATTGACGGAAGCTGCGTGCGGGAAAGCTTCGCTCGCGTTCTCCACCTACCCTAGAGGGACTCTGGGAGAGTGAAGAAGGGAAAGAGTGAGAAAGGGAGAGACATAGAGGGAGGGGTCTGACCGGCCCTGAGGTCCATTGACAAATTTGCCACACACAAAAAAAAGCTGCTTGGTATGCATCCCTTGGCAGGTCCATCACCCGAGTATGGGCTACGCTACGGGAGATACACCCAGCAGTTTCGAGCTTACAGTTTCCAGTTCCCCGTTGCCAACAGTGTATACAGGGTTGGGGAGGCTTGTTGGTGCTGAGTGACGTGCCCAACTCACCAAGCCAGGAGAAGACTCCTATGCATGCCTCGAATATTTACACCGGGGAAACTTTTAATGATGTCACTTCATTCCGGCGTGATACGCGTTTGACAAAGAAGTTAGAGCGAACTGACTCGCGTTCCTCTTCTATACATACATCATCACTCTCGCGTTTCATGCGAGTTAGCAAAGGGTGCGGGTGGACTCAATTGAAAAATTAAGTGTTATTTTGAAAAGAAAAAAAAAAAATAAATAAATTGAAATAACAACCAAAGTAAAAACAATTTGAACATGATTATGACTTTTATGGATAAAAAAAAGGATCATTTAATGAAATTCCGTTGGAAGTTGAGACCGTGTTGAAGTTCCAAATTTCAATATTCCGAACTTTAATCTCAAATAAATTTCTAATAGTTACCGTTCCGAGTTTTGAAAATTTGGAACTACTTCTACTTTCAATAGGAGAGGATCAGCCCTACGAAGTTTAAAAAAGTTCTAATCGAGAACGAACAGTAAGAGTAGTAATAGCGATAACGAATGATAGGTACATTAAATACGTCTGGTTAGATTGAAGCCAGAACTAGATACGTTTAGATCTTTGCAATTGAATGGAGCTCTTGCAATATCGGGCAATCCGTACAACTCCTCGATAAAGATTAATCCGTTGATCCGAGAGCTTGAGTGGTCGATGAAAACAAGACACGAAGTCATCCTCTGCATTGAGACCCTGACATTCATCGACGTACCGTAAACTCTATTGACATAGGATTCAGTCGTATCGTATTTGTGGACTTGAAGGTAAATACTGAGACCGTTCTAATCGCGGAGGAGTTGGGTTTACGCTACAGGATAAATAA
Source organism: Macrophya annulata (assembly GCA_963924015.1). NCBI lineage: Eukaryota > Metazoa > Arthropoda > Insecta > Hymenoptera > Tenthredinidae > Macrophya > Macrophya annulata. The sequence continues at coordinate 14,242,258 of OZ001263.1, read as the reverse complement.
TCGGAACGATTGTTTGTTAAATAAAAGTTTTTTTTATTTTGGTTTCTTCTATTAAACAATTTTCAAATCGAAATCGAATTAAAATTTAATACATATAGCCTGCAGCTTAGGTTTAGGCAAAAATTTTTTATACCGCATAGTTTTTTATCCCATGGAGCGAAAAATTCGAGAGCGTAATTTTGTTTCTTCTCATTTTTATGGCATGGCATGGTAGTACGTATTGTGAACGATAAATTTCCCGGAGGGACACTTGGCAAATGTATGGAACGGAACTGCGTTGTTTTTATCTAGGTAGGTACTAGACGTTATTCAAAGAAACAAAAAAATAAAAAGAATAAAAAAGTACGAAGTACGATATACGAAGGTATGTATGTACACGAGTACTGCCTCGTAAATATAAGGCTTAACACATAAATATATCCAGGAGAATTGAATCGCGATATTATACCTACCACAAAAAAAAAGGAAAAAAAAAAAACATACCGAAAAAAGATAAACGAAAAAAGAACAACAAATATTCATAAAAGTGGACATCGTAAAGCTCTGGGTCCCTCGGTGCGGATGTAGTAGGCCAGAAATTTCTCACCAGTATCGAAATAATGCGAGAGTAGTAAGTCCGTGAAAATAGAAATATCAGTAGCGAAAGTATGGGTGGGTATGGCCGTACAGCATCGTAAACCGAAGGGATCATGGCAGTAACTCATATTTACATGTCTCGGTGGAAGCTGACCGATCGTAAAAGCGCGAAAGCGTACACGGGGGTCATTGATGGAAGATCGTATGGCCAGGGATCGCGGCAAGGGTGTAAGCTTTCATCTCTAAACCGGAAGGACCGAGGCTGCCCACCGCTTATATCCTTCGAAATAGTATCGTCTTTCAAATTTCAATGTAAACAGATGCATAATACATATGTATATAGGTATATATGTATGTAACGTGAATACGGTTTATGGTTTCATGATTTATGAAAAATAATTTGAAACTACTATTTATTCACAGTTATTATTAATATAACAATTTTTAGTCCTATTTTTACGAAGCAGAAGATGTTGACCCGCCTTCCCAGCTCAGCATCTACACGAACAAACTCAAAAACTAAAATGTCCTCTCGGGATTCGATGGGTATAAAAAGTACCCACGCATGTGAATTTGAGGGATGCTACAAGATAAAAGATTCATTTTATTCCCTTAGCGGGGATGACGGTACCAGGACGAAATGGTCTCGGACTTTTGGTGCGAGGTATGACCCAATGCCACGCAAATACGCAATGGCGAATGGAAAATGGTAAGTACAGTATATTTCGATGTTTCTGCTACCTTCGGTGAAAAGTACTACTCGGACCCATGAATGCTTCAGCACGCAACATCGCTCTTTCGTTTTCCAGTTTGACCCGGTCGTCTGTGAATAATAGAAGACCACCACGAGGGACAAGGGTCAGCAGCGCTCCGATCGGACTGATTATTTCGTCTTATTTTATCTTCTTTTTTATTCGGTCCACGGTCTGAAGTAGAACCCGTTTTTCTCCTTACTCAAAGTAGAGGTTCCTTCTTTTTTTTTTTTTTTTTTCATCACAAAAAAGTTTTGCCTTATTCCCAACGAATGTTACTTTATACTTACCCAAAAAACTTCAGCAACGTTTAAAAGCTCCTTTTCGGTTCTTTAATTATCGTAAAATCGTGAACTATTTTCTATCGGACTTCGTCGAATAATTGGATCAAAAATTCTCGTGATTCTAGAAGATTAACTCAAATTCTGTGAAGTTATTTTCGGAAATTTGTCAAACTGTTTCAATCATACAGCAATTACATCGAATAGATTACTGAAGTTCAATTCAGCCTGTCTCATTGCGGATCGTTACCACCGAGTTTAATAATTATAAAATATTTTTTCAAAAAGCGAGAAATGTATCTTGGAGAGAGAGAAAATCCGGCTCTTGCCAACGCAGGTATTACTACCCTTAGAGTTCCCGGGGAATGAATGTCTGTCGCATACCCCGACGCATACATACGATGCATTACTCGGCTTTCTCAGTCTCACCTCACTTTCTCAGCGACATTTATACTCGCGGTAATAGTAGCAATGCGGGTAATGTCCTGCATATTACACCCTGTGAAAATTTCTCGGGTTGTTGGAACAGATTTTTACTCGCCACATTTTAAGCCGAGGCTTTCGAAGCTGCTTCGCGGAAAGCTGGACTGCTTACAAATTCGGTTTATCAGGCTAGAAATTTCCTTGACTATTATAAGTAGATAATTTCATGAAATTACTGAATTTTCGAATTACCTCGATCTATTTGCACTGCTAAAAAAAAAAAACAAAAAAAGATAATATCAGGGAAGGTACAGCTTTCACGAAAGTAACTGTTTGAAATTGAAACGTGCATTACTTTATTATTCGAGGCGCACGTCGGCGTGGAATTTGTGCTTTTCTTTTTTTGTTGAAGAAGAGGAAGAAGAATAAGAAGAAAAAGAAATAGAAGAAGATATAAATGGCAAAAAGTCCGCAGCTAATGGGCTGTGTAATTTTCAAGCTGCAGGAGTTGGGCGGTTGAGAATGGCGAATATCTACTTACCCTGTTTATGCCTCTTCGCTTATTATCGTGAGTTTGTTACTTTACGTGATCCAATTTCTGGCATCTACCATTTCCGCTAATTTAAGAATTTAATATACTAAACGTCTAGCTGCGTTATTCGAGCAAACCGAACCGTCAATAGGAAAAAAATAAATAAATAAAAAAATAACCAGACATAGTACATCGCTGATTGTGAACGTTGAGTCTTTTGACAATGAGCTAAAATCAACAATACGAATGCCATTCGGATAATTAAACGACCACACTACGAGGTCTTGAACGTACCCATCGACAATAGATCTGGTGTGGTGGGACAGCGGTTGATTGAAACGTCTGATGAATGCGGGACGCGTAGGTCCTCGCGTATTTCTGAGAGGTCGTTTAGACCGCGAAGAAGGAAATCGATTGGAAATGTCCAGGGGCGACTCTCCGAGGACTAACAATTGTAGTTAACGACCGTTGAAGAGGTCTTCTAGAGGTCCACGCCTGCACTCGAAGGAAACCCTTAAAGTCTATGCTCGTGGATGCTTAGTGCTAGGTGTTGGCACAGTCTGTAAGTATGGGAGGGGTTGTCGTGAAGAGTCGACTCTGACTATATTCCTCCGCAAAGAGATACTCAAGTGCGTCGCAAATCCTTGAAAGTAAAATAGTGCAATTTTAGTTCCAACGTTTAGGGGATATTTTCGCATTTTGAGTTTTAGATTTGTAAAATTTCATGCCCACCTATCGGTCGCGATGTGTAAATAGTAATTGAGTAATGCAGTCATCGTAATCAAATTCTATTAGTAGGACGAGCTACACAACACGCATTAACCCGGAGCCTAGAAGCCTAGAAGCCTTTGTCACAGCACAAGGACATTCCGAACTAGACGGGGAGAGAAACCTCTAACGAAGGGGTTGAACATTAAGATGGGTGGTTCTAGGGTTATTATAAATACCTCGAGGGCTCAGCAGAGCCGTTATCCACATAGGCAAAGAGGAATTGTCGGCGAACTAGAAGCGAGTGAGGCTGGAAGAGAAGAGCGAATAATTATGATTCCGGGTTCTGCTGTGCGAAAAATAGAGACTTTAATATGATCCCCGTATATTTGAGGAAGTATTATAACCATTTATTTCATATCTTGGACGTTTTGGGAAACGATTTCTGCAATTGGCGGAGAAAATTCCACAATTATTTACTTCCATGCTACTTCTAAGATGTCGCGTAAACCAGAATTGTATCTTCGCTCTTAAGTGTAATCATGTTCTCGAGAAGGCGGGTCGTAACTCGCGTAGTACTAAATTTATGGAAGATACGTTATCGAGGAACTACGCAATTCTGTAGTAGGTATAGAGATCGTTACCTCTCTCAGCGATGATGCACACCACCATGAGCGTGATTCATACTAGTTCCAACCATCCGTTACACATCTCTGTCACTGACTCATTGACATTGTTCACGTGTCACGTTTGAAGAGTACTTCTCTCACCATCCTACAATATCGCATTTGGATTGAACAGCCCTCTTACTTTTCGTTAAAAATCGTGAAATTTTTATTCACTTTTATTTGCGAATCATGATTTCCTATGAATTAATTTTTTTCCTCTATCTTTCCATGGGGTACAGGGAAAGACCCGGGTTGAATATTTCGAATTTCTGTACACTTTCCCGTTTCCCCTTGATCCATCCCATTCAGTTTTCATTCGGAACGGATTTCCGTCTAATATCTGAGCTAATAACCAAAAGGACCTTTCGCTCACTCTCTCTTAAGGGTCGGCCCTTGAGACCTCAGGGTCTACACGTTATGCTTATTATTATTATTATAGCGATTATTTTGATTATTGTTATTGTTATTATTATCATTATTACTCACTGGTCCATGCCATTGTTTATATAATTACCCAGGCGACGATCTCGAGGGATCCTTGTCCCTTATCACGCGTGAGAGTCACGTGTCAACCTATACTAGACGCGCGAGTGACGCCTTATTTGCATATACGGTTCTCAGCCCCGTAACTATGCAATATGAAATTAACACCAAATTTCATATCAAGGGGCGGTGGATCAACGCTACATCTCCTTCTCTCTCTGTAGTATATCTACAGCAATAAAAAATAAAACACATACCTATATCCACAGTCTGAAAGGTGAAATGAAATGATCTCGAGTCAAATCATCGATTTTGTCAAAAGGCATTAATATTTGCGGCTGTAACTGTAGCCAGAGAGAGAGAAAGAGAGAGAAAGAGAAGATCGCTCGAGGGTAGTTATATATCGGAAACGCGTAAAAATTAATGTCGGTCTGTGAACGCGCATAGCGTGTTCTCCGTTCGAAATCCGATTAGGTATCCGCTAATGTTAGTTTGGAACGTGGTTTCAGCCGGTGGAATCGAGCTAGTCTCGTTAGAGGATTGGCTAGAATCCGTTGGGTGCTAATGGTGTTTAGGTGACCCTTGTCCGAGTGTCAATGCAGCGTTGCTGCTGCTGCTGCTGCTGCTACTGCTGCCTGACCAGACAATCGGATCACCATGATATAGGAATGCAGGGATAGGCCTCTTCTGTAATTCTGATTAACGAGCCGATTCCTAATGAGACCCAGTGCTGAGCCGCTTTTTTGCCTTTTCCGGAGCCTCCTTTTTCTCTTTCTTTTTTCCTTTTTCTTTCTCTGTTTATTCCTCTGAACTCTCACCAGCTTCCGGTATCTGAGACTGAGAGTACGCCGTCCTTACGCGCGAGGAGAAGAACGACGTGAGATAAATCGAGCGGCAACGGCTAATCCATAAATAGCCAATTAGTTGGTTACAATCGGGACGTATTGAATGGGGGCTATCAATACCCACGGAAAATATAGTATCGAAGGAACCCTGTCGACAGATAGGCGAATCCCAAGGCAAGAACCGCCTTTTCGTAATTAAGACGACGAAGAAGAAAGGAGGTAGCGATGCAGCGGTATTTTATTTCCACATAAGAGATCGAAGCGGATTTTTTTCATTAACAAAGTTAGTTATGTACTAAAGCCATGCGTGATATCTGAAGAAAGAAAAAAATAAAAATAAATAAAACGAAGTAGGTAAATATAATACTTGTGTTTAATATTCGCGGTGTCCTGCAGCTACAGAGTGGTGAAACTTGATTCCAAGGTGGGTTCTCCTCCCTTTATACCTACCCGGTTATGGTAATTGGACACGGAATCTGTTGATCCAGCCGGTGACGTTATCCTCGACTTGTAAATATCGCCGATAAAATCAGCACTCAACACTATCTCCTAATCCGTGGACTAATTATGCGTTCATCTCGTGGCCCTTCGCAATTTCGACAAAGCCCTATGCCTTCGGTATTAGCCTCCAGGCCTGTTTCAAGGATGTTTACTGTCATGGCTGCCCTCGGGTCAGCGTTGAGAATTTCATGCTGTGCATTGTGGCCATGGATCTGAATGGTTATGAAGGGTCTTTGAATATTATCACAAGATCTGGTAAGGCACATTGTCTATTTGGACAAGAACTGACTGGGTTAGGGTGGTACTGGGTTGAGGTGGGGTGGGGGGTTTTCTGTTTCCTCTCTTGTACCTAGCTCTTGTAATACGCGAGAAGCACTGCTTCGTCTAATAACATTAGCTTAGGATTTGTCTCCGGGCTACAACTAGACTGGGGGAGAGCTTTCAAAAGCAAACAATAATCATGACACTAGGAGGCCCGCAATCTCGCTTCGATCGATTATTTCATCTCCTATATATCGACAAACAGTACCTACCTACCCGCGACTACGAATACAAGTATCAAACTATCGCATTATTTATCGGTTTACTGTAGTAATTTAGATTCGGATTAGTATCGGCAGTTTAACCGTTTTAACTAACAATAAATCGCGTTGTTTTCTTTCCGACTGATTCGTCCTGGAACCGAGGTTGTCACCAGGGTCGGCCATGGCCGATACAATATCGTTAATCGTCAACCGAACCGACTGGTCAACCCTGGTCAGCATTCCCCTCGCTTTTGTGCATCATTCTGATTAACAATTATTTGCGACTGGTTGGAGCGGTTGAACGTGAAAATACATAGCCTCGTCAGTCGAAGCATTCATTGTTGAATAAAGAGTAGAAAATTTAACTGATTTACGATTGTCATTCAAAGACTGTTTAAATTGCGAATAAAAAATCACTCGATAATATCCTTTTCGGTCTCCTGCATATACCCGTTTAACATTTTTTCTTTTTTTTTTTTACTTTTTATTTTCTCTTTTATTTATCCAAAGTTTTGGCAAAGTCTCCAAAGGGACTGTTACGCGTAACAGGAGATAGGGTCAGAGAATATTAGACTTGACCACAAGGTAGTTACGCTAACTGCACGGCCAAATGGACTCATCTCCGGGAAGGGTCTATCTCCTCCTCCTCTACTCTCTCCTCTTTCCTCGTACCCACCTCTTTACTCCTTCGTTTACTATTCCGAGCAGATACCAACCGAATTTCGGAAGGAAATTCCACGAATTTCGGACACATTCCATAATTGGGCATTTCAAATCTCGTTTTCTTCTTTTATTTTTATTTTATTTCCTTTTTTTTTTTTTTTTCTTTTTTTTTTTTTTACTCTCTTTTTCCTTGCTGGAGGAAAAATTCTATTGTGTTTTATCTGAAGCTAAAAAATTTCGCAACATTTTAAACGCGTTCGTATATACCTAGCTGGTATAGAAAGCAGAGTCTTGAATGTGCACAGCGTAGTATTAATAAGGAAACTTAAGAAAAAAAAAAAAAAAAATCCTTGCAATGGTCAGACCTTTGTTACAGACTAGATGGAAGATGGTGAAAGTGCTAGTCTGCACGAAACAATTTCGTATAACAAGAGCTAACGTTCGTTGAGGGTGGTTAAAAAGAGGCGAAACCTGGTGGCGAAAGAGAAGAATAAAAAATAAATAAAAAATAAAAAAAAAAAAAAATTCCAAAAAATGGAAGCAAACGTAAGGTAAGATTACGTACGTGGCTATCTTGTAAAGCCCGAGATAATGGCCGTCTTAGAAGCATTAGGAGGACGTTAATGCTACGTAAGAGGCAGACTCCCATAATCATAACTGTAGTTGTCCCTTAGTTGGATGGTATAACACATATAACGGTTGTTTCATTGTAGTCATTGCCCAGGATTTCTAATATTTATTGGACTTGTTTGGAACCTGACTAAGTTTCCTTTATTGTATTGGTGTACATATGTACCTAAATGTATTGGTGAATATATCTACCGATTACAGAATTTTACGTTATATAGGTAGATACATACATAATATTAATCGTATCGAGATTAGTTTTTCAAATGCAGCCTGCCTACTTATTTTTTATTTATTTTTTTGTTTTTATCATCTCGGTAGAATCTGCAACCGAATTACGGATGCAGGAAATTTACAGCGATTCACTTTTTCATATCGTTTATCGCCTATCATGGTTCAATGAACAGCCGGCTCCCTGCACTTGGCGTAAAAAGGAATTGATATGCATACAGAGTGACTACGTGGATAGATATATGTATATATATATACACGTTTCGATGCGATAATCTAATAAAATCTTGAATCTCGTTTTGACCCCCTCCCTTTGTTCATTCGGCAAATAGGTCTGGTATATGGCACTCGCGGAAAACAGTGGATCCTGCCTGACTGCCTGCCTGCCTGACTGGTTGCCTGAAACGGGGTATAGGTAGCAGTTGTTTGCCAGACAAATTTATCGCCACTGAGAGGAAGGCGACACGCTGTTTATATTTCTGCTTCTCGAGTTCTCGCATCCAGAATCCAGCATCCAGAATCCAGTACCAACATTCACCCCCATAGCATAAATATCTCCGACGCTGTTTTGACGCGAAATTAAAACAAATGCGAAACTCCTTTATACGTGATTCCAATCACAAAACAGGATTTTCTGTATGGGACCATTGTAGTTCACTCTCGCTGCAGCAGTATAACCAATGAATTATTGTCTTTGCATTCGAACTTCGTGCTTCTAATAATCGGTAATAAATTTTCATAATTTATCGACCTATACACGCGTCTTAAGGGACTTCAAGAACCTTTGACGGATTACGAATTACCGATGAATAATAAATAATATAAAATTTCTGCTAGTTTTAGGTAATCTGATTATAACTCTACGACGGAGTTCAGCTACCTCATTTTTCACTTTCGAATTTAGGGAAAACGATATCGAAATAATAACCGACACGTGATTATATACTTACGTCCGATTTAAAACCCATTAAACTATTTAGTTCACAAAAAGATGTGTAACTAATTCATCGATTTAATATACTTTTTCCAATTACAAAAACCTCATCGAGATATCGTCCGTGTCGCGACATTAATTAACGTTTACTCAATTACATCGTAGATTGTCTTTTATCGTGTGTATCAGCACAATTATACAACTTGTATATAGGGTGAATTCAAACTCGTGATAAAACGAAAGGAATCAAAGTCTTCTTCGTAAAAGCTGCAGTGGAGACGAAAGGATATCCAATCTGTTAGGACAAACCATAGAAAAAGCCTAAATCACGTGAAGGAAAATCCTATCATTTTTTATTCGTTCTCATTTCGTTTAAAATTGATACAATTTATCGCCACTGTGTAGTTGTTATAATTCTCTAAAGAGACGAGGGCAAACCAGTTGAAGTAATTACTTGTACTTTAGGAATCGTTGTATGAAGTGCAAAGTTTCTTTTACTTCATTTTATTTCGTTCTTGTCGTGGCTGAATTTTCCGTAGTAATATTTATTTTTAGTTTTTCATTTTTCTCTATTTTTGTAGATCGCGATTTTGTAACTCGACTCACGTCGTCGCCCTTGAACTGAGTGGCTCCGTCAAGACGCCAGGGTCGCAATATTTTATGGTTATATGTTTAATAATTCGTAGAGAAAAATTTTCTCTGTAAGAAGGAAAAGAATAGACATTTCCACTTCAACGATACCAAACTAGGTACCAATAACGATCTGTTCAACTCCAACATGCACACCAATTTCGACTAGATACTAAATGAACTACGTGACACGTGAGTAGGACGTGCAGTCCAAACTACCACCGCCAATCTGTCTACGAGCTTTTTACTTCATTTATTTATACTTCAGTTTTTACATGTCAGAAAATTTATTACAACAATTTCTGGACTAGCCAGACAAGGGATACGGGATTTTTTACATCCCTTAACCGATCCTAACACGGATTGGTTAAGTAAATTGAAAACCTAGATATTGAATGTGGTGTTTGTTTTAAAAGCTGAAAATTTTTGGTTTTTGATATTGTAAATCGAGGAAAATTGTCGGGACTGTAACATCTCTAATTAAAATTAATTTTTTGATTGTAATTTTGATTCACAGCTACGTAAATAATTTTATTTGGCATTTAAATGAAGCTTTTATGGGGATAATTTAAACTTTACGTAAATCACCCGGAAGGCAGATTCGAGATTCCCACCTCAGTATATGAACTGAATACATATTTGTTCCACTTAACATTGACAGGTGGATAATTATTCGTCAGTATATTACTCTGAGGCCTCTCAAAATTCGAGATCATCTTACCAAACGTCGTTGTAACTCTATTATACCGTCCGTGATGCGACAGAACTTAAGCCAGCCACAGTCAGTTCTATGAATATTAAGTACGAGCAAGGCCTTCCAAACCCAATAACATCGCGAGGTATGGTAGACTTGTAATTGTCTCTTGATTATTTATAAAAATTTCCACTTACGGGATGTTAGTGCAAAGCTAGAGATTTTTTATTTTTTTAGAAAATAATAAACAGGAATAAAAATTTTGTAATGAACTGAAAACGTCCAAAGATTTTCACCATTTTATCAAACCGCAATTCTAAATTCTGTCTTCAGACAAAGAAAAGCTATCCCAAACTCGCTCCGTGCAGGACAAAACTTAAGCATTCGATCCTCAGCGCCAGATTCCTCTGTTTGCTCTCAGGGGGTTGAAATTGGTAATACGACGTCATCTGTATTCATCGAGTGAGCCACGATCTGTAACTCTCCGGACGGATTATCTTCCGTCATACGAATGAAATTAGGCGCAACAGGATGAGGATCGATTACTCAACATGGAATCCTCCCGCTTTAATATAAGACGGCACTTTAATATGCTGGAGCATGGCTTTGGTTTGTTTGAGTTTTCGATATTGCGTTGAAAAAAAAAATTTCGGGTCTTATTATCATTATTATTATTATTTTTCTCCGAGGGCGGGGTCTTAGACTTTTGGATTATTCAATATAAGCGAAGATTCAATAAATCGTTTTTATACGATGAAAATAACGAGACGTACCAAACAAAATAAAGGTTACGTGATGCCATTTCGGGTTTAATTCCTTCCCCTGTCCATTCACGGTATTACGTAGCGCATTCGCTCTTTTTATGAATAGTAACTTTCTGTATTTTACCGTCGAAAGCGGAAACTTTTTACTGATCCTCGTACCTACTCTACAGTGGAAGTTGTAAAAATTCACGTTGTCCCTTTGTCCTATTATTACCCTTCGTATTTTGCGTATGATATACGCGTGTAATATACCTACCCCGCGTCTATGTGGAGCTCGACGGATCCTCGCAGTAGTCGTTTCTCGCAATATGCGGATAACCAAACCCGATAGCAGCATCGTCTTTCCCCACTCCCACATCGAGAAGGGCTTTTTTTTAAAAAAAAAAAACGGTGTGAAAATTTTCAACATTTAGAAAGCCTTGAGGCTCTTCCGCAGGTAAAAAATTTCAACGTTAAAAAACCACGCGTTACGATTTTCTACTAGATTTAGTCAGATGGTAGTCGCGAAAATGATTTTCAATTTCCCTCAGCGAGGGTCCTCCTTTGTTCAAAATGTACAAAGGACGTCTCCACGTCATGTACGTCGCTCAAACTCACCCATTAAGGGACTGGAAAGTCCGATTATACTGTTCCAATTTCCGGCAGTTTTCGCCTACGAATAGATTCGTCATTAAAACGACTTCTCGACTGACCAACGGTGATCGCCACTGCCCAACCAGTGCAACCCTTCCCGTTCAATGCCTCTAGGGCAAGGTTACCCCGAGCCCCAGTCAACCCGAGCCGAACCGTACCGTCCGTCCTCCTGGTCCTGGACAATGGACCTCTGGGTCCTTCTCACTCCAGTCATTATACTGGACATGGCTCCATCTAGTGGCTGCTAAATCTAATCCGACACTTGTACGTAGGGTTGAAGAGAAGGAAGGGTTAAAATGATTGCGCAATGGACAGAGGGGAATTTATCCTTATTTGAATAAAGTTTCGAACGTTGATGGTGGTTCAAGATTATACTTTAGGTTACAGTGTGCAAATTTTGGCTTCGTTTCATCTCCAATTATCATCGATCCTTAAAATATACCCATATCCATATGATCCATGACTCGAAAATTACAATTCATTTTTGATCCTTTCCTCAGGCGATGCTTTTCTTGCACATTTCAATATATGAATATGGTGGAAACTCGAGACTGATTGTAGACACATATTATAATATGCTGCCAGGAGACTGTTCGTACGTAAGCTTGATGTTTCTAACCGAACCATGCATAGGTGGGTAGTCTAGTAATGATAGTAATGGTTCTTGAAATTAATACCTAGGATGGTTATAACCTATCTACCCACCTACCTACCTACCTACCTACCTACCTTTTGGTTCACGAAACCATTATCCAAACAATGATTAAGTAAAGGACCGAGTTTAGAGTCAAGAAACTTTGCCGGCGTCTCGACTCTCCTTAATTATTCATAATTAATTAATTAATGTTTGTTTGTTTGTGTATTTGCACCCTACTATGGTCACTCTCATTCGGTACCTGTAACCCACTCCTATGCCGAACACTAATCCTCGTTTATTATTTAAATGGAATATCATAGAACTCCAAGAATTTAGTAGCAAATCGATAATTGCCTTTTCTTAAATTCTGCGAGATGTTTCTCCAACGAATCCCTATAGAATTTTCATCATTTCCAAAAAATCATCAGTCCATAAAAGTCACTCGATTATTCAGTCCTGTTTAAAACGTTTGCACTATACTCATGTAACTAAGCCTGATTAAATCTGGGGAATTTCTCCGAGCTTTACGTATATATGGAGTTACCCTGACTACGTATTCCGCATTACGTAATCTCAAATTCCTACAACGTCGATCGTAACCTTTGTCGTAGATACGTTTTGCAGTCTGCATTGTACCCGAGACCGAAACCGAGACCGAGATCGAGGCACCAGGCGTCGTCGAGCAAATGAATAGCACGATAAACCAACCGCAACGTTGACACTTTGCGACACCGCAAATAAACTTGCTCTGCCCTTTGCGCTGTTATGCTTTAGCTACAAATGGTTTAATAGTTTATGCGGTGTGTTTAAGCTCGATTTTTTTGTCGGTAGAAAAAGCTCGTTGAATTGATACTGGGATAACGAGAAAAGAAAAGAAAAAAAAAGAAAAAAAAATATGAACGTTAATCGTACAAAAAGGTAAACGAGAAAGCACAAAACTAAAGGCACTCGTGTCTGAAACAATAGATTTATATCCGCGTGGTATAAAGCTTTTCGAAATGTCTTGAACTTTGAATTCGTAGCGACGTTTGAATAGATAAAGATACGAATAGTGGGTATAAGGAAATTTCTACCACGTTTACTGATTGATCGACTGATTTATAGAGACATGAAATAGTTCTGGTTGGCACGCGACCGTGAAGCTTTCTTGTTGCATAATATACAGTGTCTGAAGAGAGAATTGAATCCCATGAAATGCCAAATCCTGTAGAAACTTACCAACGGCTTTGTGCCTATTCTAAGCTCAAAAGCTCATGTACAGGATACAGTAAGTAGATCTTAAAAATGTACGCATAAGTTTTTTGGCTTCAAATTAACATAAATAATTGAGGTTTGATTAATATTTAAATACTCATTAGATACCATCGCGGTGTATTGGCTTGAGAAATTTTTTTTTCTCAAATACGCTGGTATATAGATCGAGGTTAATAATATTATATCGAAGTACGAGGATGCCAATTTCTGTTTAATGCATGTATATTTTGGGGAGGACTCGAGGATTTTGGGTTGTTGGGATGTTGGTAGGAGAAAGGGTTCGAGTCCGGAGGGCAAATCGGGCCGTGTATCCACTTCAGATTGTTCGCATTGTTAGCATTTGATGGGTTGCTGATGAAGCTGGATTCTGTTACGGATTTATGGTTTTGGAGTTATGTACGTAAACTGCCTGTATAGGTACGTAAAAATATTCTATGGGTAATAAATTTAACCGATGAGATCCAGAGTCTCTCCCCTATTTTTTTTTTTTTTTTTTATTTCGTTTTTAATTCACGTTAAACTCATTACTCCCATAGCAATTTTTTCATGTTTTGTTTTTCATTTTCGTCCAAAACGACTGCGTAGGTACGTACCAGATCGTGACAATAGCCATTGTCAGCAATCCTGTATTTTGACAATCAAATTTATCCCTCGCAATGAGTTTAATTGCTAAAAATTCGGATTACCATCTTGACTTATGACCTACCCTAAAAAGAAAAAAAAAAAAAAAAAATCAACAGTCGATTATTTTCGCGCTATAATTTTTTTTTTTTTTGTTTATTATCGATGAATCAATTTTTATCGATTCGGATTCAACCAAAAGCATATAATTGTTTTAATATGAGATAATGGATGTAAAATTGTATGTGTTGTTGTGTTTTTTTTTGTTGTTTATTCTTTCAAAGTTAATACCTACCCTAAGTAATTATTTTCGTATGATTAAACTTCAGAGCCCATTACCCATTATGTAATAAATTTTCATGTGTGAATCCCTGTAAGTTCTGCTCACATATCGTTTCCATATACATATATAAATACATACCTATATACGTATATGTATATATACCCAACGTGAAGTATAGGGGAGCGGGAAAATGTGCTTAGAATAGGGGGCCGAAACCGTAGAAGGGTATAACCTATATTATATTGTACTGAGTAGAATTTCAGAGGCATGACTTTCGGTAAAAATATTTTCTCCCCCACCTACCCTTTCAGAAACCATAATAATATATGTATACGCGGCTTGAAGTTGCCCGGGGTAGGTAGGTAGGTAGGTATATGGATAAAGTTACCCCCGGGTCTGTAGGAGAAATGGAGAAATTTTGCTGTTTTTCAAAAAATATTATTACGTCGAGAAAGTTAACAAGCCCATCGCACGTTGTTAGTATGGGATAAATACATCTACACACGAATTTATTAACAGGGTTGAAACGGGGGGTAGCCCGTAGCCCGCAACCCGTAGCTCATTGCGACAAAACAAACTGGCTGAGTGAAAAAAAAAAAAGAAAAAAAAAAGGAACTGGCATGGCACCTCGTTAAGGTAGGTACTAATCAACGGCTTCCAACGAATCATATACCCAGTAAAAGTTTAGTTATTTACATTTGTAATACCTAACAGAGACACATAGTTGTACGAAACAACACGAACAGCTCAAGTCTGAAGAACAATTTTTTTGTTTCATGCTGTTATCTAGCATTTTGAAAATGAACAAAATCTCATTTCATACCAAAAACCCCATAAAACGATGATATAGAAACAGATGTATAAAACGGAATCTCCCAATTACAGAGCTTTGTCTATTAATGTGGTTGAAGGGTCGAGGCGTGTCCGCCTCTGTATCGTCCAGATCAAGATACGGAGGACAAAGCATCCCGGGACTGAAATCATTCCCTAAGATTACATACTGCGGTATATATATATAGTTATAAATCCAGTAACTCTCTGTCAGGTACTCTCTCGATTACGTGTTTAGAATTTAGGTACACCGTTACGGATCGACCTTGTATAGGTAAGCCGTAAGGTATTAAGTAGGGAGAACCAATGGATGTTAGTATGTAGGTATGTGTGTACGTACCTACGTTTCCTGAATCTACTGAACATCGTAGGGTTTTGATAGATGATTAAGCTGAGTGCCTGCGAACGAGCTGTTAGGTTATTACGTTGTAAAATATTGAACGATCGGAGCTTTCGGCCTCCTTCTGCTTTCATGTTAAAGTTGTGTTGGAACGGGAACGAGATACCTGGATCCTGGTGGAGGTATATCTATTCGTCCATATCGTATACTGAAATGAAACGGATTTATTAATCGTGGTGATTATTTTCAAAGTCTCAAACTTCCAAATCTGATCAAAAATAAATGATCAATTTTCAATCCACAATCTTCTTGATTTTAACTTAAATTCTACGACGATGCGGTGAGGTGGTGGAAGCTGATCACTAGTTGATATTGAGACAGATGATATTGGATTGCGTTTACCTCATAGCGATGAATTTATCGCGGCCACAACATAGACCGATACTATCAGCCCTAGACCAGATTAGGCGTTAACCATTGCCTAGAACAGGAGTGTGGTAACCACTAATTGGTACAGACGGTCTAGCCGCTTTTGATAGGAAACTGGTCTGATATAGGGACTGATTTTGAATGTCTAAAGTAAACGGGATGAAGTATCAACCCGAAATTGGGTATCCCAAGCTAACGATGAGACGAAAAACTGAAATAAATATCGAAGAGAAGATGGTAATCCTGTACTGCGTGATACCCATCTCAGATAAATTTACGAGGAGGAAGTATTCAAGGTCAATTTAAACGGGACCGAAGCTTGTATCTTTAGTATTAAGAGGACGAAAACGTACGGCTTGTAGAAATGGAACGCTGAAACGAGTCGCCTTGACGTTTATTAACGTTGGTTATATTTATAGTAAGCGTAACGCCGTTAGCTGGTTGCAAAGAAGTAGTAAGACGCGAGTATTTAACGAGTCCCAAATGTAGATTGTAATGGCGTTGGAAATGTCTTCAGATACAGTGCTGAGGAACAGTATTTTCAGAATGTTTAAACCACCGTGACGTTACTATATGGGTGTCTTAGTTCGACGTGTGAATTTATAACTTAAACTAATTCCGTTATGTTAGTAGAAAAAAAAAAAAAATAAATAATAAAAATATCAACCACTGCGTATATAAAATTCTATGACAAATTTAGAAACCATTTGAAAATCTATTTCCATAAATTTTGGTTATATTAAGTGTTTGTCCAAGATTGTTACGCGTTTCTATGCAATTTTGGAAGTACATACATACATGATGTGGTAGGCGATAATGGGATTTGCAAGACTTCAACCGTAAAGGCGAACGGCCAAACGACTGAGCAATTGCCAGGGGTTAGTTTGTAGTATCGTCAACAGTTTCCTACAACCGTGTACTAGTTTTTATGTACATATATACATATTCGTATATGTATATACTTATATACGTCTCTGACGCATGTACATACATACGCACGTACAGCTCTCTGTATTGATCACTTTCCGAATGCTACCCATCATCAAGACGTATGTACTTATATATCTACGTGCATATACCAACCTATGTATGTACATGGCTATATACCTATCTACGTGCGTCTGCAAAATCTACCTTGTAGTTTGATCGATAGGTTCAATTTCGCAAGTGTCAGTAAAACTGTCTCACCGTTATACCTTGCCTTTATAGTATATGCGTGATTCGATTTACCCGTGTTGGAAGTTAGTTTTTTAATGAAGTAAATTAATCAACTTGTTAATCAATTCGAGGACAGAGAATTTTTCGAATCTGTTTCATATGAAAGTTTTACGATATACAAATAACAAAACGTGATATAAATCGTGCGGAATGAAACTGATGTGAAATAATAATACCAGTTTCGACGTAACTGTAAAATTACACTAAGATGAAAGCAGTTCTTTTCTCAAACGCGAAGCTATAAGACTATATCTAACAAAAAAAAAAAATAAATAAATAAAAATAAAAAATGGAAAAAAAAAAAAAAAATTATACACAAGAACACGCCACTCCGCAGGCTAAGAAATTATTTCTGCAGCGTGGGTGTTGGGTTTGGATCACATCCAACAAAAATATAAGCTACCTCTATACCCCTAACGCCTGTAAAAAAAAATAAAAAATAAAAATAAAAGAACATTCGAAGTTATAATTGCCTGCCTTTTCTAACGAGCTGAAAAATACATTAGAATGAATTTTCTTCAAGTCAGAACTTTACGTCGTAATATATTTCACCTTTCATGTGCTTTTTTCAAAAGTAATTAGACCTTTTGTTTAGCTTTAATGTCTATTAGGAATATAATAATGATAATGTTCAATGCATGTTGTATCGATAATTAATTTTCTCCTGTTTTTGAAACTCAGGAAAAATAACCATCATTATCGTTCCCCTGTAATATGCGAGCTGATAGTATGATTATGTCTTTGTTAGCCATGACAAATCGGTACGTGAATGTAGTTTAATTTGATCCAGTGCCGGAAATGATATGCCATATAATGGGTGGCGTGTAATATTTAAAATCACAAGTTTGGTCGCGTTCATAGCGTTTTTTTTTTTTTTTCTTTATCGTAATTATTGAGTTTACATTACGAGTTGCATCACCAGGTGAAATGCGCAGTGAGTGTAGGTATAATCGTCACACTCTGATTCTCTGACTACCCACTACGAGTTTACGAAATAAAAAGAGCAGATAAAAAAAAGAAATAAAAAGAAAATTTAAAAGTAAAAATACATTTGCTGCAGTTACGCAGTGCAGGGGACCACGTATACAGATCTGTATCGAAACGAAGGAAGTTAAACGTAATTATCGAACACGAATTACTCGCAATTGGTGAATGAAATGAACGATCCGATCGAGTCACGTCAGAGATACATATATAACACGATTTTATTAACTCAATTTCATTGGTATTCGATAATTTCATTCCGTCTTATACGCGACACGACGAAAAATTCTCTGAACATTTTAGATACAGCTCTTTGGGTCTCTTCTCATACATTTTCAACTTCGTGCAAAGAAGAACAAAAATAAAACAAATAAAAAAAAAAAAATAAATGGATAAAATGCAGGAAGGAAACTGCATTGCAGTATGCTAATGCGGAATATCATCGCCCTCGCGATCCGCACCTGTAATAAAACGATTCTATTACCGGGAAATGTCTGGGCAATAAGCAGTAACCTAAATGTCCCAATTCCAACTCTCTACTGTATATACTCTATTGATACTTACTTGTGTATGTATGTCTATTTAAAAAGTGGTCGATATGTACATACATACATACATACATCTACTAACACAAATCTAAATTAAAAAGCTCAAATTTCGTTGGATCATTTTTCGGAGTGATCGAGTGGTATTTTTCTATCTATCTAACGCCTTTTCAAATTCTGCTGTTTCAGACTTTTGACGTTATAAACGCGACGTCTAGTGTGCCTCGTACTTTTTCTCAGAATTGAAAAAAAAAAAAGAAAAAAAAAGAAAAAATCGTTGAAAAGGGTGTATCGCTGAGGTGGCGACTTTCAATGGCAATTCAATTCGTATTTGCACCCGCCGGACGAGATACGAGTATGTGCAGTCTCTGAACGATCTCGTCTGACTCGTACATGACGCAACTACTTACTTATCGAAATAAGAGATGCTGTTCTCGCCAGCTCTTGGCTCTTTTTCCTTTTTTTCTTTTATCTTTTTTTTTCTTTTTCTCATTCTTTTTGTTCGACGCCCTCTTCTAAGCACATTGTCTGGTATGGAATATGCACCGATGTCAAGTCCCATGCGGTTCACCGAACGGGTTAACATGTATTTTTCCCATACTCGGAATCCGTCTTAGGAAATTTCCACGGTTTATATTGACAGATATACTTATAATGCAGTTTGCTGATCGATAGGCATCTTCTACTCACGTAGATTTTGTACCACTATCGTTAAAATCCTGGTCATTCCCAGAATGCTGCGTAACATTGAAACGTATATACGTATGGAAAGTTAAGCGATTGATAAAAAGATATACATTTCATCGAAAAATATTTTCATATTCACGAAGACTGAACTATTTTATCCTCAAATTTATTGTCACAAAGCTTTTCGGATTACCATATACACGTTGTTCCATTGATGATGAAACTATTGAGAATTGACTTCAAATAATTTTTCGGAGTTGTTACTCATTGTCTTATTCTTTTTGTTTAGTGAAACTTTTTTTTCTTCTGAATTTCATGATTAAAAGTTAATCAATCAATAATTGAGACGAATGTTTCATCATTATTTAATCGATTGGGATTTTAAATTACCTTTGAAATGTAGGTCCGTTGATTTTTAACGAATTTATACATCGAGAAATCGTCAGCTTTCATTTCGTGAAAAGATTGATCAATTTGTTACAAATTGAAGTAGTAACAGACCGCAATATAACAAGACAAGAACTGCAGTTAGGTTCTCTCTCTTTAATTCTCAGCATTAAAAGAGATAAGACAAGGGCGATATTTAAGGCTTATTATATAAATAGGCCTTGCAACATTGAGCTGTCCGCGAAAAGATTAATGTGCAAGGCTCGGCATGGCCCACATCTTCGATACAAACTGTCAGCAAACAAGTTCTCCATGAATATTGTAAGAAATCGATTTCTCGTTCGAAATGACCAACAGAATTGGCGATAGTTATGGTGGATCGGTTGATTAATATCCTCCTTATCATTTTGAAATCGTGGTACGATTTTTCCAAAGACTGATTCCGAGTTTTTGAGTTTTTTTTTTAGGTACAGGGTTCGCGAAAACGAATGACGGACCAGAATCACCGGGTTTAGAAATTGCGAGTCGGAACTGTACCCACAGTACCGGATAAGAAAAAGGCAAAGTATATACATGGCGGTTGTTTTGTATGTACAGAGTGCGGTACTCGTGGTGGTGATACCGTCGCGACGATGCAACGCGGCGGCGCAGTGGTTGCGTCGATGGTGATGGTGATGGTGATGGTGTTGGTGTTGGTGTTGGTGTTGGTGATGGTGAACGTCGACCGCGACCCCGTCATTGGTTGCATCTGCGCCCGGGTGAGCATGGTCATGTAGCTGCAGACGCAGCCAAGGATCGAGGTCACGGCTGCTGACTGGTTACGCAACGTGAGCCAGCCTGGAACGGGGGTTACCCTTCTCAGCCCTTCAGTCCTCCAGCCCTACGCGTCGTTCGTGATGTTTCTGCAATGGCGTAGGTTGCAAAAATATTCACGATAATATATTTATTTTTTTTTTTCAGAAATTTATCATCGGCTATATTTATTCTTTGTTTTTTTTTTTTTGCTTTTTTTCAAACGTGAAGCTCGACCTGAATTAAATTTTGTAAATTAAACGTGAGTAAATCATGAGATTCGCAAAAAATTCCCTGGTTTAAAGATAAAATTTCAATTAGAATATTTTAAGCTGCATTTTTCACGACGTAGAGGAATTTTCATTATTTCGAAATGTCTGCAAGACAGCCAGTGCAGATATTTAGAGGCTATTGCGCATTGCTGAAAAGCTGCATATTATAAGACTGCAGCTTGAAGAGATAAAAAATAAAAAATGTTGTAAATCTTAAGAGATACGAGGTATTTATACATTTAAGTTTTGTACTGGATAAACTTACGGGAGACTCTTCATAAGAAAATTTTTCTTTCACACTTTCCATTCTGTTCAGCAGGTATATATACCTAAGAATAAATTTCTAAGTTTTGGGTATACAAGTCTCTTCTCTTTTCCGCTTCAAACTTAATCCACACCTGCGTTAAATTCAATCCTCAACAAACTTACGGTTTCGGATTGTTCAGTTGACCTTTTCGAGTATGAAGTCAACTGACGTTGGCTTTAAGCAATCTTTGAAATTTGAACAAAATTTCGTCTCTGTTCATAAATTTTAGTTATCGTAATTAACGTGGCCAAAAAAAAAGTGAAATATTTAGAGGTTGACAAAAGATACAGATATAAATTCTTAGTCCATAAATAAATTTACAAGATGTGAATAATCACGGACTAACAAGTCACAGTCGATCGTATAATACGGCTGTTGTATAAATTCAGAGGAATAGAATAGAATAGCCCGTTGATTGCAAAGCCTCATTCAAATGATGCCGTGATTTTTATTGTCGACTTGAAATGACGTTGGAGCTTTCGAAAAGGAGGTAGAAAACGTTTCTCTTTAAAAGTACGAAGGAGAGAAATACATGGCCGTAATTAACCGTGAGTAAAAAAATATAGATATACATTTTTGAGAGGCATGTATCCGCCGTATCATGAAGAAGCTAGGGAAACTAGCGAAATGCACAAAATGATAAAAATATGTAGATGAATGAAGAAATGGACAGTAGCAGTAGTAAGGCCGGAATAGCGGTTCGACGGAATTTTTTTGTTACCATAGAATCCACGAAGCCCTGTTCTGTTCTGTTTTGTTCTCTTCTTTCCATGTTTTATCCACTCGACGAAGCGTAACGACTAACCGTGCAACAGAACACCGTCTAGCAGACCTTGAACAGCACTTTAACTAGCTCCCTGAGTCAAGGCTGCGTCCTTTTTGCTCGTGCCAGACGATGCTCTACAGGTACCTCTACAGGCCATAAGCCCAAGGACGATGTAGAGTCGAAAGGAGATCCGAGAATCGCGATCCACCACGAAGGAGTTTTTTTTTTTTTATTTATTTTTTCATTCAAATACCATGACTTCTGACTACAGTTTAAATTCCGATTGAGAATTCGATATGTTTGAGCCAAAATTATTCCTAAAATTTAACAAGGAGATGCAAGAACGTACTCGTCTGCTTCATGGTTACCAAGTTGTTGAGAGATGGGTGAGGGTGGGTAATGGTGACCCCTATCAGCTCGGTACACTCTCTAGGCGATAGAAGGAAGGAAGGAAGGAAGGAAGGAAGGCAGGTAGGTGCTGGGTGTTAAAACCATGCCAGAGCTTATACCGGTTTTCGATATACTCTGATGAGTTACGATGATGGTGTTTGTACGAGCGAAGCTTTTACACCGTCGAATATTGGCCGGTTCGTTCCCTGGTTATACGAGTAGTCTGTGGATTGTGTAACTCAGTGCCGTCTAGAAGGTGTATTATATACTTCCAGGGCGTATTATGTATTACATATTCAGGAATTTTGTTATTCGGGAAAAATTCGTTCAATAAATTCTTCGACATATTTAAATAAATAAATAAATCGACTATATAGTCAGTAAGACGAATACGGTTCGATCGAACTCTTCGTTGTATGTATGTAGGTATGTACATACACCATTCTCTACTTAATCTCGCGGTTTGATGTTATTGAACTTTTTAACTTGACAAATTACGACGATATATATATATATATATATATATATATATATATATTTTTTTTTTTCGAACATTTTTATCTAACGCTGTTGCAGGTTTTTCTATATCTTCTATATTTTATTTTCGCTCAAGGATATGCCTCTATTCGATTGAATTTTGCTAGTTTTTTTTTTCTTCTTTCTACAAACTACGCAGCTAAAAACTCGCCTATATCTGCAAGGGCAAAATGAACGGGTTTATTGTACGCCGTATAATCACGTGTGTGTATGTGTGTGTGTTAGTTTATGATCCAATTTACAAAGGCCTATCTCCCAACCACCAAGTGATAATTTATGAATGTCCGATTCATCCGGATACTTATTCTCAAGGTTATCTACTTGCCATGAATGAGTCCTATTGTTGTATTAAATTTAAGCGATCCTCAACGGTGTAATAATTTATAAAAACACTCGTTCTTTCTTTATTATTTATAAATACTGACGATAGGTTTTTTTTTTTCTTTCATTTTTAATTTTTTATTTTCAGCTACGTTAGAGAGACGAGATAACGCGAGGTAATCGTAATTATAATACATGAAATTATGATTTATATATATTATATGTATAAATTTTTTTGTTCTTCTTTTGCTGTTCGAAGTAATAACAGCGAAGTTTTGAACGAAGTTGGATAGAAGCAATAAAGATAAAAAAAAGCTCTTCCCGAAGATTAATTTGTTTGTTTAACTGTGACGAGAAACTTTAATACATATAAATATAAAATAATCACAATGTTAATAAAAAAAGATTAAATTCTTGCCATGGAATTCGTTAGCCGGTTATAGTATAGTACAGTGGAAAGAGTTCGTACGTGGTGAGCCATCTAATTTCGTTTATAATTTGATCGTTATCTGTAATAATAAAAAATAAAAAAATAAAAAAAATGAAACAAAAATATATATACATATATATATATGTACACCTATATAACATAACCATCTAGCGGTCGGCGATTCGATCAGATTTTAATTATTCTTCGAGCTAATAGACCCCGAAATTATTTTTATCCACGATACGGTAACCTAACCTTTTTTTTAAATTTTTTTTTTAATTTTATCTCTTTCATAATCAAACCGAATCATCGTCCATCTCATGGTCCGAAATAAATTCTCAAACTTAAAAATGACCATTCAATTAATTCCCACGATAATATTACCCGATTATTAATCATCATTTCGCTTTTTCTATTTTTCAAATATAGTATAATGGCTCATTTAAAATAACATAACATTAATTCGCCACGTTTCACGTACCTAAACGTGGCCTTAAGGCAAGTTGATTTTATTAACTGACGAACGATATTTCTTCGGATTATATCCGCCTTCTCATTATATACGTATAAAAAAAATTAACGACTTTTGAATTCGTACGTACAATGCGATGTAACATGATAAATCAAAGAACTGTTCATTTTTTTTTTCCTCTCTCTTTTTTTTTCGTTTATCAAATTTGATTTATCGGTTCTCGACCAGATAGAATATGAACTATGTAAATAGGTACTTACATATTTTATTTACTCGTGTAGGCATGTACAGGAAGCTTTCAAATCCGAACAGTGATTAGGATTAAAAATACTGATTGTGGAATTAGCTAAGACAGAAATCAAGATCTGATAATGAATCATCAGGTCAAGATATAGACGATGTGATAACTAAACGAAAAATAAAAAAAATTATCATTTCTACGAAGAGAAATGACTTCCGATGTCAATACGACAAACAAATAATTATGATAAGATAAACTAGGTCTAGCATAAAGTTTCGAAGTGATTCGTAACCTTCTTCCTGTATCGTTCAAGCATCAATGACCTGGGGATATATATATATAAGGTATTTTATGAGGGTTTATTATAGCTGCGTCACCCCTATGGGTCCTAGAAATTGAGAGGATGACGCGATGTTTTATTATACAATATGTATAACGTGGTATTCAGAGATCGAGCTGGTTCCACGATCTCTTCTATACATTACTTGAACATAATCGATCTGTTAAAGCAAGATTTAAGTATCACTGTATCACTCCCGAAGGTATAAAAGTCGAAAAGCAAAGGCGTATAATAGGAAAAAAATAAAAGTTTTTGCTTATTTCTGAAAAGAATGAAAGGGGGTGTGTGGAGGGTTGTTGTTCTGTTGTTTGTTTCTCTCGCCTTTTATAAACTTTTTTTTCTTCTTCTTCTTTTTTTTTTTTTATTCGTCCATAGAACGGAAAGCCAAGGATAAGAAAAAGCGGCTTCGCTTCTTCTTGGAAATAATAGCTTACGCCTGTTTCTATTCAATTCGCTATTAGGTCATTCCTTATATCCGAGCCCTCGGGTATTCAACGTTTCTATAAACCTCGTGGCATTCTTCCCTCGTCCAATGAGACCTTAGCAATGTTAATTGTACCATAAGATTTAGGGAGCCCTAAATAAAGCTTGTGTACGTACGTATGGGCCCTCAGCGTACTCTAATGGTCAGCCAGAAAGTGCTACAGGACTACTTTTCCAACCGCTAGTGTCAACTTAATTCACCGAGCATCGTTACTTCCTCCCTACAGAATTGTCCAACGAATTTTCAACCCTCGGAGGGAAACCGTTTCAAAATTAAACTACGTCCATTACTAGTAAAAAATGTAGAACAAAACTGAAACAGGGGGAAAATAAACAAAAAAAAAAAAAAATAAAATAAAATTAGAACGAAGATAATGAAGATGATTTCTTTTATTTTTTTTTTCTTTGTATTATAATTTTCGTGATTAGGTTCGGTTAAATGATCTACTGCGCATTCTGTCCCCAATCTATACTAGCTAATATCGGGAAGCCCCGTTCCACACTGATAGTGATTAAAGATACAGATAGCATTTCAGAGATAAGCTTAACGGTCGTTTAAATTTCGTGAAACCGATACTTTGCGGCATTATATCGCTTCGTGTTACGGTAAAGACAATTGCTCTTCGTCATGGGATTGTGTAACATTTATCGATTGGTCATTCAAGGATTTATAGTACTTTTATTCATCAATGTTGTACAACTTTCGACTATAAGTAAGTAGGAAAATTTTGTTTTAAACTCCTACAAAATTCTTTAATATATAAATATCCTCTTCTATTTTTTTTTTTTTTTTAGCAAAATATGTTAATCTAACAAGCGAAGTTCAAGCCGAAGCTAATCACTTACGGTCATTAGGTCGGATAGTAAATGGTACTGCAGCTACTCTCGGCCAGTTTCCTCACCAAGTAAAGATTTTTTTTTCTCAATTTCTTTAGCTACCGATAATTATTACACCGTTTTATATTATCTAATTATCGCACCAGGTTTCTTTAAGATACAGCACAACCGGAAGTCATTTTTGTGGTGGTAGTATCATCGATAGTGGATGGATTCTTACTGCAGCTCATTGCATGTACCACCCATAGTAAGTGTAGAAATTTGTTACTAGCAATACAGGACAGTGTGAAAGAAAAAATAATAACAACTTGATGATATCGTTACAATTTTATTTTTTGGCAATTTTAATATCGCTGTTATATTTTATCTTTATCAGTACAGGAGCGCAGCTACAGATTTGGGAACTGGTAGTTGTGGCTGGCGATCTTTGGCTGAATCAAACCTCGACAACTAGTCAGATGCGTCCTGTCATAGAAATCATCATAAATATAAATTACAATGCAGCAACCTACGAGAATGATATCGCATTGCTGAGGGTACATGGTCTTATTTTATGTGCCCAAGAATCGGGCTAGATTTTTTAAAACAGAAATAGAATTGTGAGGAATACTTTATCCTCATGACTAATCACATATCTTATTGCAGTTGGTGTTGCCTTTGGCATTGGACAATTATACCGCTGCTTATCCTCAGTTACAAAGGAGCCAAGTGTCTGTTGGCACCGTTTGCCAAGTTGCTGGATGGGGATACCCTGCTTCTGTAAGTTATCGATATTTATAACGATAAAGAAACCTATCGACTATAATACGATAAATTAATATCACGGTTACAGAACATTCCTAGTTTAATAAACGAACTGATGTACGTCGAAGTTCCTATAATTAGTCAAGCACTGTGCAGAGAACTTTACATAGAATTTTCTGACGTTCCTGAGGGTATGATATGCGCCGGTTACATAGAAGGATTGAGAGATGCTTGCCAGGTAAATAATCAACGGTATAAATTTTTTTGCCATTTTTAATTTGCATGTTCTTTTATTTTTAATATAAAATTTTTTTTAGGGTGATTCTGGAGGTGGTTTAATTTGCGATGGAGTTTTAACCGGCATTGTTTCATGGGGAGAAGGATGTGCATTGCCTAATTACCCCGGAGTATATACAGAAGTTAGATACTATTATGGTTGGATTTCTGATTATCTTGGGTGGGACCTTGATGATGACAACGGAGTTGATGGGGTTAAATCTTCTCTGTGGACGACGCTTTTGTCGCTTTTAGTTATACGATTTATTAACAGTACGTAGAATAATTGATATAAAATAAAAATTTTTTAAATGATATAGCGATCAAAATTAACTCGAAAATAATTTTAAAAGTATTACAAGCGGTCACTTGCGATTATAAAAGACGTGTGATGTATTACGAAGTTTATCGATAAGCGGTTAAGACGTGAAAGACTTACTCTTTAATCGTAACATTATCGATCACTTAAGTATATTACGATATCGAAGTGATTTTATCTTTTGCGGTGTCGTCACCGTGAGACTATAACCTTATCTTCATTTAAGAGAATCAGAATAGAAGTTTGTACTTTTTTTTTATCGAAAATGTAAAAATTTTGATTATTCAAATCATTGATGAGTTTGACGAGCGAATGTAAAGTATGAAAATGAATAAAACCAAGATATAAATTGTACCCGAAAAATTGAGAAACAAGAGGGAAAAAAAAATAATATTATTTTTGAAACGAGGGAATAAAGGTTCACTATTTATCGCCGTAGATATACCATTACTGAATTTTCTGGCTCGAGCCAAAATCTCGGTTTATCGATGCAACAGTGATTACCTACGTTATTATTACCAGACTCAATTCCACTGTGGGAATACGAACGAAAGATATGCCGCTCTCTGTCCCCTCGGGCTATTTTACGGTAAACAACAAATAAAGATACGTCTACTCTCGTATCCTCGAAAATATTCTAGTTATACGTTACTCGGTCTCGTCCGCAATAATACTAATTGAGGTGGATACAAAAGTTCATAAAGATCGTTGGTTTTGATATTTTTGTGACAAGCTAGTAGATAAAATTAATCCGTTGGGAAAATTCATACGTGCGGTATGAGAATACCAACCCTTTTTCAAGTTTACCACACGACTAGGTACATAGGTATATAGGATGAACGGACGGCAACCCTTGAATAAAGATTATATTATAGCCGTGCAGTTTGAATGGAAATTAGTTAGCTACCCCGTTACATGTGATGGAGAAATAAAGCTGTAAAAATATGACTATTTAAATAAAACGATTTGGTAAAGCTTCTTTGTTCATTATCTGTCCTATCCGATATCCCAGTTTGTTGACCAAAAAAAAAAAAATTTCAATCATCAATGAAACGGTCTCGTAGCTTCGTAAATGAAATATTTTTTCTTCTTTCTATTTTGGGAATCTAATCGATGAGAATAAAAGCAGTAAACATATCGTCCAGCTCGGACATCGATCGATCTCGTATCTCATCTCGATTCGCTTCTGATGTTGAAAGTGAAAAAGTTTGACGTTAGGTAGTCAAGATATCAAGTTCTATATTATACCTACCTACTCCTCATTGCAGTTATACTACTTGGGGATCAGACAAATCGCACATTGCGATGTTACCGAGTAACTGACCGATCTCCATTACACCGAATTGCTTGTGTATGAAGTTTCCAAGAGGCTAAGGCAACTCACTATACCTTAAAGCCTTTGAGAATCTCTCTCTTGGTATCCCTCGTTCCCTTCAACATCCTCGGTTCACCCATTCCAGTTGGCCGTCGTCTTGCAGGCCAAGCAATTCACCACCCGCCGCCACGGACTTACAAGCTACACGCAGCCCTGAGACCTATGTATAGGTATATTAGATGGACCGGTGATATATTGGCTCTTCTAAATAATACATGACCTCGGTACAACCTGTACTGTCCAATACCAGTTGTTTAACATGGCGAAACGATGTTCGAGATTCGCTGTAGTTATTCTGCAGGACTGGTAACTGACGTCTTCAGGACATGAGAAATCAGAAATTTTCTTGTACCAACGCTTCAAAAGATTGTTGAATTTTTTTTTTTTTTTTTTTTTCTTTTTGGGTTCCTTTTTACTTGTGATACTCTATTTCGTGGTTTACTGTGGACGATCGTAGGTATATATATAATATATATGGGAGTGAATAAATCTCTCTGTGAGTTGTTTTTCACTTCGTTTCGAAAATATCAACGAGTCTGTAGTATATTTATATCCCAAGTGCCATAGGGAATCAAAGACTTGAAGTTTACTTGTTTACTAACCCTCGCATAATCAAGTGCCCCGAAACTTCTTTGATGAATCTTACACAGACTTGGGGAGTTATTTTTTTCATCTAAAGTTTACATGGCAATTATTAGCTTTCAACTTTGCGGCTTTTTAACTGATTATTTGAACACTGGAATCTAGCTGTAGGTGTATATACATAAATGTGAGGTAGAAAAAAAATTGTATAGTTATGGTGTAGTTGCCTGTAAAAATTTTCACCTTATGAGGAATTTAAAGAAAACAAGGGGTAGACGTGTGTACAATCATAGGGTGTAGTTTTTTTGTTTCTTGTTTTTCTTTTTTTAGTGAAAATCTTGAATCTTGAGACTAACTGCTAATTAAATTAATTGCAAAAAGCTGCATTTTCGTTTCTTTGGCTTTTTGGACTTCTGGGCTTCTGGGCGTTGCCTTAGCTTCGTTTACACGCTTACTCATTCATGACGGTACGATCAAAGGCACTCCCAGCTCACCGACCTGCCTAATTATGCAAAATTTAGATGTCGGCCGTATTTACGCAGCGAACCGTTTGCCACGATGAAGAAAAAAAAAAGAAAAGAAAAAGAAAAAAAAAAAGAAAAATTAATGAATAAAAAAAATTCATGGAATGACAAAGCATTCCGAGGGGTCAGGAATATCGTTTACACAACTAATCACTGCTCGCCTCAGATTCACTACGGGGTAATTAGCGCGTCTCTCAAGAAGACTCTTCGCTGCAGTAGGGATTTAATTCCCTCGTAGAATCATTCCTCTAGTAAAACGAGATTCAAACTTTTCTTACAATTAGTTTCATTAATTGAGTCGTTAGTTTGAAATAGAATTTTCTACAGAGGTAGATTCGCACTACGATTCGAATTCCATACGAAATTCCACTTTAATTCCCCATCTCGTTCATTCGACGATGCAGATCTTGCTGCAATTTAAACTGCAGCAAGCAAAAGAACAATGCATTCTCCTTGGAGAGATATTTTTTATTTTTTTGATATTTTCTGGTTATTTTTCATTTATTTATTTTTTTATTTATTTTTTGTTGTTGTTTTGTTTCGTTTCTATACAGGGAGAATTTTATCCCTTCGATTGACGAGGAGGCTATTTAATTATTCTAAGGGTGTGTGGAGTCATTCCGAAGCAGTGACCATTAAGTCATAACGTTAAAATAACGTTTCTCGTTACAACCCTGGTCCAAGCGTGAACCATAAACTCCTGTCCAGAGAATCCAGTATTCGGTCGCGCTACCGCCCCTCATAAAACAATCGTAAAAGTTCACTTTGGCCGTTCGAAAATCACTGTCATTCGTACCCAAGGGTAGTTTTTCCCTTCGTTTGAACCGCAGTACCGAATCGAAATCCACTCGTTTTTCGTTTTTCGTTTTTGTTTTTTTGTTCACCGTTATGGTCGGAGAAAATAAAAATACAATTACACATAAAACGAGCTCGGCCAAAAAAAAAAAAAATGAAAAAAAAATAAAAAAATCATATCCATAAATCATCGGTACGAATAAAGGCGAATTATCACATCGTATACTTCTACGCTATTTCATCAATTCCTAATCCCATTTCCAATTTTTAACGACACCGAATTTGTGAAAAATAAAAAATAAAAAAAAAACGGAAGAAATGTACGAGAGTATTCCCGCGATATGGTAGAGATAAAAATACTTTTTAAAGTTAAGGACTAAAGCCAATCGTGGCTAATTTCAAAACGACAATATTTATCTGGCTTACAGATAAAATGGTCGGAGGTACCCACGGTGATTTCATCACATTGCCACACACGGGGTAATTGCCACCCTAAAATGTACATCGAAGTCCCATGGTGGAGGTGGCTCAGGCTCACAGTCATCCAAGGTATAGGATTAACTCTGTGAATGTAGCGGAGATTCGGAGCGTGGTCATCTACGGTTGCCTACACGCAAACCGTTACGTGTTTTTAATGTTGCTATATTTACGACCGCCATTAAAATCCAAGCCAATCGGAGGTACTGAGCTGATTGGAGCGAGTAGGGTTGTGTTTGCTCAGGGGTGTTACGGGGGTGTCGAGGGACCCCAGGGGTGTTGGCTAACGCATCACATCTGGGATTAGAGTGAAAATTATAAAGCCGAGTTGCGGACGTTTTTTAAATTTTTGATTAATAGAAGGATCATCGATGCCCGCCAAAAATGTATTGATTTATTTTTTATTTTCCTCTCTTGTTTCTCAGGCTCGGTATTAATTTAATTAATTTGAATTCTTGATACTCTGAACTTTCGATATTTCAAAGTTATCCAAAACTACGCTGCTGCACACCTTTGAGCAAAGATTCCACGCCGTTATCCTTCATCGCGTGTGTCCTACCGAGGCTTAAATCAGACAATTAACCGCAGTGGACACTCCCTGGGAAGATAGGGGCTCGGACGGGGTTGTTATGTGATCGTTTTATAGCGTATTTAAACCTTCAGAGGGACGAGCTAGCGGTAGAAGGGAACTCCTGGACTTAATGGCAGAGTTCTGTTTTAATGGCTGTTCGAGTTGGTTCACGATACGGCACTCAGATGCGGCCAGAAACTAAGCCGTAACCTTCGTAATCACGACTGTCCTGTGAGAATGAGTGCAAACTCTATTGTCACGTTTCGCATCAGTGCCTTGCCTTGCAAATAATTCACCCCATTTTGAAAGCTTTTGACTTTATGAATGCTGACAAAGTTCAATGAAGTATTTACGATCCTGGAAGAATCGGGTCGATTAATATCGATACCTACTCTGCGAATGGTGCAGAAAAAAAAAAAAAAAAAAAAAAAGATCAGGGTAGGGTATACACATAACGATACCCGGGCGTTAATACTTACCGAAAGTGTCACCTGTGGTAAATTTTTTCGGGAACAGCCAGGAAAAAGCTCCGGAATTTTAGGGGTAACCGTTTCGCAAGGGTCGCGAGGTCGTTATCGATAAAAAAGTCGAAAGTTTAACCGGACTATGAACCTCAAACCGCCATAAAATATCTGTAAACACACCCCCACGTCAAATCGTATACCCCTTGCACGTTACCCGTTCCATTTTTAAACCCCCTTCGGCACCTCCTCTTCCCCAGGGTTTGGAACATCAACCCTTTGGGCTGGGCCTCTAGCAGGCCCAAAGGGTTGGGCGAATTGCCAAAGGCTGGACATCCCATTACCTTGCTAAGCGCTTCACCCAATAAGGGAGCGTAACATTTTATATCCCTGTACGTGTTGTTGGACTAATACTAGCGCAATCCTCATTACCATAAACGTAACTCTCTCTCGGTCCTACGTTCCGTATCAAATTTTGGACCGTGGCCAAAACTCTGTGGCAAGAATTTAGGCCCGTGGGGGAGAGATTCTGGGCTTCTCTTCTTCGGAGAACGTGAGGAATTATTTTAGTGTTTAGCTGTGTTAACAATTTCAACGACGTTAACTAAATCGATCGTGAGCTGCCTTGCCAACTTCAATGTGAAGTCCATAAGGTAATCAATGGAATACGTGAGAGACATTTTCTAGTCCAATATCCAACCCGATAGATATTCCTCAAGTTCTGATCTGTACCTACAGCCACTTCCAAGTCTAGTCAAAAGAAGATAATATTTTGTTCTTTATTCAAATAGGTAAAGAAAAAGGTAATAAAGCTGAGTAAGAATTGGGTAGAAAAGTTTCAAAAATATTGTAAGGAATTCCCCTCTGAGGTGGAGATTTTTATTGGCACTCTTTGCTCATTATTGAATAATTAACTAACCACGACTCGATTAATTCATGGGAATTTCTTTCATCAATATATTTGTACACAAAGTTCTATACTTTACCGCACTAAGCCGGGCCCTATTCCTTTTCTCGAGGCAAAAAAAAAAAAAATTAAAAAAAATAAAAAAAAGGTAAACTTTTAATTTATTTAAAACCTCTAAAACCTGCTGCAGAATCTCACCCTCACGGTAACTCCGCGTTAACCTCTAATGAATTTTTATTCAATCCGGGAATTAAAAAGAACGTGAATAGAGCGTTGATATTGGAGGTTGTACCCCAGCCAAAAGAAGTACTGGATTAAATTGATTAATTTCAGGCGAGAGGGAAGCCTGATTATGTATCGAGGAGGTTATGAGGATCTTGTAGCAACCCTCAAGGGAGAACTTTGGTTTTATGGATTACCTTTCCCTGATGGAAGCGTGTTTGCGATTTAAGAAAAGAAGAAAGAAATTCCTAAAGAGAAAAAAGAGAGAGAGAGAGAGAGAGAGAGAGAGAGAGAGAGAGAGAGAGAGAGAGAGAGAGAGAGAGAGAGAAGAAAAAACAAACTAAGATACAAAAATTTGTGCCATTTTTTTTATTTGTTTTTTATTTTACCTTTTTTTTTTCAAACCTCTCGCATATACTATTTTCGTACAATGCACATAACGTGGCTATTTATTTTTATTACTTCATTTTTTATTATTACCACAGCTGTCTCAGTATTTCGTTTAAGATCAAAGCTCGCGTTACATATCGCACTTTCATCTGTTTGACGCCATGAAGAAAAACCTCTACCAAGCTAACCTGCAACCATCAGGACGTCGCCAAACGACCATCTGTTTTTTACTTTCAAAAAAGCTTTGGTGATGTACGAATATTAATGGTTTCCCAGGTCATATGCGCCTTATTCTTCATCGTCGAGTTACTATGTAGAGCATATCTGCGTTTTCCATAACCTTCTCTCAGTATAACCTCGGATACTGTTCTTAATTATTTTCACCATTGAGGTTGCCAAATGCACGCAAAAAAAAATAAAAAAATAAAAAAATTGAATCAAGTTTCTCCACTTATTTGATAAGAAAAATCACTTCCTCTCAACGCACGGACTTTTTCAATATACCATATCTGCAGGGTGAACCTTCACTACGACCATCATCCTTTTTTACCTCATACCATTCCTGGTGAAGTCCGCACGCAAGCACACTAAATGAACAGCCAGGCAGGCGAGCGTCCCACCTTTGCTTTCTGAGTGCCCTACAGGAACTGGGATTGAAAATAGCCCCCCTTTTCAGTAGACGAGATGAAAGACAGGCATTAAAACACGTCTCGGCGGCACTTTTTCATTTAGGTATATAGGTATATATATATACCTATATATATATATATATATATATATATATATATATATATATATATATATATATATATACCCTACTCGGATCGAAAACTTTTACTGGGTCTCGGCATAAGCTAACCAGCTGGTTAATTAATGAAATGTAAACCGTATTCCAGTGTTTATTGAATGGTTTTAAAAGTTTTCATGCGGTGAGTGTTTTGCATTCAGAAAAGCTTCTTTAAAGTTTACGGTTATTTGCATGTTTATTTATCGTCAAGGATGTGAAATATTTTCTGCATGTATATATATATACTAGGGTGGTTCTTAATTTTGTCATATTCAAATTTTAATGCTCCCATGAGACAAAGTCTCGCCAAACATATAAAAAAAATTTAACTGAAACTCCAGGTCCCTACCTCGATTTCAAGTGCTGTTCCAAAGTCAAAGAATTTTCCCATTTTAGTAACACACGATTTTTGCCACTTCGTGAATTTTTGTTTTTGTCCTCTGAAACTTGCACATTTCTTAACTTTGGTAGTGGATATTTCATGAATGTCTGGGGCTTCGGATACATTTTTTTTTGTATGTAGGATTCGAAGACATTTTAGCCCATGGGAGCATTAAAATTCGAATATAACAAATTTGAGGACTATCCTGATATATATGATATATAATATCATAAATAATTGGTATATTTAAGTTTGTGATAGCACAAGTTCAAGTCTTCTGACTTTAGCCAGTCCCTGAAGAGCGTGTGATTAAAAGATGTTGGTAGATGAGAGGAGAGTTTCTTTGAACTGTCGTTCCTTGTCTGCTTTTAACTTCTGATTCAAATGACCTTTGTGAGGTTACTTTCAGTAAGAGTTTGCCTCGAATCATGGTACCGTGAATAAAAAAAATTCTGACTAACATGAAACGAGTCTACCTGCTGCATACTAGTAGAGTAGGTGGGTGTATATATGTACATACATATATATACATTCTATGTGTGTATATCTGTCGAGAAGAATTTCATCACATTTGTCTGAACTCTGAGACAGTGCAGATTCTGCAATTCCTCTGCAATTTCGTCGGTTAGTTCTTTTATTTTTCATTTTTATTTTTATATACCGAAGAGAAAAACACTCCCAGCTTTTGTCCCATTATCAATCAGTACCACAGTAGCTAGGCACCATAGAAAACCCCGGCATTCAACCAAACCAACTGTACCACTCTCGCTCGAGCTAGTAACTACGTATTTTTGTCCTTAGTCGTCTAATGAGAGTCCGGAGACGCACCAGTAAGAACTATGATATTTTTTCGTTATACCTATACCTATTCAACTTGGAGTTTTCCCCGACTACTTACCTCTGCTCTTTTGCTCTATCCTACAATTAGACGAAAAGTAGAATGGACAAAGGGTGAAATGTACAGTGTCCTTTTTGGTGTTAGAAACTGCAGTCTGGTTACAAAAGCAGAGACGTCCATTTCGGCTCATGTAAGAAGCAAAAAATAAAAAATAAAAAACTACCAGAGAAGTGGAGGTACATGTGGAAGGCGAGATCTCTGACAGCTCAGAATTGAGACAGTGTTGGCGACGAGGTAGAAAAGTTATATGGCATCACGTGAAATGTTTTGTCGCCCAAGGGCTGGTCGTTGTTGAGTGTTTTGTGATCCGCGATGGATGGCAAAAGTTTCAGTTTCTTTTTTAGTTTTATTATACTTTTTACCTTTTGCTTTTTACTTCGTTTCACCACTGCAACTCGAGCTCTGGGAATATGCTTTACAATAACAGTAAAAACGTGTCCAACGATGGAAAACACATTCAATGAGAATTACGTTCAGTGACATTTCATCTTTACCTGATTCAGATTCTCAATAATTTCTCAAACCTTATTCCAAGTCCTTATTCAATCCCCGAGGAATAGAGCTTGACTCGATCTGACAGCTTGATCAATTTTCGCGGCAATAAACGTCGTAACTTTTGAAACCATTACGATCTCAGCAAAAACCATTTAATGTCCCCGTGACGGTATCTAGTTTTTTCCTAAATTGTTCAGTCCCGATATTAATCGCCGATAGGAATGATCTTCGCGATAGTATCGCAGGTTAAAAGAAAAAAAAAAAAACTTTCTATTTATTGATTAACCAACTTGGTAAGCCATTAGACACTTCGAAGTTCATTAATAACGATTAGGATAGGTCAATGCGCACTCAATCCATTTAACTCTTTCTTGTCCCGTTTGCAATTACTTATATAGAAGTCTTGAGCGTTTCTTCACCCTAGTGGGCGTCCTGTGGGCGTCTAAAGCCATCTCTTAAAGTCGTATATGTATATGAAAAAAACGCAGGTCGTCAAGCTGTCGGCATTTACGCTGTTCAAATTTCGGCTATTTATCAATTCACTTTAGCATACAATGTTAAAAAAATTGCGATACATATCCAACTGAGTGCAGCTTTAGAAAATCGGTGGACATTTTCACTCCGTATAACGTTTATGAACATACAGGTACTTTGTCCATCTATTTCGTCGGATTTAAATCCGCAAACCAACGGGGTTACGTTACATACCTACATGTATAAAAGTTTTGAAATAAAGTAAATTATAAGGGGGGTAAAGTTCGTAATTTAATTAATTCCTCGATCAAAAAAATCCCGACTCATTATCGCTGGTGAATTGTGTGTTGGCACAGTAGTTAAAGAACAAATTAAGTCTGCAAGGCTAATGCTGGCAGTTGAATTCCATTTTCTCAAGAACCTTGGGGAGTCCAAAGTGTCACTTTCCTTTGATACTTTTAATTCGATTGAAAACTATCCGGTCGAATCTTTTTATTTTTATTTTTTGTTCTGTTCTTTTATTTTACGTACTTCAGAAAAGCACACACTTTCGAACGTAATCAATCGTCGGGAGTTCTACGTTCTTTAGCTGCTTTCTTTTCCTTTTTCGTTTTCATTTCGTTTCGTTTCGTTTCGTTTCACTCTTCACCGTCAAATCAATTCAGTTTCGCTGATTAACGTAGTCGTCGTCTGACTCTCTCATTCCATTTTCATTATATATCTGTATATATACTCTTTCTCGAACTGTTTCCCTCCTCCTCCTTCTCCTCTTCTTCTTCTTCTTCTTCTTCTTCTTCTTTCTCTCCCTTACTTTGAGCTACGTGCCACACCGTACCAAACGGAATTTGTTATTCAGCTCAACAATGGCTGGAAACTTTGTTACCAAACTCTCAAACTGGCCCTGACTGATTCATAATGCCAACCGATTAGCATTCAACTATTATTTGTCGCTAACTACTCTTCAACTCTATATGCACAAGCGGTTACCGTTAACGTAATTAATATCGCTTGCATATTTATATACCCTGTACATTAAATTACCTTTACAATTTTTTCACCATTCGATCAAATATACTCGAAATAATTTTCAATATATAGATATTTATTTCTACAGATTTCTATACACATATATCTACCTATACTTCTTCTTATATCGTTTGTCAAGAATTGTTTTCAGACTGCAGTACCGATCGCTTACTAAAGTATAACTCGCGAATATGTATATTGATTTCATGTCGTAGGTATAATGTAACCTATACATTGTACCTACGTATGCAATCGTTGTCGTTAACCGTGTCTGGAATAATTTTTCATTGTTTTTTCACGCCTATATTTCATTAATATTAACGAGGTGCATGTTTGGAATGAATTATCATTTCGCGGTAGTAATATAAACACGTTCGCATATATATATATATATATATATATATATATATATATATATATATATATATATATATATATATATATATATATATATATATATACCATATACTAGCATCATAAATGCTGCATTGGTGTTTGCACAATTTTATACAATTTTCAGTTTTAATTTTTTGTATAAATAGTCTCGGTAAATGAAAAAACAAAAAAAAAAAAAACTATTCCGCAATTACTCCATGATGCGCGCTTTTAAAATTCATTAAATAAATTAATTGCCGCTGATAAATTACTCTGTGAAATCATCAGCGCAGTTTTTTGTCGTCAAATAAAGCATTCGCCAAAAACCGTTCCCGAGTTTGATAACAAAAAAAAAAAAAAAAACAAATCAAAAAAAAAAAAAATGATGCATGTATTCCGAGTCTGAAATGGTTGTTAAATATCCCAACAACCGAGGTGCAGGTTTACTTTTAAAAATTGACCACACCTTGAGGTAGTCTGCTCTTTGAAAGTCTCCCTTTCCTCTATGTACGAGGACGTGGGTGTGAGTGATAGACGCCTTGGGCTCACGCTACTCCATGCTTAAATTTTCGCTACAGTCCAGCGATTGCAAAGAAATTGATGTTATACCACGTTAGGTATGTATGTATGAATTGTATGGATTGTGGCCAGTGGGTGAGGAGTGGATCTCGTTAAATCATGAAATTAAGTTAACAAGTTAGGCCATAAAAACTAAAATGACTCAGTAATTACCGTTAATTTTCGGTCTGTACACCCTTCCGTCAATTATTATCAGTTAAATTTTAGTCACGCGATCGATCCCTGTCCCCCCCCCCCCCCCCAAAAAAAAAAAACTTTATTTAATTGTAAGAGGGAGCGAAAAGCGAGCCTATTTCATTTTTAACCTAAATTAATATTTTTGGAAAAGCTATTTTCTTTTTTTATTTTGGAAAAGTATACGAGATACTCTCCGTGTAATTATTGTCCGAGTTAGTTAAGGGTAAATCCTTATCAAGCTCAGTTATCATACGAATGCGCTACTAAACGGGGGCTAATCTTGGCCACACCCTCGTCAAATGTATGTATATATATATATATACCTACATAGTTCCATAAAAATAATAAAAACAAACAATCTCGGAAATGCGACAATTCCGATTCATATTCTCTGGGGTAATTAATGCAAATGCCAGAAACCCGTAGTTCCGGGTTGTGTCGTTAGACTTATACGTCCAGAGGCCCTGTAGGTACTGCGTGTGTCACGTTACAAATTGCCACTACAGTAAGTCATTTACATAACCGGCAACTACTTCGCAAACGGGAAAACAACCATACCATCAGACAAAGGAAAGGGGGATGGATATCATAGGCGACACAGACATTGAAAGATTTTTTTGTACGTCCTTCAAGAAAAATAAAATAGTTCCGTCATTTTGTACAGTGGTCAAAAAATTTGCCTAAGGTCCGATGAATTCTTGGACAAAAAAATGAAAAAATTAATATAAAAACTTTATTTCCACGAGTTTTGTCTCGGTTATTTTGGTTGACAGAGATTCGTTCTTCATCCCTTGGAGAAAGAAAAAAAAAAAACGTATTGAAAAATTAGACCTAAAGGTACGGGCTTTATGGAGCCCCAGATAACGGAGGGCTTAGTTTGCTAAAGCAATAGATTGCTTCTTTGTTAAGTACTGCGAATAGGCTCGACGATATGCAAACGACAAAGGTCTCTGAGATCTCCCCTTGCCTGATCGAATTTGCGGACATCTGATCAAATTCGGTTGCCAAATAGATCATATGCCTCAAAGCCCTCTGCCGTTCGATCCGAACCAGCCCTTCGTAAGGGGTGGACAAACGAAGTTATCCAAAAATGGGATTCGGGCTTCTATAGTATTTAAATTTTTGGATTTTATTTTTTTTCTCTCTTGTTTGTGTCAATATTTTATATTCGGAAAACGCATATATACATCGGTACAGGCCAGTGACATAATGCGTAGATATTACGCTGATGGTAGAATATTTACAATTTTATATATGTACTTTATGATATTCTTCGAAGTATATCGATTTCACGTGCATAGGTAATACCGTTGTTTGTATCTTTTCTGTCTAGACGTCAGCTTTGAGCTGTTTTCAAAACAAACGGATCAGCCCAGGGATTTTTTCGCTTATTTTTCACCCCCGTAAACCGTAGGTAGGTACTGCGATCAGGAGTATTGAATAACTCGTTTAGCAATTATTAAATATCTGCAAAATGTCACGTTTTGAATTCCAGTATTATGAAAAGGTATTTCAAGCGCCACTCAC
Source organism: Macrophya annulata (assembly GCA_963924015.1). Taxonomy (NCBI): domain Eukaryota; kingdom Metazoa; phylum Arthropoda; class Insecta; order Hymenoptera; family Tenthredinidae; genus Macrophya; species Macrophya annulata. The sequence continues at coordinate 14,202,022 of OZ001263.1, read as the reverse complement.
ACTCATTGGCTCAAAGCGGTGCCTATATAATCTAAAAAGCTCGGATTTTTTTTTTTTTTTGACAAACGATTCGATGGTAAAATTATTAAAAAAATCAAAAAATCAAAAAATCAGTTCAGTATTCGGTGGGTTAAAAAATCGACGAAATTCAACTGCAATTGTCCTCTTTTCAAATTTATTTATAATTTCCGCTCAACTTGACAAGAGTCAAATTTTTACCGGTACAAAAGGTACCAAGTGAAGTTTAGTTGTTATCTAATTCTATATGTCAGTGGTGCAGCCCATAAGCGTCACGGCGCCAAAGAGTCTCGAGGAGATCGTCGCGACGAAGCGTGACGTTGCTGAGCTACCGTCATCCCTCTTCCCTTTTCTATTCTCTCATCTCTGATCTCTTCAATCCAAAACCTCAGGGACGACCCCGAGAAGATAAGATTGGTGTGCAAAATTGCGAGACAACCCCAAAAGATCGCGTCTATAAGATAGTTGCATTTTGTATTATCGGGGTAGGTACAGTTCGTCTGCAAATTTTTATTTAAAAATTTTTTTTATTTCTAATTTCAAGTTGCTTTAGATAGAAATTTATATATGAATTATTTTTTCCGTTCAATTCAACGTTGGTCGATTTTTTTTTTTGGTTTTTGTTTTTTAAAATATATCTGTGTTGAGACTGAGGAACGGATTTCCTTTGTCCCGGTTTTTGCGTTTCCACAACTGTAGACAAAAGTAGGGGAAAAAAATTCAAATTACACAAAGGGATTTTTTATTTTTATTTTTTCGGGGTGAAGTTCTACAACTAAAAGAAAACATTTTCATTAAAATCTGCGGCTGGACGTAGACTGTATGTTTACTTGGCGATCTTTTGACGTAGCAGTTTTTTTTTTTTTTTTTTTTTTTGCGTTCTTTATACATTTTTTTTTTTACTTTGTCTTTTTACTAACCCAAAAAATTTATAATGAAACATTGAAATGCGTAATATTTTGCTTAGCGAGATGAATAATCGAGGAAGATATTTGCTCGTTGAATTGAAAATTTGATTAAAATCAAAAATAATAAAAAAAAAAAAAAAATAAAAAATAAAAATGAACTGAAATGAAAAATGCAAAAAGTAAAAAAATATTTCTTCCACCTTTGTAGTACAATTTTTTGACGTCACAGGTCGCGGGGTGCGTATAGCCAGATCACGGCAGGTTTTTGAACGAATCATTGCGAATTCTGATTCGTTGAACACGCGGCGGGTTCGCCGGAGCAATTGGTACAAAAGCTCGAGCTGAAATTTCAAGGGTGCATCGCTCCGGAGGTAATCATCAAACAGTTTAATTCGCCCGCAATAATTCGAGGCATTCGTTTCATGCTCTTGTGCTTCGTAGCACATTCGTAATAAATAAATAAATAAATAAATAAATAAATAAATGAATGTATGAATAAATAATATCAACGTGTATCAATACAAGATAGAAAAAATAAAAAAAATTTGAGCAACAAAGAAAACTACCCTCTCAAAAAAAAGAAGAAATTTTGAACATAAGTATAGAAGAATTTAATATCCCTTATCCCCAAGAGCTCGAATTAATTCAGGTGGCGTTATTATAACGGGATGAATAAACGCCCGGAGATAATTTATTACGTCGTTTGATGGAAAAATAATTTGAAGGACTTGGTACGGTGGGTATACCTACCCTATATATATCGTTAGAGTGAGTGGGTACCTTTACCGAAATAGAGTTTGGTGTACATTGGTTAAAGTTAGTGGAGTAATTTGGAGCGCGTTTCGGTCCCTGTTCCAATTCAGGATTTGGCACAGTATGAGGTTAAAATTCTCAGGTCAAGTTTTTTACATTTTGGATAGCAGCGTGCTAAAATGGCTGTTGCATGAGGAGTGCCACCCCTTCGACGCGTCTGCGATAGCCATGCCAAAGCCTAGAGCCTCGAACCTCGAACAAAGAATCGTATTTTTAACCTTTTACTGCATAACCATGTGTGCGTGGAGTTTCGTATACCTACCATGTACCCACCTCGTACCACAGATGTTACGAAACCCCTTAACAAATTTTATGTTGTGACATTAAAGAGAAATACGGCCAGTTTTAAGAGTTCCTGGCTCCAGCTAACGCTCCTGAATATTATGCCTTTTTCACGTTACGCGTTACCTACGCTGGGGTTAATCTTTCTTTTATCATACTAGCTCACTCACTCACTCACACGTACACTTTCAACTTTTACGATTTTTTCATACTTAGAAATGAAAAATTGAAAATTGAAAAAATTGAAAATTTCAGAATCTTCTAGATATTTTGTTTCTTTCAGAATTTTTATTGCAATTTATTATATCAGATGATAAACCAATTACACAATCGTCTTAGGATCTTTGAGTGTAAATCTTGGAATAATTGAATCGAATTTATTATTTTTTCAACTAATTACAGTTCGTGCAGATGAAATACTGTCATAAAGCAGAGTTAACTGTGTTACATGATTCGTTTATTGGTTATGTACAAAATATCGTAGTGTGTGTTTTTCAGACCGTATAACACCTTACGTTAGAATTCCATAACGCGATGGTATCGCACGGCGTTATTTTCCCCTGTATGGTGTACGTTCACTTGTATATGTGCTTGTAGACTCATGGTACAAATCTAATTTTGCAATAATTGCAATTAGTTTAAAAACAACAAACCCTTTGTTGCTATGGCCGCACATCGGCCACTTTACCCTGCAGTGCTGCTTTCGTACGTATTGTATGTTGGCCACGTTGGTATAAGGTACCTTAAGTTCCCTCCGAGTAAACTAATTACGAACGAAATGACGGAGACGTGCTTCAAACTCTTGTGCATGCCTTGCCTTTGTCCCGTCCGTTTCTCGTTCCCGAACACGAGCCGTTCATTTTTCATACCCTTGCTTCTTTTATGTGTTTCCTGCATCTTCAAACCGTCTAATAAAGTCTTCAAGTTACCGAAGTTACACAATAATTTTCTTATACGTAGACGTTTTTTTTTTTTTTTTTCAAATTTTTTTTGTATTTTTTTTACAATTTTTCAAGACCCTGCAGGAATAATTCGTGAGCGTTGTGCTCGGAGAAACGTGTTCGTTTAAAAAATTTACACAAACCGCATAAGATTTGAGTATATTTTTGGTTCTTTTGACTTGCGGCGTTTTTTTCAGATGAGGAAAGAATAAAAAAAAATAAATAAAAACAAAAAATCTTCCAAGGCCGTATATAACCGAGCTTCAAGGCTTTCTTTCTTTTTTACCTTCTTTCTTACTTTCTTTATTTCTTTCATGCACCCGTCCAAAGTATTCTGTAAGAAGTTCCTCAGGAGTTGGCTGAGAGGACCCTAAAGTCTAAAGAATAAGGGGACAACGAAAGAAAACCATTGATCCATAGAAACGTTGAGCCGCTAGTTTCTCCACCAACCGGTCATCCCCAATAAATATAAGAATTACGTGTGTTGTTCGAATGGTAAATGTAAATATTTGCGAGTGGTTTGGTAAAGTAAGGCTAATTCTGAAATACTGGAACCAATTCTTGAGAAACAAATCCACGGTTGACTTCCAATTCTCAATTCCAACCAGCCAGGAGATAGAAGTAGGGGATGTTTTGTCGGACGTAATATATATTTCTAGATCAGTATCTAAATGATCCTGGACCCTCGGTTAACTTCCTGATAATTAGAGCCAATATGCCGCTCTGACTAAATGCTTTTATCTTTTATTGCCCGGATATTTTTTATCTCTACATTTTTATCCTTTCTTTTTTTTCTTTTTTTTTTTTTTTTGTTCGTTTCTTTTTTGCGCAATTATACAGCTGCGATAATTACACGTGATTTGTTACACTTTGTAGATAGTAGGTATAAACGAGTGCACTTTCCATTTACAGAAAAATTTACCTTTTACTTTAATTTTAATGGAATATACTAGCCAAAAACTAAAATATCTACTAATTGCTCATAAATAAATGAAATACTATATACATTATGTGACAAAACTAACCCCGTTAAGTGCATGGATTTTTTACGATGTAGAAAAGTGATACGTTTTTAGAATAGCTAACGACTTGCCACCCCACTCAAGTATAAACAGGTGGGGGATGGAGTCTGGAGAAGAAGTAAAAAAAGAAAGAATATATATATATATATTTTTTTTTATACAGTATAAATTATCCTTTGTTTATTCTACAATAAGTGCTGGAGGTAGGTATGCATGTAGATATTTTAAGACCCAAGTCTTCCGTTGGGGGTTTGGCGAAACTGGGAATATCCAGGGTGTTTTGGTGCAGGGTTGAGAGAATGGGCAAGGTATCAAACGCCGTTGCATCCAGCACTAACACCAACACCAACAGTAGCATCTTGTTGTGTGGGTGGCGTTATTTACACGGCTAGAAGCGAAGAGGTAATTGCCACCCCAGAGTACCACCCTTACTACGCGACTCATAATACCGTTATTTTTATTAAGTTTTTCTACCCTGGTAAAGTAACTCATATTCTTGGAGAACGTCTGCCCCGTTGGGAATGACAAACTGCTCTTATATACGGGGTAAAAAAAAAAATAAAAATAAAAATAAAATAATGCGATTTTTATACACCATGATATGTATAGGTACGTACGTAATTTGCATAGACATTTTTAATTGTTTTATGGCACCTAAGGCTACGTCTTTTGCCAACACCATATCCTTAGAAGCTCGATTCTTCACATTTTAGGTTACAATTTTGAAAAATGAGGGAATAATTTATTGGGAGTAATTCTTAATTTTTTAGGAAATGAAAAATAAAAAAACAGAATACTAAATGCATCTTATTTGAATGAATATTTTTTTTTCAAGGGATAATGAAAAAACAAAAAAACTTTTCCTTCTTATTTTTTGTTTAAATTCTTCTCTTTTTTTTTTTTTTCTTTTTTTTTTTTATTCTCTCATTCGCTTGCATATTTTCAAGCTAAATGGAGTGGAAAACGGTCTCAAGGACTTTCAATTGTTTCACTCGTTTACTCCAGCTGAGCTGCATACATTGAGTAGAAAATAATGAGCTCTTTCAATTTATATGAATTGTACGGATTCAACAGCTCCGCGTTGGGGTAGGTTTAGTGAGAATGACGTTACGCAACACGTGGGATAATTTTATAATGAACAAAACAGTATTACAGTTTAATAACAACAAGTGAAATAAGTAGAAAAAAAATAAGTACATACCTTCATTATAACAACTCGGAAACTTTTTTTTTTTCGTATATTCATTTACGGCTTTGTGATTTTTTCTGTTGCAGGGCGGATTGAAGTTCAGAATAATATAATTCCAAAAGATCGGAATGCAGATAACTAAAAACTCGAAAAGTTTGAAATTCCGAAAGCTCAAGAATCCGAAAATTTAATTTCGTGAATCTCAAGTTTTGGAGTTTCGGACTTTCGGCTCTTCTTTAGCCTTTGGAATGATTTTGAACCCTCTGTGTTATTTGAATAAAAGTTTTTTAAATCGACAATGCAGACTTTCGGGGCAATACTATTTCAAAAAACTGTATAATTTGGTAATATTAAAACCCAAAATTTTTACCGTTTGGAACGTTTCAAATTTGGAATCTAAACCCTTCTCTTTCCACAATTATTGAACAAAATGGATAAAAGAGAATTTTTTCGTTCTTTTGTTTTTATCACAGTAATTCGAAAAGAGGGATCCACGTTTTTAAATGTATTTTCGGCTATTTACTACAAAGTACATCGAATTATCAGCCTTCATAGAGAAAACGTGGTTACAGGGTAGGTACGGGGCAACTCGAGCAAACTACATTCCCGTTTTATTGTCATCGTATAGGTGTGTAATAGAACGCCGGGAAGCAGCCACCGTGAAATAGAGGCCCTCGAACGTAGATTTTCTCGTTGTGGTGGAAAGAGGTTGAATTCACGATCAGTCTTTGTTGTTACGAGTGTAGAGGGTGGTTGTGGTGGTGGCGGACGGGTGAAACGCATCGTTTCACTCAGGGATAAATTATTCAATTTCTAAACGAGTTTTTTCCATTTTCCGTTATTTTTTTTTTCTCTTTTTATTTTTGTTTTTTTGTTTTTATTTTCAGTTTTTGGTTTTTTCCTCCTCATATATACCGCAGAGCTAGTCACTCTTATATATTTTATATATTCTAAAAAAATTTCAGATATTTCTCTGCACTCGCGTAATTGAAACGCGTTTCGTTTTTCTTTCGTCTACCGTGAAATTTGTTTGTAGAAACGTCGGGCGAATTTCAAATCCACTGAACAGAAACCCGCAATGCCTTTGTGTTAAATATGTTTCACCAAAATTCGTACAAATTATTATTATTATTATTATTATCATCATTATTATCATCTCATATACATAGTTCGGCCTGTTATATTCTGTAGTAACGAGTTCATTCCCAGACTACCCTTTGTTCATATAATTTTGGTACTTTGAGCAATGAGCGAAGAAAAACGATAAAAAAAAAAAAGGTTTCTTGAGTCTGGCGTTGAAAATGGCGTTTTGTCTTTTATTCATAAAATTGGTTAACTTTGCTTTTCTTATTTTCTTATTCTTTTACTTTTGAGTATATTTAAATAGCTGAAAATTTATCGCTTCTTGTAAAAAAATCGAATAAAATATCTGCACCCAGCTTAGAGATTGAAATTATCGTAATTTGAAAAGCAAGGCATTTACTGCAGAGTGAAATTAAACGAGTGAATTAGTTTTTATGAAAATCCTTGAGGGGGGAAAAAATTAAGTGCCATTGCAGGTTCAAGAATCCACGAGATTTTATTAAGCATATAGCGCTCTCAATTCTATTCCACATAAATAATGATAATTGAATTATATCGGACAGACTTTTTTATACTGACCAATTTTTCTCTTCGCGGATTTAAACCCCTTCGGAATCCCTCAAAATTATATACTGTCAATTTTGACGAACTGAAAGATCATTTCTATCGCTTAGAATTTTTTTTCGCCAATTTTTAAGCATCTTAAAATAATAATTGTACTCGTTTTATTTTTTCAAAGGGCCCCAGAAGTCCAATTCAAACATCATAAGAAGCAATTTTGAATATGCCATACTTCATGTGAGAAGTGGAGTAAATAACGGCTAAGGTAGGTATAACAAAATTGTAATGCAGTCTGAGCAGTCATATTAATTAAAGTGAAAGTTTTTTAATTCAACTCTCGCGTATAGTGGGACCGGGGTGGTCTCAGTCCATGAATAATAAATAAGCACCGAACGAACTTTATTATAAATGTCATATTCAGACGTGCTGAATATTTTCTCGTTGCAGACAACCAGAGGAACAAAGGAAAGCCTCGTATTTCCATCTTTTGTGAAAAGGTAATTAATAATATCTGCATCACAGACTATAAAATTATATATTATATACATACAATATACATATGTGTTTGTTTTAATTAATCTTCTCATTTAAAATTTCAATTTACCCACATCTCTTATCAGCAGCATAATATGGTATAGAAAATTTTCTTTCAACATATTCACATCACTTTTATATATCCATCGATATACAATATTGAATTGGAAATTTTCAATACATCGAGATAAATTTATTTCAGACCATATTGCAGAGGTTTAAAGTACTGACAAATCCTCCCTTACAAATCTCTTACAATTTTTCCTACTGTCATATTTTTATCTTCGTGAACGAACACCGTCCCAATCGACTCGAGAATCGCGTAAATCATGTGGCATTCTCTTAAAGAAACATAAAATTTATTTTTAAGAAAATTTTACCTTACTTTTTTTGTTCCTTCGTCTTTTATGGCGAATAAAAAAAAAAAAAAAAAAATACAAATCTGGAAGAATATCAGGTTTTCAGGCGAGAAATTCTGTGGGAAGTATATGTATACCTACTATCTCGAGTTGAACGCTTCTTGCAAGATCTTCAAGAATTAAATCGAACAATAAGAAAGAGCATCGCCTCGAGGCATAGTCTGAAAGCTTCGTGAGCACTGCGGTTTTCTACCCCTTGGGTTAAATTCTTTAATAATTCACTCGGAATTCAGTTGGGAAAAATTGACAGTCAAACTAAAAAATCTTGTAAGGTGAAAGCTCAAGATGTGAAAGAAAAATGCGAATTTGATAGAGAGACGATCTGACGATCTTTATAGAAGTTAATTAAAATCAAATAATTTCTAATATCATCACATCTTATTCTTATACCCTTATAAAATTCGGGGGATGAAACCGAGTACTGGAAATATATATACAAGAAGTTAAGAACTTGTATACTTTCAAGATACCGAATTCTTTGCGCTCGTAGACCTTTCCGGCTCGCAGAACATGGCTTGAATTAATCAGGAGTTTCGTCTCTCAAAAAGCTTGCAGTAGGGTGTAATGAAATAGTCCTTGCGGACAATGGGAAGAGAACTCCATTGTCTACCGCGAATTCATTAGACAATCTTTGCACGAATGGCATAGCTGAGACTTAGATATACTATATGTTGTATAGAGAACGTCCTTGTTCTACGGGTGTGAATGCATTAATGAATGAAAAAACATAGAAATCTCTTTCACAGGTCATTTTCATTCTTTATCAACTTTGCATGGTGTCAGTCAAATTTCACTTGAAATGACGTCGTTTACTCTGATTGCTCTTTTTTTTTTTTTTTATCGGAATGAACAAAATTCTAATTATTTAGTTTTCGAGAAGGGAAACTTTGAAGTAAATAGATACAAGAATTGGCTAAGTATGTATATGAACACAAACCAACCCCGAATTAGAGACGATGTATTTAATTCTTAGCTCGCGCGAATCTTTCCCCCTTTTGGATTGGAGTAAGGAAATTGGTAAAGTAAAGGGTCTGCTAAGGATTCGTAAAGAGCTTAAATAAGCTCATCCAGTTAGTTAGTTCAGTCTTGCTCTGAGCAAGCAAAGAAGAGACGAAAGGATTAACCGGTGTGATACTTTGCCAAAATAATTAATAGGTATACGTATATCCTGTCTCGCATTTGGTAGAAATTCTCGTTGAATAAATTTAGTTACAAAATATTAGCTAGTTGTTAAGGTATAATAAAACTCTCTTTCATTCGGAAATAAATTGATAACAATAAACGAGAGAGAGAGAAAGAGAGAAAGAGTTTTCATAGAAAATAAATGTATTTTTCTTTCGACGATGAGTCTCGTCCGTCAGAAGAAGGAAACAGAATTCATGGTTACGCCAGGGTGAGTTTGTCGGATTAATCAACGATATCAATTAATTTTGCTTTGACGTCATACGCTGCATTTCTTTTAGTTTTTTTTTCTTCTATTTCGTACAGCATCATTTGTTACACATAGTTTGACGTGATGCTTAAGCTTTATTATCTTACTTCCTTAATGTGCATTCGATAAAATATTTTTGACGTCTGTCTAGCCGCTCGAATATCAATTTTTCTTTAGTAATGATCGATAACCGTCTTTATATTACTGTGTAAAAATTTAACCGTGAAATTTGAACTTTTTTGAAACAGGAATAATTACAGCTAACAAAATTCCAAAATTTTTGAATCGTAATCTTTTAAAATCTCTTCTAGTAAAAGTAGCGTGAAGCACATTTCGTGGCTGTGATTTTTCAGCAAACTAAGTTACATTTTACTACGGTGTCTATATATTAGTGACTGAGATCGATAAACCGTCAGATAAACTCTGAAAGAAATTCGTTCTGACTTCTGAGAGCTTGCGAACTAACTGCTCACATAAATCATTTTTTTGAATATATGCGATTTTACTGCACAGTATATAATTCTACGTGTGTGCGACAGGGTATATTTTTACATTGTACCTACCGACAAACTTGTGAAGACATTCTAATGCCACAAGTACCTAACCACTTCTATATAATACAAAGATGTATAAAAAAAAAAAAGAAAAAAAATGAGAAAGATAAAGGTACCAGAAACTTTGGCGTGAACGAAACGCGATTTGAGATGCATTAGCGAAATTATATAAAGAGCGCGAGTAGCGACTTTTGTAAGACTAAAAGCGTTTGCTATTCAAATTTGCTTAAGCAAATAGATATTTGTCTGGAAGTTTTCCACTTCGAAGAAAACAATACTTGTGTATGATATGAATTTTATTCTTTTTTTTTTTTTTTTTTTTTTTTTTTTTCATGTAAAACGACCCTGAATATTCAGTCGCTGTTTTACGCTGAGCTTTTTTTTTCATCCATCGTATCCAACCCCCTTTAAAGAATGCGCATTAGTAAAAGCGGCAGACGCCTCGGGCATAGATGTCATCTTTCTCCCCAATTTTAACGGACCTACCTTCCTACCCTACAAATACTGGAATGAATACCGTGGGGTGATAATGAATGCTGGAAATGTATATTTCGTTGCGTATTTCCGCGTTGCTCTTATCCTCGACCATGTTGACCCTCGGGCTTGATGGTTAAATGTAATTTTAGATATATGTGTATGTATAGTGCAGGGTGGTGATACTCGGGATTTTATATTTCATTGAATGGTGATCGATTTTCGTTGGGCAAATGCACCAGTAATTATTTTTTAGAATATGTATATGTAATCCGGTCTGTGAAACGAATAATGAAATTATTATAAAGTAACTAACCTTTCTCGAGGAGTGTGACGCGCCAGACATCTTTAAATGAATATTCAAGTACGATCAGAGCTGCTGTTATATATACCAATTTTTTTTATATTGTTTGTTTTATAAAAATCTCCAAACTCTTTCGAGTCTTCTCGGTATGCCAGTTTGAATCAAAACTAATACCTATTTAACAAGTGCCGAGTTTTATGCATATTCATGATTAAACAGAGCGCAATTAAAAACACATCAATTACGCAAAATCCTTAATTATCTCCGAGGCTTGAGGAGAAAGAGGAGAAGGAGGAGAAGGAGAATGGGGAGAGGAATGAGGGGTTGGATTTAATTGAAACGAGTTTTCTTTAATTTATATATATTATTTTTATTAAATGACAAAACGTATACACATATATATTATACGAGAGAGTTTCATAATTTATTAAAACACGAATATAATATTACGTATTATATACATTTACTTGTCAAGATCTTAACGTATATATGTATCTACAAGAATGAAAATTAATCTCAGACGTAGGTATTATGAGTGAAAATTTGAAGGACCTTTTTAAGCTTTATTTTAACAAAACTCAGAGCCCTGCAGGGCTGATCTTTATTAATTAGAAAAAGTTCAACGTCTCACCGTCGTAAATGAAGAGCGACTGTTTTTCAAGTTAATAAAACTTACTGCAGGGAGTATAAGTAAGTATCTATATACCAAATATTTTTATGACTCTTCATTAAGGGAGGAATTTAAATGAATTTTTCACTAAATTATTACCTATACGTTTACAGGGTGGTCCTTAAATTGGTCGTATTTGAATTTCGATGCTCCCATGGGCCAATATCTCTCCTAATAGTAATCACTAAGTGGCAAAAATCGCGTGTCATTGAAATGGGTAAAAAGCTTCAGTAAAATTATTTTTTTTTTTTTTTTAATTTATTTGGAAAAATTTCGACCCATGAGAGCATTAAAATTCGTATATGATCAAATTAAGGACCAGTCTAGTATTTGTGCAGTCCACAGTATGTATATTCAAAATTTTTTCAATCCCATAGTTATACATTCTGCAATTGAAATAAAAGAATAATATGCAACTCGTTTATTAAACCATAAACTAAAATCCCCCATATACATCATCTCGTTTTATTTCTCATGGACTAATCCCCTTGTAAGTCATTCCTGAGCCAAATAGCAAAGAGACAAAAGCACAGGATAGGAATAAATCCAAACTGTCTATCCAGGTCGTAAATCATAAGGAATTTCAATACCTGTGCTAAATCTCTTCAGGACTCATTGTATACGTACGTAAATTATTACTCTCTTATCAATTTTTCGTATTGAAATATTTGAAGAATTCATTTCTGTTTTTTTTTTTTTTTTTTTTTTTTTTTTCTCTCATTATCTATAAACGAGTTACTTATTTTTTCTAAGTGAATATAATGTAGGTATTATACATGCTCCCATTCAGCCATAGTTATTTCGGCTAGATTTCGTCTTCGGATCATTTGACTAGAAGTTATGACCGTTAACACCACATTTAGCAACGCTCACACTGCAATCGTGAGAACCGGGTTTACGATTCGAGATGGATTTACCCCCCAGTAAGACGAAGCGCTCGGTTCGTGTCCCCTCGGCCGTTTTCCTATCCACCATCATACCATGGTGTTACGGGGGTGCGGAAACGGGGCTAAGGGATTCCCACCCGAGAGTGAATAGTCGTAAAATGAAATCAATTCCCAGAGAAGTCTAAGCCGTGTGTTAAGATCCTGAAAACAAGGTAAAGTGTTAAGGATTGAAAGATCAGTGAAATTAGATATCGAAAGGATCTGAGTAGGGGTAAAAGTTTAGTTTAGAAAATGTGAAAAAATTGTATGTCCAGAAATTATTTGAAAATTGTGTTTTTACAAAATAATTTAACGAATTAAATGCGATTATAACATTTTTGAAACTATTTTGAGTGCTTAAATTAACATGGCGTTTGAATTCAGGTGGTAAAATAAAATTTATAATAATAATTTCTTGAAATTTGTGACGTTTGAAAATCCGAATATCCGATTTTGGGACTTTAGTTTATAGATAAAGGGAAAGTTTTTTTTTTTTTTCTTTATCATCTTTGAAGGTCTTGATACCGAAAATGCGACTGTTAACAGATCCTAAATCCAAAGGACATAAGAAAACAATAAAATTTCTGGCATAAAGCGGTTCGCGGGGGGTCCGTACAGTTCCTGGATATCAACGAGTGGGAAAAGCTGTGTAAAATATAAATATAAAATATGACGAGGAGCTTAATCTGCCATATAATGTATCGTAAAAGGCTGAGACAGTAAAACGTTGGCGTCCATGCCTTTGGGGACAGACAGATGACGCGTTTGACGTGAACGAGGGAAAATTTTAGTGAAAGTTCACTTTCTTTATAGAAATTTTATTCATTTTATAATTTTTCACTCTTGTTAGTTTTTATTTAAGAGAATTCGTTGATTATTAGTGAAAAAAAAAGGGGAAAATCGTGTGAAAAATAGAAGACATAACGTAAAATGAGAGAAGGTTAAATAAAATTTCATTCCAATTTATTTGGCGGGTAGAAAAAGGTATCGAATAAAGAAACGAAGTGAAATTTAAAACCTCTAGAGAGATTTTCATTCGACGTTGTTTCTCCAGTTCAAACAGAGACGGGTATCTCTCTTATTCTTACTTGGCGACCTTTTCTTAGCTATCTCACTTTACTAGTCCATCCGCATTCGGTGGCCTCAACGAATTCAAATTTTGCCCGTTACCGGCCAAATAAAGGCGTAAACAAGACAGAAGTCGCCCAACTCGGTCGTGCCAAGAATTCAAAAGTAACAAATGCAAGAATGAATGCGACCGAGAGAACGAGCTAAAGGGCGAAATGTCGAAGGGTGTATTTTGGCAAAAAGGTGAACAAGAGAAAGAAAAAGAAATAGAAGAAAAAAGAGAGAAAAAGATCTCCACGAAAATGTAGGAGGTAAAATCTTAGCAATGAGGGATGGGGGTGGAAAGGGAAGGGACGGGACGGGAAGGGAAGGGAAGGGAAGAGAGAGTGAAGTAGCGTCGCGATTCCGCGGAATGGCAAAAGGAGATTTGAATATGTTAGAGAAGAGGGTTCGAGATGTTTGATTTCGGATTGATCTCCTCTTTTTAATACCGTAATGAGCTCTTCACTTTGTTGACTCCCAGTCGAATGTAACATCTGACGGAAATGTAAATAAAGTTAATTCATTGCTTCCATGGGCCTCGCGCTTCGATGAAACTAAATGGTTATTGCTATACTCCAGAGAGTAAAGTAGCTACGTATCTCATGCACATACATACATACCTTATATACCTATGATACATAACTGTTCAACGCATCTCCCTTTACTTATTACCGATTTTTTAACATCCAAGAATTCCTGAAAAAAATTTTCTTGAGAATTTTTTTAGGGGTTGAAAAAACCGCCGTTTAATATCGTTTAATTACCTGATTTGAACTTGCTATAGAAATAAAAAAAATCTTAAGTCTCAAGACTTAATCCGTTTCCGTAAAAGACTTGTTCGCTTCAAAAATGAGAAATTTCGATTTTTAAAATCATCTGTAAAGGTAATGATAGATATTTTGTGGGTTAGTTTGAAAGAAAGGTTTGGCGATCGCGGTTACCCTAAAAATTTGTTTCCGTGGCTGCCCTAAACACATATAACCCTCAGGTCCCAGACTGGAATTGAATTCACATGCGTCGTGGGCTGCATAAACATAAAGGTACACGTTCAAAGAGCCGAGAGACAGAGAGGTTAAAAGAAACGTAAAAGGCTAAGGGGATGTGCAGAGGGGGTTGAAACGCTGCGAAAGAGGACTAGGTAAAGCGTATTGACCTGAAGGGTCACTACTTTTTCAATATCACGTGTCCGACCTTTCGACAGGACGAAATTGTGAGAAGGACATTAAACGATTCAGACAATTTCATCTTCTTTTTCCCTGCCACTTCATTATCCATTCGTATTAACCTCGCACAAAAGCTTAGCGCTCAGCCGGATAAAATGAACGCTTTTGTTGGTTGTCGCCGGAGATAAAGAGGACACAAGCTTTTTTTTTTATATATAAATATACAACATGCAGGTTTACGAAAAAGAGAGAGAGAGAGAGAGGGAGGGAGAAAAAAAATCAGTGAAAGGGCGTTTGAAATTTAGTAAAAAAATAAAAAAAAAAAAAAAAATTAAAACAGCTGCCCTTTATAAAATTATTCAGAATAATCAAGCGCGAGTACAAAGACATAGACAAAGAAGAAAGAAAAAATTAAAATAAATAAATAAAGTCTAAACCCGAACGGGACACTTGTGTTTCTTGTGCGCCTGTTATGGACAAAGTTTTGACAGAAACTAGGAAAGTATAAATATGTAAATCTGCTCCTAAAGTCTTATGAAAAACTTTTCCACAGCAGAAAAGAAGCTTATCAACTTTCAACTTCTGATAACTTTTTATAAATAAAACTACTTCAGCTACAGTATCTCTACTCTTCTCTCTTTATCTCTTTCTTCCTCTCTCTTGCACTCTTTCGATATTGTTGCTTATATACAGTTTATATTCGAGAATGAACGATGTAATCTTCGAGTAGCCACTGAACCATCATCAATTTCCCTACGTCAGTGCAGTATATGAGAAGATGCGTATAAAAGTATAATTTAAAATAACGACTGGAGACGTTGTACCTGCTAAAGTTGATTCCTTTTCAAATCAATATAAGTATATGTACTATAATCTGCATGAAGTTACCTACTTCAGGAATGAAAAAAAAAATTATCAATAAATTTGTGGACAATATTCGTTGATTAATTAATAAACAAGTTAATTTTTTTTTTTTTTGTCATATTCAAACCGTACTTACATACATATATTTATAATGGATCGACTATTTTATTTCGGGATTTACAAAAGGCCTGAATATCGTAAAGGCAACGTTTTAATCAGAATAAATATACCCCATGGATCTCGTATTGCATCCAGCTCTACTTCTCTTGAATGGCTAACCGTTTGAAGCCGGTTTTTCAACCGGAGAATTTCCCTCAGGTCTTTGCTCCATGTGGCCTTTGAAAAAGATCACATTTACAATCTCCTCTAAAATATATTTCGAATCGTGTGTATAGAGCTAGGGTAGGTAGGTATAGCTGAAACGTAAAATTCTATAACTCTAAAATCGTATTCAGTGGCTTTTTGATCCGAAATTTTATACCCAGTGACCAAATACTTATACATGGTAAAGTTTTTTTGGTTTAATTTTTTGCTTTTTAACATCACGATATATCCTCGTGTAAATATATTTTATGTACATATACCCAAGTACATCACAGTATCTTTTTTCACCCCAATATCTATTCGCATTATATTCTGTGGGAACAACCGAGCTACTTAAATCCATGTAGCGACGAAAAGCAATCAAATCACTCACGCAAACACGTAGCTCGTAAAAGTCAGATTTGTAATAGGAGTCAGTCGGTGGTAAGACGCGAAATTATGTTCTTCATAGAAAGTTTATTCTGTTAAGATTCACCGAAATCGAGATTCGATGTGAACTGGGATTTAATAAAACAGAAAAAAAAGAGAAAAAAAAATGAAGAAGGAACAAAATTCATTATCAACTCATTCCCTATATCCAATCTTCAAGAATTTGATCATTTCGTCGACAATCCAAGTCCTTATTCCGCAAGAACCATTGTTTCGAGAGTCCTGAATCCGCCTTAGGCTTAGGTACATCAGCCAGGGGTAACCCATACAATACGATGTCGTAACGAATAAAATTCTGTCTTTCGTTTGCAGTTCAGAACAGCCATCAGACCTTTGGGTATAGGTACCTATAGTAGAAAATTCTTTGTCCCAGTTTTACAACCGAGTGACAACAATATGACGTTAGGTTATGGGTTATGAAATATCAGACCCTCCGACCAAAACCAAAACCAAAAAAAAAATAAAAAAATAAAAAAAGAAGGAAGAAAAGAATAAGAAAAAAAAGTTTTCTAAATGAATTTACGATGTCGTAAAAGTGCTGAGATTGTTTTTCCCCGACGATTCTCTCGCGGTTTGCTAGTGACGTTTTTACGATCACATTTACCTTTTGTCTCATTGTTTGACGTTCTTGGTTTTAATATATACATATATAGTATGTATATATATATATATAGGTTGAATTTAATATGCTTAAACACCATTGCACATACCTATAAATATAATACCATCACCAAAAGAGAATCATTAAATCTAGGACCTACTTAAAATTCTAAATGACAAAGCTCGTCAAAACGGATCGTAAATATAACTCGCTGAAACATCTACCGTTCTTCGGCATGTACTTTTCCGCACATGGCACGCGTATCCTTTTCAAAGGATTATGAAATTACGATTATTTATTTGACTCCTCTCTCTATGACCTGAATGGAGGGAATTATTCCGTGGATACTAGCTTCAGGCTAGGGTGTTAGGCTAAAGTCGTTAAAGTAAAAGGCTGTTCAGCTTTGTCCATGTAACCCACCTAGTAGGTATGTATGTACATACATACATAAATACATAACGGATAGGGAAAGACTATAAACGAACCTTTGTGGATGTAGATTACACACAGGTATGTACGTCCACACTATATTCGCATACATTTATTAAGCCTCCTGCAGGAAGGAAGAGACATTGACGACCGCGTCACCCCTTCGACTCTACACAACTCGGCCAATGATATTCAATTCAACCCCCTTTGAATTATAGCTTTCTAAGTCCGAAGGCATAACCAGCCAACGGGAATCCCTGCCATAACCGTTTTATTGAAACGGTGTAAAGCCCTGGGTCTCGGTGCCGCATGATGGTATAACTAATAATGACTCTTTGTCTATGTAATAAGAGGGAGGAAAAAGAGTCTGGAAAAGGAAAGAAATGACGATGAAAATTATCGGGTATTTTTTGTCTTTTCGACTGGAAACAAAGAAAACAATTGAGTATATTTGCATTTCGAATATTCCATTCCTTGTTATTATTATCAACCACTCGTGCAGAGGAGAAAATTTTTACCGATGGAATTGGCCAGCTTGCGCCTAATATGAGAAATGAAAACTTTCGGTACATATATGTATATATATATATATATATACATGTGTGTATAGAACTACGCAAATATTGAAAATAAAAACTGCAACGTACAGGTACATACCTAGTAGGTACCGGAGATTGTATAGCCTATTGAAAACACTCGCCACCTTTGGCACGTTGGGGATGATTCTGCAGGGAAATTTTAAACGCTGAATGCGTATGTATGAATTGATTGAACAGTAATTGGTAAAAATTTTAGCCCTCTGAAAAATGGGTATGAATTTTATGGTATATATATATATATTTTTTAGACAATTTTTATGAGCATAATGAATTTTTGGAGATTATTCAAATTCCATATATTATATTGTTGAGCATTGAACCTGGTGCAGGATATATATATGATAGTAAAGGAAGAAGTACGGAAGCCAAGCGACGCGTGGCATTCCCCGCTGACAAGGAGTTTCCCACGCGGATGGTTCTCGACCCGGGAAAGTGGCGTTACCCACTTACTTAGATTTCGCCTCCTTCTGTCCCACCGCCTCGAATATCTCCGACTGCTTCAACGTGCCTGATCCACCCCTCGCAGAAGACTTACCGTGTGACATCAGTTTCTTGTTAGCGGAACATCGCCACCCTCATACCATTTTCCCAGTTTTCCAACCCCCTCAACGCTATGCTACGTCTTCCCCGTTCAGCATCGAGCATCGAGTCGTCTCAAACTCTAGTAGGATTAAGAATTCGTTTGGGGGTGTAAAGTTCCCGAATATATGTCAAGAAATAAATTTATCTATAATGTACCTACGTGAGTAAGTTACTGATGTGAGTACTGCGGGTAGTAAATTTGCATTGCGATTTTTCATTCGAATATAAAAATAAGTATGGACAAAATTTCGATATTTTCTACAAATTTTAGTATCGACTTATTCATATAATATATTGGAATTGGATTGGAGTATCGAGTTTCGATTCGATGGGTGCACCAGCTTTTTGTTTACCAATTTTTATTCCAGTGGAATTTTCAAATTAAAGATGGTACAGTCTGTCGTTTGATCAGCAAATAAAAGACTTCCCAAGGCCCTCAAATTTGCATTTCAATACTCTGTATGCACGTACGTGATCGTTGGAAAATTTGAACGAAAAAAGTCTGACTTCCAATCGAACACATCAAGTTGCCAAAAATCGAGTAGCTAAAAATTTAACGACTTAAAAAAATTGATCGAGGATGAGTTTGTGCACTTAGATGTTAAAATCTCGGCGTCTATAACGCGTCTACTTGCATCTATGGTATATTTTTGAATAAAACGTGTGTTGAAATACAAAAGTAAAGGTTAGTGGAGCTGTCACGCGTGAATGAAACATTCCGGAGTAGGTAGACCGGTGTTTCCTACAAGTAGAATTTATTAGCAGCATGCAGTCGACACAGGGAGACCAGCCAAGTAAATAATTAGAGGTAGTCCTTGTTTTACGTTCGTGAAGCAAGCTCAACGAAGTCAAACCAAGCCCAAACCCAACCAAGCCAAGCCAAGCTAACACAACAGAAGGTAAAGGCGAGAGGGCATTACACGTAGATATAGAGTGTGGAGGACAAAGGCCGAAAAGGCGTCTGGGATCGTAGGAAAGTAAATTTCATACGAGATATAACAAGCCCGAGAATACAGATAGTAAACGGACCGCAAAGTTATCAAACACGAAATAAGATCTCTTCAACACTTCCGTTTTCCATTTTCGCGTCTATCTCCTTCGCTGAATCAAGAATCCAAATTCTATTAACAATTATATAAAAATGTGGAGTTTTTTGGTCGCGAAAGTACTACGAGAACTGAATTTTCTCATGTGGGATATTGAAAAGTCTCCACAGCGCATTGAAGTGCGGTTACTAAACGGAGTTGGATTCAAGAATAAGATTTTATCTCTCTCCATGAAGAGATATGGTATCTAATGAATTTTCCTCGAAATATACATATATCATGGTTCTTTATCTTTCTCTTTCTCTTGGATTTGAGAAGAGACGAGTGGTGGCTTGAGATGCGTGCAAGCAGGCATGATATTAGAAAATTTTTCGGTTTGCAAATACGAGAACTGGTGCATGGTTACTACCTACCAACATACTGCTCTCGGTGCACCGGCAATAGCTGGCCACTCGTACCTTTCGAGTTTCGTATACCTACTATACATTCGTCCCTATATCCCTCTGCCTCCCAAATGCTACCCTGCACAGCGCCAGGTATCGATCATTCTCCCTTGGTACGAGCCCCCTGTATGCTAACTATACCGAATGCGTCTAGACTATTTTTTATGCTTATCCCAGTTTATAGGAAATAAAAGGAACTGAAAAATAAAAAAAAATAAATAAAATAATAAAAAATCGAAACAGAGAAAGATAAAAAATAAATATGGCTATGGGTACTCGAGTCATAGATAGGTGTCACATATTCGTATATGTCGGAATGAAAATGAGAAGCAAATTTTCTTCTTCTTTTTTTTTTCTTTATTTTTATAAATTTCTGTACATACTTAATTATTTTTTCGCTCACCGATCGTTACGATTTCCGAATGCATCACGGTAACACCTACGGCATATCGTATATACTGTACGTATGTACAAAGTCATCCGTAAAGTCATCAACCTACCAACTCAAACCCCGGCGGGTGAAAAAGCAATAATTACAGAGCTCAACACTGTTTTTAATAATGGCAAGCTCGAGGGTGGTAACAACGATGGTTTCGAGTTCGAGATGGGGATGAGGATGAGGATGAGGATGGGCTGAAGTGGGAATCCTCTCCAATAGGGCTGCTGCCAGATACGCGTGGTGAGATATTAAAAAAGCGTTTATTGGGGAGATGTCATCCGCGCTAAAGAGAAGAGCAGATTTTTCTCTTTGAAAATTTATCTTTTATTATTATTATTTTTATTTTCATTTCCTTCATCGACTGCATAAGCGGATAATCAATCAGTTACTACATGAAAATGAGTAAAAATTAATTTATCTTATTCCACGAGGGCCATGCAGAGATTTTTGGAATAAAAATATGAAAAAAAATGTGCAAATTTTGTTTCAGATTTAATCCTTCATCTTCGACACTTACAATCAGAGTATAATAAATAATTAACTGTCGTTAATTATCGAACCATAAAAGTCGTTTCAACCTTTCAATTTATTTCGATTGAGAAAAGCAGCGTCACGGTCTAAGTGATTTGTTGTACTTTTGCCAGATATAGGTAAATACATTATAGGTATATATACGTGAGTGAAATTTCGAGTGCTACAACGGTTTTGAAAATTGAAAAAGAGAGATAGATTATAGAGAGGGAGAGAAAAAGAGAGAGAAAAAGAGAGAGAAAAAAAATCGTAATATATTTGCGAGAGATTTTTTAGGTGGAGTGAAAATCGACTCGTAAAAATATATATTGAAGACTGTTGTATGTACACGTTGTACGTGAATTTACGTATAGCGTATATAGCTAGTCGAATTCGAGGCTTTTTCATCACTCTAAATTCCGTAGCCAACAATGTGTGCATAGTAGGTAGCTGGAGTATGACTGGACGTAGCTTTATAAAACCAGCGAGAAAAAAATCCTCGTTAAAAATGTTTTTTTTTTTTATTTTTCGTTTCGTTTTTTTTTTTGTTTCTTTTTTTTTATTGTGTTCATTTTTATTTACGGTACTTCTACAAAATAAAGAAAAAAAAAATGTTGTGAACAACTAATTGAATTACGCACGTATATGTTACGTTTTAATGAAATACCTTTTTTGATGGTTTTTTGTTTTTTTGGGGGGAATTTTTTTTTTTTTTTTTTGTATTTTTTTTTTGTATATAGTATATCACTCTTTCTCTATATATTTCAGCTCATATACATATACATTTATATGTACAGTAAATTAGAAAACAAAAAACAAAAAAAAAAAAAAATAATAAAAACTAAATAAATCAACATAAAATTTAAATTTCAAAATCGTGATTAAAAAAATTAAAAAACAAAAAAAATGTTTCTAGATTGTTGAACAGCTGAATGAATCAGCGAATAGAAAACGAAACGTTAGGATAATTATACCAAAGATAATTATAAATTGTGACAGCTTTAACGTGCCGGGCGGAGGAAAGGGGGGGGCTTAAAATCGCATGATAATAACCAATTAACAAGCTGTGCAGTTTAACCCTTTCATATTACGCACACCTTCGATTCAAAACCTTCATATACCTATAATAAATTGAGTACTAAATTGTATACTTGTATGGTGGTTGTTAATGACGTGCAGTGGGTCTTTGTACCAAAGAAATTTAGTTTATCGCGTAAACACGATGTGTTAAATTAACGATCACGATTTTGTACCATACATATATATATATATATATATATATATATATATATATATATATTTGTAAGTGGTAAAATGTTGACTTGAGTTTGCGTGCGAATGAACGAGGAGGTTTGTGTTAATTAAAAAATACGCAGAGGCTTTCTAAACGAGACATATATAAGTTGTTACTAAAAATTAAATTTATTAATTAATTAACTCTATTAAATTCTCTTATTATAAGAAAGCTTAATTGATTATTTCGTAGAAGAATGTCTGGGATTATAATAAATAAAGAAGTAATGATTCATTAAGCCTTTAGGAAATATATACGTGTTGGTTAGGTAAACCACCTATCTTTACCAATTTGAAATGCGCTCAGGGGAATTGGACGTAAAGTTCTAATCACTGAATCGGATCAGTCTGACCCAACTAATTGTAAGTAGTTTCTTCAGCGAGGATCACGTCCGACTGTGGACGGTGGCTAGCTCGGGGTCAACCTCTGACACTTCACCCTCAAAAGCTGCTAAATTATTCGTCAAAGTCCCCTTTTCTCCCATCGTAAAATGTTTTTTTCAAAGTCTATTGTATCGTTATAAAAAAAAAAAAGGAAAAATGAAGAAAAAAAAGAAATGTAGTAAATACCAACGATCACGAGATTCGGTAATATTTTTCGCCCTATTGGTTAAGTCTATGTCCTGTATCGCTGTTATACCTACATGGAAATATAACAACTTTCAGAACAAAGGGCAGGGAGATCCGAGGCCAGAAGGGGATGATACGGGATATCCAGTCCCATGGGATGGCTAATGGCGCGATAGATTCGCCTTTTATTAGTCTCGGAAGGTTACACTAGCCAACTAGAGAAAACCCGCCTTTGGACTAGTTTTTTTTGTCTTTTCTTACTTTTTTTTTTTATTTCAGTTGTTATAAGATCGACGATATTATTTATTTAAAAAAACATCAATTTTTATTGGTTTCAATAAAGATACAAGACAGAGATTTCAAGCCCTTCGAGTGGCCATGTCGTTAAAAGAAATTAACTTTCGTAAACGCAGTTCATATTCTGAGACATGCAGGTTTATAATATCTAACCTAACCTAACAGACGCGGAGTTTTTCTATATGAATTATATTTTCCGTCGTTATATTACTTCTGCTTCGTTCGATTTTTTTTTTGTCCATTTTATATTATACCTATACTAGATACTTGACAAAGAATTGACATTATTATTTATTTATATTTCTTGGTCTGAAGTAGATACGACGTAAAATTTAAGAATAATACCCACATCTAATTGGCTATTTCAGAAAAGGTTTACAATGGAATAAAAACATTCCCCATTTCCGATTTCCCTTAACTCCCTTTTACCCCCGGTCCGTCAATCGAAACTGTTTGTCGCATTTATAGGAAATCCTTACAGGCCATCGGATCTATTCATTGCATACCATGCGCAGATTTCTTACCCCTGAGGGAGTTTTTTTTTTCTGAACGCGTGGTAAGGAATGAAGGACCTGAAGAGTTCTAAAGGTGGGGTTTTAGATTCGCATTGAATAGTGTCCGGTAAAAATATGCCTTCCGTGAAATATAATTTGAATATCTCAGATTTGCAAGAGTGTAAAAAATATGGGACTTTAATATCTATATCGGTATAACTTTTACATATGTATATGGATATACGTACATAAGGAATTCGGAATCGAGATCGTTGGAAAATTCTTTGGTGGTAGCTCTTACACCGTATTTCGCTCTCGGGGTTCGAGTGCCGAAACATTTCACTCTCCCTCGGATAAAATATAATAAAAAATAGACAGAAATTCAGTTTTTCATAATAAAACTGCTCCTGCAGCCTGCACGGTCGTCACCGCTTTACATACATACACCCTCCATATACTCACGTCCCACTATATTCCAGCGATGTCCAAGCCAACGAAACTTTTACGTCGTTTACTGTTTGAATTTCAAATTCAACGAACTGCTAAAAAAAAAAATTTTTTTCTTCTTCTTCTCTTTATGACCATTTCGTTGCTGGTATGGTACAACTATTCACGAGTTCATATAACGATTTTGACTAAACAAATAGGATCGTCGAAGAAAAACGCAGAATTTACTTCCGAAAGAAGTTACTGAAACTAAAAGATGCGATTTGTCTTAATCAATGTTCAAAGCACGTTAAAAAATCGAAATATTTAACAAAATTCAACATTCTGGAGGGTCGAAAAAATTTCATTTGCATTTCGACACTCGAAATAATCTTTAGAAATTTTAATCGAATGAAATCTGCACCATTTTATTGGTAATTAATAACAATTTGTGCCATTCAGAGCTTAATATCTACTGTAGCATTAGATTCGAATGAATTAATAGCGTATGGCCAACTTTGTCAGCCACTTGTTGACCTCCACGTGGTATTTGGAGTGGGATTATTCGGTGTATTAATTTCACTTCGATTGATAAAATTTCTCGAATTTTTACGATCCAATTTGCTTCGACTGTGTTTTGAAATAAGAATTTTTCTTTAGCAAATTTGATAAAAAAAAAATCAATTCTGTATTTGTCAAAAGATCAAAACGCGGGGGATTTCATTCGGTTTTAAATTCCAGCGATGCTACTTCCGTAATGAAATTCATTTAAAACGATTCATCACCAGCACGATGGCACATCGTTATATGTACGTGTCTAATAGAAACAACGATTTCAGTAAGAATAAGAGTTTTATGCAAATGAAACGAGTTCATAAGCTGGCTGTACGGTCGTCTTAATTCCAAAATTACTAAGGGTGATAGTATAAGGCTCGTTCCTTCACTGCTCGGTTTTTCGGGGTGGTGTTAACGTTAGTGGTAGTGCTGATGGTTGTCATTTGTACACAGTGTGGTAGTTGCCGAATGTTCTCTTCCCCACTAACTGCTGAGTAATTAAATCCAACTTTAGGCAAGGGGGTGTCGTAGGGTGGTAATAAACCAGAACTGGTACTCATAAATTCAATGAAACTATCCAATCCTTCTCCGTGGCCGCGTGCCATATAGTGCATTGTTTCAGGGTCTCACTATGATCTATAACCTAGATGGTGCCAAGAGAGCATTTGGATTGGGTTGTATCCATCCACGGTACCTACTTCCCTATTATAGACTAGCTTGCCCCGAATATGGTTGCCTGAGCAACGCTGTATACCCAGCTTTTCACTTCACTTCTAGATAGATATACGGTTTTATCAACCCAAACAACCAACCAACCAACCAACCACCGAGCTTGCAATGAATCATACCCTTCTGCCAAAGTATCGTGACGTCATTTATTCCTGGAATATAAACCAGACGCGGTGACGAATCAATTTCGCAAACGAAATATATCAGAGTGTGAGAAATTGAGTCACGCGAAACGTTGGGTACTATGCGTTTCGTAATTTTGGACAACAAAGTAAATCTTTGAGCCATTTTTGATTATTTTTGAGGTAGAGATTTCGATATCCTTCGAGAACTCAGATGAATAGAAACTTAAGTTTAATTGAGATTTTCTCTGTACAGTTTTTCACCCTTTTCCCACCGGCACCTGCTACTTCGCCATTTACTTACCACCATTGTTCAATCAGTGTTCCTTTCTTAGTCTCAAAGATCTTTAGTCCTCTAAAGAGATTCTGGATGTGTAACAGTTTCAATAGGCGAAGAATTGAGCTGAAGATTTTTCTGGATTTAAATATCATTTATTTGTTGGTTGAAGAATAGTTTTTTCTTTTTTTTTTTAAAGAAATCGCAATTTGCTGGATTGTGGATAATAATAAAATGAAAATTGGGGTGTGTTTTATAGAAAACAGTTTGTTTTCACCTCCTCGGATCCCTGCAAGGCTTGGAGAGTCTTGCCACGCATCCCCGCACTCGGCACTTCTTTGAATACCTAAAACGCGATGTTGAAACGGATTATTTAGAGCCGAGGGTGTGCGATCACGGACTGACTTATGGCTAAGGGAAATCCTCAGTTTAGTTTCAGCACATTTTCTTCTTACGGTATATGACCTGATTTATACCGCGACGGTGCGTGAAGCGAAACGGCGGCTAGTCGGAAGACTAGGAAACTAGGAAACTGGAACAATCCCCCTGCGAAGTGATTCATACGAATTTCCGAAAGTTGGCCCAAAAAATTTCGCCGCCTCCCTTACGATAATATCTTAACACACACTCGACTGCAGTTATACGCCCGACATAATTCCCAAAAAAAAAAAAAAAAGAAAGAATTCACAGTTGAAATTAATCCCTCATTCAAAAACTCCTTTATTTTCAAACAGTAAAAGCAATGAAAAGCTCCGGGCAATTAGCTCCAAGTAATTTGTTTTAATTTCTAAAATCTAACGAATAGCAAAAAGAAAAGAATAAAAAAAAAAAAAATACATTTTTAGTGCTTCTCTTCCCTTCGGACAGAATCTTTAACACACTCGACGGTAACAGCAGCTGTAGCAGCAAACAGCGTAGGTAATACCGGATTTTGTTGCCAGAACGACGAGGGTAATTAGGAGCTGGTGCAATTAGCGCCCTCGTGGTTTGGGGTTGGAGTTTTTGGACGTTCTCTCTAATTTCTCGGACGTATTGGTAGACGGAATCTGGTACAGTTTAGTTAGCTCCAACTTGTTAAACATGTACATACATAAATACATAGATTATTACCATAAGTCAGAATGTAGAATGTTGAAATCAAATACCTAAAAATAAAATATAAGTAACTATTCACATCGCGTTCATTATGATGGTTTAGATAGAGGGATGATACCCTCGAGGAAAACTCAAGCCAAGCGTAATATACATCGAGCTTTTCCTCTCGTTTATATCATACCAAAAACCGAGACGTTTTTTGGCCGAGAACCTGGCAATGAGTAGGTAGACAGACTCATGTCTCATGCGTTGGGTTATTCTACGGGCTTGTTTGCTTTACAATAATTCAGTTATATTTGCCCAGACGAAGCGGATACACGCGAAGAAGTACGAATAAGCTAGGTAAATGTACGAAACAAATGGTTGAAAAAAAAAAAGAAGAGAAGCCTTTGCCTGGTTTCTTCGTCTTTCTCACATTTACTTGAATTCCAGTTTTTTGATTCCCCAATTTTTTTTTTATTTCATTTTTTATTTTCGTTTTTTACACAATGAAGGAGGAAAAAATATTCGTGCACGTAGGCACGAGGATCGCTATACTATACATACTTTAGTTACTGCATGTACGCCACGGGAATAGCTCCACGTCTCGTTGACGGTCTTGGGCAAACATCAACAGCCACGTCGAGCGCAGAGTCAATTAATGTCTAGACATTAATAGCGATTAAAGGAGACAGACTGCCGCGGTAGCTAAAGAACAACGAAAATTTACTTTCAGCTAAGTTCTAGAGCTCTCGAGGGCTCCCGAGACGTTATTAGGTACACCTTTTCCTTTTTTTTTTTCTTTCTTTCTTCTTTCTTTATTTCTTCTTTTATCATTTTATTTTTCTTCAGCTTCTATGTTTTATGTTTCTTAATCGATTACACGATGAGGAAACATGACGGAGGTCTACAGATATAGGCTGGTATAGAGGTGATCCTTTGATTATTGAGAAATCGAAAAGCAATTTCCTCCGGGGAAATACACGGCGTGAGACAGAATAGCATGGTGGCACGAAATAACCGGGCTGCAGTTATTGTAGACAAGAGAAGAGAAGAGAAGAGAAGAGAAGAGAAGAGGAGAGAATACGATAGATGGTTTTTCCTTTCTTTTTTTTATTTTTATTAAAAACATAACCACTCCTCGATCATCCAATAAGTCCGAAGTACAATCGTCGCCCTCACCTTTGTTAATCAATTCCATGATTCTCCGTACATATAAGCAAACAGAATTTCCATTCAGTATTTTCAAATTTCTATCTGTTTGATTTTCCGTATTAATGAATAAAATGGAATGGAATAAAATTGAGTAAAAATTTTTGCTGTTGAAATTTTTCAAGACTTTCCAGACAGTTATAAGTTTTGATAAAAAAATTTTTAAAAAAACTGCGTGAACCATGTAAAGTTAATTAATTATTTTAATTTAGATGGAGTGTTGAACGATATAGGTACGAGTTATGTACTTAATTCTATGTAAACGTATAGGTATATAAGTATATATATATTTGGTTGAAAGTTCGTTCATCTTAATAATTTTCACTGGTGCCCCCAAGGGTCTCTAGAGTAGGCTGGAGAGTTCGTCTTGACAAGAACTGGGATGTACGTCTGACGTTGAGAAGAGACGACGTGGTTTGCGTTGAGGCGTGGAGGCGTTATACCGAGGAAGATACGATTTGAACAAAGTGCTTTCCCGCGAGGTAGATAGATAGATAGATACATATATACATACCATATCCAAGACCCAACACCTTCGCCTTTATACTGTTGAGAGTTTGACAAAAAGCTTGAAAGTAAAAATGAAAAGAAAAAAAATGAAAAAAAAAATAAGTAGAGTAGAGAGACGGTATCATCAGCCAGACTAGCTATATGTATACATACCTATCCCATCTCATCTTGTGATAAATATAATAATTTTTCTATATCTTTTATTCTAAAATTAAATACAGTCAATTAAATTTCGGAACTTCTAATACAGATGGACAACGATAAGGATAAAAATTATAATGAATGATCATTGAATGTATGTCTGTACTGCGTTGAAAATTATCAGTTGATTATACAGTTATATATATATATATTTTTATTTTTAACTGGTTGAAAAGCTTCTAATGGAGCGAGTAGGCGTTTTATGGGACTTGAAATGGTCGTTCGTTCTCCTGTGCTCCGATGTACATAATTATATTACAAGGTATACTATATACATATAGGTATATATTTATACGCAGAGGAAAGTTGAATTTTGTTTAAAATAATTAGACTTAACGTACTGACATGCGAGAGTTTTGAACAAATTAAAAAAATAAAAATATAAGTTTGAAGTTTTAACGACAAAAATAATTAACTACAACAACCACAGAACAAAAAAGACAGAGAATGTTATAAGTATTTTTTTTTTACTTTTTTTAAATTTTGCATTGAAACTTTTTCCTGTTTTATAACAAATCGTTAAATTTTTCGAATCTTGATAATTGCTACTATACATCTCTTGTAATTTTTCAACTTATCAAAAACCGCGATGATTATTACGTTGTGAAAGAATTTTCTCACTTATGTTTTCACCATAATTTGACGTCGTTTACTCCGAACAAGGGACTGGAAGAGGATCACGAACTTTGGAAAGGGGAATTTCGTCACGTTTTAAGGGGACAAAAAAATCTCGAAGGGAATGGATACCATAGCGTTAATCTGTGTCACTGTAGCAGTAACGCTTTTTCATTCTCTAATATAATTTTTTTTTTGAAATCAGAATCCCGTTTTGAGTAGATTAAAAAAAATAAAGTAATAAATGATCTGCATACAAATTTTATATTTCTATGTTAACAAAGGAGTTAAAATTTATTTTGACAAATAATTTTCCCGTTTTTTATATAAGCTTGCGTTATTTTTTAACAGAAACAAGCCCAAACTAAATTTGGCTTCTGTCAATCTTATTTCATGAATTTCCTACATGCGGAAATGACTTTCTATCGACCCTTCCCTCTCCAATATCAGAAAATGAGAAAAAGGAATTCACACCTTCTGCAGGTTAGAAGGAAAAATGGAATTCCGTGACACACTTGTTTCAGGCATCAATCCATTGCTCTAAAAAAACAAAAAAACTCGACAAATTTGACCAAAATATGATCTGAAATTATTGATTCAAAATTGAAAATCAATTTTGTGTAAAACAAAAAAAAAAAAAGAAAGAAAAGACGAAATAAAAAAAAAAATTTAATAGATTTTGAAAAAGATATATAAGGAAATTCCTTGCATTCTAAACGTCCTGACAATTCCCATGGCCCTGTCGACATTTACATGGTAAGTGCGTAGATTCGAATGCGAGCACGATCGGAAAAAAAAAACTGAAAGAAGAAGAAAAAAAAAAGAAATAACAAGTAATGAAATAGTCTGAGGGCGTCGTAAGCGTCGCTTGGCGTGGCGTCGTTTTGGATAGCGCGGGTTTTGTTAGAGGTATAAGAGGAGTTAGGTTGGCTAGGAAAAGATGTCAAATTAAGGGGGATCCTTTTAGGGGATGGTCGGTGCGGTATAGCACGATTTTGACAGTACTGCTGCTGCTGCTGCCGGTGTCTGAATGAGATGCTAAAACGAGATGTCGTTTCTCTCCAGCCACCGTGTTTCTCGACGTTACTGGGTTTGTCATTTCAGAAACATTTGCAACAGAGAAACTGCTGCCGCAAGAGGAAAGCTCAAAGCGCTTTCCAGCAAGACTCAAACCACCAACAGCCAATCAGTTATGTCACCACCGACTAATCTCGACGAGGATTTAATACGAACGATTTGAAAATGTGGTATTCATGAGTGAAAAACTTCACATCAATCGCTGTAATATTTTTGGTAAAAAAAAAATAAATTTATACCGTGAGGAAAATTTAGTCGTTTATTTTATTTTCGTATAAATTCATTGCGAAATTTGCAAGTTGAAAATTGTCTGATTTATCGTAATTAAAATCAGGGTGAAAATTGTACGTTTGAAAATTTTCGGAAACTTTAATTCGCTCTAGGGTGCGGAATGAAGATTAAAATTCCTCAAATTTTCGTGGCTATTAAACTGAACGACGACTATGACTACGACTACGACGACTATGACTACGACTTGGGCGACGTGACAGCCTCAAAGGTTATACCCCCAGTGTTCATTAAGCTCTTGCTATAAGGATTACCACCTCACAGCGGGCTCAGTTTATACATATATAACGTATTCTAATCATAAACGGGACTCGTGACGAGACGAAAACGTCTGGAATTGCTTAGGCTGTTGAGTCACGCATATGCGTTGTGTGAACTCATCAATGGTTCCAGAAACCAAAATGGGAATAATTATTCCCTGCACGAGATGTCGAGAGCTTTCAGAATTCCATAAACATAAAATTTTGAAAATTTCTTTCTTTCATCGGATATCTTAGTCTGAAAAAAAAGAGTAAAGGATCGCAAGCTCCAACGTAGCGAATATTAACGCTAGCCACCTCGAAACAAAGACTCACAGCATCTGGGGACAAGATTACATTACCTACCTTTACCCTCGAGAGCTGTACATCGTATCTATAGTAGGCAGTCTGTATTTATTTTTTTGAATTTTTTTTATTCTTTATTTTTTCGATGCAGGTTGAAAGTATCGGATGCAGATTGCTTTAGGGTAGGTAAAATTCCGTGGAACTATGTATTTATGCACATAACATACTTCGAAGAAATTTTACTAATGTTATCCGTGCACGGATCTTTAATAGAGAATAAAAATGTACAAAAAAATGAAAAATAAAAAATAAAAATAGACAAAAAATGGAGACAAAAAGTGGTAAGAAAAGTTGAAAGTATGTAATAATATTTTAGATTGCAACGTCGGATAAAATAATAGCTATCCCCTACGGAGGTAGATCTTGACGCTTTATAACACGCGATTCCCTCGTCAATAACCAAGAGTCGACGGCCTCAGTCCACAAACTACCCATACATGTCTACGATTTTTATTTTTTTTTTCTAATCCAAAATATTTTCAATAACGTGTTTTGCGATTATAACAACTACCTAGGAATAGGCGTTGATTGAATAGCTGTATGATTTTTCTATAAGGATGAGATAACGATTCAATTATCCAAATTTTTAATGTTTTGCAAATCTTTTTTTGATTTTTTACATTTATGTGGGACTTAGTTTTCCCTTCGCGGACTGTGAGACAAAGATAATTGAATTAAATTCGTGTACAGAAGCATAAAGCGGCAGGGGGTAGTTTGGCTCTAAGGCAAATAGTTTTCTAGGGTTAAAACAACTAGGAAAATTCACCCTAAAACTTATAAATCATAGAACGAACTCCATTTATATATACCCTCTTATATAGGTACCCACCTTCAGAAATAATTAATTACTGTTTTATTTTACCGATATATATGTATATATATACTTATAGTTATATATATATATACTATACCCTACCAAGCTTTTGGATAAACGAGAAAGGGTTCCTACAACGTCGAGGAAATACCCTCGTTATTTTATGGTTACTTCCTTGATTTATCCGAACAACTTTCTAACGTGATTATCGCGCGAAGTTACTCAGTGTAGTAAATTATATGAGAAATTTGCTATAACAGCGCGATAAATTTTGTGAAAAAATACAAAAACAAGAAAACATTTTTTGAAATTTATCAATTTTTATTTATTCAGGAATAGAAAAAAAAAAACGAAATCAAAATTTTTATACAAAAAACTTTATGCACTCGGTAATATTGCGTCGAAAATTTATATTACACGAATAAAGAGACTTCGTATGATTTTTTGAAAGTCTACACGAGATCGAGTGGCTGCTGAATGGTTTAAGGCAGGGACTACTATGGGATGAGGTAGACGTTTGAGTCTCGATCTCAAGGAGTTTCACATGTCACTGCTACTTTATTTTTTTTTTTCTATTTTCTTCTATCTCTACTTTTCTTTCGCGATCTTTGTTCTTATTTCTTCAACAGT
Organism: Macrophya annulata; assembly: GCA_963924015.1. Lineage (NCBI taxonomy): Eukaryota > Metazoa > Arthropoda > Insecta > Hymenoptera > Tenthredinidae > Macrophya > Macrophya annulata. The sequence goes on along the minus strand of OZ001263.1, from coordinate 14,169,564 downwards.
TCGCGCACCTGGTTCGGTAGCTACACAACCTAGTCAATGGGTGAAATAAACCACCGTTGAAATTTCTTACGTATTATAATAAAACCAAAAAAAAAAAAACAGAAAAAATCTTTATCGTAACTGAAAATTCGAGCCTGTGTGACATTGGCCAGATTTTATATATTTTGATACAGGTATTCCGAGACCCTGAACTAAACTAAGGTAAAATGATGGCCAAGAAGGACGCGTTATGGTGGAAAGTAGATATATCAGTATAATGTAGACCCAGATGTAAATATGTACATGTATGTATATCTATTCATGATGTATGTATGTATGTATGTACATACGGAGATACTTGTACGTAGGGTATATATGTATAGCTTTTTCGTATATAGAAATCTACTGGGAGCCAACAGCCCCCAAAGCATTGGGGCAGACGATAGCGTTGGATTTACTTTTACTACCTCATTAATGTTAGAGTTTTTATTACCGAGTCGTTTTGCCTCACCCTCACAGGGTTTTCCTCGGGATCGTATAAAGCTACCCGTTTTTCCCAAGGTTTATGGGCAAAAAATAGGACCGCGTGGACTGCAAGTCCCACACCCTCCCCCCCTATCTTACCAATTTTGACTTAAACTTAAACGCCATTTTGTTCTTTAGATTTGAGAATGCATTTTCTATATAATTTCGAAACGATATTAGAATGTATTTTAACCCTGTGACATACAGGGAAAGGATTTGAATCTTCTATTGTAAGTTTTTGGCGTGTCGCGTCGTTTCGGGTTCACCCCTGGCGTCAGTCGATAACCGTTTACCAAAATATCCGGTTAAAGATTTAACGGAAGCGGATGGAAGGCTGAAGGCTGAAGGTAGTCTGAAAGCTGAAGGCTGAAGGCGGGACTAAAAAATATCGCAGAAAATCTCCGCGGGGGTCAGATTGGTTCTGGTACGTTAAGTTTAGAGCTAGGATTTTCAAATAACACATTCTACGGTATACAGGGGGGTGTAGGGGGGGTTAGGGAAATAAGGGGGAAACGAGAGAATATGGTGGAAAGCTTATTCTTTCCTTAGATATTATGTTTTTCTTATCATACGGGGGTTCTCGGGACTCCCCGTGGGGCTGCCATGCCATGCCGCTGGGATTGCAACTTCACAAATACGTTACAGGCCAACTTTAGGGCTGAAGTGTGTTTTCGTATCATTACCTTTCAATAAAGGAAAAAAGATCTATAGGTGACAGGCTTAAGCTTTTTCGAACAATACTATATTCTTTACAATATTGTCTACATAGGCGTTATACTTATATATATATGTATATACCAATTTCATATTTCTCACAATATTTACGCGAAATCATTATTAAAAATAATAATAATGATAATACGCGTCTCGTAGCTTAATCTGAGTTGATGCCCTTGAATTTATCCTGAAAGGGAGGGTGTAAATTCGTTGGCTGGCCAATTATCACGAGTTACTTCAATTCAAACTTTTTAACACAGATAAAAATTAAATAAAAAAAAAAATTAAAAAATGGAAAACTCAGAATTGAATTTTTTTTTGTTTTTTTTTTTCACCGAGTCTGATGAGAGTCAACTTTCTACCCACCAATTTCTACATAACTTTTTATAACAAAAATTCTAACTTTTAATACCCATTCAATTACGAATGAACGAACGTTTTTAGTTTTTTTTTTTTTCGTTTTTCGTTAGTCTGCATGTCGTGGAAATTTCAGTTTGCAGACTTAATAACAAGTTTCTAATCCATGAATTTACGTATAGAATAAAAATGAAAAAAATAAGTAAATCTTGTATTTCGAAATGTCTATCCTACTTGAATAAAATAATAAAAATTTTCATGATTTTTATCGATAGAATTATGGGTGAAAAAATTTGAAGATAAAATGTGAAAAAAATAAAAACAAATGCAAATAACAAAAAAAGTAAAAATAAATACTACTCGGTGGCTGTGGCTCAGTTGGTTGCTACTCGGGATTTTACGATTGGGTAGTGAAAGCGAGTTTTAAAGCTTTGCGCTACACAACCTCGGTCGGGTATTGGCTCCAGCTCTAAAGTATTTCATTTCAACACGTTTCTACTATAAACGAAAGCGAAATTCTCTCAAACAATCTTTCGACACGTATAGCTGGTCTCTACCGACGTGTTAAAACTTCGTGATAAACTATACGTTACCTTCAAATTTTACACTCTCATTCACGGTCATTAATAATAATCCAAAGAATATTTCAGTAGAAATAGTCGTAATACTAAAACAAAAAAAATAAATAAAAAAATAAGAAAACTTATGTCTGATTTATAAAACTAAATCTTTTCACGATGAGGGGTAGGGGGGGACAAATATATCTGCCTATTCTATCAGAATTATATCGATATTCTAAAGTTGGTCCAGCGATCCCCCATCGCCATCTTCGGCTAGCTGTCGAAGGCGATGTAGCGGTAACGCCAGCGGTGACCCTAAGTGGTGATCCTTGAAGCGTTCCTTTATATCCCTGTGCATCCTGAGTCTCCTAAGAGATATGTGACACAGATGGAGGGACATGACCGCAATATCTTATCCCTCGCTGGACGAGGGTTACTATTTTTTTCTTTCTTTTTTATTATTTTTATTTTTTTTTCAGAAGAAGAGGAAAAAGAAGATAAAGAAAAGTAAGAAAAAAATTTATACATTATTCAATCGAAAATTACCCCGTGGATTTGACGAAACGTTCTGAGCTGTGTAAGTGATGAATTAGAAACTTGGTTTATCATCCCACGAAATGAAAATGTCTGGCGATTAAAGTGAAAACGGGTAATACACGAGGTAGTAGATCTGAGATAATTTGGTTTTGGGTATGAAAAAAAGGGAAATGAACGATTGAAATGAGCAACAAATACTGTAAAAATAATCCCTTATTTTGTCCAGCCTTAGGGGTTAGTGGTTCGTGTTAGCAGCGGTACAAAACCAGATACAAGAATTGGTTGTATTATTATTTACACCGCGAAGACAATGTATAGCGTACCTATAGCGTCTTTAAACCCTCAAGGGTTTATGAAAATTTCTTTTAGCATAAATAAACAAGTGATGGAGTTGATAAAACCACCCTTAGTGTAAGAATATCGTTTCTATCGCCACTTATTACGCTTTTTCTTATTGTTAGACGAGTTTCTTCTACTCTAAAGCTTTACTTCAGGATCATCGTTTCGACGTAGAAGTTTCTTTAAAATTATAGAAATACTGATTCAACCCTCTTTTTATTCAGTATATTTTAAAATATAAAAAAAAAACTCTGTTAACGTAATTGTAATCAAAATCCACGAGAAAATCTGACAGCTTGCAAAATTCCAGTCACATATAGTACAATTTCTACGCACGTAGAAACGTTTTTCATGACGCGTAGTCGAAGCGCTATGGTACAGCGTCCAATCGTATCTCTAGGGGATGAGAATCGCCTTATTCGCATCGGCCTTTACGTGCCCGGCGGGTTTCCAGTTTTCGACACTTGTCCTCGTACGCGGTGAGTAAATTCTTTTTGATTTAATTTTTTTTTTTTTTACTTTTTTTTTATCCTTGACCGCAGAGGCGTCGCGTATAAAATAGATTCGGTTTTTTTTTTTTTGTTGTTTTTTTGAACCGATTCGAGTTACAGATATCCAGTTTGGACTTCGTTTGATCTGTTTTTTTTAACTCACCTTGTTCCCGTCGAATATCTCCAACAGTCTGCAACGGATTCTAATTTGACTAACAGCTTAGGTGTCAAAGTTTACAGACTGAAAAGATAAAACTTTTGAAAAACGTCGAAGGCAGACCAAACCATACCGCAACTACACTATCCGATCAACCCTCGAATATATATACCTACTTCGAGAACCCCTTAAGAGGATTTGGCTAACTTTTAACAGCAAAATAAACCTGGACCAGAGAAAATGCGATAAAATTTATTCAAAATGTGAAAATTTGACTCTTTCAAAAATCTCTTCTATACTATAAAGCACAAAAAATTGAATTATTATTGTTTCCGGGTTCGAAGCGATCCCTTCCTGATTTTCTCGCACATTTTAAACCCCTTTACACATCTCTTTGTCATACGATAATATCTCTACGCTAGTGTAAAGGGTTGGATGTCACCTTTTCTGCAGAAACGAGCAATTGAATTTCGCGTCAGACGATTACATAATCGACGAGGTCACGTGCTCGTCGGTTGCTGAGCTCGGGAGAGAGCTCATTTCTGGAACAGACGAATCGATGCCCAGCCGCCTCGACAGAGTTCAATGTCTCTCCCGGGCCACCCCGACGACCGCCCAGAACATGGCGAGGGGTTAAAGGGGGAGAGACAGGGTGGCGGGTTGCCGCGAATCCCATTCCGCCTGCTCGACGCTCTAATATTTACTAGGCATTTGTCGCGCTCGCGAATTAAAGGTCGTCCTGTCGGAGTGCAGCTCGGAAATCATTATCACTATTTCACCATTCATTCATTCATTTATTAAATCATTCATTCAATCATTCATTCATCCATTTCACTTCCAGGAGCAGAATCAATATGTACCCAAACTGATCTGCACGCGATTAACTTATACACCCTCGTCTAATATATTTTCATACATTTTGATTTTTTTAATATTTTGGTATAATAACCATGATGAAGATAATGACGATGAATATTTGGGGGATTAAATTCCTTTCAGAAATCACACCTCTCGTTGATATTTTCAACTTGATGATAGGATAGGGTGTTTTATGATAAGTGAAAATAAATTTTCGAGTCTTTCATTCAGATTTCTTTTAACCCCATTGCTCATTTCAATACTTATACATATATTGGTGTGGTGAGAGAAATTGAGAGAGATAGAGATAGAGAAAGAGTGTGAGAGAGAGTAACAACCCTCATGTTGTATTATATGTATAACTTCCTGCCAATACAAACCCTTTCACAGCGTTAGGTACATGCAACGTGGAACCCTACGACCCTCGTTCTATTATTTCAGTATAAGTTTACCATCTTACAGATGTTACTGCCTCAAGCCTCGCGGTGTAGTACAAGGTTCTAATTACAGAATTACCATGCAAACAATCAGGAGAATAACTTTGCAACCACCTTTCAGTCTTATCATGACTAATTACTCGATTATATGAGTTTTCGGATTTAGAATCATTATTTTTTTTTTTTTTATCTCAGGATAGGAATTAACGAATTGTCCAAACCATACTTGCCTGTTTTCCAAAAGACAATATTTCAAGTTGTGTTTTTTATTGCTTGTGGAAAAATCCGAAAGTCTTTGTTTCATTTAATATTATGCTAATGTAATATCTTCTAGTACATCCGGAGTAAGCTTTCAGTTATTATTTTATGACCTAAGATGCAGTTGCCAGATGGTGTCCTTGTTTTGTCCTGGTCAATTATTTGATTAAAAATTTGTCTCCAAATTTATAACCGTTGAATTTTCTTCTCCAAAAAACTGTGACTTGATAATATAAAAATTCGGAATTTTAACCCCTCGAAATTTGAACCGGGCTTAAGATTCATCGCGTAAACAATAAATGGAATAATTTTAATTAATATCTGATGCTGAAGTGGATATATAATATGGTGAAAGAAAGGCCTCGGGGCCTCGTTATAAAAGGGCGGCTAAGTTCAGACCTCTTGGTCAAATTATCTTTGTAACTTCTTATTATTCACTTAAGTAGTACATCACAATTCTCGTTTAGAGATAATTACCCCATATAAATGAATAGCAGGAGTTTATTATACGGTGGAAAATTTCATAAGAATAAGAGAGTGAAGTAAGTATAAATATAAAAAGAAGAAAAGAAAAAAAAAAAAAGAAAGAGTAGAAAAAAAGAATGAATAATTAATTCTAGTTGAATCTGAAGTCTTAACCCATCGTTTCATGCGAAGCCACCTGTGCCTGCCACAGAGAAAACAACCCCAAATTTCCATCCCCTTAGGGGCAACGTGAACACAGCATCGTAAAGGCCCTAAACTCTCCCTTATTTCTATCTCTTTCTCTCTTTCTCTTTATCTCTCTCTCTCTCTCTCGTCTATATCTCCTCTCTCTTTAACTCCCGAAATTTCTACTTCGGTTTGCTGCTGCTGCTGCTGCTGCTGCTGCTGCTGCTGCTGCTGCTTCGCCGTGATTGTCTCCCAACGGCTGTAAGCTTCTGAGTAACGAGTATTGTTATTGTTTTAGTATTACTACTATTCTTGTTATTATTGCCATTGCTATTGCTATTATTATTTTTATTACAGCTGGGTATATGTTTAGAGATAAAATACCACCCCCTCCCCTCGCAGTATGTGAAAATGTATAGAAAATAAAATAAAATAACGAATAGAATAGAAAAAGAGATCAATCGTGTATATTAAAGTTTAATGATAGATTTTGAGTTTTGAAAATGACGTTAAAAAAATTGATTTCCGTAAATTATCTTTCTGAATAATTAATCTCTGAGTTGGAAAGTGAAACGTGAACATTCGAGCCATTATGACACTCTATGCCGAATGTCTTCGGTATAATATATAGTTAGGTTATACCTACTCTCGCCATGCGGTTTATGCGAGCAGTAGGTAGTAAAAATATAACGACTGGACACTAAACCGAGGTAATTATCTTTAATCTACGTCGAAAATTATACCGAGATATCTTAACCACGATAGCCATATCATGCCTCTACCTAATGTACGATAGTGAAAGTTACGATGAACCTTGCCATCCCTTTATGTGACATTCAAATTTTGACACTGGCTCACTTTATGTATAGGTATATATATGTCCTACTACTGCACTATAACACGCATTTACTTTCATCCATATCACCTCGGTACATTTCATTCTCTAAATTCAAGCCAGAATTGTGATTAACTAAGGGTAGTCTTTCTTGGTAAACGATAATGGACCCGGAATTTAAAACATGTATAAAGTATTTTATTTTGTTTCCTCGAGTAATTTGCAGAAGATAGGTTAGAATCAGAATAAGCGAAGATATCATTATCATTGTATACGTATGTACGTAGAAAATCTAGAACTAATTTCTCCCCAGACGATCGTTACGCTATCGTTAACCCATTAAATGTTTCGTGCTGTGTTCATCTCCGAAAATACTAGGCGCTTCTAGAATGCCTAATATTGGTCTGACTTTGTCTTACGATATGATATTTGAAGGAAAATTAGATATAGAGATTAATTTTCGTTGCAATATCAGGGCGAATAATTATTACAAAAAAATTTCTATTTACTGCAGATCGCTACGTCTGATAGCTGGACATTGATTGGTCAGACTTTTATCAAACCAGTTTAATTACAGGTTCGAACTTCGATTTTTATTTTTTAGTTTTTCTCTGTATATAAAATCGCCTCTACCTCAAAGCCCAGAGCAAGGGTATTGCCAATTAATAATGTCTGGGTATGTGAAGTGGTTTGAATTCCTTTACAGATTGATAGCGCATGTTTTAATTCAATTAATTTACACTTTGATTATACGTAGTAAAGTCTGTGCGAAATTTTACCGTTCATATATTTGCTAAGTAACTTCGAATCAAAATTTCTAGCTTTTTTATTCAAAAATCATCTTTCCTGATTCAAGAAAAAAATAAATCGAAAAAGACAAATCTTTCTAATAAATTATCTTAACTTCATACAGGGGTGATTTTCGGGGTGCCATGATCACGCGACGATTAAATCTAAAGACTTTTGGGATGAGGTAAACGTTTAGAATACCTGAAGCTAATTCTGTGCAAAATTTCAAATCAATAAAAAATGTTAGGGGTACGTTTCTGTAATTATTTTGAGTAGCTGAGTTATGTATTCATTTTGTACTTCATTAGAAGCAGTATTAATTATACATATACCGTATGATCAGGGATTAAATCAACGGAGTTAGAATCAAGTGAGAATATATTTGGCTATGTTAAATCGTGAAATTTTCGGAATCAGTACACTGGTGTGAGCTTTGATCCCTGCTGCATTAGTAATAACGAAATTAGGGTAAACTGTACTTTTGGTAACGTGATTTTACTGAGCAAAGGTACTAGGATTTGCTTTTTGCATTAATTTTAGTAAGAGCAGGGTTTACGGTTGGGATTTTGGTATTTCAGTAAGATTTATCGATCTTTATTCAAGCGTTTGTTACGTCTAATATATATATGAGAAATTTAATTGAATACTCGACTAAAATTTGGTTCGATATTTTGATGGTATGAAGTGACTGTGACAGAGTTTGTCCCTTAGCAATATAATGTAAACCAATCTAAGCCAGTTGCCCTAAGGCATCGTGTGCCTCTAACCCCGTGTTACGAGGGTAGAGGGACGATTTAGTCAATCGTAACACCATAACCGTAATATCTCATTTAAGCAAGTTATGTCGCTCGCGAACCAAGTAAACCAATAATAAATGAGTTTATGGTTCGCCTGACATCTAATTTAGACGTTGCAAGCGTTGAGTGTAGGTAGACGTACGCGATTCTGAGCTTTTATACCTTACTTTAAAATAAAACGAGCAATTATAAGACTCGGAGTTTCCAATCATGGGATCAAACCGTTTCGCAAAACGATCTTTTTAGAGGAAAATGAAATTCAAATTTTTTTTTTTTTTTTGCTTTTTTTCTATTGTATTTTATACTTCGTTTGAGGAAATCACTTTAACTAGCTTCTGTTAAACTACCAATAAGCTAAGTCGTGCGATAGTTATCAAAGGATAAGAATCAGCCTTGCTCGATTTATCTGAGGCACGTGACAGGAGGTAAGGGTGGCCTTTGCTTTTGTACCATCATCTTGTAACGAGCGCTTGCTTTATCTCCTTGGCTGTATCATACTTTTTTTTGTACAACACTTTCTTTCTCGTCCTTAGAGCTTTTATCGCTCTTTTTCTTGAACTTTATTTCTTGTTTTTCTGGCTTTTCTTTATATTTTCTGTCAATTTTTTCTCTCATGAATACGCGAAAGTGTTATGGCCCTGTGAAGAAACTTACGACGTTATTTAGTACTTAGACAAAAGATAAATTATTAAGATAATTAACTTCTTCGTATATTAATTCGTGATTAATTATCCCAAAAGCCTAAAAAAAATTCTAAAATAAAAACGACAAAATTAAGTGGTTGATAATTTTTTTTTCATGGCCAGTATCCCTCGACTCTCATGTGAAGTAATCTTAAAAATTTTCTTTCGAATCATTATTGCGAGGACATATTATAGCTCCATAACTTCTTAAATGTGTAATAAAAACTGGGCAAGTTATCGGCAGACATCGTATGCAGTAAAATGTCTTGTTAAGGGCAGCGTAAGGCGTCTGCTATAATAATAGCTAATAAAAATCACTAACTGCATACAAGGCGTTAAACGTTAATTGCTTCCATAAACGTAGCCGCTACCGTCAATATTATCCGACAATGTTATGTGTACGGATCTTTTTTTTAAAAACAAAACAAAGAAAGAAAGAAAAAAAACCTTAAAACAAAAAAATTGTTGACTAAAGTATCCAACGTTTAAAAAAAGCTCGGTCAGTTATTTTCCTATTCGATTGAACATTCATCAGACGTTTGTATGTACTCTGACTTTCTCTTCTACTTTTCTTAAGGCCTGGAGGGAAATCAAATTCTTATCTTGTTCGGTCCTCGAAGATAGGTAGGTAGGAAAAGGGGTACGGTTCTACAGAGTTCGTTTCTACAGAGTACCGTTTCTACAGAGTTTGTTTCTACAGAGTTCCTTTCTACAGATGTTCATTTCTACAGAATTATTTTCAGTTCGATTCTACACAACTGTCTTAGAAGGTCGATTCTACAGAGAAATTATTTTAGATTGTTCGTTTCTACACAGTTCGGACACAGATATTCGTTTCTACAGAATTAGGACGCGAATGTCCTAATTCTGTAGAAACATATTCTGTAGAAACGTACCAGGGAGCGTTCTGTAGAAACGTATTCTGTAGAAACGTACCAGGGAGCGTTCTGTAGAAACGTATTCTGTAGAAACGTACCAGGGAGCGTTCTGTAGAAACGTATTCTGTAGAAACGTACCAGGGAGCGTTCTGTAGGAACGTATTCTGTAGAAACGTACCAGGGAGCGTTCTGTAGAAACGTATTCTGTAGAAACGTACCAGGGAGCGTTCTGTAGGAACGTATTCTGTAGAAACGTATTCTGTAGAAACGTACCAGGGAGCGTTCTGTAGAAACGTATTCTGTAGAAACGTACCAGGGAGCGTTCTGTAGGAACGTATTCTGTAGAAACGTATTCTGTAGAAACGTACCAGGGAGCGGTCTGTAGAAACGTATTCTGTAGAAACGTATTCTGTAGAAACGTACCAGGGAGCGTTCTGTAGAAACGTATTCTGTAGAAACGTATTCTGTAGAAACGTATTCTGTAGAAACGTACCAGGGAGCGGTCTGTAGAAACGTATTCTGTAGAAACGTATTCTGTAGAAACGTACCAGGGAGCGTTCTGTAGAAACGTATTCTGTAGAAACGTACCAGGGAGCGTTCTGTAGAAACGTATTCTGTAGAAACGTACCAGGGAGCGTTCTGTAGGAACGTATTCTGTAGAAACGTACCAGGGAGCGTTCTGTAGAAACGTATTCTGTAGAAACGTACCAGGGAGCGTTCTGTAGGAACGTATTCTGTAGAAACGTATTCTGTAGAAACGTACCAGGGAGCGTTCTGTAGAAACGTATTCTGTAGAAACGTACCAGGGAGCGTTCTGTAGGAACGTATTCTGTAGAAACGTATTCTGTAGAAACGTACCAGGGAGCGGTCTGTAGAAACGTATTCTGTAGAAACGTATTCTGTAGAAACGTACCAGGGAGCGTTCTGTAGAAACGTATTCTGTAGAAACGTATTCTGTAGAAACGTATTCTGTAGAAACGTATTCTGTAGAAACGTATTCTGTAGAAACGTATTCTGTAGAAACGTATTCTGTAGAAACGTACCAGGGAGCGTTCTGTAGAAACGTATTCTGTAGAAACGTATTCTGTAGAAACGTATTCTGTAGAAACGTACCAGGGAGCGGTCTGTAGAAACGTATTCTGTAGAAACGTATTCTGTAGAAACGTACCAGGGAGCGTTCTGTAGAAACGTATTCTGTAGAAAGGTATTCTGTAGAAACGTATTCTGTAGAAAAGTATTCTGTAGAAACGTACCAGGGAGCGTTCTGTAGAAACGTATTCTGTAGAAACGTATTCTGTAGAAACGTACCAGGGAGCGTTCTGTAGAAACGTATTCTGTAGAAAGGTATTCTGTAGAAACGTATTCTGTAGAAACGTATTCTGTAGAAACGTACCAGGGAGCGTTCTGTAGAAACGTATTCTGTAGAAACGTATTCTGTAGAAACGTACCAGGGAGCGTTCTGTAGAAACGTATTCTGTAGAAACGTATTCTGTAGAAACGTACCAGGGAGCGTTCTGTAGAAACGTATTCTGTAGAAAGGTATTCTGTAGAAACGTATTCTGTAGAAACGTATTCTGTAGAAACGTATTCTGTAGAAACGTATTCTGTAGAAACGTATTCTGTAGAAACGTACCAGGGAGCGTTCTGTAGAAACGTATTCTGTAGAAACGTACCAGGGAGCGTTCTGTAGAAACGTATTCTGTAGAAAGGTATTCTGTAGAAACGTATTCTGTAGAAACGTATTCTGTAGAAACGTATTCTGTAGAAAAGTATTCTGTAGAAACGTATTCTGTAGAAACGTATTCTGTAGAAACGTACCAGGGAGCGTTCTGTAGAAACGTATTCTGTAGAAACGTACCAGGGAGCGTTCTGTAGAAAGGTATTCTGTAGAAACGTATTCTGTAGAAACGTATTCTGTAGAAACGTATTCTGTAGAAACGTATTCTGTAGAAACGTACCAGGGAGCGTTCTGTAGAAACGTATTCTGTAGAAAGGTATTCTGTAGAAACGTATTCTGTAGAAACGTATTCTGTAGAAACGTATTCTGTAGAAACGTATTCTGTAGAAACGTATTCTGTAGAAACGTACCAGGGAGCGTTCTGTAGAAACGTATTCTGTAGAAACGTACCAGGGAGCGTTCTGTAGAAAGGTATTCTGTAGAAACGTATTCTGTAGAAACGTATTCTGTAGAAACGTACCAGGGAGCGTTCTGTAGAAACGTATTCTGTAGAAACGTATTCTGTAGAAACGTACCAGGGAGCGTTCTGTAGAAAGGTATTCTGTAGAAACGTATTCTGTAGAAACGTATTCTGTAGAAACGTACCAGGGAGCGTTCTGTAGAAACGTATTCTGTAGAAAGGTATTCTGTAGAAACGTATTCTGTAGAAACGTATTCTGTAGAAACGTATTCTGTAGAAACGTATTCTGTAGAAACGTATTCTGTAGAAACGTACCAGGGAGCGTTCTGTAGAAACGTATTCTGTAGAAACGTACCAGGGAGCGTTCTGTAGAAACGTATTCTGTAGAAAGGTATTCTGTAGAAACGTATTCTGTAGAAAGGTATTCTGTAGAAACGTATTCTGTAGAAACGTATTCTGTAGAAACGTATTCTGTAGAAAAGTATTCTGTAGAAACGTATTCTGTAGAAACGTATTCTGTAGAAACGTACCAGGGAGCGTTCTGTAGAAACGTATTCTGTAGAAACGTACCAGGGAGCGTTCTGTAGAAAGGTATTCTGTAGAAACGTATTCTGTAGAAACGTATTCTGTAGAAACGTACCAGGGAGCGTTCTGTAGAAACGTATTCTGTAGAAAGGTATTCTGTAGAAACGTATTCTGTAGAAACGTATTCTGTAGAAACGTACCAGGGAGCGTTCTGTAGAAACGTATTCTGTAGAAACGTATTCTGTAGAAACGTACCAGGGAGCGTTCTGTAGAAACGTATTCTGTAGAAACGTATTCTGTAGAAACGTATTCTGTAGAAACGTATTCTGTAGAAACGTACCAGGGAGCGTTCTGTAGAAACGTATTCTGTAGAAACGTATTCTGTAGAAACGTACCAGGGAGCGTTCTGTAGAAACGTATTCTGTAGAAACGTATTCTGTAGAAACGTATTCTGTAGAAACGTATTCTGTAGAAACGTATTCTGTAGAAACGTACCAGGGAGCGTTCTGTAGAAACGTATTCTGTAGAAACGTATTCTGTAGAAACGTACCAGGGAGCATTATGTAGAAACGGTACTCTGTAGAAACGAACTCTGTAGATGCGGTCCGTTTCCTAGATAGGTACTATTTTACCTTGAGAAAGAGAAAGAAGAAAGATTCACTGAAACTAAATTTAAAAACGTTAAATCAACGTAAAAATTACTTTCTCAAAAGATAAATTATTTTCGTGAAAAAAAAAAAAAATTAAAAAGAAAAATAGAATATCTGCACTAAAAATTTCCCATTTCAAAAACGTCGTAAAATAAAAGCCTGCAACTAACGTGAGATAATGTCGCTTACAGTTTTAACTTTATTTCCTAAGGCGAGTTAAAGCCACTACAGACCTGTCACCTATGTGAGTAATGAAACTCTCCTTGCTAATTGTCTGTCGAGCTGGCACCTGTCGTCGCACCGTATCCTGTCCTATTTTTCTCTTCGTTTTTAGTCTGTTTTATTTTTTTCACTTTTTTTTTTTTATCCATCACTGAACCTACCTTCCAAAACGGAATTAAAAATTGTCAAAGTTTTTCTTGTACTTGATGAAATTTTGCAAAGCTCGCGTTGTTTTAATTCACGATTTTTTTGCTCTCTTATTTCGCAGTTCGGAGATCAGTATTCTGCGTATTTTGGAAAAAAATTTATGTATAAATTCACCTGCATCATCGATATGCACCAGCCTGTTGAATGCAATTTTTATGCAATAAAATCCTGGATATTTCGATGTATCAGTTATTCTATTTCCTTGCTGATACTTTTGCTACTACATGTTGCGAGGGGTGGAGGAGGGGGTGTTTGAAAAAAAGGAAAAAATTTGACAAAAAATATACCAGAATCTCTATTTTCACAGGCAGCTCGCAAGACTTGGCTTGAATAGAGGCGATAAAGATCCCATAACCATGGGGGTGTTACGAAATATAAAGTAAACTACCCAACACTGACGCGATAGGAGGACACCTCACGGCATCATTCCGTGAATATTGATGCCGCATAAAATATAGTAGCCGGGCAGCGGACCGGGCAGCGTAGAAAACTGGCAGTAAAACTGAAAGAATATCTCAGCTCTATGATATGTTTGTGCACCAGACCATAAGACACACTTGTGGCGTGTACTTTGAATTCCAAAAATCATTTCTTTTTTGATAAAAAAATTGAAAAAAAAAAATTTCTATCATCATCTTCTGTAACAATAAATAAAATTGATTATTCGTTGATTATTTTACAAAAATAAAAATTTGAACGAACAACGTTCAAACTTTATTCCGTTTGGTGTTGCAGTAATCGAGTTGGATGATATAAGAGAATTTGCAACGAATAGCAGCTCTTGAAGGCGGTAATGCCTTTCCTTAAAACACACATAATCGCGTCAAAAGCTTAGGCCGACCTCCTTCATGCAGTCCATAACGAAACGGGCTTCAGCGTTTCGTCTGGTAACGTGATTTCGTGTCGTCGACCTGGCGCCTTTCCTCGTTATACCTGCGCCTGACCGTCCTTTGCTCGTGTTCAGTCGCGTCTAGCTGTCTGCCTATCTTGCTCGAACCAACTATAATATATCCTTTTACTTTCGAAATACCGAATTTATCTAATCTTCGTGATGTTGTCCCTAAACTTTATTATTTTTCAATGATTCATGAACGTATGTAACAAAACACAATTGTTCTTTAATTGCTCTAATCTAATTTTCGAGAAAAATGAAGCAAACAAAATTGTGATATTCCGCGTTAGAGTAACCCTAAATTTAATTCTACGATTTGACCAAATTCGTCTTCGTATTCGATGACCCATAATACACAAAATAATTACTCTCAATTAAAATTATTGAGGCACAGTTTTTTTTTTTTAGGGAATAAGTATAAAATCTAGAAAGGAGCGGTGGCGATAATAAACTGGCGCTATTCCAGCATGAAAAATGCTCACTTCGTTTATTTAATTTTTCTTAAAAACTAGATTAAAGCAATTAAAGAAATTAGTAGAGCAATTAAGACCACTTAAAGCGCAATTATGTTCGGTATAATATAAATCATTGAAAAATAATAAAGTTGTGGGCTGACTGGTACGAATCAAGCTCTTTACAGCGATATTGTACAGACAGTGCAATCTTTTGGCGAACTGAAGAACTCGACCCATCTGAAATATTGGTCGGTTAAATAGTTTCGGAATAAGTAAAAAATGAAAGCAAAAAAAAAAAATATCTCATGGTTTTAATAAAAATTTTGATAAAAAAATGATTGGAATAAAATTCTAATTAATTTAGGCGACTATTTTTTTATTTTATTTTAATATACTTGTAAAATTTTTTTCTTTCTTTTGAAAATCATTGATTATCGTATATTTCTAAAACCAGAACCCGAGATACTAGACTATTCAGAAGCCTGAATTGAAGTAAATGAAATATGCATTTGCGAAGTAGTCTCTGAAACGAATATTTCATGATCTCACAGAGGTCAAGAGTGGAATGTCGTCCTGGAGAATGTTGGAAGGTAGGTATATATAAATAAGTGCTCTTTCGACACGGAGTGTAGCCGTGACCGAAGAGTAGCCGTGATGACTTGAAAGAAAATTCAAGTTTTATGAATAAATAAAAGCCGCTGATTGATATGATTAATTAAAAGCAGCATTACGGAAATGAGTATGACGTTATGGTTAATCCATCATTAAAAACGTACAAAAGCTTTTCACAAATTCTTCCCTGACAGCTGTCAAGGACACCGGTAAGTTTTTCCTCGACATTAATTAGCCCTAATTAACCTAATCGACTAAAGCAAAGAATCATTTCTCGAACCCCTAAAGCTTTAATCTGTACGTCAGAATTTCCAAAAAGTTTAAGTTTCAAGTCCCTCCCCATTCAAATCTCAGGATTATTAAATTAATTATTTCAAAAATTTCTTATCAAAAATTTTACTTTCAAATAAGTAACCTTTTTTTGTTTGTTTGTGATTGTAATACTTGCTTCTGAACGAGGCATACATTTCAAATGTAACATCATCCTATCCCCAAAGGTTCAAAGTCTGTTGAGATAATAAATAAATGAAATAACGAAGCTCACCACCCCTACAAACCTCGAGCTTAACGCTTTCCCATTTTTCATTTTGTGTTATACATGACTGCATGGTTTAGGGCCTCCAATGCCACGTCGTCAAATTTTTTTTATTCAAAAAAAAGCCCAGAGGACTGGATGTAAAGTTAGAATATTCATTTATTTATTCATCATGACTTTAACGCAGAATAGTAAAATAGCAAGTGCTATTTTAATTCAGAAACCAGAAAAGTGATAAACACGAACGTATATTTTCACCGAGATAAGCTTAGAATTTTAATTATAGGACTAAACTAGTTGGAAAACGTGTTGAAATGAATACTGAAAATTATTACGCACTTTTTTTTCGCATCCTTCGATCTTAATATTCTACATAGTGTTTTTGAATACCTACGGCAACGACCTGGACTCGTTGCATGCACCTGTCAGTCGACCATCGATCCATGGCGAGTAAATAGATATCCCAAGAAGTTTGAAAAATATTAGTTTTTACCATGGATTTTTACAAATTGGGAATTTTTATTTTCAAACTGAATGTTAATTTTGTTAATATATTTTAATAACTAGCGAGTAATATAGAACGATGATATATACAACATCATCACCTTAGAGGTGAGCTATTATTACTGCATTACGGAATGTGTTTTTATTCGTAATGAATGCTGTCTCTCAAGATCCCTACACGTGATCACTGGACCGTTAAGACTCTTGCCACAGAAAATTCTGTAGTTCGTATGTACATACATATGCACGCAGTAGGGTAGGGTATGCATGCGCGAATACTCTTGAATCATAATGAACTCCGTGCGAAAACGTTCCCGGTACCTAGCAGGTATGTATACCTACCTTAGCATACATATGGCCATAATATACTGCTCGGAAATGTTAGTTGATGCAAAAAACTGGTATAACAACCTGCCTTCCTGCCTCCAAGATCCGAATGCAATTTACTCATGCACGTATTTAAATTTCAAAATTAATTTTTGGGTATAGAATTATTTCATTTTTTTTTATACTCATAAATTGAAAATAGTTAACGATATACACTCTGAACTCTGTGTCAATACACAGAACAGTTTCGTACAACTTTATAAATTCGCAATCGTATATCCATTTTGCCATTGGGCCTTGAATATCAAGTTTTCACATTTCTGGAAGGTCGTTTGAGCAAAGACCGTAACTTACACTTTACAGACTACGAAAGAGTGAACTACCTGGTAAGTACCACGGATTGTGCTAATTAGGAAACAAAGAAGAAATTTATTAGTTGATTACAAGCCGAAAAATTATTTTGTGCGATTAGATGATTTTTGAACTGACAATGAGCTACAATTTTAATAATCCTAATCAAATTCGTGATTTATATATACCCTTATACTAGGTAATTGTTTAATAGCAAAATTACGTCATATATATGTATCATAAGACTGTACAATATACACTTAACGTATATATATGTAACAACGCTTATGCATGCGTAAATTATTATATACTATAATAACGTGGAAAATAATAGTCATGCATCACGCGTGAGCAAATCTAATACAGGTATACATGGTTAAAATACATTCATATCACTTTCTTACCTTCGATAAATATGAAAATCGTCATAAGTACATTTCGACATATTTTAACCTATTTTATAAGATTTTATCGTTTTCACGGTCTGCTTAATCGGGCTTTAATGATAATGAACCTAAATCGAATACAGGTACGGCGAGTTTTAACTACCAGTCCATAAAATCGGAAGTAACAAACGAGCTGCAATAATTTTGAAATTGGTTTTTTCTTTTCAAAAAATTTCACAGCTTTCATTTTTTGTTTTTTTTTTTTGTTCACCAAATCAACTTTTAGATACAATTTCTTAGATTTTCTCTCTCTCAATTACCGTTTAAAAAAATAAAGGCTAA
Organism: Macrophya annulata; assembly: GCA_963924015.1. NCBI lineage: Eukaryota > Metazoa > Arthropoda > Insecta > Hymenoptera > Tenthredinidae > Macrophya > Macrophya annulata. The sequence goes on along the minus strand of OZ001263.1, from coordinate 14,151,570 downwards.
AATGTTCTTTTTTGTGTCTCGGTAGAGCTGCGTTGCAAGCACTACTATCATTCATCTAACAAGGTCTAATAACAATCTGTAGCCTCGTTCAAACGCCTAGTTTAACTTCTGCACTTCTTCAGCAAGAAGGCAACGTTGGCTAGCTGTAGCTCGGGCATATAGACGTGTTTTACGATTGGCGATCGATATTTCCAAGCTCGTGTAACGATATCGTGCTAGTACTTTGGCACTTTGCTACTTTGCTACTTTGCTATTTTACTACATTTACACTATAGGTATGTTACCTATCTTTTCCTACCTCACCTTACTATCTATACGACGCGATATTACATCTAGACAGTGAAGTTTAACACAGGGCGTTTCGAGTTCTAAGCTATAAAGTTTACTCAGGGTTAATTTATGCCCCTATATATTTCTTATAGTATCTGCGTGGTTAAGTCAGTCAACTAATTGTAAGTTTCACTTAAAGTCATGTACCTAGGTCCTTGATGCAGTTTCAGGTATCGAAACTCACGCAGTCAAATCTGAAATTATGATTTCTGTAAGAGAACAGTGTCTGGATCAATGGAGCAAAGGTAACATGTATGTAATATAAAATACAGAATATTTTCTTTTGGATTTTATGTAATGGCAATATTATAATACATGAATGTATAATAGTAATTAATTAATTAACAATATATTATACTGTACATAATCGTAATTCATATACTAAAATATAAATTTTCTTTATTAATTTATAAATAATAAATTTTAAGTAAAAACTATTACCTTGAGATTTTATATTTGGAAAAGAAAATAAAAAAATGACAAAAATTAAGACTTTAGTTGTTCTAGCAACAAAAAAAAAATAAAAAATTTGTTGTACTATGTTAACAAATGTACAAATAAATAATATTATATTATGAAATTAACATTCTTTTTATTTATTTAATTATTTTAGATTCTATAGCAGCAACTATCTAGGTATAAGATACTACATGTCAACGAGCTTGCTGGATCGAGAACAAAACTTGATGGTTTCAAATTCGCTTGCGGTTACGAGTGCACTACGGTGCAGCATATTGTGGGGAATATCGTTATCTGATACTTTGGAATTTTCAAGTTATTTTGCACATAGAATATGTGGATGTAATATGTATACTCCTGTATCTACTAGTAGTTGCATATTAAAGATATCTATAGATATATTATGTATATCTCGGTTTAAATATCGGATAGAATAAATACCATGAATTATTCAATGAACAGGATATAAATTTTTTCTAAATTTTCATATCAATTATATGAATAATTTTGACAATATTATAGATATTATATTATATCCTTTATAAATTTATTTATTATATCTACTTACTATTAAATAACAATCACGATAAAATGTATAAAAATAAAATAAAAATGAGGAAATATCTCGGAATGCAGACAGATCAAAATTCAGAAAGTTCAAGAATCCAAAAATTTAATGAAAAAGTTTCGAAGTTCTTGTCTTTCAGATTTTCAGCTATCGATGTTTTCCGATTTGAAGATATTTAAATCGACTATGCAGACCCTTCCCAAAAAAACTTTGAGTCGGTAGAAATATTAAACTTCAAAATTTTTAACCCTTCGGGATTTCAGAATTTGAAACATCAACCTGGCCCTATTTGCATATATAATTTTGTGGAAATTTTTTTTCTCGAAATAATTTCATTCTTCAAATTTCTTTTTCACATATTAAATAGAATTTTTAACCTGACGTGTGACACGACAGAAATACAGCGATACAGCATTACTTACGAAAGGGACCGGTCGTTAATTGAGATTGTATTGTACGGATGCAAAATCTACCTATACATATATACGCCGTGAGAATTTCAATTAGAAATTATACACGAGAGAAGATAATTCAGGGCCAGTGATAATTCTATAACTTGAACACAATAATTATGTAACGTCGATATTATCTCCAGGCAGTACATGACCATACATCTACTATTTTTTATATGTATATGTATATTTTTTTTACGGTTTTTTTTTTTTTTTACTAATATTTGTATCTATATGAAATAATAATAAATTAATTAAATATAATTATTAGGTACCTAAGTCTCACTAGAACAAAAAACAAAAAAAAAAAAAAATTATATGACTCTAATTGTTAATTTACTTTACTATATGATCATAGTAAACAGCCAGCTGTAGACATTGATTCATATTTTATAATTATTATTTTTTCTCTCATTTTTTAAAGACTTTCTGAGGCTACATATCTTCGTTGTTATGTTATTCCAACTTTCATTAGCGTTAAAATTACTCTTCATTTGCCTTGGGCACGTGCGTTTATTAGTAACACAAGACGGCACAAGCCAAGCGTTAATTAAATGGGAAAACGTTCTACTCATCTCGCACGATGAAACATTCGAAAAATTATATGTCGGTATACATATATAATATATACGTGTAAGTAAATGCGGTGGTGAAATCTCTACATTGCATTTCATACTCTGTAACAGCAAACTGCAATTATACGAATAAGTAGCATCCCGATTATCTAGTATTCGATTGCTAATTCCAAAATTCATTTTCAGACCAAGTTTGGATATTCTATAAATCATATAATGATGATGATGATGATGAAAATCTCTATCTGGATACGATATTGAATCGATATATGAAGATTTTTATCTCCTATTTTACCACGTGAATTTTTTGGTGGCTGGTTAATATTTTTTTTTTTTTTTTTTTTAATTCTGTAGTCAGTTGATGTAGATATTCTCTGGAACGCATATATATATATATATATATATATATATTCCGGAGGCATCCACGTGGGAAATTATTCTTTGTCTAGTAGAAATTGTAGAATCCGTAAGCGCCTGAAACAGATATACAATGGATATATATTAATTAGAGTCTAACACGTAGCTGATAAATATCAAGATTCTCCTATTAATATAAAACCGGAATAAACGTAAAACGAATGAGTCTAGATTTTCGACATTTTTAGTACCCGGATTTGGTTCTATAAAAACCGAGAACATCAAGTCTGTATTCAAGTAGTAGTTTTTTTATTATTATTATTTTTTTTTTTTTTTGCTATATACATTTTACATAGGAAAGCTGTACATAATGCGTACTGCAAATATGTTAATCACATGCTTTCTAGCGAGTTTATCTTAATACAACTCGCGTAACAACATTTCATCTTAAAAACGATAATCCACATTTTATTCTGTTTTTTTTTTTTTTTTTTTTTTGTACAACTTTACTTCTGTCTTCGGACACTATATAAATTCTATTTCATATCTGCTTTGAACATAGATTAACATAGGTATACTTGTAGCAATTTACTATAAGATCATCATCGTAGTCTAATCTATGGGCTCGTCGTTCTTTAAGTTCAATAAATATTCCGATTATGAAACCAATCTGTAGTCAGCAATGAGCTGAAATCATTGCAGCATGACTTCTGTCTAAATAGTGATGAAAATAGTGGCTATATACACGAAGGTATAAGGTATATATATAGATAATATAGTGGTTTTTATTTTTTCTTTTATTTTTCTTTTTTTTTTTTATGCTGGAAGTAGCGCCGAGCAGTTAAGTCTTGGTTAATGACTAGGCGAGTATAATAATTGTAGAAAACGTATCGTAATGCTGAGAGTTGGGAGTTAAGGTGATTGGAAGGTGGTGGAGAAATGGAAACTAATAAATATAAAATAAACGGTGTACATGTGCCCCATACCGGTGTGTACAAACGTATTTGTAATTAAGAAAGCGTAAGTACGCGGTTAGGCGTAGGTATGTATACATACAAAGATCTATAAGCTAACTTTGAGTAAGCCAAGCTTGTTTGAGTTTAGAATACTTTCGAGTAAGTCAAAGCAGCCTTAACCAACTCGCTCGTCCATGAATCGTTTTGAGTATAGTAGCAAACTCTGAATCTGACAGGATATTGCGTCCAGAAACAAAAGGGGTCGCGTGTCACAGATTGTGGGTTTTAGGGGTAGCTCGCGTTAAACCAACAAGTCACACGGACAAACACAAACTGTGTTATTTGGGGGTGTCAGCCCTACTTGTCTAGGCAGTATGTTTCTCTATGACGAACAGAGTGGGTAGACGGGGTGTGTGACGCCCGAGGTCCTTCACCGGTTACCCACCTCAAAAAGGCAAACATTATCCACCGATGCGGATAGTTTCTCGCCTTAGTAAGGGAGGCTCGAAAATGTTCAAAGTCTGGATTTCAAAGCGATGACGAAAAGAAATAAAAGCAAAAAATCAAAAAATTTAACTAAAACGGAATCATTTAACTGTTTTTGAATAAAGTGGTATTACGGGAATCGAAACACACACAGAACCCCTCTTTGCATACGGGGGATGAGACACTTGTCGAAATTCTGTGCTTTTAATTAAGTGTTCCTGCAGGAGGTTCAAAATTGGAATAGGGTTTGCAGATGGCCTTGTTGCTTTTTAAACACAATATCAATCTCGGGGAGCACACGCTTCGCTGAGTCGCTACTAGGGGTGGTAAGGTCTCTGATGTCCAGACCGTCCTCGTCCTCGTCCTCGTCCTCATACTCGTACTCGTACTTCTACTCGGGGTTACGGTCCTCCGCGGATGGACAACGACCAGCGCGCGCATTTCCAATCTACGTCTGTCATTCGTTACACGAGGTTTGTTAACCCTTGCTAAGTTTACCATGTCGAGTTTTGGATCTCGAGAAAATTTATTTCGCAATATATTAAAATTCGTAAGTATAATAATCGCTAATTGCAATAAAAGCATTTTACTCTAATTTTTTTTTTGTTCCACCCCTATTTTTTTTTTTACATTAATTTCAAGTCGCAAAAACGTGCAGAGTTTGTGACCGCGTGGACGCTTTAATTTTGGCTGGCAAGCTAATTTAGGCAAAAGTGAGCAATTACTGAGCTGCCTTTGTCCCAGGGACCCGGGAAGCGAGCGGTCAGGCAGGTCCTGCGTACGTCCAGTCCAGTCCAGTCCAGTACAGGGTTTTCCCCGTTTTATATTCATTGATTGTACATGAAAAGGGTTGAAGTGCTGATTTAGTCCTGGAACAGAGTGGTGACGGATAGGTAGGAGGGTCAGGGCGTGCCAAGGACAGGAAAAAACTGGGACAGAAGTGAATCTACCTTACGCCCTTCTAACTACTACATAGCAATAGTATTTGGGGTATGGCTAAACAAGTAGAAATCAAGATCTAGATTTTAGCCGATTGCAGGAAAAGGTAAGACAAGTGGCAATTAGTTGAGACAAAGAACTGTACTGTTCCTCTTTTCACCCCTTAATGCATAAAACGATAATGACAGATAATTATTGATTTGCTGATTACCAAATCGTGTAAAACCGGATAAAAGTACCCTGAATAAATAAAAAAAAAAAAAAGGAATCTCCTTCTTCTTATTTTCTACCCGCTAAGTGTCGTTTCGTGGGTGAACTGCCACTTGCCCAATTTAATCATAACGAAGGTTGAGCCAAGCCCTCTGCGCTTACCCCTGAGTAACCCTCTAATAGAATCACCGAGGTCGTCCTGACATCGTACCTTCATCCCTATTCCCCATTCCCCTCTCCCCTTTGGCCTCTACCCCTCTTAACCTAAACTCGGTACTAGGTTCGGTAGCGGAGCAGTGTGATCATCTCGGGCTAACTAGGGGGCTAGGTGGTCAAGCCAGTTGCCAATCAAGGGGTGCTAGGCTAGGCGAAATACCTAGGGAGTGAAACAGAGGCGATAAGGGTCGTAATTAGCTGCTTTGAAGTGGTTTGCTTCTCGTTAACGGTGGTCGTCGGTCAGGTGAGGAGACCGTAGAGAGTCTCAGACTCATTTAAAGTCACTTAAGGGGGTGAAGACCTTACGAAATGATCCTGATGGATTCGATGATCGTTCCAGTTCTGGATTTACCCCCAATTTCTTTTTTTTTTTTTTTTTTAAACCAGAATTCAGGGCAAAACGAGGAAACTAAAAACTGAAAAGCTTTTAGCACTCTTTGCTTTTCTACTTAACTAACAATATAAAGATAACTTTAAGCTCGGGTCAGCTGATCCAAAAACACTTCAAATTCTCCCTTTCGACCGCATGTACGTTAACAAAGGTTGACCACTTCAAAGAGGTCATAATTATCTCGTGAACAATTGAGACGACGAAGAATCTCGCAGATGGAAAACCTTGATTGAAAACTGCTGAACGAAATGAAAGATACATTCCAACCGTTTTATTGAAATTGAATTCAAGGTGACGATTGTCTTTAATTAAACGAGAAACGAGCTGAAGTTGTCGTCGAAGAATATTATAAATATAATTCTTGATTATGACTCATATGACTATCATTAAAAAGATGAGATCGAGGCTAAGAGGCCACAAGAGATTGGTGCAATGATTGAAGTTGGCAAAAATAACGGAGATGAGGTAATAAATATAGGGCAATTCATCTGGGAGATGAAAAGTCGATCTGGGAAATTTCGTTTCCTAGAGGCAAGAGGATAAGGGGTGAAATTTTCACCCCAGCAAGCCTGAGGGGTAGCAATTAACACGTCATAATTAAATATGGGGCAATTTTGAAGCGTTTTAAGCTAAAAATAAGGGTTGGTCCCTGGCTGGGTCAAACCGTGGCGGGAAAAGGGCCGCAGCGAAAGGGACTATGGGGGGGGGGGGGGGGGGGGGGGGGAACCACGAGGGAAGGAAGAGAAATTGGGATGGACAGAACATGCAGGACAGAGCCGACTTCATTTCGGGTTTGAATTAGGTCGCCGCGGATTATGGAAATGTTCTCGCTAATATCTCCATCATCAACGGACAAAGAGGTGCTTTAGAACCGCACATGCGGAGGTCATATTACGGGTTTTGCATATTACTTTGTTTCCGCCCTAGTACGCGATGAGAGTCCCTTCGATGTAGGATTAGAAATTCGAATAATGTTATGGATTTTACATATAATATTTATGACTAGCTGTATACACACGCTGTTATACTACCCTGAAGAAACTAACCATCGATTATTTTCTCTAAAATTATTTCATATATCCGTATTAGAACATCGAGGAATAAACTCGAAACACATATAATATCAAATTTGTGGAAGCTCGTATGAATTAATACGTCGAGTTTCAGATGAAAAACTATAAAGTACTTTCTACAGTGTGAAAACTGCGAGAGATTGTGAATCGATATACCTCTTCCATTTTTTTATTTTTATTTTTTTTCTTCACGTCTCTCACTTTTTATTTTTATAGTAAAAGAACGCATTCTACGCCCTGGACTTTCCTTTGTAAGTTACCAAACGTTCATTGTATCGAACTAACACAAGATATATTTCTGATTTATATATTTTAACTTCCGTACTCGAGACTTATAATCCAGGGGTATAATTTCAGACTAATTACATATTTCATTGTTAAATACTTTGCGATTATCTAAAGGCGTTATGTCTTTCGAACTTAATGATTCATTGAAAGAGTTTGTTCATTTAAAAAAAAATTTCCAACTATATTACACATCGCGTACTTGTATTATACTCCGCACCTTTAAGATAAAAAAAAAAAAAAGAAAAAAATTATTTTTCTTTTGTATTTCACCATATTTAGGTGTGCTATTTTAATTCGGATAATGATCGGATGAATGTGTACATATGGCAGGATAAACGGAGACTCGGTGTCACGTTCATGCTTCTCCTATCCTTATAATTGACAGGTGAATGGCACTAAGTACTGTACTTACAGTTTTTAAATATAAATATATCAATCAATCGATGAAATAATTGGCCTATTATATTATGCCCTTCTTATAGTCTCTTCTACATAATTATGTATTAAAAAATAAAAATAAAAAAAATAAACTATTCAATTTGTATACCAGTTCCTAAATCTGACTCATTTTGAAAAACTAAAAAATTTCGAAGTGATTGACAAATTTATTACCTACCTAAAACGTCGACTCTGCTTGGATATAAATTTTTTTAAATTGTTATAAGGCCAGAGAGCGTCCGAAACTAGATAGGCCAATGTTATAACGTTAGAATTATTTTTTTATGTCCAAGGTTAGAAAAAATTTCTGATATTGAATTTATTAACTGAAACTTTCTACTGCTATATGGGAGTTCATGATAATTATTGGTAATTTATTTTATAACTATTATAAATGTGTGTGTGTGTGTTTTTTTTTTTTTGTCACAAAGTATTGAAATTTATCAGCTACAAAAGACTGTAATAATAATATATCTAATATTTCTAAAGTTTTATAATCTTTTAGATTTTGCAATTTATCAAGTATAAACTTTCGTGAGAACTAGTCGATAGACGATCGATCGATCTATGAATCTATATTATACGTATACATGCTTGCAGGTGGTCGATGTATCTACTTGACGTAAACTCCGGCAGTGTTCACCAATAATTTGCATACCTAGTTATTATAATGCATATATATAAATATCCACACCGTAGATACTGTATTAAATTGTTGCGCGCATGATTTTGCCACAGCTGTTTATTGACTATTGATTATCGTGACCTGTGCCAGGATATCCGTGCTAACAAGGCACCAGGTAGTTTTATATACTCGAAATTATCAGCACGCAAACTATCGAAGTTGGTCAATTTTCCATTAGACTAAACGTTTTAAGACTGCAGTTCTAAAAATTTAACACATTTCCTTTTTTCGACGAATATAGTATATGGGTTAACGACGCTGTAATTTTAACGTCACTTTTCAAACTTTCAATATATCATATGAAACAAATAAGACCTAACTCAATGACTACGTTTTTTTTTTTTTTTTCGATTCTTCGAAAGGTAGGTATTTTTAAATCATAAAATGTAATCCTGCGATGGCAGAACGACGAATAAAGAAGAAAAAAATCGAGTTTGTCTTTTGGCTATTACCTAAAATGTCGTTAAATTAATAAATCCTCCATAAATCTGAATTTCAAATACCCAGTTTATAATCAGTGGGTCAAGGCGTGGGAGCTAAATATCTCTATTAGAATGAATACGTGAAGCGTGTATAATTATATACAACCTCGCATTCGTTCCTCTACACGCATGTGTCCTCGCGGTAATGTGGGTATAACTAACTAACTAACTTTAACTAACTAACTAACCAACTAATGTTAGCAATATTTTACTCCTATTGCATTTATGTCTGAAAACCGTATACTGAACAAAGACTTTCGTGTGGTAATACGTGTATTTTATGAATGAATCTGATCGGTCAGTGAATCGATATTATAGCATGTCGCTAAATAATTATACTGCAGCCTTGATTACGATAAAAAGTATATCTTATACAAGTAATTTCTGAGGTTGAATAAATGAAGTTAAAAATTTTTCTAAACGATCATATCTAGTGATTTAAAAAAAAAAAAAAAACGTTTTCTCAATTACCTCATATAGTATGAATTGTGTTTTACTGACCATATAGAACTGAGTTAATGATTCTACGAACTTGACCCCCTGCAGGTAGTTCACAGATCGTTGAACCAGACAGAATTGTAAGTAAATTCAGTGCCAAAATAGACACATGTATACAAGTACATAAGTATGTATAATGTACATACATACGTAATTTTATCCGCGACCTTACTCCAGGATATTTGTAGCAAACTATACAAACAGGATTACCTCATACAAATGTATGGGTCATCGCCCTAGATCGAGGCTTCTCAATAAATTCAATTTCGCTTTCACTCCTGCCTCGGTTTAGGACTTGTTAGTGGCTAATCCAGATATGATGTATCAGGGTTAGGGTCAAAACTCACCTTTTATTTTCTTTATTTTATTTTACTTTTTTGTTATTTCGATCGGTGAATTATTAATTGATTAGTTTCATTAGGGGTGCGATTTGTTAAGAAGTGGTCTAGTTTCTTTGATAATTAACAGTTTTATGGATTGATCATCCATTTTTTTATATTTTCATTTTTATGATCGATTATTAGAACCAAAGGATCGCAGAATTTCATGATCTTCTTTCATTCCATGGGATAATTGTATTACAATAAAGGTATAATAAATCAGTGAAAAAAAAAAAAAAAAAAAACGGTGCCCAAACCATGATAGTTATAAATTATATAGTGCTGTGATAAATAGATTGTTAACACTTATCGCATTACAGTATTGACCCAGTGCGTCATAAACCAGTTACTTACGATACTTATATGTACCCTTCATAAAGATTTTAATATACTGCATACAGGTAATAGTGCAACTATAATACGAGGGATAATATACGTCCCACTTTCACTTCTACACATCCCGAATCCGGTTAAACGACAAAAATCAATTACAGATATATACATTGAAACTTGTAAAGTCGATCCCAAAAAATAAATTCATATAAAAAGAATTTTATTGAAGCAGATTTATTCCAAAAATTGAATAAATCGAAGATCGTTCACCATGCATGCATTGCACTTTATTCATAATAAAATATGTACTTTCTGTGCCACCATACCACGCTTCCCAATGAATAAATAATGAACAACAATACCTCAAAAGGGTTATTATTAAGTTTTTTTTTTTTTTTTTTTCTTTCTTTTTTTCTTTCTTTCATTAAACAATTAAAACATAAATAGCGTTTATTTATAAATAAAATGTAGGTATGTGTGTTTTTATTTAGTGTTGAGTATGTGTTCTGAATGGTTCATATGGGTGCATTAAACAATACTCGTTAAAGCATTGCGGGTTAATAATATTTCAAAGTGTTCTGTGTTAGATGTGTGTATATATAATGTAAGTGCACATAATTATGTGTTCGCGCATTCATACGATACATTATTTGGCCTCTTGCGTTGATTTTTACTCCCCAAAATTACATATTGCAGGGCGAACTTCTCAGTATCTCTTGTTACCTGGAGGAACAAATCCGTAACCGCTTGCTCCAACTATCACACCACTTGTGTCAGCATCGTTCGGGGGTGGACCAGCTGGAAATACGACTGGACCTGGGACAAAAATGTTCATTTTTTTAATGTTACGATTTTTTATTTTTTTATTTTTATTTGTAAATTTTTTGGGTGTTTCTTTCAGACATCCAAAGTCTGGGATTTTATTGAAATCTTTTGAACTGTTCGTTTTTCTTAATCGCGAAAAAGAAAGTAGGTATACGTATGTATCTAGAAAAACTGACAATTTCTAAGAGACTAATTTATTTCTGATAATAATGAAGAACGGTATATGTATATATGTATATATGTATACCTACTTGAGGTAAAAGGTGGCTAGAAAATAATAATTAAGTACCGGAGCGACGCGAAATTTAATATCAATTAAGCGTTAAAAGCCTTTGCTAAATCCCTTGTCATTATAATTTTTTGGTTGTCAATTTTCTTTCGATATATTTATAATAAGTAGGAGAGTTTCAAACGTTAGAAATATAAGCAATTTGTTAAATTCTTAATTTATATCTTTTTTTTTTTCTGTTTAAAAAAGGATAATAAATTCATAATCGCTATACTTTTAGAATATATTTATAGAATGAAATATGATCATTACAACATATATGGTTTGAATGGAACTAGGTTCACGTTTTTTTTTTACTCTATATGAATTGTATATAAATTATCTCACGCAATTACGATATATTATAAATTGATCAAATTTATACTAGTCAACTATTCCTAAGAACTTATACAACTCCATGTGTATAATTATAAAACGTTTTCTGTTCAACTGCACATATGATCGTGGTAAATCGTAAATCTATTAGATCTAGATTCAAGCTTATATCTTGTCTTTCCTCGTATTCGCATAAACGTGTAATTGACATCTTATCGCATTGTCTGAATCTAGCCTTTAAACTTACCTATCGCACAATTGCTTATGAAATATCTTAACAATTCTAAGATACTATTATTTTACCAATCGATATACTCCAGAATCTATCCGAACTTATAATTTTCATCAAAATTTTTTACGATAAAGTTTTACAGAACTAGACCAACCGAATTTTTATTTAATTTTTTTTCTTCAAATCACATCGATTATAAATCTGCGTTAAAATACTCAAATATGTGGATATTGATATACGAAATTGATTATTGAAAATGAAATCTCAGGGAGTAATTTATAGGCACTTTCGTGTACCTACATACATTTTTAATCGGTTATTTTCTGATATGTAATCATCGTTTCTAACAATATTGCAACAGCTATTATATTAATAGTCATAGGCCTCCTGTCTCTGTATTATAACCATCGAATAATGACAATGATCAATTATTTGGTTACAATTGACAAGTGGAGTGACAACATCTGTAGATTATTAAAAATGATTAGATCAAGTTTAAGAATTAGTATGACTACGTGAGCGAGACGAAAATGAATGAACACATTGTTAACGTGGTTGATTTAACTATAAGCCTGTTATCATAGTTAACAGATTTAGTTTCGAAACTGTATATGAGAGATTAGTAAGTGTAACCGAACGACGTAGGTAGGTAGGTAGGTAGGTAATCGTTATGAAATTTATTAACTTTTTACTGCAATCTCTATTGGTATAAGAATATTTGTCCAATATTTAAGTCACTTTCGAATACCAAATTATTCGCAATTTAAACATTTTTGTTATTTATATGAATAGACGAATTATGATTGTGACGAATAAAAAAAAAAAAAAGTGTCTTAAATTTAAACCGTTTTTTCACTTATTAATATATCACCTTTACAATTGACCAACTGTCGCGATTTGACGTTAAATAATCACAGCGGCTATGGTAATTCTGCAACTTGGTATTGGTGTGATTGATTTTTATTTTATTTTTTACTTGGATATAAAATTCAGGTATATACCTATACATACATATATGTTATAGTTATAAATAAGATATTTTCTAAATGATAGTTGACTTGTATCGAACAACCGATTCACTTCCGTTTATATTGAAAACGATTTCAATGAAAAACGAAAACGAACGTGAGGCATTCTTGTATGGTTATTAATTATGTGATTGGATGAAAGCTGGTATTAAATACATATATGTATATATATCTACATGATTGAAATGGATACGTGGTCATTTATGGCCAGCACGTAATAGATGTATTCTATGTTTTATAATTATAAAAAGGAGAAGACAAAAATTAAAATTAAACGACACAGGTATATACCTACATATATATTACGCTATATACGTCTCCTTTAAGGTGAAAAATATTTCTCTGTATCATTGAATTTAAAAAATCAATCATAAATACTTTCTATTCTGTTAAACACGTTCATTAAAAAGTTATCGTTTTTCAGTCTCAGTATAATAATAAAAAAAAAGTGATGAAATTTTGAATAATATTAATACCCAAAAATAAAACATTGATTTTTTTTTTACCTTACTTTTCTACAAAAGAAAAAGACAGACTCGATGTACCGTAGTTTTTTTTTTTTTTTGCATGAGTGAATAGCTCAGCCAAATTTTTATAGCATTTTTTTTTTATTCATCGTTTGTCTGTAGTTGCGGTGGTCAAGCTTCAGAAATTTAAAACCACTTCTAGATGCCGGAATAATATTATTAAATATCGAACAGCTTATGACTCATATATTTGATAAAATCGCTTGCATCAAATTATCCTATATACCTAAACTAGTTAGAAATTATTTTTCAAAGTCACTTTACAGCTGATTTAAAAAAATTTAATGATGTAATTTTCATTCTGAATTGATTTGCCAATTTTTTTTTTTTTTTCTGTTTTTTTTTAACCCGTGTAATTTTATTCTGATTTCAAAATTTTCCATCACGGAATTATAATCCTGTATTCGCATGTAAAAATCGTCCTTAAAATTTAACCAACTGAAATAATCGATACGTCAACATATGTCCGTAGGTACAATATGTAAGTAAATAGATTACACGCTTCTAGTGAGCTGAGGTATTTAGATCAGGGTTACCGAGGTACGCATATGCCTACGTGCAATGAGGAAAATCCAAAACTTGATCTTAATGAAATATCCTTTAAACCAGAACGGATATCGAATGATAATTCTATTTGTCTGTCAAGTGTCTGGTAGTTAAACGGATTTTATATATAATACATCATTAAATTGATTAACAAACCGTAGTTACGTTATTTATTACGATCAGCAATTCTGATGCTCTTCACTTTGACGTTATTTTTAAATTTTTTTTTTTTTTTTTTCTCGTGTATCTGCGAACGTATTCGATTGTATAATATCATCGGTTTATTAATTTATATACCGCAATGATCACATCTTAAACTTTACTGTAAATTATACAGAAACGTAGATATTTACGAAATTTTTTACAAAATTCAACATTCACTCGTAAACTTTTGCCTTTTAATTACCGACATGATCTTGCCTATACAATAATGCATAAAATTTATCGTTTATAAAATTCTCAAATTTCTCACTCAATTTATAAAATCTTACCTCTATTTGATCTGGCATCTCTAAGGCCAGAGCTCTGCTGTAGGTAGGGTCCAAATCCGGCAAAAAGATCGCTGTAATCCTGACCAAAAACGGCTACGAATGTAGCGAGGAAAAATACTGCTAATGCGATCTGAAAAACGATATAATTGTTGAAGTTTTTTTTTTTTTTTTTTATCAAATTTCGTTATTAAAATATATACAAATTATTAATTCCGGTGGTCATACTGTATCAAGTTTTTGTATTAACTTTTAAATAAAATTTCAAATAAATTCATCCTATATTAATTTAACGGAATTATTGAAATTCTACCATTACCGATATACGAGAGATTATAGATATCATTTTAATGAGTATATAAATGGCTTTGTACCTATGTATGTATTGAGAAATTCAAATTTCTCAAATGTTTTGCCTATTTACTCCGGTATGCGATATAAGTAAGTAATTGGATAGACAAATGGCTAATTGTAAATTGTAAATGTCATATAGATACATACCTAGTTATGTATATAATCGTATTGTATAAATTGGAAAATTATAGCTGTAAAATAGAATAAGAAAGTGTAATATCAGATCTTTGTAATCCGTGCAATCCAATTACTCGAAAATATATTCTTTAATATATATTTACTCGTATATATCTGAGTAATTCCGTGATTCTAATATCATCATAATCATATATAGTGATAATATGTTATTATATAGGTTTAGCGCGTCAATTATATATCTAAGTTCGCAAACTTTTGTTATATATCCGGTATTTAACTGTATGTATGTATGTATGTATGTACATACCTACGTCTACACTCGATTAAAAATTGATTTAATTAACGTATATTTTATGAGCTATTCTCACACGATTCAATTTAATACGAAAATTAGTAAATAATAGAAAAAGAAAAAATTAGAATTAAAAAAAAGATACAAGATTCTAGTTTTCACATAAAGTATAGGTAACTGTTTCGAGTATAAGGATGAGTTTCAGCAGTAGGTATAGTTTATTACGCAATTTAATTTTTACGTTTATAGGCCCTACGTGCTTTTTAAGACGCCAGCCACGTGTACAGGCATATTATACTATCGGTACTGAGACTTTCACATTACACAAACCTGCTTTATACGGTTTTATATATATATATATATATATATATATATATATATATATATATATATATATATATATATATATATATATATATATATATATATATATATATATAGTAATAGTTATATGTACACCAATACACTACATCCGCGTAATTAGAGTATTATTAAACAATGGGCAATAATCACGATACGATTATTTTTTTTTTTTTTTCATTAATTTCTCTGGATCTAATTATAAATTTCCGTCAACTGACAAAAAAAAAAAAAAAGAAAAAAAAAATCATCAATTTTTTGTATCCTTTTATTTTTCGCTCTCACGAATTATCTTAGAATCTGTTTTTTCAAGGGCTGCAGTAGTAGAAGACGACGCAGGAACGCCATGTAGGTATATAATACGTTACGCTCGATAAATTACAGAATTAAACGATATTACATAAAAATTTATATACATATACCTGTTACAGTCGTACACGCATGACCTTTACCGTAACTGATATCAACCACGTGGATAGAATAGTTATTAGCAATTAGATTCGCGAGCAAAGTAATTTTCTCATCAAGATCTTAAAGAAGATTGTTATAATATAGTTCTGCCCTCGTTAAAGACTTCGATAGTATATTTTCAAATCGATTAAAATTAGTTCCAAATTATTCTGCATTAATTTTATAAACGTTATACATATGTGTTAATAATTATGTAATCCTGTCGTTAGTTTATATATCAATTTTTGAATTTTTTTTTTTTTTTTTTGAAATTTCTTTACCTCGAAGAATTTTATATTTCACATAGCACGAGTTCAATCTCGTAATAATATACGATGCATGTAAATTACAAAAAAATATATTCGTATACGTAGGGTATGTATATATGGAATATGTACGTTGTATGTATATACATACGTAAGCCTATCTCGAAAAATTCGGGACTCGTACAAAGCCGCAAAACCACACGATCAAACTTTTTGCCTAATTAGTTTACTTGACGCGTGTTCAAGTACAATTACGAACCGTATATTATATAGTTCATACAGTAGTAATTCCACGAAAGTTATCGACTGTTCTGTTCTCTTCGGTTCCCTGATTTCTGCAGCAGGTTAGTCTTGTGCGTATTTTCTGTTTCACTGTGAAAAAATCCTCTCTCTTTATTTTCTTACCTTTTCTAAAAAAAAAAAAAAAATGTTTTTTTCTGGTTTTTTACTTTTTGGTTCCTTTAGTTCGCTCTTTTGCTCTCTAACTACTTGATTACAATCTCATACCGTCTCGGACACACGTGTGTCTACGCATTATGTCAGTCCAGGTATATACGAACATTCCGTAAGAAAACTGAGTATACGTATACAATTTACCTATTTAATGGTAATTGTGTAAAGTTTTACGAATAAATAACAGGAAATAAGAACCGAAACTATACCGTTTGTCTCAAAAGTGTTAACAGAGGTATAATTCATAGTCAGGTAACACCGTACGATGAATAATTTTCTTATGTATACATATATCCGTAAATAATGATAATAATTACCTTCTAAAGTGATCAGACTACGATATAGTTTACGTAGTTAAACTTTAGGTACACACGAATGACATAAACATAAGCAATTATACATGAGAAAACTTAGTGTAATTAAATCAACGAAAAAATGTACAGGTACTTTTTTTTCTTTTGTTAAAAAGATTTTTCATTATACTATGAGACGTAAATTATTCAACACTATGTGCAGTAAATATATCGTAACTTTTGAATAGTAAAAGGTGCGTTTCAATGCGGGCAGTCGATGATCATTGCTGCTTTCGTGTCCATTTCATATCACCTGGATTGGCGTTATACTTACTTCCGCGTAACTCTGACTTATCTGTGCGAAACAGAGCATGTAGTTATCCGTACCTTTCGAACCTTTTACATCTTTAGTTTTATACCTACGTACAAGTCAGTTGAATAGATTTTCTGGATATATTCGTTCGAAATTTCTAATCAGTTTCATCGTCGTTGGGTGGGTAAATAATGAAAAGTGAAAGAACGATCTTCGAATGTTATATATATATATATATACCCTAAGTTATTAATTAGTCTCTTTATATCGTTGCGAATTATTAGACACAATAATTTCATTTCGTAATTAATATATAGAATTAAAAATTAACGATTTTCTTTATTCTTCTATACCGAACAGTATAACACGCTCATATAATTTTATTTTCTACCATATATGTATAATTTGTGCGGGTGGATACAGAATCTTTGACATGCTTTCTAGACACGTAGGTAGGTACCTATATCCTATTTTCGTTGGTTGTAAAAGCGTGTAGAAACGCGAATACAGGGTACAAGGAAAATGCAATATAATGCGTTAATTTTTATTTCTTTTATTTTTATTTTATTTATTGTGAAATGAAAATTTTGTGTACTGTCACCCTTAACTTGTCAGCTATACGGTGAGGGTTCTAAATTGCGATACTGAAAACGGCGTATATTATTAATTACGTAATTTGAATTCGCGTGACTTTGGTATACGTTGCACCAAAAGCACTTTGCCCAGACGTGGCTCGGAGACTCGAGGCTTTATCGCGTGTACGATATATATATATATATATATATATATATATATATATATACCTACTCTTGAACTAAACTTTGCAAAGTTTCAAGGGAAACAATTATTATATCATATACGAGATAGAATATTCGTCTGTAAGGCGAAATTTCAACACGGTTATACAAATTTACATCCTGATAACTGAATTTCAAATTTTTGCGATTTTAAAATAAATTACAAAGAAACCAAAAAAAAAAACAAAGTAAGAAATTTTTTGTTTGTTTCTATAATTGAATAATTTGAATAAAATACAAGTAATTAATGAATATCTTGATAAGTTACAACGACACGAGGTCAACATGACGCCTGACACGATTCACAAAAAAAATAGAAAAAAAAAAAAAAAAAAATTTCAAAACCGTATAGTATCGTTTCGTTAACCGTTCGAGAATTTGCGTAACGTAACGCCTTTGCCTTTCCGGCAGTGTGAGGTTCATTGTTTTCGCGTAATCCAACCGAAACACCTTAAAATCCATCGGGTGGGTAAGGTGAAAGTGTTCTGCTTTGCCCACCAGACGTTGTCGCAAATTACTTTGAATGTAATTAATCTGTTTATAATATCGAGGCTGTTATAATAAGTATGGGGTAACTTTTTTGCCAAAACTCTCGATATAAAATCAATGTTTCTTGTCTGAAGAAATTTACCTTAAATAAAAAAATAATAATAATAATAATAAAATAAAAAGGACAAGGTCGTATTTGAGATATACCGTAAAAAGTTTAAGTTGAAATAAGTTGTTTGGTGTTTCACCACGTCAGATATATTATATAGCTATAACATTTGTCTTAGAGCAAAATTACAATATCCAATTCGCACTTTTGTAGCTATAGTTGCGTTTACTGCCAATATAAGATAAAAAAAAAAAAAAAAAAAATCAAGGCTACGTCGAACTCGATAGCAATATAATTCGTGGACACAGATATTTCAGGAGTTGCATTAAAGTATTGCAGAAAAAAAAAAAAAAAAAAAGAAGCAGACGGACCTGTTTTGGACGTTTTTTTTTTTATTTTTTATTTTTATTTTTTTTTTTAACGAAATTAACAACTTATTGATACTCAAGATGAACGACAATGTAAAATAACGTCAATAATAATTATTCACCTGAACATTTGTATATGTAGGTATATAGTACGTCTACACTATCTAATTGATATCTGACAACGAGTTAGCCAGCTTTCGCTGATGTAATTGGCTTAATATTTCTCATTGGCGTGTAATAATCTCGACATCCTTTTGCTGTTCATGCCAGACCCCGTGCTGTGCGAATATTTATTTTTAATATCGTAAAGTTTAACTTCGTATACATTAGGTATTGTACCTACTATACATAGACACTAAAGGCGTACAATATCTAGTTATCTTACGTCTGTATATATGGAAGCTAATAGTAATCATAGTTACGGTTGACCGATGCTTCGCTAAGAAATTGGCAAATAATGAACAGTCGGTATTTAAACGGCACTGTAATTTTCTGAGGCTCATTCAATCGTCAAGTAAAAATTTGCCAAAAATTTGAAATATGAATTTAAGCGATTTTGAAGATAAATTTCTTTTACGTAATTACGGTCAGAATCATCGGTTAAAAAATTTTTTTATTCTTTTTCTTAATCGCAAAAAGATACCACAACGATCTGTAAAGACAATAAGAGAATGCATTCTAGAAAGTATTTCGTACTTCTTTTAATCTACTTGCTAATCGTCGTTGGATTTATTTGATGAAATAATTTTATAAAAAAAAAAAAAAAATCAAAAAAAAAAATACTTCAAGGTGTTATATAATTATTTACGAAAAAGGTATTATAGCTGTTTTAAAATCGTATTTAATCAATACCGATAATTATACCGAATACAAGGTGAATGTGAACGAGAGGTGGGTGTGATATGATGTGATGTAGTGAAAAAAAAAAAAGAGAGAAAATAAATAAGTATAAAATTATAAAACACTTGATAAGTATAGACGTGGGTTATATATATATCGTTACGTCCGTGCGTGAGTTAGTATCGAAGTTGATATATAAGTGTATTGAAAGTTGTGGTAATATGTGATTGACAGATTTCTCTGATCGTAGTTTGCACAACAGTAATGATACCGCGTGTATATATAGTTGATACAGTTTACTATTATCTTTTCATAACAATCTTATCCCGTACAAATAGCCTGCACTTTGCCACTGTATATAGTTATAATATTATTTACTTCATATAATGTATGTATATATATAGAGAGAGAGAGAGAGAGAGAGAGAAAAGTTCAAGGATCATTCCGATCTAGATATTATGATAAAATTGTCCATAGAATATACATACCCTACAACAATCTTGACTCTCGTCGGTTAATCCGGAATAAGAAAAAAAATAAATAAAAATTGTCATTTGACACATAACGTAGGTATATACAAAAATCAAATATTTTAAACTATAATTTCATGCGTTATTTTTCTCTCGCAATTCTTCAGACGTGTTGTAATTTTGAACAAATGTACTTGAGAAGAGTTTCACTTCGCGTTGCAGTAACAGAAATTTTTCATTTCTATTAACTCCTTGATAATCCGGACTTTATATTTTTATATGTTGATTTGTGGTAGGTGATTGAGTATGTACAACCAGCTACCCTTTACGAGTATAAATCGATAATATTAAATAATAAAACTGGCAAGTTTTTCCCGTAGATACTTTAAACCGATAATTATTACTGTATGTCTAGTTCTAGTAGTATGAAAGTGGAATTAGATCATGAAGTAGGTAAAAATAACCACGTTACACCTAAGTATATATATTTTACATGCATTTGAGGGGATAGTGGATTCGTGTTGGCTGACAATTAGTCGTGAATTATACCTCAAGTGTAATATAAAATTAATCTATCCATTTAAATAATGGTCAATCGTAATAATTTCAACCGTTTGTTTTCTAGAGGGTATCCTCTTTAAGAGCAAAGTTTCTTGTTCCGCGTGCCTCCGGCAAGGCCGACACCGTCGTCGACCTGCTCCGCCGAGGGCTACGATATTACAATCTCATGAATGAATCAGCCCACTTCTCCAACAATCCTTTATTTATTTATTTATATCTGTATCACCATGATAAGGATATGTCTATCATATCCTGTCTCGGGGGCGGTAAGGAAAACTGTATAATTAAACTTTTTCACGGTTATATATGAGTAACCGTTTAATTTTTTTTTTTTTTTTCTTTTTTTAGCCAAAAACGAAACGACTTATCGTCGCAAGTCAAATCACTTTTTTTAAATGGACCTTTGCCCCTGTTGCAATATAGGAGAAGAAGAAAAAAAAATAATTAAATACACTGATTGTGATCGATGAAGTGTATAACAGTTATAGTTGTATATGTTAAGTATATGGGCTTATTAATATGCTGGAATAATTATGCCCAATTGATATTCGATACGATCTTGTATAAGTTTTGAAATAATTATTAAAAAAAGATGTATAAATTTTTTTTTTTTTTCACATATTGACACAGTCCAGTCTAGTAGATAACCGATAATTAGTTAATTGCACAGTTAACTTACGTAATTTTTTTTCAGTAACTAAAACTGCACCAGATCATGCGTGTATGTGCAGAAATTGCATGGTGCTCTATCTCCGTATACCGATTTAACGAAAATTTAATCATTCGTAATTATAATGTAATTATGCAATTTGTTAACGATATAAGTAGATGATATATTGATTTTTGAAATTTTTCAGTAATTGAGTGAAATTTTATTTCTTTTTTTAATTTCTATACGAAATTAACTCTCTCTCTCTCTCTTTTTCTCTGTTTGTATAGACTTGCGGTAAACGGTACTATTTTATCACAACTGTAGGTATGAACTACGTACCTACAACATCCGTTTGTTTTTACGATGTCCCGGTATGTTTTACTGGTTAAACAACTCGCCATGTTACATGATCAGTTGAAATTGCTTAATGCTGTATTCGTAACGAAATTAAAACTCCTCAAATGACAAGTAACACTTTCTGATCCTGGTATATATTAAAAATTTCCAAAAAAAAAAAAAACGTTTCACTAACGATACAAATTTCCAATACTAATTACTTGTCATAATTACAACTACAATAATATAATTACGACAGTTTTTGCAATGAGAAAATTTTCCAAAGTTGGTATACAAAATTTTCCGAGGTTCACTTGACCACTTTTCTAAAATCGCACAAAATCACAAATTTTTCTTTCCCATTCAATGTTTCTTGTACTTACATATTTCATGATGATTTTTCGGTCTTAGTTTTTCCTTTTCCGTTTCACTAGTTACGTCGACAAAACTACTTCAGGTAGCAGGTAACGTTAACAACTGTTCTCACCGTAGGGGTAAAGTACACTGTGTAGCTTGGTGTGGTGTTCTGTTCAAGGTGGGGGCCTGACTGGGACTTATATCTATCCTACGGAGGCCACGGGTCCCCCGCCATCAGGTTCTCCACGTGACGGTCAAGGTGGCTATCGCCCCTAGGGCAAAAATTGTCAGGAAGGGTGGCGATAAGATTCCGGAAATACGAGATCTTATTTCCGGATTTTTTTTCTTGATTTTTTTTTTGGTTTCTCATTAATATTTGAACATCTGAGGTCACACGAATTTCTGGACAAAGTAGCCCCGTGCACAAACACCATATATGCGAAATTTTAACTGATGAGGAAATTCGCTTCATTATATGTCACGAAATAAAAAAAAATAAACTAAAAATAAAGTAATTTTTATTCGAGTGCATTTTTTACCGTATAATATATGAATAATGCATCGTGCATATGGTTACTTTTAATGGATATATAACGCAATAATCTCAGATTTTTAGAACCGTCTCTAATTATATCAGGATGAATTATTTATACAGGTTTATACTCATTTATGGATTAGCTATCTCAGTGCTCCTTGACCAACGTATATTATACTTCTGACTCACTTATTAATTATTATCCGTTATTTTAATGACGTTTTATAAATATATATGTATGTATGTATGTACATTATAAATATATTATTTCTTGTAGTACAATCCGTGTCATTCGGAATGCATCTATGTGACGATATGGTATGCGATTATGACTTGTATATTTACAGATATTAATTAATAGTAACATGTGTACAGTTTTATCAGTCTATTAAAATAATTAATAACTCATTGAGTTTATGGGCTGAATCATAGAAATAAAACAATTTTTTTTCTCTCTCTTTTTTTTTTTTTTAACTGCCTCTAGGAGTTTGTTTAAGGAAATTTATACACGTTGTATACATAAAATGGTAACGCTGTAGTGTTGATAATTTTCATTATTTAATCCACGTGTAAACTGAGTACCTAGATAGATATTTCTTGATTCTAATTGAAGCACGGCTATCATTAAACAGTAAGAAACAGAAAAATAAAAAAATAAAAGAAATGTAAAAAATTATGCAATCATGCATCACTTGTCTATACAGTTTATAATGGTAATTGCATCTAATTTTCAGGTGGAATCCGGACCTGTTAATCCCAGTCAATGCCGTAGCAATTAGAATTACAGAAGTGCTCCTTATTAACCGTATGTATAAACTATGTAGGTATTAGTCGCCTTGAAAAATCCTTGAAAAAATATTATGAGAACGTAAATATATATATATATGTATATATATATATATATTATTATTATTAAATGAAATATAGTTATTTTTAAACATTTCGTAACTGTACAGAATGCGGAAATATGTTAACTATGTTTTATTTTTTGTATTGTGTTTTTTTTTGAGAAAAATCAAAACACATTAATTATCTACAATTAATAATCGCTTTTTGTTTCACACTTGCGATCGATTTATCATACAGTTTTTTTTTATTTTATTTTATTTTTTTTATTCGAATTTTTTTTTGGAATTGGTCTGACCAAAATGTTTTCACGAACTCTACATCC
Source organism: Macrophya annulata (assembly GCA_963924015.1). Lineage (NCBI taxonomy): Eukaryota > Metazoa > Arthropoda > Insecta > Hymenoptera > Tenthredinidae > Macrophya > Macrophya annulata. Next base: position 14,127,600 of record OZ001263.1, on the reverse strand, counting down.
GATTAAGCAATATTTACAATTAACAAGAGCTAATAATCAGGCGATGGTTTATTTCTCATCGAGATTATTGAAGGCCAGATTAAACAATTTCAAAATCTGTCTTTAAATAAATGTGCCAGAACTATCGTTAAAATTTATGAGCTAATTTAAAAAGTCAGCAATCGATATCTGTTCGATCGTCCTCGTCATAGTGCCATTATACAGAAACAGAATTTCATTTGTTTGACAAGAAAACCAAAAAATTCTCTTGATGATTAGAAAAAATAAAAATATATATTTAAGATCGATCCAGTCTAAAAAAATTCCTTTTTTTAAGAAAGAAAAAAACAAAAATTAAATCAAATCAAATTTTGAACCAATTTTTTAATCTAGCTCTAATCTATCTTTTTTTTTTTTAAATCAATTTTAACGCGTCCTTGGCCTTGCAGACAATCTTATACCTACTTATTTATTTATGTTAATCAAACGACGTGATCATCACGTTTTTATATCCAATATAGTAACGAAATAATTTCTATCATTGGGATCCAGTTTTACTTAAACGTTATACCTACAGTTTGCCGTTTAATTATCTTCAGGTAATTTGCCTAGTTACAGGATAAAGTACCTATACGTATACGAAAGTGGTAGGTTCTGATTAAACTGTATGCAATTCTGTACAATCGACACACTAACAACGTTCTAATTTGTATAAATCGACCGAATCCTTGAAAGGATTTTTATGAACGTGATTATAGTAGATAAAAATGATAATCAAGGCTTGTGCAGATTCTTTTCTGAACAGTTTAAGGACTAATAAATTGATTTAGGAACTTTTTCTTTTTATTTTAATAATTCTTACACCTTGAATCTATATATAGTTCTTTTTTTTGTGTTTTTTTTTTTATTAGGAAGTTCGATGATGATTGTTTCGAGTTATCGACTACGTGATTTTGTATACGACTTCCGTCACGAAGAAATAAAGTTTCTAAAACTAGGTAAAAACTGTGCTGCAGCCTTAGCCTGCTAATCATTGACATTTTCGTAAGTCCTTGTGCCTTTAATCGCATTCTGGATACTTCAAATATTTCAATATAAAATTTTTTTCTATTTTATCGAAGGCCAAAAGACGACGTAATTTTTAAGTTGAGCGATAGTTTATATATCGTCGACTTTTGAACTATGTAAATAGTAAATATCTTCGAATTCCGTTCAATAATCAAAAATCTTTAACTCCGATAATTGCATTTACCAAAATCCACTAATTTACCTTAACACAAATTTATAATAACCTATAAAGAATGGAAAAAAAAATTAAATAAAAAACGTACGGCTATATTGTTGAGAGACCTGGAATTTACCTAATTAACATAAATAAGCTATCCGATATTTTACCTTATACATATATATACGAGTTTATAGGCATATACATCAAGAATTTGGAAATCTTACTCAAGAATTGCGAGGTCTATAAAGAATTTAGTCTCGGCAAGATAATTCGATGTCAACGAAGCTGGTTTAACATATTTTTTTTTAAATATTTGATACCTTTGAGAGATTATGGTGAAACTATAATAATTATCGGCAACGAAATCAGTCCAATAAACTCACCTGTACCTGTAGCTTACTGATCTTGAACCAGTTACTAGTGAGTGAGTCAGTCGTAGGTGGCAATGACAGAGATTTGTCATTACACAGCGAATTGCCCATCGCGTTATAATCACGAAAGAAAAGTAGTCATTTCATCATATGACTAGAATCTTAAAGCGTTAATATCGACATATATTTAAAGCCACTTATATATACAACCGTGAATAATGTAAAATGAATAAAGGGTGAATTGTCAGAAGTGAACATCTCATTACTAATTAACAGTCACCGTATCTTACGTGACTGTTTAATATGGCAAGTGATTTACCGTCTTAATGCACGTTTGCACCGCGTCCATGAACTCAATCTGTCTTTGTCGGAAGTTAGAAAACTGTTCATTTCCGGTGGTGCAGTATAGAAGAACTTACACCTTTCCATCCATTCATAGAACACAGATTAATTTAAAGTCAGTATTTCTGAGCCTATGTATATTCTACTGACTTCCCCCTTTTTTTTTTTTGTTTTTTGTTTGATATGGAAATGATATGGCTTCAGATTTTATTTAAATTTTTTTTTCAACCTCTTTTTTTGTTTGTTACTCAATTTTACCGATAAACTTAATTGGTGTGACTTCCGGTACCACAAGGCAATCTTGTTAGCACTGATACGATGTGTACATACATACATGTATGTGTATTATATATTAATAGAAAATGTTCATTAGCAACGAATAAAAGTCCTTCGATAAATAAATTGAATATTATATTATTCAATTAAAGTGTGTGTACTTAAAGCAGCTATCGTTTTTCCGTTAAAATGTGTTAAAAGAGTCCTAAGTGCCTGCATCAGGCACCTACGTCCTACACCGATCATTATGACCTCAGGATATCGCCCAAGGTGGCAAATCACACAGGTAAGTAGACACACATACGTAGTATAACGTGTAAAAGTTTAATAAGCTATTAGCACGAGCTGAAAGCCCAGGTAGGTATAATAGTAGTTTTTTTTTTTTTTTTTTTTTTTTTTTTAATTTTTTTCCCGATGAATTAACATTTCCATAAATCGTTGGACATTCCGTCACATCAAGGGCTAATAGAAGGTTTTTAAAACTGGGATTTTAAATCGTATCAGGGACGTGATTATCGCTAATGATTAATCTCACGTTGTTCATTAATCGTCACACCTTTGCAAATTCGTGATCTATATACTCGATCAGCTGACAAAATTACAGGGCTGTCACTCCAGCATAACAACCTAAATTCAAAAGCATCGAGCCTAACAATTCGAGAGAAACTTTAGTAAAATTTTCTGTTTTGGAAATGGAGAAGAAGTGTTATGCAATTTAAATGTGTTATTCATATGGGATATGGGGTTGTATCTAATTAGAACGTGAAGCCCAAAATCTTTAACGTGCTTTCCACCGTCTGATATAAATTTTGAATACAATCTAATCACGTCATTTTCTGATAATAATCGACTTATAATCTCACACGTAATTAAGCTTATGAATATGCGTTTATCTTACGTACGTATACTTTGCATCGAACCAATTAGTCACGAATAAAATGATCGCAAGGTAAATCGAGGAAGGTGAAACGATATACAATTAATGTCGATTCGATTAGGTTAAACTAATGCATGGTCGTGGTATCTAATTGGGATTCGGAATATCGTTAAGGTCCGCATATCTGTACAGATATATGTATATATCCATAGTATGTATGTATGTATGGTATTCCAGAAACGCGAATGTAAGTATATCATTTACTAGCCTTGCACTTAGCCTTTCTTTTTAATACGAGGTGACTTTAGCAACTCAATTGTCAAGTAGATATATGAAAATCAGACTAAACACGAGATACAATTGACCACCAAGTGAGTTATTCGATCGGTACGAAGTATGGGATTCCTTGACCTTACAGAAAGATTTCAGTTTCCATATAATTAACAGAATCTTATCTTAAATTTTATCGATGAGATTAGATAGAAAAGGACGAATCTTGGAATATTTCTCCCGTGATGTTAACTATTTTCTTCGACTAAACAAATAAATTTTTATTATTTCGATATCACGAAAGTTAGCAACTATAATGCACAGTCTATATATCGACCAATTCTGTGTTTAGATTTATGAGGTAAAACCGAGGGTAAAACGTGTTAGTGTTTTTACCAAAAATTTCGTCAAATATGCAAGCGTTACTAATATGCTATTATCTTAGATCGACGGGTCGCTGATCGACCATGTGTATATTATGTAGACACGTAACAGCTCCACCTTGGCGACCTAAGTGTTCAGAATAACGTACCTTATACCTATAACGTCTAGGTATAAATTCAACTGGTTGGACGGTGAGAAATTGAGAAATTCAACATAGTTTGCTCACCGAATTACATTTCATTTTATTTCTGGTCACGAGTTGCGGTTTTTGTTGCTTTCTTTCGATATTTTAATCAAACTTTTTCACATTTTTATATCAAGGGTGGTGGGGGGGGCTCTTTGAATGTTGGTTGTTTCAACGTGTGACAAATATTATATATAAATATAGAAACTTTTAGATATGATTATCAATAAGTAGATACGACGATGAGTTTGGAATATCTTTTATAGTCTAAATGAATTATTAACTAGAAAAAATTTTGACGCAATTTATTTTCAATATTGAAAGTCACTTCGTTCTCGTACATAATAGTTATAACGTTGGTTAAAAATTGCGAAACTTAAACATGCCTTAGCCTTAGCGTTACCTGCGTGCGTGCGTGCGTGCGTGTGGGCTGCGTGACACCTGCCTTGCTGCGTTTTTTCCATATTTTATGTAAATACATACATACGTATATAATATACAACAAAGTAAATAGGTAAGGCTCATTTAAGAGTTAGGTAAAACGGAACCGGACAGACGATTTGGCATCATTATGATAATCGTTATGGCATTGGTCACATACGTAACTTAGTAATACGTAATTTAGTATAGAATTGCGAATTAATGACAGTATAAATTTTTAATTTTGATTGATCGACGGTTCGCGTTTTGTTAATTGAACGAAATCGAAGTTTTTATACATTTCACGGGATAAAATTGTTCAAAAATTAATATTCCGGGTCAAACAGGGAACAGTTTTTTCATCTTATAACCGAATTTCTAATCCTTACAGTTTCTAAATCTCAATTTTTAACACTCTGCTAATTCGAGGACATTTTATGATGATCTTTAAAACTACCTGAAGCGATTTGCGAAGAATTAATAACCACGTTTCTCTTCCCTCATAATGTCACTACAAAATTTTATTCCATGTTTTTTTTATTCCTGTACGTACACACATTGCGAGTGAAAAATCGGTTTAAAGGATTTCAGTACAGGCTGTCACTTTCATACAAATCCTATTAGATAGAAATCTATTGTTTTCTATATCGTACGTTCTGTGAGTGAGTTAGTTTTTAACGAGTTTCTATTGATGTAACAAACGCAGTGACTAGAATACCTGAATAATTCCAAAGTGCAGATATACACTGAATTGGAACATAGAAAGCTTGGCTGTTGGTATATACCTACGGTTATAACGTTGAACTTATTCTATGATATAACATTATCACTCGTGTTGTTCGATGTTGTAACAATGAGGTAAAGAAAAAAAGAAAAAAGAGAGAAAATAAAAATAAAAAAAATAAGGAAAAAATCGGTGAATTCTAGCATCTTCAAGAACTGTTAGAACCACCGAAACGAAGGGAATGTATGTATGTATGTATGTATGCGTTCGTTTCCCAACGACTTATATATTCTCACAGCTACGAAGAAGAAGAAAAAAAAAAATGATAATATAAAAAAAAAAAAAATTATTTCACAGTATAAAAACAGCCATATCTAGACAATTAAAAACAAAGAATCACGTGCATTTACATCCTGTTAAAAGGACAATGTTAATACAGTGGATAAACCGTGGCTATATGTATAGACACAGACAAAGGTGCGGTGGCACTATAGGTACCTACGTAGAATTTTTAAACACTCTTAACCATTGTCCAATAACCGGTTCACCGGTCAGAAAATTCCTATAGCTGATACCTATAACCTATATATTATCAATTTAATTAATTGGTTTAAATTTAATTAATCAATTACTATGACTGTCGAATAATCGTTGTAGTTGTTTAATGACAATCATGCTGTTCGAATCTACGTTTTTTTAACAAAAATTTATTATCGATATAATTAAAATTCCGGTAAGGGATAATAAGATTTTTTATCTTGGATTGAATCGGCAATGAAATACAATTCTTATATCTATTTTAAAAATCATTTAATGAAATGATGAAAATCCTGCTTCATTTCCTTGTGGAATAAATTATACTTTTTTTTTTTACATTTGATAAAACGGCTATGCCGGATGTTGAAAGAACGAAAGGAACCGGACACACAGTAAAACCATTGTAGCAACCTTGTGGCTGTCTTGGACCTGTTTGACACGTTGTCTCATGGTCGGTCATCACCCTCATATCATGGTTTAACAAAATTAACCTGAGGGCTTTGGGAGAATATGGTATCGCGTTACACGGGTGTTTAACGATTTTTTATTATTGGATTAAAAAAAGAAACAAAAAAAGAAAAATGGTTATATTTAAATAAATTATCCAATTATATGCAGCGGACTTCCGATATGTAATAAAAATGAATTAAAAATCAGGAAGTTGTATATTTAATCATTTTTACAACCCCATGTCTTCGATATCAACCTTCTAGTAAATCATTGTGCTGATTCCAGGTCATCGACCAATCCACCAAGCAGGTGGAACGACGAGGTTATTTTAATAATTATTATCCAGTTTGTATATGACCTCAGGATTTCTGATATTCATGCCAATTGTGGGTAAGTATATATGTATTTACAATTTTTAATACACACATATAATTATCTCTGAATATTATAGTTTGACTCGAATAAACGCGATGTAAATTGTGCTGCTTGCAAAATTCTCAACTCTGCAAAATTTTTTATATTTCTTAATTTTTTTTTATTTTTATTTATAATTCAACACGAGATATCAATTGGAAGTAATCATAGCACCGATTACGATAAATAATTATTATCATTGTACCTAAACCTAACATCGGTATCCTAGTTCTGTATAATATTATATGTATTGTGAAATTGAAACAATACGTAAGAAACTCTGTTATTTAAAATCGATATCGATCAATTGCTGTTTGTGTTCCTCCTGTTGCAATGTACGTAGGTAATGCAATTTAAAAAGATTCACGTACATTTCTATATACCGATTTATTTTTATCTGTAAACTATTTTCCTATTACTTACACGTATTTAAATTTACCTATACAAGATACGTTAGGTACCATGTGTATATAAATTTAATGTTGCAATAACCGGATCACTACCCCATTTATTAGACACTTCTAAGTTCTATATTTGAAAAAAGATCAATTTCAAGGTAATAATTAACTAACTGGACTGACTATAACTAACTCACTAATTTACTATCGAATATCTTGAACCGAGATTAAAAACTTTTAGCGGTAATATATTTCTCCTTAATCGAAAGGCGTACGTATAATATCCTTGGTTAATGATCGTGTCTTAAATATATATTTTATACACGATCAATTCTATCAATAATACAATTATTTTATTATATACATATGTATAACGATTATTTTAGAATGACCTTAGCACAAAGTAAATTTAATATTTATTCAAGCCAAGCTGCAATCGGTTATCACGATTATTTAATCTCGTATAATAAAACATTAAACGTTCTTGGAAATAATGATTCAATCATTCGGAAGGCGATTACGCATGTATACCGATCTACGTGGGTTATATACCTATTTAGTAGAATTTTAAAAACACATTCTCTTACACGTACTTAGAAAATTATTACAGTATCAGTTTTTGGAGTTGTTAAAGTTCGAGGATTTCTTCGAAATCTAACATATCTTGATTTTGAGTCATAAGGAATTACCCCGATGATTGATTCTTTGAAGTTTGAATATTGTGCTGATTTAATGACAGGCGGAATAATCGCAAAGTTGATAAAATTTCAGCTTTATAAATCGCAGTAAATCTGCAATTGATAATATTGCAAGTTGATTAACTTTCACGTGATATTTTTGCTACGGTAGTAAACCGACTTCTGGGCAATACCAACCGACGATACTTTTCCTTCAGTTAATTCAAACTGTTTTACCGTCTCTTTTGCTCAGTTCTCGGTAGTGGATAATCATTATTTGAGAATTGTTATTTCAGAATCCTACAGGTTCTTTAGTTCGTTTATTCTCATTTTTCAGCCATGTGTACAGAGGGCGAAAGTAAGCCATTAATCCTCCGGTTTTTATTTCTCTATGACCTGTTAATCGCTCCATCGCATCCTGCCAAGGCAGACTTGATCCAAGCTTCATCATTTGCCTGAAACAATATGTATGAGTAGAATAAAAAAGATAAAAAGGTGAATGAAATTGTCAGTCCCGTTACTGTGGAATTTTCTAATACTTCTTCTTGTACTAATTTATGGCAGTTGCCTATTTGGAATAGCCACGCACATATTTTGACCATTTAAAAAAAATCGCCGGCTTGACCGTAGACCCTAGAATCTCAAAAATGACCAAAATTTTCAGCCTCACCATTCGGGAAATTTGAAAATTTGAAACTCAACATCTCTAAATTACCGCATTGCAATCCCTGCTTCCATGCTGCCATAGATATCGCATCTATGAAGAGGCCTGTGTACGTCATTGGGATCATATTGTCCAGCGTTCAAGCAAACTGCTTCGTGAAATTGAAATTGGATAATAAAACTGACGAAGTATCTGTGGGAAATTTTTCTACTCATTTATGGTAATCAGCAAAGAAATATTTCAGCTAGAATTGGATTCAGCGTATTACCTTATGTACGGGACGTTAGCAGCGATGTGGTACTTTGCACCAGGATCAAAATCTGTTTTATGACGATCTGTAGGCGGCTCAATGCCTTGTATCTCTGCCCTAATGTAATGAACCATATATTTAGAAGTTGAAAATTTTTTATTTGTAAATACTTAATAAACTGACCTGAATTTCCACCAAAGACTGTTATACGCATCTGGGTTTACTTCATCAGTGAATATGGTCCAGCGCCACTTGTCAACGCAATAAGCAAACGGTATAAAAGCAACTTTTTGCAGTGCCATCATGTAGAGATAGTTAATATCCGTTTTTGGATCGTAATCTGCGTTCTCTATCAAACCCAGACCACAGGCATGAGGCAGCGAAGATACTGACAAGGCTATCGTGTCGCCAATTGCTTCGTGAAAACCTGAGAAAAGAATATCTCTCTTTACGTGATGCTCGGAAAAATTTAGAAGAAATAATTTACCGGGATTAGCTCCTTCTCTGAAAACTATCGGCTGATCTTTGTACTGAATATAATATTGTACGTGTCCCATTTCGTGATGGACTATGACTAAATCGTCGTAGGTAATTTCTGTGCACATTTTAATCCTGCGGAAATGGATTTAGTTAAATTCAGAACTCCTAGGCCACTGAATTCTTACCTAAAATCTTTTCCGTCGTACATGTCCCAAGCTGAACCATGGCATACTAATTCAGTCGTGTTGTCAGTCGGACGTTCGATTATCGAGTTATTCCAGAATTTTTTTGGGAGCATAGGAAAACCGAGAGAGTGGAAAAAGTCTTCGGCAAGTTTGAAGAACTCTGTCTTCGTGAAGTTCTGGGGGGGGGGGGGGATTAATTGATGAAGACAAAATTTTTTTTTTATGAAATAGGGAAAATCTTACGTTCATTTTCAAACCATTCGTCATATCTGGAATCGCTGCGCCGGGATAAGGCATCGTATTTTTATTTAAATGGATCCAAGACTGGGTCCACATGTCACCTGGGAGAATGAATACCATTTGAAGAATGAGAATGCTTCAGTTAATTGGATTAGGAAATTTTGAATAAACAAACCGAAGACATGGGCAGGGATGAATCCGCTTTCCGGAATAATTTTTGATCCGTATTTTTTCCTGAGTTGGTTTCTGACATAAGCGTGTAGTTCGAGATAAAACGGTTTGATTTCCTGCCATATGTCTGAGATTGTATTTTCGAAATTAGGATCCTCGTAGGCATTTGTCCAATATTTTTCAACCGATGAAAAATCTGCGATAAATATTCTCCGCTAATTTTTTTTTTTTTTTTTTTTTCATTTTTGTATTCAGACAACAAAAATTGCATTCATAAAATTTTCACGCGTAATATAATCTCACTGTTTAATCTTGCAACTTCTTTCATTAATCTGACGTAGGTGATGTATTCTGATCGAATTTTTTTACCCGTTACATCACGCCATGATTTCCAAACGTATAACAATTCCTCAACGTCGTTACTTTCCGCCATAATTTTTACCAAATCTTTAGAACAATTTTATAAATTTTTAAAAATTTTCTATCATTCATTTGATAAATAAAATACCTGGTTCAAGTCGCAGTTTTGTATTTTTTGTATTCGCAATCGTAGTATTGCTTTTCACGGTGTACGGTGTTATTGTGGCAGTGCTATAGATTGATTCCATTTTATTTATCACCTTGTCAAGCTAAAATTTGTTTTAAAATTAATTTTTGAATCGCGGAATCCACATTGATTACGATTTTTTAAAGAGAAAATTTTAAAGAGAAAGCGTATTAACCATACCTGTGAAAATTTTTCATCCGATAACGCAGCATTTCCAAGTACCGAGAACATTTCGAACTGTCTTTTTTCTGATGGTTTATCGTTGAAATTTCGCCAATCGTATCTCATAGCAGATTTCCAAATCATCTTTTGGAACTGGGCCAGTCTTGTGGACGCTTTTAACTTACAATTGAAAAATTCACAATGTTTGAGATTATTAATCAAAAAAAAAAAATAATAATAATAATAATAAAACTAAGGTCTGGTTAATTTAGTAATTAAATATTACTGCCTGATCCCTCGTCCCTGTGGTGATGTTGCTTTCAAAGTTCCATTGCACTACGGCATTTCTATGATATTCGGCTATACTCAGGTTGTTTAAAATCTCTAAAAACTAGGGGCACAGGATTATTGAGATTAATTATTTAATATGCTGTTATAGTAGAAAATTGTAAAAATATAGATAAGATATGAAAGTTTCATAATTTTTTAAACGTGAGAAAATATTTTGATAGTCCTCACCACGTCTGGGTCTGGAAGTACAGTGAATTGTTCAATCTGTTTTTCTATTTCGCAAAAATAACCTGCAGTGTCTTTGACATTTATCAATTTTTTCAAATTCGGTTTTCTGTAAAAACGATGCTTTCGAAGTGTCTGAGATGGAGTCTGCAATATAAATAAAATTGCGATCGTATAGATCACTGATATAATGCATTTTGACATGTCATCGAGACTTCGGTAATTTGACTTTACAAATTCTTAGTTTAAATCAAAATTCAGCTATTTTTCGATGTCGCAGAGCACCGCCTTGCGGCAGGCACAAAATAACATACAAAACTCATTTTTTTTTTTTTTTTTTTGCAGCGAATATGCGACGCCGTGTGATACATAATATATGCTTTTCAAAATAGGTGAGCCGCGATTCTCAGCAACTTATAATCGATTATTCATTCGATGACTAATAAGACGAGAAAATAAATTTTTGTATAATTAATATATAGTATAAAAATAGGTCTTGATCACGGAAATGATCGACTTGTAAAACTAGCTGTATTCATATATCTGTCGTATTCAAATTCCACATCAACTCATCGATGTGTTTGTGATAAATTTGCATGATCATTTACATGAGATTACGCGTCAATATGAGTACGTAGATTAAGTGCGTTCCCACGGTAATACAGGTAAAAAAATAGTAAAATAGTTTGTATGCCTGAATGGTGAATGATCGCTGTGCATTTTCTTTTTTTTTTTCAATTATATTTTTTGGTATAATTCCAATTTATAAAAATTGACAAGATTTTATTTGGTCGTTAGTAATTTATTAAGTAATATGCGTAGTTTTAAACTAAAATTTAAAACTTTATATATCAAGTCACGTATAATTTTTGCCCTGTGAAGTAAATGACAAAAAAAAAAAACAAAAAAAAAAAAAAATCTCCAATGTCGTTTGGAAAATATTTCTACGAAGTAATGTCTTTGTTATTTATTTAATTAACGACTAGTTCTAAAAAATTAAACCTACCCAGTTAGGTTTGTATTAAAAAAAAAAAAAATAAAAAAATTCTTGCACCATGCTGAAGGCACAATTACTGTAAGGCACACACCGGTATTGCAGACTACGTTCTTGAACTCACGATCTGAACACAGCCACGTGCTAACCGTGGGATTTTGGGCTCCTAATTTATCTTCAAATAAGATTAGCATTGTCTAGGACCTCATAGGACTCGATCCACACTCGTATCTACACGAGGACCTCGTTTACGTGGCATTGAAAGTAAAACGTAACACCTATCCGGCACTTTCCTGACGTTTATGCAGCTCCAAATCGATTTATTTAACAAAAAAAAACAAAAAACGGATCAGACTAGACGAGAAAATTGGCCCAAAGCATCACCCTGATCAAAGTAATTCCTCATCCTGAAAAAGTAATTTTTTTTTTCATTCGACATTGCTCTGCATCAGATATACATAAGTCCACGTTTCTCTTCTGCAAACGAGTTTCGTATTGATTATATGGTGATCCGTGCACCTAGACTTTGCGGTTAGTTTACTTTTTATAGAAATTCGGATAAGAAAATGAGACAAGGATAATTGGTTAAACGTGTATAAAATCCATACGTTGAAATAATTAAAATCCAATTATTTATAGATTACCTACGTCTATCTCTACAGAAAATGTTTTGGCTGACTGTAACGGGTGCTCGCTACTTCAGTCTTCACTGTCTTTTGATGTCTGGTTAGTCTCGTTACGCAAACCTGCGACGTAATGCAGGTAAGAGCATTGTTACGATACTTCAAGGTCCTCCAGGGCCAACAAGGCGAGACCGTTCATAGGAATAATAAAGTGTGCACTAACTCTATTCGTACATAGATATATGTATATCCAAATACATATGTATCTACACACATGGATAAATCTACGTGTGATTCTATTAGCCTGTCACGTCTCTATATTATACGAGCTTTTTCTCTGTACAGTTGTTCATTGTGGGAATCTGAGATTGTTATTGGGCGCGGCTCTGTAATTCAATGTACAATTTTTATCCCACTTTTAATTCATCTCACGCATCAGAGATCAAATCAGATATCGTAGTGATTCATCTACTGTACGACGCAGCCTCCCTGTATGATAAAATTTAAACAAAAACATAAACGAGTAAATATTTTTCTGTTTACTTATATCGAGGAATTCAGGATCGAAATCACGATTCCATTACCGAATCATGAGACAATTATACCAACAGCTTGTGAAGGACAATCACGAAGACATTATAGTGGCTATCGAAACACGCGATGCATAACACGTTACGCGATTTTATTTACTTTTTTCTTTTTCCGATGAAGTCTGAGACTACCGAGCTTTTGAATGACGAATCTTTGTAAGACATTTTTTTTTTCTCAGATGGATCCGGTGCACGAAATATCGGACTTCAACGTGTGTTTAATTTTTTTATTTTTCTAAAGCAAGACGTTCATGTAGACAGACCGGAAGATGAATCATTAAAAAAATGCATATGGAACGTAGATGTTGATTGTTGCAGTACCTGCGATGTTAATTAGACAATTAGTTGACTAATGTAAATCAGAAATGACACAAACTCCGTTTATAATAAAAATTCAACGGCAATATCTACGGTTAAGAATAAATGAGAAAATTTGTGTTACTGAAATTCTAAGCAGGCTATAAAATTCTATATACGTTGTTGAAGTAAAAAAAATGAATGAAACTAGTAATTTTCATTTTTATTACGCAGTTTCATACCGTGGAGATAATCGTAAATTTAAACCAAGGCAATGTCCAGTGAGACAACAACTACCCACCCATCGTGACAATGTCAACAAAGTCATTACGACTCGACTGTGTACGTACGTGTATATTTGAAACATGGTTTTCCATATGCTGTAACTATATGACTACATACTTCCATATGACTACAACCCCCCCACTGTTTGTACCCTAGTAAGTATAAGTATTAATTGTCTCAGGACCAATTACAAACAATACCAAGAGCTCGTATTGTCGCGCCACGTCGGGTCAACGTAGTTGGAAGGGTCAAGATCAGACGGTTAAAAATTATACTTCTTCACATTATACTACATAATAAATAATTAACGTAAAATTCAACTATAATTTAGAGAAAATTATACCAACGTCAAGCTTTCCGTCCGTTCGTTTTATCCATCCAATAGACTTCTGCCGAACCGTTTCAAAATTTTACAATTAACATACAAAAAAAAAAATGATGATGATGATAATTCAGGCCCAATTTATGGGTCAGTAAAATTCTGGAAAGAATTTTTAAACTCACTTAGCCATACGTTTATAGCTCCCGTAAGTGTGTAAACGTGGGTTTAAAGTAAGGCTGACAATAGGCCTCATTGAACCTCGACGACGTATGCCTATCATCGTGGGAATGAGTGTTGCAAGTCCTTCCGTCCGTCCTTCCTTCCTTTTTTCCTTATCCAATACCCGTCGTTATATATAGCTTTGTCTTTTTTTATCCCTATGTATTTTGCGGACGGTTAACAACAGGTAGTATCTACATCCCCCACTCCATAGATGACCTCTTCTGTTGTTCAAACTAGCTGGGATAAATGAATACATGCAGACTTACGTCGGGTTTAGTATCATTACGAGTAAAGAGCAGTCTGGTCGCCCCTAGGGACCTCTGTTAAATAAATATATAATAATTATTTCAGATATTTGTTAAATCTAAACCATAAACTAACCGTTGAATAACCATATCGATTTTATACACCGAATTCATTATGGAGATACTTCACAGGCCAGTTTTGGTAATCGTTTTAGGACAAGGGAGTAAACTAGTAAGTGCAATTATGGAAATATTTTTAACCCTGTTTTTTTAAAATTTGACGTTAAAATTTCACAATTTTATATTAATATTTCGAAATAGGTACAGCCATTGAAAATTATTCTACAAAGGGGTGAAAACTATCTGATCAATAAAATTCTACGTCAATTTATTCCGTATACATATGAAAATTACCTTCACAGGTCAATGCACTCTACCTCGATATATCATATTGGTAAAAATTCAGGCTGAATATCTAAGTGGTTTTATTTACTGGGAAGGGGGGTATAATAATAGTACCTACGTAGTAAAACTATTTCCCGAATCCGTATATACTTTGGGGGATTCGATCGTACCTTGGTTAAATATTAACGACAGGGATCGATCAGTACAACGTACTACGTCGTACGTGTAAAAGACTAGTAACAATGTCCAGCTCGTGTGGGAAAGTCGTTGTTAATTTAACTCTAAAAATAAATAGTAAATATTTGAATTTTCAGTCAATTTTTATACTGGGATTAATATGCCTGTTTTCACTGATATCTACCGCATCATCACAACTCGATATACCATTACGTGACGATCTTCTTGAAAGTGTAATCGGAAGAGCTGGAACGAACAATTTGGATTACAGAAACGTTTTGGCAAGACTTGAGTTTCAGGGAGTTGAACAATGCAGCAATAATGTAGCCACTCAATGGGCATACGAGACCAATGTTAATGAGCTTACGCAACTACAGGCGGTAAGTCGAAACTTTAATTCCATCTTATCGCGCGGGTTAGCGAAAGTTTGTTTTCATGTAGTTGTAGCTACGAACTTGGATTCCGACAATGTGTATATGTATAAATTTTACGAAAGTTTACGATTACGACGATCCTTTGAACACGGATTTTTATTTAATTTATTTTTAATTAATTAACTAAACCAAAAGAATTATCTTCGAAGTGAAAATTTATCACAATCGATTAATAATCGCCAAAAATTTTTTACTTGCATCTTCGACACTTTTAATACGTAAAGATAATAATTGTCGTTTTTCTTAGATTAGCTAATGACATACTTGAGATGAGGTAATTGATATACCTACGTGAAGTTTTATAGGATGGTGCAACGAATTGAGATAATCTGTTGATTATCTTATGCATATTTTATCATCATTCTTGATTAATACCAATCAACAGATCAGCAGTTATTAAAACTGTTGTGGGTTGAACACCCGGTAGCTAATACAGTAAACGTTTAATAATTTTCATTAGTGTAGGTACACATTAAATTATTGTAGAAAATGAATCCATCATCGATCGACCTAAAAACTAATTCGTAACCCTCATTTCTAAACGCCCCTATATACAAGCATATCTACATTATGCTGATAATCTTACCACATCACGTTTTTTAGTAATTTATACCTTTTAACATAGCGATGTTAATTATCTCCACATCTTCCTACTGAGTAGTATAAAACAGTTTCTATTTATAAAATCCACAATGTCGATCGAATTTTTCTCTTTCAAAACTCTATACAAAATATTCAAAATGCTAATTAAGTTCTAACTCAAATGCATCTATCTATATGCACTTATTTTCCAATCGTGTAAATTTTCTCACGTAAGTCGATCAAGTTGTAACGATAATTTATGGATTATGAATCGCATAATTGAATGCAGCTCCACCTATAATGTGAACATAATTCATCAAGCACTTTGATGACGGATATTATGAAAGGCACACCTTTCGGACTTGGTACATGAGCAATCGCACAATTCCGCGCAATTGCTGATGAGATATTCATTTCATTTACACTATGAACATGACAGGGATAATTTTTTTCTTTATTGCTGAACAATTTCCGAATTACATAGATAATTCGTTTAATTAAACATGACTATATTCATACTTCAAGATATACTTAGAGATAGTTAATTTAATTTTTTTATAACAAGCGTTGCCCTTGTCGCATGAGAAGTGGAAGCTGGGAATCCCCTATAAGAGAAATATTCCCATACCATACAATTGTACATACATATAGTTGTTGAGCAAGCGTTAGTTTATCTCTTACTTATAAAACTCAGTCTTGACATATGTGACTGGGTCAATCTCATCTACTGAAAGACGCAATAACGTGCCGATGAAAAATACGAAAGCGATATGAAAGGGAAGGGTTAATTGCTACTAAGGTAGACGACTCATCGCGTGACAATGTATGAGAATTTTTCGAAATCAATTCCTTAACATTACACAATTTTACATCAAACGTTATTTTTAAAGACTTGTCATTAAATTCTCGAGATACTTAGCTGCTTTTATTTTTCATTTAAATTTTCAATTGAATGAGATACTTTCGCCTGCTGAGTAGGCAGCTTGTAGTTCACGCGTACATTGCGGGACATGGATATGGCTCTAGAATATCATAGATCATATTTTATATCTCATCTTAATAATCAGAATTATAATTTCATTTTTTATTCTTACAGCTAGAAGCTCAGCAGCAATATTCAGACTTTCAAAATGAAGCATGGCAATTAATTAGTCGGATAAATGTAGACAGTATAAGAGATCCAACAATCCGAAGGAGATTAAGGTTTCTATCAGTTGTTGGACCAGCTGCACTTCCTCCCGATCAACTAGACAGAGTGAGTTGAATTAATTGAACGCTGATAATGAACTGTGATGATTATAAAAAAGTTCTTTAATGAAGATGTTGAATTAGATCACCTGCCAAATTGTGATATCGTAATTTGTTAGACTCTTTGTACCTGTACCTTTACCTAACCGTGTATTCTGCTTTTTTTTCAGTACAATCGTGTAATTAATGACATGCTGTCGATCTACAATGCCGCAACAATTTGTGCTCACAATGATCCCTTCCGGTGTGGACTCCGTCTTTACCCTGGTAAGCTGGATGTTTATTATTATTATGATTTTAACCCAAAATATGCGAAGTCATTTTCTCGTGACTAACGACTATAATTCACACTTCCTATTATCGAGTTTAATATACATTTACATATACCCTATAAAATTTTAACGTAGGACAGGAGTTTCTTTGATGTTTTGCGATATTCTGATGATTTAATCCAATAGCTCAAATCTGTTTGATGCTCTATTATTTCCTCTTCATAAATGGCACTTTTTAATTTGATCCTAGACCTGTCAAGAATTATGGGAAAAAGCAGGAACTGGGATGAACTGCAATACGTATGGTTAGAATGGCGAAGACGTAGTGGTACCCAAATGCGAGATCTTTATGAACAGCTTGTCGATCTGAATAACGAAGCGGCTAATTTCAACAGTAAGTAGTACAGATGAAATTTTGTGATCCTTTAATGATGAAAATTTGTATAACTATAGATTTTACTGATGCTGCCGAGTACTGGATGTTCCCATACGAAAGTCCAAATTTTCAACAAGATCTCGAAGATACTTGGAACACAATTCGTCCACTTTACGAAGAGTTACATGCCTATGTGAGAAGGAAGTTGCGTGATCTTTATGGTCCTGAGAAGATCAGTGGTCAGGCGCCACTCCCGTCTCACATACTTGGTGAGTGTGAATAATTTAATTAACATAGATTTGAAGATCACTTAATTCGTATGGTTAATGAAATTGACGAGGACACGTCTTCGTCAAAAAGAATATAAAAATTTGCAAAAAAATATTTATTTGCCATCTGATTATGTGGTTGTTATTTTATTCATGGCGATCTTATCCAACGGTTTTTGGTGTATGCATACTTTTATAGTTTTATAAGAAATTAACCATAACCTGTGGTATTAATTTTTGTTAATGACCCATCGATGAAATATTTATGAGGATTACGCAGCCGGAATATCACCGTTTAACAGCCATTATAATACGACGAGATAATCGACCTATGACTTTCCAGTAATATTAAGTCTATTGAACCGTCGTTTCTAAAACTTGTAATTAAAAATTCTATCGTATATTTTTATCATATTGAATATTAAAATCTATTCAATCTTCTATTACTGAGGTTTAATAGCGATGCGAGGTAATCGAATAGCTCATTCGGTGATCTTAGAGTGGTACTGTTAATTACTATTGTGGTTTAAAAGCACATATCTCATAATCACACCGTTAAATTACCTGGGTGTGTATAGTAAAAATTTTATTAGTCATTATGCGAGTATTTAACTTATACATAGAATCGAAGTTTTTTTTTTTATTTTTTTATATTGCGAAGATGAAGATTATAATGATCAAATTCATCCGAGTTTGTGGTTTTGTTTTTTTACTTTTATTGATGCAGCTATTTTTTTTTTTGTTTTTTGAATTTTATTGCGGTGATATTTCAATCACGATATTCCAGAGATTTTTTACTTCTATATAAAAACTGAATTTAAATAAACAAGTAGTTAGTTAAATCTATAAATCTATAACACGTGCTATGAACAGGATACACAATCTTCGATAGGAACTCAAGGAAAGGGAAAGGAATAATTTATCGTTGTTAATTATACCGGATTGTAACATCTGGTATTATAAATACTTATATCAATCGATTATTAATTCAGGAAATATGTGGGGACAATCATGGACCAATATTATCGACATCACAATGCCATATCCTGGTAAAAATCAACTGGATGTTACGCAAGAGATGCTAAATCAGGTATACAATTTTATAGGAAATTTTTCAACGATCAAGAAAAATATATAAGCAGTTTTTTTTTGAGACTCTAGAGTCTCTTTAATGTCTGATTTAACGATCCGTTGATACCTACAATAATGCAAATAAAAAAATTATATATATGTATAAATTTAATCCCCAGGGATACACACCGATCGACATGTTCAGAATTGCGGAAGAGTTTTATCTTTCTTTAAATCTGAGTGCATTACCACCAGAATTTTGGGCTAGTAGTGTATTCACAGATCCTGGTGATCGTTCGATAATTTGTCAGGCATCTGCATGGGATTTTTGCAATCGTCTTGATTACAGGTATATTAAAAATCTGTCTTACAATAAAAATGTGACGATGAAGATTATCCTCTTACCTTATTATGAATAACATAATTTTCTTTACCTGTTTTTCTTTTATATACAAGAATAAAAATGTGCACGAGAGTCACTATGAAGGATTTAATCACCGTTCATCACGAGATGGCACATATTCAATATTTTCTTCGCTACAGTAGACTTCCCAGAGAATTTAGGGACGGTGCTAATCCAGGTGATCATAAATTTTCTAATTTATATTAAAAGAAAAAAAAAAAAACAAATTCTTAGATGCGGATATCGAGTTATGTAAGGTCCTTTGACGTCAGGAAGTAACCGTTGGCTAGCTGTTCAATGAGATATAAAAGAATTTATAATATCTTCACATATCTGTATGCTCCAGTGTTTGCATTTAATAGCTCGAAAGTTAGTCTAACAAGCGATACGGTACGTTGGTTAAAAAAAAAATAAAAAATGTAAAATAAGGAGAGACCGAAGTAGTAACAGTGGCAGAAAAATTCTTTAAGCCGTTTATGCTCCACCCGGATAATGAAATTGTGTATGGTGTAGCCAGTACAGTGAAATAGCAGTAATAAATTTTTACTTAAGTATAATTGCACTTTCTCCATCTCATGTATGTAAACGTATATCTACTACGTTTATGTATTTACGTTGGAATAGTATATTACGGCTACAAATACATATACGGTGAGCACCTGTATATATTGAGAAGTAAATGAAAAAAAAAAAATAAAAATTACCGTTGATAGTCAGGAAGCATGCGTGCATGTAATGATTCATTAATTTGCGATCCTTCTTCTTTATTTGAAACTTATTTCTCATGTAAAGTTCAATTATTCATACCTCGAGGGTGTAAATCTTGCGGAGAAAATCGACATCTACATAACACCCCCCCCCCCCCCCCCCCCCCCCAAAAAAAAGAAAGAAAAAAAAAGAACCCCAGTAATAACGATAATGATACAGACGCACGAGCGTAAACGGTGAAAGTATCTTCATGATTGATCATCCGTACTTAAAAAATGACGAGATACTTAAAAACTTGAAATTATTTAATACAGGGTTTCACGAGGCTGTCGGCGAAGCTATTGCGTTAAGCGTCGCGACGCCTCGTCATCTTCAAAAATTAGGATTGGCACCAAAATACATCGTCGAACCAACGACGGATATAAACTATTTATTCGCACTGGCTATGGACAAGGTTGTACTTCTTCCGTTCAGTTTATCTTTAGATAAATGGCGGTGGGATATTTTCCGAAGAGTGATTAACAGGGATGAATACAACTGCCACTGGCATCGACTAAGGGAACAATACTCAGGTGTGAAACCGCCCGTTCTTAGATCCGAAGATGATTTTGATCCTGGCTCGAAGTATCACATACCAGCAAACATCCCCTACATTAGGTAAGTCTTTTGAAAATATTTCTTTCATAAATATAGGACGAAGAATTTCTGGAAATTATAGGAAGTGGACAGACCTCTTCGTCGAAGTTAAAAAGGGGTTTTATTTCCTGACAAATTACGTATCAAGATTCAAATGAATGATATGTATACATAAATGTAGAGGATTTCTTCTTTGGTTTTATTGGAAAGTATACAAAAGAATAGATACAGTTTATAATAGATCCGTATATTTATTATACGGCGTATTCTCGTATAAAGAAAGTCAGTCGTATAGCTCGCGTGTTAACAACAAAAATCCACAGCTTTTAGAGATAATAATAGTTGGTATAAAGGTACATGTAGATAGGTAGGTAGGTAGGTAGATAAACAGGTAACTACATACGCAATAAAATACTTAATCCTAGTAAGGTACCGTTAGATAACAGCATATTAATACCCATGAGATTCTTGCTGTCCTCCAAAACTGGACTCATAATCTCCACCCGATGCTATTTCGCCCCCATAACTTCCACCTTCATCGCCACCTCCGCCACCTTCACCCCCGTAATGTCCACCATCAGAAGAACCACCACCGCCTCCATAACTGGGTTCGAATCCACCGCTCGATCCATGCTCATCGTGCACCGGAACTGGTACAGGTACTTTGACCGGATATGGCACGTGTTTAACGACAGGGTAAGGTACGTGTTTCGTAACCGAAACTGGGACCGGTCGATCTACGGGTACCTTGACGGGATAAGGCACCGGCTTTTCGACCGGGTAAGGCACGTGCTTTTCAACCGGATACGGCGCCGGAACATGAACCTTGACTGGTACTGGTACGGGCTTTTCTACATGAACTGGAACGGGTCTATCGACATGAACCTTTACTGGGTATGGTACGGGTTTTTCGACTGGTACAGGGACGTGTTTTTCTACCGGAACTGGGTATGGTTTTGGAACATGGACAGGGTAGGGTCTGTCAATGTGTACTGTGACGGGATACGGTATTGGTTTTTCGACTGGGAATGGTGCCGGTACATGAACAGGAACCTTGACGGCATATGGAATGGGTTTTTCGATGGGATAGGGTGCGGGTACTGGGACCTTCACGGGGTAGTGTATCTTCTTTTCAACTGGGTAAGGCTGGGGCACATAGACTTTGTATGGTACTGGTCGTTCTACTGGCACGTGAACTGGGTAATGGACCTTTTTTTCGACTGGATACGGTTGTGGAATATGAACGGGTACTTTTACGTAGACTTTTACTGGGTACGGTATCTTTTTTTCGACTGGATAGGGCTGGGGTACCGGTACTTTAACTGGATAAGGTACTTGTTTCTCTACAGGATACGGTATCTTCTTTTCCACTGGATAAGGGACCTTCACATTCTTTACTATCGTTATTTGCTTAATTTTTCCACCGTCTCCTCCAGAACTTCCGCCACCGTATCCACCTCCGTAACCTCCATCATCACCTTCACCTCCGTGACCACTTGATATTTCATAACCGCCTCCGCTATGACCTCCGTAACTGTATTCTGATCCTCCGTGACCACTCAGGTCGAGACCATGACCTTCGCCTATTTCACCACCGCCAAAATTGCCGCCATGACCTCCCAATTCAAAGCCATGACTTCCACCCAGTTCGGAACCAAGGTTGTATCCATGGCTTCCGACGTCGACCAGGCCTCGCTTGTCTTGCTTCTTTTCCAGAGATGATGTATCCGTTTCGGCGTCCTGTTTATCCTCGGAAATTTTTTTTGCCGCTTCCTTCTCGCAGGAAACTAGGGCGGCTAGCCCTAGTATCGTAAACAGCTGAAATTTCGTTTATAAAATAATTAAAATTTCAATGATTTGATGAATGATGAGAATTTTCAAAATGAGAACTAATTCAAGTTGAGAATTGTTCCTGAAGAAAATGAAAATGCGGAAGTTGATTTTCTCGATGCAAAAAAGTTTGGCCATTCCATCGTTAAAATAAAAAAAACGTTCAAGTAAGGAGTCAATTTAATTAAACTTTGCTTATGGACAGTGTCAATTGTGCGAATGATTATTGGCACTTGATTAATATGCTGCGATTCGTGAATAGTTTTCGAAAACACTAAATCTTTCACGGAAGTAAATAAAATCACAAATTTCGGGGACACCGTTGCTTTTTTTTTTTTTTTTTATAAAACACTGAACTATAGATAAATATGATTTTTTTTTTTATTAAGCAAGCGTTGTAGGCTTACCAATAGTCGCATAGTTCAGTTCTCACGATGACCAAAGTCCAGACTTTACTGGATGCTTGCCCTCAAGAAACACGGGACTTTATACCAACGGCTGCTTTCCCCGCTGAGGATATTATGTCTCGGTTCTTCACGGTTGAAAGTGAAATACATGTATATGTATTTCACTAGATATCTAACTATACGTATGTATGTACATATACATACACACGTATATACCTACGGTATCCACATTTTTACTCAAACCTGAGCGCGGAACCTGGGGGACTATCTTTGCTCATCTATACAACTACGTGCACGATACAGATCCTCTCATACATACATATCCTGACTATACATGTACAGTATATAATACATACTTCTATTCATTACATCGAAACCACATTGCAGTACGTGTAGATGTGAATCTCGCTCTCGCTCTATGAGGAACTGGAAGTAAATTTTAACACGAACACATTAATTCTACGTAACTTCCGATAAGTTCTTTGACGGCTTTTTAATTTCTTTAAATATATACAAGCATATATATTCTTCTCAATGATATACCTACAGATTCCGAAAAAATTTTTTCAACTTTTCTTTTAAAATTGTCAACATAGACTCCAGATAGAAAGTAATCCTGGTTATATTTATCTGATCACGATAATTCGACTATTAGAGAGTTTATGGTTTGCGGATGTATATATATTGATCGATATGCATGGTGATTGAAGATATTTAAATTATCTATCCAGGAATCGACAGAGCAATGAATTTATTCAAGATTATGTATAGGTATATGCATTCGTTTACATTTATAGCCATCTCTTATATGTTCGGAGAAGAAAATAGTGCGAACAAAAAATTTTTTATTTTATTAGTTTACTAAATCCATAAAATTAGCAAAGAAATATTAAAAAAGGGAGACTGAAAATTGACAAAAATAATTAGTCGTTAACTATAATCTTCAATTTTATGTTCTCATGGCTGATTTTAATGATGCAGTTATCATACAGCTGAGCAAATAGGAATTGCAATAGAGAAACTCAACGTTGACCGTAAGATTGCAAAGAGGATAATCACACTTTGTATATATCCGAGCTTTAGGTAATTGAATAAACATTTTCCTTGGAGAAAAATAATGTCTCAATGTATGATGAAAATCAGGTAAAAAAAAAAAAAAAAAAAATTCCAAGGTAAATGACTTATTTACAGAGAAAACTAGTCTAGGTATTAATTCCATTGCATTGCTTTAAATTGCATTGCATTACTCCTACTCGCGTAAACAAACATTGCAAGTTCATTGCTACGCGATTGGCCTGATTGCATTAGCATTATAGCTGTTGATACACGGTGTAATTGAAATTCATGAAAGTAAAAGGTGCGCAGAGATCGTTGCTCGATCGTTCACGAAGTACAGTCGACTCCGTTATTGAGTTCGGTTTACAATACGTTGTACGATATTGAATCTTTTTTTTTTTTCCTAGTCTGATTTAAATTTTTGGCTTTTCATTAGGGATCAGATTTTCGATAAATACCGAATTATTTTACACTTCAATCTCTCGCCATGATTTTGGATCTAGATTAAATAATTATAGGATCAACTGTACCTGTTTGTACGATATTCTATATTCGATCGATCGATCGGTGAATGGCTTTTGTAATTTTATAGCCAAAAATAGAGATGAAAAATTAGAGTGTTGATTTTTTTTTTGTCTTGCAGTTAATGAGAGGCAATATAGAGAAGAAAAAAAAAATGAACTTTGGTGAAATTAAAATGAAACTTACCAACTTGACGCGATTATATAAATTCAATCGACAACGGCTATAAAATATGCCAAAAGTATTCGTTACTTTAACCATATACTTATCGCATTGTACAGCTATACGTCTTAATATCCTTACGGATATTCAAAACCCTTTAGAAACTTTTTATTACAAGTGGTTGATCACCTGGATCAATTTCGAATTACGTTTGTATATATGTATATATGTGTGTGTATACAGTTCGTACGTTTTCAAAACCCTGTCAATTATATACGTTTAGTAACATGACGCTCGAAATAACACTAATGAATAATGAATAAATATTTAAATATTGACAGAACATCTTTGACGATTTTTTACACCCATGTAACTAAAGGTATATGTATTTTACATACATACGTAACTTGTTTAAAATATTAACATGTGAAGAGACGCCACTGAGTCTACTTACTTTTATTCTACTAATCGTAATCATCATACCTTCTGGCGTTTTGACTAAATCTCACTAACTTATCACGAGACAAGAATAATTTACGATTTCTCTGCGGGTTTGCGTGTAACGATATTTTTCCATACATATAAGACAAGCATGTATGCATCTACATACAAACACTCACATAGATTCATAGTCACTTTGTAATTAAACCTATGGAATCAAGATATTATAATTATACGGAGTTGGATCGTTTCCATGTGTTCGAATTTTGCTTCTCTTTGCACGATATACCTACCAGCTATTTACAGATGTACTTGCAGTCGGGAAATCTCTCGTCTGTTTTAAATACACTTTCGATCGTTAAAATTTCACTCTTACTTTGGGCTGACGGAGTTTTTTTTATTATTTTTCTTTTTTTCTTTTTGGGCGTTCATTTTCATCAACTTTCATAAGCCATGGCGTACTGAGATACCATAAATGACTTAAGTGATGAACAGGAATCATCTAAACGAGATTCTCAATTCCAGACTCGTACCTACACCCGGAAATAAATTTCGCAAGAAAATAATTAACGGTCATTTATTGTGACAATTAGTAACGCCAAAAGTTGTCATCCTCTAAATGAATTGAGAAAGAGAGAGAGAAGAGGATTAGGAATAATAATTTTTCATCATCATTTAGTCTTTTTTCTTCTGATTTTTTGGGGATCAGTTTTCGACCTTTTCTGGATGATGTTTAGTTAGTTTTGTGATTTTTGGCACGTATCCATGATTTTTTTTTTTCAATGTTTTAACACAAAATGCTATGAAAAATCGTTTCCTATGTACATCAACTATACTTTTTGTATAAATCCGTACTTTAATAACCGGGCGTAAGAGAAACTCAGTCTTTCGCGTGTAACTTGAAAAATGAACAGGTTTCAACTTCGTCCAATTTGTCATAGGCAGTGCGCATGAAGACTTTATGTAATCCAGAGAACGTATGGTAGAAGTACACTAGTCCCGATGCTTCTCATTGCGTAATCCACTCATTGAAACTCTATCAATAACGCTAAACGAGTAATAAAGTACTTTACTTAATTAATTTCATTCTCTGTCTGATAATTTCACACCAAGACTATAAATCGCTATAAGTAAATTTCTCCAAAGCTCATATATAGACGAAAGCTTGATCCGTTTTAATATTAGCATTTCATTCCATCGTGAATTTGACAAGTTATGGGTACTCGCAGAAATACGAATCCGAATTTATTCCGTCAGTCGAATCGAATTCTCGAAAATTTTGGAGCATCTTCTTTCGAGCACAAAAATTCGCGGTGTCCAACACCGTCCAGTTCACAAAAGAAACAAGACCCTTGGCAAGCCTCGCCGATTCTCTGCGCGCGACAGACATCGGAGAAAGTATCAAAGTAGTAAATACATATAATATGCATTATCTATATACACACACATATCGAAGATCTCTTTTTTGTTCCCCACCAGCATTGTGGACACGGTTAAATAAATTGGGGCTCACTTATGCCAGTCGCTCCGTAGGATATCCAAGAATTACGCAACTGTACATATACACTACGGTATACATACCCTACTATATACCTATGTAAAAAAAAAATAAATAAATAAATAAATAAAATAAAAAAGCAACTTATACATTTTCTAATCTCTTCGCACTCGGTGAGTGAAGTGTAACAGGAAGTATCTGATTCATTTGTATTGTTGCATCTTAATGATATTCCGCGAGAACAGATCTTGGCATAAATTAACCGCATCGAAAGTTCGCGTTCTGTTTTCGGGCAATGAACCAAGTCGTTAATAATATCGGTTTGTATGTGACATCGAGAATTCTATATCTTTAATCTTTGACGATTGAACTTTACCAAAAAAGTATTAATCAACTTCGGAATTAAGTTTATCAATGAATCAGAGCAATTATTTATCGCGTTAAATTATATACGACGTTTTATATGTCTGGGAACTAATAGTCGTAATAATAATCGATTACCTCAATCACCGTAATATATGTTCGCAACTTTCTGCATTGCATTTTTCGCTTCAGGCAAAGCTTAGCTTAGTTTAGCCAATGTGAATATGTGAGAACTGTGAAGATGTCGATCTGTAAAGTTTGAGATATTTGCGAGTTTGCGTTTCCTCAATTAGTAGATAGTCTTAACTAAATTGGCAAAACCGTTAGAAACGTGTTATGTATGTAACGTACGTATATATACATTTATTTATTTTACCTAAGACTATGTGATGCTTTAATTTCACAGAATTCCGTAGTTGCGTGATAACTCGAGGTAAAAAGCGTCTTGAAAATCTACCTGGGTTTAAATGAATTTAGAAAATTGGTTGTAATTATCATTGCATGGTAAATAATTATATACCCTAACAAGAATAACGCACGATCGAAACTTAGCGAATGCAATTCTAATGGTAAAAGTTTTCTGCTCTTAATTTCTCTCTGATTTGGATTTGTTAAATGTCTAAGTAAATGGGTTAGTGTTTATTTCAGTATTTCAGTTTTAAACATATATGCTTTAGTATTTTACATATTAATTACCCCATTTGAATAAGATTGAACTCCTGCAACCAGGTCAGAGTTCAACAACGACCGATCAAGCACATGCATGCTCTGTATTTCAACTAGTTCATAGATTTTCATTCTTAATGTGACAACGTGCAAGGGCTCTCGTTTTGAATTATAGATCGTTTATCTTCATGTCATCAAAAAAATATAAAAAAAAAAAAAAAAATGGTAATTGATGTCTTTTTCGCCTGGTTATTAAATTAATAGTAAACTTGCGATTTACTGTGAGACTTTAATTCTTCTCATATTTTTAGGTGAATAAATATGTATATGAAAATAATTTCTACATTCTCACATAGAATTTTAACAATTATACAATTATGCGAAGAAATTATTTTTTGTAATCGTTGTTATGTCAGTGATATATATTTACCATAATTAATTCACTTTCACAAGCTGCAGTTAATAAGCCATTGCGATTTCCGTCGCCTCAGGGTTTTGCTGATAAATCCTAATTGCAATGCCAAGCCCAGAAATTTTATTGGTCCTGCAATAAATTAGCTCCGGAAAAAAAAAAAAAAAAAATTGTTGATGATGTTTTTACTGCTTAAGACGCTTATATGTGTTCTGTAATTCTTCGATGGTTTGTTTTCTTTCAAAGTCAGTACAGTTTCCTGGTGTTTCGAATTTCAATTATAAAATAGAAAAATTTACATACCTTTATGGAACAAGAGTCTCTCTCTCCATTTACATACAAATACTTCAAGTTGAAACGATTTCTGTATTTTCTAATCGTCGTCATCAACCTCGGAAAGTCTCTCACATATTTGCAAAATTAATTTAAATTCTATGCCATTTTTCGTTTTGTAGATAATTTATTGGAAATCGAATTTGCCGATAACTAGATCGGATTGATAATCGATAAGCGATTAGACTCGATGCGAATTTCCGCCTCGTGTTTTTGTAAATATATTTATTTGCAGTATCTTAAATATGAAAGAAAATTTTTCCAAGTCAAGATCGCAATTATACTCATAGCCCGTGGCTATAAGCGTATACTTTTTAATGAATTGTGAAATCGGTTTAGCTCACCTTGACTGTGATGAGAAATAGTGGCGTAAAAATAAATAATAGCAGTTCACTATGATTAGGAACCATAAAACTATTTTATTAGAAGAAAGGTTAGACGTTGTGTATAATTAAAAATAAATTTGTCAAAAGTGTTGTGTATATGTCAAAAAGAGACGATTCTTTCTTGTAATTAGTTAATTTGTATAATTAACGAAGTGCTATGCCACATTATGGGGGCCCAGATGACAGCGTAATTAAAAAAATTAGCGTACCGTCATCTCATTCAAATCTATGTCCATATTTATTCAACTGATTGATATTCGCTCTAAAAATGGAAATCGAATTATCGATCGAAATTTCGTAACCTAATTCATGGAAAATTATTATTTTCTTGGATATAAAAATTTCAAAGAATGTTATTTTGTTTTTTTTGTTTTTTTTTTTCTTTTCGACATTTTGAAAGAATCGCAGCATCAAACAGAGAAAATCATAAAGTGAAATCTAAGTACCTTTTCCAATCTAGGTTTACGATAGTTTCATTATTTTATGGCTGATCTAGGCATTCCTGTTTTATTGTCCAAGTAATCGTTTAGGTGAAAGAGTCAATTATAATTTTTCGAAGAAAGTAAACCCCGTAGAATACGTATAAAAATGTTTTTATTTATTATCATTGATAATCTTTTGATATTATACATATGACTAAAGAGTAGAAGTTCGATACAGCTTACTCGTCACAATAAAAATGTACAAAAAGGGGTTATTGGAACCTCGTTAATGTTTGTAAGCTTCCTTTTGGCCGGACCAGCCCGCGCTTCCGTGAGATAATCCAGATCCTAGACTAGACGATCCACTCGATAAGCTACCGCTTGATCCGTGAGACGAACCAGATGATGAGCTAAGGCCTTGTTTACCGGACAAAACAGATACAGATGATGACTCGTAGCTTCCTCCATGAGACAAGCCAGACAATGCTCCGGAGCTTCCTCCGTGAGATAAGCCAGACAATGATCCGGAATTTCCACCATAAGAATATCCAGAACCGGATCCACCGAAACCTCCGTCATTCGAGTAACTGGAAACCGATTCGTAGCTTCCTCCATTAGATAATCCAGACGATCCTCCGAAGCTTCCTCCGTGAGATAATCCAGATGATCCTCCGTAATTTCCGGCATGAGCCAATTCAGAGGTTACTTGTACGCTGTCTCCATTCACAACTCCAGTTGATCCTTCGTAACTTGCGTCTGAAGCCAATCCTGAAGAAATAATTTCGTGGCCTCCTCCGTTACCGAATCCTGAAGAGACAATCTCGTGACCTCCTCCGTTACCGAATCCTGAAGAGATAATCTCGTGACCTCCTCCGTTACCGAATCCTGAAGAGACAATTCCGTGACCTCCTCCGTTACCGAATCCTGAAGAGATAATTCCTTGGCCTCCTCCGTTACCGAATCCTGAAGAAACAATTCCCTGGCCTCCTCCGTTAACGAATCCTGAAGAACCGCCGTAGCTTGATTCTTGAACACCTCCGTTCCATCCCTGTGAATGAACCTGAACTGGTACTGGGACCGGTACCTCAACAGGGTATGGCTTCTCCACTGGTACTGGGTAGCGTTTTTCTACTGTTACTTGGTACGGCCTGTCAACGGGTACTTTAACATGGACTGGGTATGGTTTTTCGACCTCAACTGGTACTGGTTTCGCCACTGTGTACGGTTGGGGTACTGAAACCTTTACTGGGACGGGGTAGCGTCTCTCGACCGGTACTTCATATGGCTTATCGACTGGTACCTGAACGTGGACTGGATACGGTTTGGGTACTTCAACTGGGTACGGTTTTTCAACGTAAACATTGTATGGTTTTGGTACTGATACTTCGTACGGCTTGTCGACATGAACCTTGACCTGGTAGGGCACCTTCCTCACGACTTCATAAGGCTGCGGTACGTTGACTGGAACCTTGACTTCATATGGTACTTTCCTCTCTACGGTGTACGGCTGTGGTATCGGTACTTTAACTTCGACGGGGACTCTTTTCTCGACAGTGTACGGCTGAGGTACGGGAACCTCTACTTTGTAGGGTACTGGTCTGTCGACCTTGATTTCATAGGGCACGTGCTTGGTCACATGGTAAGGTTGCGGTACGTGGACGGGTACGTTCACGTAAACCTTGACTGGGAAAGGTACCTTCCTTTCGACAGTATAGGGGGCTGGTACAGGTACTTTTACCTCATAGGGGACGTGCTTTGTTACTGGCACTGGAATCTTCCTTTCAACAGTAACTGGGACAGGTACCTTCTTCTCTACAGTTACAGTCTTCAAAGTCTGTACGCTCTGGACTTGAGACACTCCAGAATTAAATCCGTTTCCTAGACCAATTCCTGACGAATAACCTCCGCCATAACCAGATCCTGATCCATATCCTAGACCAACTCCCGACGAATAACCTCCGCCGTAAGTAGCTCCTGAGCCGTATCCTAGACCGCCGCCTGACGAATAACCAGCTCCGCTGTAACCAGATCCTGAACCATATCCTAATCCAGCTCCACTGTAACCAGATCCTGAACCGTATCCTAATCCAGCTCCACTGTAACCAGATCCTGAACCGTATCCTAATCCAGCTCCGCTGTAACCAGATCCTGAACCGTATCCTAATCCAGCTCCGCTTAAACCGCTGCTCAAACCACCGGACTGCCAACCTCCACCGTAAGTTGAGGCTACACTCGATTCCAAACCTCCTCCATATACTCCTCCGTTGAGACCACCGGACTGCCAACCTCCATTGCCACTTCCGTACTGCCAACCACCATTACCTCCGTATGACGAAATTCCGCTAAGACCTGATGAGTAAAGGTTTCCGCTTCCAACGCCGGATTGCCAACCTTTACTACCAAGACTGGAGGATAGATAATCCCCAGATCCTAGACCAGAGGATTGCCATCCCCCGGAGTTAAGACCGTAGGATTGAATACCTCCGGAATTTAGTCCAGATGATTGCCAGCCTTCAGAAATTCCTGCAGCTCCATAGCCGAGGGTAGATTGTAGACCACGTTTGTCGTTTTTCTTGTCTATGCTTGCATGAGATGTTGTTGATTTAGAAGGTGTTGATTTGCTGTTGAGTGATGCTTCGGCAACTTTTTCTGCTGAAAGTTCAGCTGAACGTTCGGCGGCTTGTTCAACAACACGTTCAGCTTGTCGTTCGAGTTCTTCTTTCTTTGTGGCGGCAGCCGTGAGGGCGAAGAGCCCCAGAAAGGCGACGAGACACTGGAAAAAAAATTCAGTAGATATTTGTTAGAAATGATCTTTGATCATTTAATTTAGCTAAGCAATATCACGAGATGAAAGAAACTGCACATTATCATTTCAAAATATTTTCCTCGTTCGATAGGATTTCGGTTCTCAACGACTGATAATCACTTTTAAATAATTGATTGGTAATCGATTAGGATTCGGAACTGGAATCTTAGGATATTTGAAAAAAATTATTGTACTCTATAATGCATGGTCGGCTGAAATGACTGAAAATCGAAAAAATTTTATGAGCACAGTTCAGTTTTCTACACAATACACAGTAATGAGTTAGAATTGTGATTTGCAGAAAAAATTTTGCCACTTAGCGGTAGGATGAACTGGCTATAATTAAAGTGCGAAATTAATGAAAACAAAAGTACTGACCAGATGTCTCATGGCAATGCGCTCGAGAGACCAAGAGAGCCAAAGGAGTACTGGATGCTGTTCGAGAGGTCTCCACCATTATTTATACTACAGACAACTTTCGCCTTTCCGCCCGCCCGGACCCAGGGGCCTCCACACCGCGCCTCTGTACCCACAATTACATTTGGATGATCGACATTGTCCAGCTTTTTGAAAGTATGCGATGTACAGTCGCCTTAGATCGCACAGAGTAACCTAACCGCGCAACTTATTCAATCCTCTGTACGTCTTCCATTTCAATTGTCCATATATTCTAACCGCGTTAAGAATTGGATAAGCGATTATTTTCTTTTCAATTTAATTATCATCTAATTCTATTCTGGATTCTATTACCTGTCACAATTATATCGGTAAAGAATTTTACAAGAACAGATAATGGACACATACCTTCTGTGTCTCATTAATAACGTGTTAAGCCCCTTCGAATATCCATTTTTACTTTTTTTTTCTTTAACGTAGTTTATTTTTTTCGTTTTTTATATATATATATATATTTTTTTCTTTTATCCACGAATGTGTTTCACTTTTTTGAAAGTTAAATCGACATCTTGATTATTACGCTATGACTGATTTAAATGAGCTAAAAATTATCTTTCCAATCGAATTTTTAATCGTTATTTATACGATTTGAAATCCGAATAATTTAGTTAGGGTGTTTGCAATTTTTTCAAATATATGAAACTAAGAATGAGTTAAGATAATTATAAATGCATGAAAACGTTGTACGAAAGTAATTAAAATATTATCGTGTTGTAATTAAAATTATCTTTGTTGCTAGTTAGGAGTAATTAAATCTTAAATGAAATTTCGTATTTCTAATAAAATAATTAATTATCCATTTACTAACGGACAGCAGTGATTCCCTTATACTATTCCATCAACTGTCTTCAAGCATGTCAGTAGAACAAACAGTAACTAATCGGCCTCGAAAATACCTCGGTAAAAAATTCATTAGTTTATAAATAGAAGGAAAGACAGAATCCTACATTCCAAGCTTGGCAATCGACCACTAAAAAGGCAAACTTTCCGGAAACGAAATTGGCCCCATAATCGGCGCAAGCAATCCTGAACTCAGGTGTTACGGAACAATATGTGGGGCGTATTATCTACGTATAAAGCATCATGCAGGTTATACATCCGAAAACTTAAGCAACAGTTAAATAACATTATACTTTTCAAATTTTAACTCTCTCCAATTTTTGCCAGAAATTCCTCATACGGTTTAAGGTATTTGTAATAATTGTACACAGGTGTCTAGAGGTCATTATTATTTTAACGAATCTTATTGCTTCAGACTCTGACCACAATTAATGAAGTTATTTTAATTTTTTGAGCTTTTTTTTCTATCTTAACAGTAACCAATTAATAATTTCCAAATATATCTAAAGATTTAGGATTAATATACATCGTTTATGTTACTGACGTCAGATTTATAGTAACTAAGATTTTATAACTTGGATTTAAGGGACTGACAAGCTATTGTATAATACCTTCACTCATTTGTTGATTAAAGAAAAATTTGCCCGGAAGCATGAAGGTGCGTATAAATAATTGAAATTTTGTATTATCGAGACGTTCTTCCGCATACCCAGTGCAAACTGAGAAATGATCAGTGTCTGAGTTTTACGTGTATTGTAGTAAAAAAGGACTCATTCATTTTTTTTTTTTTTTATATCTAAAATTAAAATTAATTGTTAATTAATAAATACTATTAATTTGGGATATTTGGCGCGTGAGGTTGAATGGAAGGGTTAAAAAAATGTGCAAAAAGATGAATCAATTCAACATCTGTTAGAATAAAAAACTAGATAATATGTTAAAGGATATATCGTTCGTTTAATTACAGTCATCGATGTAAAGTCTGGTGTTATATCTTGAGAGATAAAGAAAAAGACCAAAACGAGGATAAAATATATATGTAGGTATAAAAAAATAATAGGTGTAATATTTATGTATTTAATGAGCTGGTAGATTCCGTAATAAAAATCTTCTTTGGTTGAAATTATGCAGATGTATTCTATCTTTAGTATATTGAGTCTTGGTCGTGGGTTGCAATGTTAAGAAATTATAGCCCGTCCTTGTTTTACTCGATTGAGAATTTCGGATTAATATGGAGAGAGGGAAAAGGTTAAACAAAATAAAAATTGTGGAGATGGTAGATAGGTACAGGTATATAAATTCATCCTCGCCATTTGAATGAACGATACAAATAACGTATTATGAGACGTTAGATAATCCTCCTAGATATTTAATACCAATAAGAAGTTAAATTTTCTGTCTTATTTTCTATGTCGAGATAATTTATTCAAGATAACGATATTTTACGTGAAATAAATGGAAGCCTTGACTCTTTTATGAGATACATGAATTTTTTCATTTTTTATTTTATTTTATTTTTTTTTCATTTTATTTTATTTTGTCCATTTTTCATTCACAAATTGATTCGGATTGGTCGATGTCTAAAATCAATTGAATTGAAAGCTGTTCGCTGTTTTTCTACTCTTAAAAACATTTTATGAATTCTGGAATGTTTTGGCTTTAAAAATATTTGAATTATATCTACGAGATTTTATTTTATGGCATAGATTCAATTCAGAATTGAAGAAACACTTGTAATCGATAAGATTCTGTTTTTGGATTGATACAGCTGATTATGACATGTTTTATTTTATCTACACGTCATAATCGGTTTTACAAATTTTTAAGATAGACGCTGACAGCTCTGTTACAAAGTTGTTTTAAAAAAGCGATAATTTGATTTTTAACAAAACGGGGGAAACAAAAAAATTATTATTAACATACCCGAATCCATAATGGTTTACAATTATGATTAACCTATTCGATAAATTAAACGTTATAAAGATTTTCAATATAA
This sequence comes from Macrophya annulata, assembly GCA_963924015.1. Taxonomy (NCBI): domain Eukaryota; kingdom Metazoa; phylum Arthropoda; class Insecta; order Hymenoptera; family Tenthredinidae; genus Macrophya; species Macrophya annulata. Next base: position 14,092,099 of record OZ001263.1, on the reverse strand, counting down.
TTTATTCTGATTAAAAATACAAAATTTCACGGGCTTTCGACCAAGCGTGTATAAAAGGTAGGATTTATTTAAAAAATTTTTTTAAACAACACTCATCAAGTTACATAAATAAATAAAATTGCCATTATTATGAATGGTGTTAAAGTATACGCTTCGTGGTTCAAGATCGTACCTTAAACTTGCCACGTTTTTTAAATATTCTTCGAAATTCAGTGAAATTTTGACTTCTTTTATATATAGCATCGGGCTGAATGCAACAAGTATAACAATGCCTTATATCATTCAATGCAAGAATAAAAACAGCTGGTTTATTAATTCCAAAATCAGTTTTTTTAATTCCTTAATGAAATCCAGAAGCATTAAAATTACGGTTCTATGATCCGTAAACCTTCTTTCAAATTTCTGGGAGATCTGCTCATACTATAATTTCAAAATGAATGTATCATAGAAATGTCAATTTCTCTGCTGATACGATAATGTTAATTATCATGGATCTAGTAACATATGTGTGAAAAAAAAAGTTATTGCACATCGTGCCAAGTTTCTCTAATTAAAACTACCGCCGATTAGTAACGTCTGTAGATTTTCAGAACGAAGTTATATCACAAGTTGCATACACCCATTGAAGTAATTGTAATAAACTTGACGTACGTAAAATTTGAAATAAAAATTACGATAGAATATGAATATTTAATCTTAAGTTTGTAATACCTACGTGTGTAACAAGTATACACGTAATATACCTTCGCTGAAGTAATTTGGTTATAAAAGAACCTGTTTTCCGCTAATCATCTTTACTTATGGAATGTGAGAGTACAGAGAGTAGACTTACCGTATACCTACCTAACTAAATTAATATTGTAACATATCAGATAATTAACATCGGAATTAAGATTTATACTCAAGTAAATTGGCGGACCCGGAGTTTAGTTTTTACGATCAAAGTATACTGGAATTTGTTAGATTTAATTTCTTTTTAGTATTCAGAATCTAATGAAGACGATACCAGTATATTATAGTCTTATCAATCGCAAATTAACTAGCTGACGTTTCCGACTATAAAATTAATGGTAATCAACGATGTTCACAAAGGTATAAACTTTTTAAGATAATCACGAGTTATTTTCAACGACTAAATTTAGTTTAAGTTTAACTTTTTTTTCTGGTTTATTTTTTGGTCGACGAGAGTTGTCTCATCCTGGTTCCCACTTCTTAAATTTTTTTTTTATTATCAAACTAATCTACCTGATATAATTTATTTTAAAAGTCTTTGCCAAACACTCGGTTTCCGCATTCATTAATTTTTCGGAATAGTATTATCTTCTATGTTAGAGTCGTGTTATTCGCGATTATTTTTAACTAGTTTTATTTTAATACATAAAAATTGACAAATTTACAGATCATTCTATATTACCTGGGCGTAACCGTGTTTTAATCGTTACGTAATCAGTCGGACTATGTCAGCCTTGGAACATCCTTGACATTTTAAAGATGAGCTGAAAAGATTCGACTCCGCGATTCCTTAATTGCAAATTTTACAAGTCTATTTCTTTCTCATTAATAGTCACTTTGATCGTTAACTACGCTTGTCTAAACCCTAAATCATCCTGTATTGATCAGGTATATAACATTGAGTGCATTCTCTACTAAATATAATAAATATGTCTTTTAATGGTGAAATAAAATCGATAAACTTGATGAAAAATAAAATAGCTTAAACTGTTTGTCCATCGTTTTACATCGGAATTCCGAATACGTAAAGGTTCGGAAATTAATTAGCAGGTTAATCAGAATAATTTATCAGGAATAATTACGTACAGGTTAATCAAAGTAATTTGGCAAAAAATTGGCGAGAACTATTCGTTAAGTGTTTTTTACTATGACAAATGGGATGAGGTAAAGATTGATTAAAGAGGTTTAAAGATTTTAGAACCTTTCTAATATTCAAATGATTTGCTTCTGAATAAATCATCTCTAATTGTTTAGTCCGGTGGAAAAATTCCTTACGGTATAAGTAAAGGCGATTTTTCAATACCGTTTAGTCCTTTCACACTCCCAACTTAATATCTAGGTACATGTAACTTACTTTCATCCGTTTCGAGTTAATGCATGCTGCTTTAAGATAATACATTGTTAGTTTTTATCCCGCTAAGGACAAAAGTCATTATTTTAAATTAGTTCAAATTAAATTGCTTCAAAAATTGACTATAACTATCTACTTCCGATTCGTGGCTTTTAGATTCATGAGTTATTACCAGTCTCTAAATTTTTAAACTTGAATCAAAATTTGATTAATTCTTAGCTTATTAGATCTGAAAGATAATTTTTTTACATAATTATGAGCAGCAGGTTAGTCTTAAATTTCAATAAGCAATCAAATGAAGGAAAGGGAATTGAACTATCGTATTTTATTCGTGTGGTTATCCGTGTATCTTTTATTGGGCATGGTACCGTTAATGGTATACCTATGTGTCCCCCTTTTTCAGTTTTATAATAAATCTCATATTTCATCTCGCAGAATTTAGCATGTGTAAGACAATAGGCATAGATTGTTACGTATTAACGATTCATATAATTGTATCAATGTGTGCTAAAATTTTATACACATCGTATATATTCCTGGTTCTCAATTTTCAATCATTGTATATAAATATATACACATAGATATCTATGTACAACGTGAAAGTATGAAATGTCAACCACTCATTAAGATCGTCAACTTACATTATCTCATTCGGTGTGGTTATTTCAAATTTCTTTATATAATAATTATAATGGTCATTTTTAGAATGAATTTTTTTCTCACGATATTATCTCGGCCATTTATTCCGATCGTTAAAATCTTCCGGGCAATTATACGTCGTTTTGTAAAAATACAACAATTTTTATGGAAATTTTTTAAAAAGGACATATTTCCTCATAATATAATTATATAGGATAAAAATAAATATCTGTCCTTCGATATCTCGAAATGTTAATTAGTTTAATAGTGAGGATCAATATTCGAAGAAAATTAATCGATTTATTTAACAATAAATTGAATCTCTGGTCATACACACTGATTGGATAAACAAATAAAAAAAAAAGAATTTGGCCTTCGGAATGTTATTACTTCGTATATTCCGTATTTAGATAAATTCTGTATCTTGTGTTTGTGTCTTTTTCAGTTAATCAACTCACATTGCACAGGATAAAAAATTTGAATGATTTAAAAAAAAAATATCTTCACGTCTATAAACTGTGTATATATATTTATATATTTGAAGGACAGTGTTTCCGATGTAATACTTTCGTCGAAAGACCTTTTATCGTATATATATCTACTCGATTATTAATCAAGATGATCACATAAAGGACACTGCTAAGAATAAATTAAATCAAATATCATCGGTCATCGGGATGGGATAAATTAAATGACTCGATTGAATTGATATGCATTTATTTTTGGATATTCGTAATGTGGACGGACTATATATCCGTGAGGCGAGTGGTTATAATTATTATTATTAATTTACAGTCTTATTTATTGGCTTACCTTAGCCGAATTTGAAAATGTTAATTTTTATTGCATAGAAATCGTATTTATGGATCTGTTATTTATTATTAACGATTATTCAATCTCCTATATAAACTTAGAGGAATCAAATCGGTTGAGATAATCTGAGTTGGTTATGATTATCTAGAAGCATCGCTTCCTTGCGGCTCAAATTGATAACTAGATTCTTTATCATGATTGCAAAAGTTATGCGATTTCATTCTATAAGAATTTACCTCGGATATTTGCTCCGGAAACAGATTGAAGGATTTTTTTTGATTCATTTTCGAAGGCGAAAGCGATTTCTGTTTCTCTCAGTGAATAATAAAAAAAAAAAAAAATGCTCCACAAAGAAAAAAAATATAACTAAAAAACGTACCAACGGATCGTCTTTCTGCCACAAGTCTGCAGTAACTAGATTTTCGACGCTCCAAATTCACTTTCTAAATCAAATGATGGATAACCTAGTATAGGTTTAATCCAACACAGACTAATTTATGCCGGTCATAGCCTCGGGAGATGATAAAATTCAAGAAATATTATACACCGTTATTCATAAATTTATTATAAAACCCTCCTTGACCTCTTAATTGCAATAAACTGCATCTCTTCACTCAACCATGTCATCGCTATTGCAAAATAAAGTTATTTGCAATGTTCTAGGTGAGGATCTGTAGCCATATTTTTTTTTTTTTTTTTATTCTTCGTCAATACGAAATGTAGTCAAATTGGGCTGGGGATTATTATTATTATTATTATTTTATCTGGAGAAAGAATACTTAATCTATTCTCTTAATTTTTTTTACGTTTCTTTGGCAAATTAATTTGCATAGTAAAGAGCGTTCTTTCGTAAGAAAATTTGATCTCATCGTTGCGTGTATATGGGATGGGAATCTGGAACAGATGAAGTACGATTTCTGTTTTTTATTTTTTAATATTTGTCGTCGAGTATAAAACATCTTGACGTACGTGTGTAATTGCATTTGAAATGAAAAATTCTGAAATTTTACGGTCTATAAAAGCGTGAGTAGGTGTGGGACCGGTTTGTCATTAATTGAGAAACTTTGCCAAAATTATTACAATTACTGAGAGCAAATTAAAGAATTTTAACATACTTTCAAAATGATGTAATTTATTTCTGACCTAATTTTTAAAGAGTTGACATTTATTTTGTTCTTCTTTTTTTTAATCACCGTTTAAAATTCATTCTGTTCTAATCTAAATCGTATAATTCGACGATTAATAAACCTTGTCTTCATCTCATAATACAACTACATTCAAGATTGAGATGAATGAAATCAAAATTCTAACCTTCTTCACGGTTCTGACAATCTCAACCTACTATAAAAATTTGATTAATTTCATTGAACTAAATGACACACGAGAATCCCCTCCAAATAAAATGAAACAAATTGAATAATCAGAAATCAACGAAACCTATCCTTTGCCTAGGTACTACAAACTCCATTCCTTGTCTACTCAGCAGTGGTGTGTCCAGTACTGGATTCAATGTTTCTAACATCAACAGTTTTATACTCGGTTACTTAGCCTGTACTTTCCCTACACTGTCAATACCTTCTAACCCAACATCTATTATAGTTGCACTGGATTACGACATTGAAAAGTTAATTAGGTATCTAAGCATAAATCCTTGCAAAATGCAGCAATTTTTCTCTCGCCTTGTGTCCGCTCTCCCTCCAGGTGGGTGTATATCATAGTCTACAATTTTTTCGAATTATTCCTCACGATTAGAGGATAAAAACTTCAACTCGGTGCAGTTCGCCTTATTGAAAGGCGTAACGACTTGCAGCTTACAATTAACCTACAGGAGACAATGCAATGTCCTCATTATTGCCGTGGTGTAATGGAACAAAGGAGCCACGGACATGTAGGTTCGTGGTGTTTTATTTTTTTTTCTTCTATTTTTTTTCTTTTTTTTTTTTTGAGGTGGGGATATTGTGAAGTCGTGTCCGACACGGTTGACAGACACACGCATCGTAAGTAGGTACACGTATGTATGTATGTACATACATCCTCGAGGACGAAATGGGCGAACCGTGGTTTGGCCACTGCCAATTAACTACCTGAGCTATAAGATATCCAGTCAATCGCACCTTAACTACCTTTTGCAAAACGAAAGTTTGACCTGTGCTAAATGACCTCGTGATGAGGATTCGTAACCGCAAGTACTACCTGAAAAAGAGGAAACGATCGATCCTAATCGAAATAGTCTGGTTTGAAAATTGACAAAAAAAAAATAAATAAAAGAGTTTCGAAAACTGAAAAATTTGCGAAATATCATTTCTTGGTATCGAAAACCTTCAGTGCACCAAAATCTACGAATTTCAAAACGCAAGATCATAATTCTTGCGAACCGTAATTAATTCGTTGCGATTTAATGCTGATAAAAATAATGGTTATAATTAAATTACATTCAAATTGCATCAGAGCTTCGAATTGAGCATTGGTCATCTGGATACCTGTAGTTTTTAAAATGTTTCAATAAATAACAACCATTTTTCCACATTTCTCATAAATTAAACTGATTCTTTTTATCTGCAACAGACTCGTTGACATTTCGAATCACCAATCTCGAGTTAATTTTTTTCGGTTTGTTTTTCAATTCTTTTTATGATATCAAAAAACTTGATAATGTGCTCACGAAATGTGATGAACTCAACGATTATTCGCGGATAATCATCATCTTGCCTAGCGTGATAAGTTACCCAAAATTACCATAATGGAATAAGGATACAGGGATTAGACTTCTTAACTCGAATAATGTACAGCATATATATAATTGTTGGTAACCAGAAATTTATTAGCTTATAAAATAAATAACAATTGTTAATAAATGGCGAACATAACATAATTGGCCTTACGATAAATATATTATGAATATAAAATAAACGTACAGCCTACCGATCGGCTCGGACAATCTCTGGACTCACCCGAAGGCAAATATTTGTAATGTGCCATTTGGATTCAAAGTTACACCATATTTTGATCGAATAGTGAGTATTGGCAAATCGAATATCCCCTGGCACTTACCGATCAAGAAGCAGATATGAAATTCCTTCAGTTTTATTGCTGCAAAAATTCTCGTTCGGACGTTATAATGTAAATTTCATGTCACGAGTTTTATAATCAGTTATTCCATCTATAGAAGATTTTTCGTCTGTCTATTACTCGCGTGTTTCCGGAAATTCTAAACAGCTATATATCGAATAAAATATACGAGACAGAGACGCGATTTCTTCTGTATAAGACTGACAAGAGGATTCGTAATAGCAGACCATACTCAACCATGTAATTAACGATACAAAGAGGCAAAGACTTCAGGTTTTTTATTTCAATATCCGTTCGTGACTGGCCGATTAAAATCGATCGTTAATTAGAAATCGATTTTCGACATTATAATAACACGTCGTTAATGATCATCGTGTTGATGGATCGGCACATGTACAGGTACTTCGACCGGATAAGGAACATTTTTTACGATTTGATAAGCCACCGGTTTTTCGACATGGACAGGAAACGGTCTATCGACTGGTACCTTCACTGGATAAGGAACTGGCCTTTCGACAGGATAAGGTACCTCCTTTTCAACTGGATACGGTGCTGGAATTGGAACCTTGACTCGAACCGGAACCCGCTTTTCAACAGGCACAGGAACCGGCCTATCCACAGGCACCTTGACCGGATATGGTACCGGTTTTTCGACTGGATAAGGAACTGGCTTCTCGACATGAACAGGATAAGGTTTTGAAACATGAACTGCGATCGGTTTATCTACCTTTACTTCGACAGGATAACGCACGACCTTTTCAACCGGATATGGCTGAGCTATGTGCTCAGCAACCTTAACTGGTACAGGGATTTTCTTCTCTATTGGAAACGGTTGGGGAATCGGTACTTCGACTTGGTAATGAACTTCTTTTTCTACTGGATAAGGCTGGGGTATATAAACTTTGATTGGAACCGGCCTGTCAACTGGTATTTGGACAGGATATCGTACTTCTTTAACTACAGGTACAGGCTTAGGAATTTTAACTGGAACCTTGACATATACTTTAACGGGATATGGGACCTCTTTTTCGACAGCGTACGGTTGTGGCACAGGCACTTTGACTGGATATAAAATTTCTTTTATCACTGGATAATGGATGGTTTTTTCAACCGGGTATGGCACCGCGATTTTTTTTATTATCGTTATTATTCGATGGTTATCTTCATGGATATGTTGTCCCAATACGTGACCCTCATTTCCATCTTCGCTACCAAAATTTTCACCGTAATTCAGCGATGATGATTCTTCGATGTGTCCAGTGGCTGCTGTTTCACTATCTGAAAATAAATGTTGCAGCAATATGAAAGCATCAGAATTAATGGAACGTTGTTATAATATAAGGAAACCATATTTCTCTACGAATTATTGCTTCCTAATCGAGTCACGTATGACTCGGTCAATCTCATTGAAGTAAAGATATTACTTCCTGAATTTTGATTAGAATTATTCGTGCTACTTTTACCCGACACTGATTATTGCATATTTTAAAACCATTCTATTGTGTCTTTTATTCTCATAAAAGCCAGCTTCTGAGTTCATTGAACATCGTCTCATTGTCATTCATCAACAGTCTATCCAAAGAAAGAAATAGTTAATTTATGCCCATTTGAAAATCCGCAACTTTTACCTGTCACATGACCAGCATGCTGCTTTCCACCGTATTTGTACCCTTTATGATCGAATTTGCCTCTACCATTGTCGCTTCTATCCTTCAAGACACGAATCCGCATTATTTCATATCCAAAATCGAACGGATTTAGTCCCATTTTTTCATCCATGTAAAATCCTATAACTTGAGGGATGGAGATGAGTACAGTTATCCATAAAACTGTCGAATCCTGCTGTGAATTGACGAGTAAATTTTTATTTACAAAACTTTTCGACGTATCAAAACGTCTGTTTGAATTATAGCCAAAAGTCTAACGACACTCACCATTTTTCGCGACAATTCCAGTCTGTAAAATCGGTAGAGAGTAGTCTCCTCACTTGAGATGTGTCGTAGTCTAACTGGCAGTACTCGGTACTGAGAATTCAATTTTATACGATGCTCTGAATCAAAGAGCGTGAGTTGTTCAACTTACAATTAATCTAGAAATAGTTTGTATGTATGTACATACATTGCGTGCAGATGCGAGCTTTTCATATCAGCTTTCGCGGCACTTGTTCTCTCTACTTGCAGTGCACGCTAGTTTATACCTACACCTAGATCTTGACCATTGGACAGGCGTGTTACTATGAAAGTGAAATTCTTGGACATGACATGTGTATCGTATCCGGTTGAAAATTTTTTTTTTCTCTTCCATTTATTTTCCACCGATTCAATTAGCTAGAAATTCTTATTTTTCACGATCGGTTGCCGGTTTCATTGAAATCTTCTTATTATCATTTTTTCCTCTTTCTTCGAACACTTATAAACGAGCAATTAGTCATTATCCGCCAAACGGAGCCTGTGATTAAGGTCTCTGAATACCAAGACACGCAGTTTCACGGAGTCTGCACGCGATCTCTAATTCTAAAGAGATTCACTCTCGATTTTAGATGCATCTTCTCACGCTTTACGTCTAACAGTTGTTTAATTATACTACAAGGTATACATACATCAATTAGAAGATATATCTTACCTCCTTATCTATAATCCGAGTAAAGAGTAGGTGTATTTATAGTTAGCTGAGTAGGTATGTTAAATTCATTCTGAACTGCACGGTTGGTGATCGCCACCGATTACCTTGATTGTGATTCTAATTTATTAATTATTTTATTCATTATTTGCTAAACTGTTTTTTCACATCTAATAATTACACCTTGTCTTGTATTTAAACGGCCAATCATGTCAAGACATTAACAGTACAGGGTATATTAAATTGCGAAAATTAACTTAAGTTTTAGAAATTTCTGGAACATGAGATTTTTCTTTTTTTCTTTGTCACAGTGTAATAATTAACATCATGTTTCGTATCTCGTTTAAGATTCATTCTCAGATGTATGTATATGTATGTATGTAACTTACGTGTATCATTTGAAACGGTGAGAAATTTTTGAATTATAAAACAATTCTTTATTTTCAGTTTCATAAACGCTGATTAACAAACAAAGACCATAACTTTTATTTGCATCGACTCTCGTACTTGTAGATTTAACTAACGATTAAAATCTGCTGAAATTGTAGGCGCAATGTCTTCTCTGAAGAAATCCATGTATGATAAGAAAAGTAAAAAAAAAAAAAATGAAACGAAATCTGATGAAACGTTCTTCTTCTTCTGCTTTTTCTTAAAAAAAAAAAAAAAAAAAAGAAATATATATTTATACATTTTCACCCTAATAAACAGACAGAATTGAGTTATAAAATCTCTAATAACGAAGTTGGAATTCGTGTGAACTAATTAACTAGAAATACTCGACTAGATAGTTAGTTACCCGACTTGGTGAGACAATTAAATTCGTCTAATTACTTAGAGAGAAGTATTAACAGTCTTGAGAGCTAGACAATTCCTAAATCTTTCTTATTTCGTACTCTGCAGTGGTACCAGAATTAATAATTACGTTAAGATGAGATTATCTTAATTTATTAATTATTAATTACCTTCGTTTCTCACTATAAAAATATTTTCATTAATTTTCATCAGTGAGATTGGAATATTACTATAACAAGTAAATGGAAAAATGAATAAAGTGACCTACCTCAAAGAGTGTAAAACAGTAATAATTAATTTACAGTCCTCATGGTAAAATCATTACTTAAAAATCGTTGTCAAACAATTATTAACGTAACAACAATTACAATTACCAAAGCTTAATTCTCACATCCTGATCGCTACAGGGTAAAATAATAAACAGTTTAAGCCAGTCCTATATTTACCTGAATCGTGTTAAAAACGAAATTCGTCGATTTCTCCGGGCAGAAAATAATTCATATTAATAAATCAATCAGATCGAATATGAAGACAGGATACAGGATGTTTACTAGACGCGTTAATTAACTTTCGTTTTATCTACGAGTCCGTCTTACCATCTAAACGTTCATTTAACACAACATATATGTATATATGGACATCGGATCTAACATCAATTTTTCTGTATCTCAAGATCGATCTATAATATTAATATCTTCATCGGAATAAAGTCATACTATATAGAAAATTTGAAAACCTTTGTAAGTTCTTAACAGGGTTTTCACTATCTCGTATTATATCTCAGCTATCTTGCTGCACAGCTCATTGGTATTCATATTCTTTGTTCACGATGTTAACGCTAAATATGGTAGATACTTGGTGAACTCCATTCCTCACATGTTAGCTACAAGATAATCTCTAACGCATGGTATTACATTTAACAAGCTCGGTTTGTGAATGGTGTGAATATGAGAAAACTGCACTGCAATTCTACTTTGACATTTTAATGATTTTGACTGAACTGCTTTGCACAGTTTCATTATTTTCAATTTTCTTTTTATTGTTTTGTCACATTTTTGAAACTTTCGAACACATCGAGTTGGTTGTCGGATGGTAACTGAACGATGGGTGGTCTCGAAGCTAGCCTTAGAGAAATTGAAGTATAGAAAATCTCTCTTACCAGCGACCGCGTTTTACCAATACACTTTACTATGCAGTTCGATCAAAGCCTGGCTATAAACGATGGCTCTGCTAGCAGCCAGTAGCTAATTGGAAGTTATTGTAAGTACTTAATTAGCTGTGCGGTAAAATTAATTCAACGCGAATCGTTATGTCATTGCAAAATGCCTCGGCCCGTTTACCCCAAGCTATAAATAGTAGATTAAAAAGAAAGAAAAAAAAAACGGTCTTAATTCAGTCCTGTCATTTATGGTCAAGGCAGGTTGGGAGTGGTAATTTATAAACTTGAATCGCGATCTGAAGATCGAAACAAGTCTCCTCCAGGAGAGGGAACGAATTTTATCTTCCTTTTTTTCTTAATGCTGGTCAACAGATGGGCTATTATTTTTTGAATACCAAATTTTGTAGGAGAGATATGAAAACCGTTGATCCCCTCTTTGAGAACAGATGTTTGAAATTTATCTCGAGTAGGTATGTACATTCTCTTAAGCTTTTGAGAATAAAATCAAAAAAATATAAAGATGATCCTCTGTGTGCCGAAAAAAATATCACGAGGACTCCAAATATCTTATAAAAGAAAAAGAGGATAAACGTGCCTTTTTCCAACGGTCATATTCACTCCAAAGAATTATCACCTCCATGGTGATCACCATTACCTTGCTCTCTTTCGTCTCGTAGTTGATATCTTGAAATTTTTATAGTGAGAGGAGATATTGTGTGTAAGAATACCATTTCCTACGCCTAAGGCATCGGTGCGTCGCGATGCCGAACGAAGGAATAAGAAGGAGTGTTCTTACTCTTACTTTCTGGTAGGTATACCAACCTACCAGTCGCATGCGTTAATGACTGTTACGTAACTTGGTTTCGTTCCTCCTCAGTAAAACCACGGGACCCACGTAAGTCGTAAGTCGTAGGAAGGTAAGTAAGTATGTGTAATATTGCGAGTGCAAAGCCATCATCATTCGAGTATGGTTATACTTGAACATACGAGAAGTGCGATAGAGGGAATAGATATCCACCTAGTCTGCGGAGACGTTGCAATAGAATATTACCAGGTGTAACAGAGCGGAAGAAATAACCTGCAATATATTAACGATGTGTAGTTGTATATATACCTTTCCTTGACTTTTACTGTAGTATACGCCTATTACGCGTCCGGATAAGAAAAAATAAAAATAAAAAAATTGAGGTAACCGGTAGATCGGTAACTGGATCATGAAACACTCATTTACTATCCGCGAAATATACTTCATGGATTCTTACGCTTATAATTTATGGTTTTCTCAAGTTGAAAGGTTCTCTTTATAGTTACGTCCGATAGTTCCGTTCCACAATCTAGTCATTAAATAAGAATTGCATCATTAGACAGCGATCTTGTGAGTTTTACAGAATAAATTTTTTTTTTTTTTATTTCTTGTTTTCAATTTTTTTTTTCTCTTGTTTAACATTTTGGAATTAGAGAAATGTTGTGAATTTACTGAAACAGGTTTAGAATTTTATTAACTTAATTTATTGATAAATATTCGGTAGTTATGTTGCGAAATATGGAGTTGGGAGTGTTAATCATCCCACTTTCTACGACTGAATGATGTGGGCATTATAAAAAAATTAAAAAAAAAAAAAAAAAAAAAGAGAGAGAGAGAAGTGACAGGATTTTAAATCAGGTATATATGTATGGATTTATTCTTAAAAAAAAATGTTTATTTCACTTTCAGTATAAAAATATTTAACTATACAATAAGAACGGAGTGATATTAACTTTTTTTTTCTTTGTTTCTTCTTGTTTTTTCGTCTTCTTGTTTTGTTTCTTCTCGTAATTGTTTGGTACAAAGCGAATTGCGCGCGTTGCGTTACATGATCTATTATAAAATCTCGTTACTTCACGATTGGTAATACAATTATATTAATACATCACTCGATGTCTTGTTTGACTTTGAACAAGACATCGCGAGTTGCTATACAACATGAAGCCGATACCTCGATTCGGAATCATTTAAAACAAAAACAAGCCTCGCTTTCATTAATGACAAATATTAATCGTCAGTAATTTAAGGGGCTTGTAACCGTTAGATGTTTAAAATTAAAAAAAAAAAAACAATACGATAAAGTAACGCCGCTGACCACTCCGTCGCTTAATGATGAAGTCCGTGACTGCTGCTACTGTATCCACCGCTGTATCCACCTCCGTATCCACTTGAACCTCCAAGACTGTATCCACCTCCGTGTCCACTTGAACCTCCAAGACTGTATCCACCTCCGTGTCCGACTGAACTACCAAGGCTGTATCCACCTCCGTGTCCGCTTGAACCACCAAGGCTGTATCCAACGCTGCTGTGTCCATCTCCACCGCCAAGACTGTATCCACCACTTCCTACGCTGTAACCACCGCTGCTTCCACTTCCGTAGCTACTGTATCCTCCATCACCACCACCGCTCCATCCTCCGTGAGATCCAGACTCGTAATGTGGGGTGTGAACGGGTACTGGTACTGGAACCTTAACTGCATAAGGAACTGGCTTTTCTACGGGGTATGGTACCTGTTTTACAACCTCAACGGGGTAAGGCCTGTCAACTGGAACCTTGACGGGGTAGGGTACTGGCTTCTCAACTGGATAAGGCACTGGTTTTTCAACGGGGTACGGTTGTGGTACAGCAACCTTGACCTCATATGGTATATGTTTTTCTACATGAACAGGGTATGGCCTGTCGACTGGGACCTTCACTGGGTAAGGCACTGGCTTCTCTACTGGGTATGGGACACGTTTTTCAACGGTTACTGGGTATGGTTTTGGTACATGAACTGGGTAGGGACGATCGACATGGACCTTTACTGGATAAGGCACAAGTTTCTCGACTGGGTATGGCTGGGGTACATGGACTGGTACCTTTACTGGGTAAGGGATTTTCTTCTCAACTGGGTACGGTTGTGGTACTGGTACCTGTACTGGGTATGGTACGTGTTTTTCGACTGGGTACGGTTGGGGGACTAGTACTTTGACGGGGTATGGACGGTCAACTGGGACATGTACTGGGTAGGGAACCTTCTTTTCAACTGGGTACGGCTGAGGGATGTGGACTGGTACTTTGACGAGAACCTTCACTGGATAAGGCACCTGTTTTTCAACTGGGTACGGTTGGGGTACTGGCACCTTTACTGGGTAAGGTACTTGCTTCTCGACTGGGTAAGGGACGTGCTTTTCAACAGGGTACGGTACGGCGACGTTCTTCACGACCGTTACGGTCTTTACGTGTTCCGCAACCTGTCCGTGTCCGTATCCGTCTCCGTAACCACCGCCGTAACCACCGCCGTAACCACCGCTGTAGCCACCGCCGTAACTACCTCCGTAACTGTCTCCGTAACCGCCTCCGTACCCGCCGCTGTATCCGCTGCTGTAGCCAAGGCCTCCTCCCAAGCTTCCTCCGGAGTATCCGCCACTTCCTAGACTGGAGTAGCTGCTTATACCGTGACTACCTCCACCGATGGAAAGACCACCTCCGTGACCACCACCGACATCATAACCGCCGACGTCATAACCGTAGCCATATCCAGTGCCTAAGATTCCGCGTTTTTCTTGCTTCTTTGAGCTGCTGGTTGATGGTTCAGCTGATTTAGTAGCTTTTTTTGCCTCCTCAGCGTAGACAGCTACGGCGAGCGCGAAAAGCGCCAAAAATAGCTGAAACAAAATGTCGAAAAAATTATGATCGAAGAAATTTTAGAGACGATTTATACGGATAGGAAATTTTACTGTTTACTGAATTCTACAAGAAATGAAAGAACAAATAAACAGTTTTTGAGATTTTTCGTGTTCTGTTTGTGCCGAAGTGACCAAGAGAGTTTTAGATTTTTTACGAGTATAATAACTCCTGATCGGTTTTTCACAAGCACTTGATTTTAAGTTTTCTGAATACACTTGAGAAGTTCCTAGTATCGATCGGTTTAGAAAAATTCTTGGACGTACCAGGCTCTTCATTTTTGTGTTCACGATGTTCTGGGTGAGTCCAGGAGTGAACTGGATGCTGATTGCCGTCGGTTCTGGGCCTTATATACGCGGCATACTTTCGCCTTCGCACAGGCCTAACCGCCTAGGCCCTACCCCCACGTCTCTTTGTGCGACGGCGGACCCACCGTTGAGGTCCTGCCTCTCCCCCTTAGCTTTCGTGCGGTTCAGTTTTATTTATTATTCTTATTTTTTATTTTTATATCATTCATTTTTTACCCCAACAATATCGTACAGGCTTTACTTGACGTAAGCTGGACCAAGAAATCTGGCCAGATGATTATCAAAAATTATGTAAAGGACGTCTGGGTTAAATCACACATTCGACGTGAAATCTGGATATTAAAAACGTCCTCAGTCCAATCTGTTGGAAATTTTTTCTCCTCCATTCGATCTTGAACAGTAATTAATTTTTTTTCCATCATTTTCACTATTATTTTCCATCTATGAAACCTCAAGGCTGGAATTGATACTTGTATTTATTCAAAGATTTAAAATTGAGGATATATATATATAAATATTTGGCAGTTGACATTAGCTTAATGATGTCAGAGATGCGAATTTCGATTAAGACGATCACTATATTCATTCTCATTTCTTTTTTATTTATTTGTCACATCGATACGACCGCGACTCTCCATTTTTTTGGTAGAACGTATATCTACCAAGACGACCTTCGCTATTCACGGTTTAGCATTGGAAAGTTTGTCACATAAAGTATATTATGATCATCACAGAAGATAGTCTTTTCCGATGACTACATTGTACATACATACATATATTCATATACGAAAATAATATAATAAATCATTAAATCATCTGTTACGTGAAATGTCATGACCATTCTTTCCGTTTGTAGTCATGAACCTTGTCAGACCATGTCAGAGTCTAATGGGTTCAATAACGAAGACAGTGACATTCTTGATTTAAACTAATCCCATATAACTGTTTAGTTATTCTGCGATAGTTAATCAGGAAATCAAATTGATATTAAAATGAATATGATAAACACCTTCGAAGGCATGACTGGCTTTTGATAGCCAACAACTCTTGTCACGTGCCTTCTGAAAATTACGAGTCTGATTTATACATCTATCTATGTATCCATCTTCTATCTACACGAACGAACACTAACTAATAATATATTTTTCAGAAATTTTGTCGCCGGAGTTCTTCAGTTCCAACTTTACCGTTCTCTGTGTCAAGCTGCTGGACAACGTTTCCCTGATGATTCTCGCCGACCTCTTCATCGGTGTGACTTTTACAGAAGTTCTGCTGCTGGAAATGTTTTGGGGTAAGTTTGAATAATTTTTAATATTTTTTGTATAATCCCACGTCGAAAAGGGCCGAGTCCTGTCCTCTTATCGAGCTTTTTTCACTTTCAATTTAATCAATGAGCGAATGATGAAGGGATTCGATGTGCTTTAACATAACCGCGGATAAAATGTCTTTAGGCGAAAGTTTTTACCGTTGTATAAAATGCGTATCTATTCTGGTAACTTTGATACGTGAGACAGTGTTATAGTAACACACCGAAAGAAATATTACGCAGCAAATTACGTCTCCGCAGGTCGAGATTTACGCAACACATTCGTTGTATGGAAATATAATGTATCTTCCCAAAGAGGATGATGGCTTATAGTAGACCGAATATGGGATCTCTAACTAAACAAATTCTTCTAACTATATAATATTATGGTTTTTTTATTTTTTTATTTTTAACTATGGGAGAAATTAAAGGCAGGAATTTTAATTATATGAATCAGTTCACGATATTTCATTACCTTTTATGGTACAATTAATTCGGTTGCGTGACTGTCGTACGAATTTGGTAAACGGTTCAAAGATAACTTACGAGTAAAATGTCATTTTTAAAAAAAATGAAATCGTAGATTTTCCTTTGATAATGAGAATAGTTTTTTGATAAACCGTTTGAAAATTACAAAAAATTCTGAAAGTTTGACGAAACGTGCTTGATCTTGTCGTCAGATATCGTTGGGATGCTAGATTCCAGATAAGAACAACATAGATACATTATATATACATCCTGAAATTTTTTTATTTCGATTTGGACTTGGTTCAAGGATATCAAGATCATAAAATCGTCTCAGAAATCCGACCACTTCACCTATTGCCAAAAAATGGCAACTAGTTAATATCCAATTCCTAATAACTGTCAGAATCTGTTCAGAATTAACGAACGTAAAATAATCCTAAAAAGCTGAAAAACGTCTATAAAATATATGTGAAAAAAAAAAGAAAAAAAAAAACAAATACAAGAAATCTATAAATCAAGTGATAATTTTTGGTCCGGTTTGGTACCTTTATACATGATTGTAATCAACGCTCGAAGAAATAACTAGATAGTACGATCGGTGTATATGTACATTATAGTAATACGGAGTTCCTTTAGTGCTCTGGTTCCCTTCACGTATCACGATCTTTGATCGCGATTGAAACTTCGTACATTCACGACGTTCCGTCTGTCCATAATGTATAACGAATGGGGAATGGTAATACCATGACACAAAGGGAAATTAAGGACTATATGATTGTATAACGGGAACGGCCATTCCCACGTTCAGTTTAGTTCAGTTATAGTTGCGATACTTTGCGAACGGCAGTGGTTACACCCACGTGACAAAAAAAGCATATTTATACAAGTACAAGTAGGTATATATATATATATACATATCCTTTTACGTCTGTAAAGACTTGAATGCAGATTGCAGCATGTTCGTAAAGGTATAAGTATAACATGGACTTCGTCATCGAACATCGATAATCTCCAGATCAAAGTTTTTCCCTCATTATTTTGATTTGCGGATAAATTAAAACTTCTTTTCTCTATACAAAACCCGGATATACATATATGTTAGGTTTGAAAACCGTGGGATGACATGTTTTGTGGGAATATTAATCTCTCAAATATATATACTCAAGGTTCAATAAGCTCTGACTTTTAAATATGTATATCGTTTATTAGCTAGTCAACTATAACATCTATTTTTAAAATCTTTATTGCCGTATCCTAAATGCCACAATTATTCAGGATTATAATGCCAACTAGTTTCTTTTCCTTAATCACAATAACTATAAATTTTTATATCATTATACCTACGTGTACATGTACATACATGCATCCGTCCAAACCTCATCGTGGATATAATTAACTAAACAATCTCTCACGGCCTTCAATGAATAGAATTGTAATAATTCAGTAAAAGTTTATCGATATAATGATAGAAAATCGATCCATAAAATTACTCGATAAAAATTACGAGTCATTTCAATGATTGGAATTACGATTTCATCGTTATTATCAACCTCTCTAACATATTTGTTTTAATTCAAAAAATAAACTAAGATTTAAAAAATTTTCAATCCAGGTCTGAATTACTCAATAAGAAAATTAGCTGTACATAGAGAAGAAATTAGACCGTTCTTAAAGTGTTACGCAAAGTAAATTTTATCCGCGATTAAATTTTAGTTGATAACAAAAAATATTGACGTTGTTCGGTTTTGCACGCGATGATATTGCCTGGTAACGGCAATATCGAGATGGACAAAGTCTCCGAGGGCCTTTCATCGAGTTCGAGAATCGCCATCCTGATGGACTTAAACGGTATATGCAGGTGCAGTGTTCAGCAGAAGTAAAATTGTACAACACTTCAATTGTAAGGCAGTACGATTCTGAGAACGCGATACCTAAGCCTCGGGTCGGTACAAAGATTGCTGTTAAATACTGTCTTCTTATAGCGAGAGTAGCTGCAATTAAGAATTTCCTGTAACTAAAGAAGTGACAGCGGTGATCTTGAACGCTCATAATTCTCACCTTACGGACGTGGAAACATGTAGTACGTTGATGTGGTACGCTTTATATCTACACATACATACGTACGTACTGACCGGTGATCGTGGCTGTTACGAAAGCAATATGGATTACACACTTCCTCACCATGGAACTGTTCTTACGAAGAAAGTAGATCGGCGTCGATCGGCGACCGTTTGGCGGTAAAAAAATCGCGCGAAAGAGAGAGAGAGAGATAGAAAGGAAATTTTTATTCAATTCTATATTTCATTTAGAATTTTTTTTTGTTTTATGATTACGCTTATTCAATTTCGTTATGAATTATCTATTGGACTTGAGACGTGTGGTGCCTTGAAAGGAGGAAACGCGGTGATGAAATGACGAATTTTTTTATTTATTTATTTATTTTTATCTTCTCATCTTTTTTTAGTCAAGGTTTGTAAGAGGCGTTACTATAATTTACTCTAATAGTAAAGTGATGTAGATTAGTTAGTCAACTTACTGTTTATACATAAGTATACTATACATAGGTATATATACATGTTTTTTTTTTTATATATATACATATACTTATATACTTACTTTGTCCATAAGGTTCACAGTTCTCACAGAGAGTCATTATTTTCTCACGTCAATACGATAGCTGCAATAACTACTTACCCATGCAGCGTCGTCCTAGATTACAACACAGTTTTGCTACTGGTATACAGGTATACATAAAGTACCGATTTCCCTTGTGAACCGGAAATTATAAAATTAATAAATTACTACATTGGAATTTACTACGACGTATTCATATACATATGAGCTAATGATACACAAGCTGTACAAATTTTTTAGTATACCTACGTGATCGAGTGTTGGAGAATTTTCGTTGAATTGTTTTCATAACCGCGAATCTGTCTATACATATCTATATATGTATAGGACCTCGGAATCTATAAATACATAATCAGGTTTAAAAATTCTTGATGATTCCTACCTGGATAATAACTTTTACTTGTTAGGTTGTCTCGTTGCTTAATATTATAAGTTAACGAAATTCTTGATGAAAAGAATTTTTTTTTTTTTTGTACAATTTCTCTTCGGATCTTCAATATGATCGGTAAAAATTTTTCCGCATTCAACTACAAGAAAAAGAGAAATAAATTAATAGAAAGAATAAAAATAATACGGCTTTCCGATTTTGTCCCAAGGCTTTTAAAATATACTGAAATAAAAATAAATAAAAAAAAAAACAGAAAAGAAAAATCGATTAAATCAACAGCGATCAGCGTTACCAATTTCATAAACAGATTCAGTAACACAATTACCTGTAAATCCTCTGGTTGAAATGCAGATTTTCTTTGCAATCCCAAGTGGTTATCGTTTATTAGCCAACATGGCCCGTAGCGTGGTAAATGTAATTTACAGAAGGTTGTTTGTTGCTCGTTTTGTTCGTTCGATATTGAGTAAATCGAGTAAAGGTATAAACTCTCGCTTTTCAAGCTCACCGTTACGTATATTTAAAATCAATTTTATGTTCACTTATGCATCGTCTAGTTTGCCTCATTTCTAGGTGTATACGATACTTAGGTGGCATTATTACCGATCCCTTCCAACATTTTGTATTACCTAACTACAAACATAGGTATAACTAAGTACGCGTAGGCGGACAGATTTTTGTTAAATAAGTAAACGACGTTAAGAGTAGAAAAAAATTGGTGATAAAATTTCGAGTGTCAAATATTTATATTTTTTTGAATAAATTTTTAGACTTTATTTTCGATCAGTGTATTATATAAGAAATAATTTTTCCGTTACTTATATGTATATAGTATATATGTATATATAATTCATCGTTGTGTAGATAATATAATTATAATTATAAATATTTTTTATTGCGTAATAATTATTGTGAGTTTCGTTTTTCTTTCCATAATTTAAATTATGTACAAGGTATAGATATACACATCGAATATCATCATGGGTGATCATCATTTTCGTCATTCTATCTATAGGTACGCATTTTTATACCACATTATAATATATCATAAAGTTACGTAGGCGTATGCAAAACAATTTTACAATACATACATTAACTCGACACGTACTGTACATAAATATATGTGTCATTCGTTTTCAAATTTCACTTTTCACTACGTCTTTCTTTCATCCCAAGAGTTCACGAGTAGCTACGCTCGTAAAGAGCGCATTTCTTTTGCAGAAGGTGAAGGTGAAGAAGTCTGAAATAAGAATTACACGATTTATATTACGTACTCGCAATCTGCAGCAAAGCGTGCAGGATTTATTTTAAAAAAATTCTTTTCTTGTTTTTTTTTTTTTTTACATAAATTTTTACTTTTGTTTGTCTATCCATAGCCTGCAACATATATTAATTACATAATCAGTTGAATTAGATAAACGTTTATATGACGTATATAACGTACCTAACTCGCATCGTTTCTCGTCCTCGTAAATTAGACCATCGAAGTACCGCGGGCAAAATATCTTGTAACGATTATAACGACCGCCCATTATAATTCTGACATTTTTAAATCGATTAATAATTCACGAGATATAAGAAACTATCCATGTAATCAGCATGGATCATCATAAACTTTTACCTCACCACCTGCGAAACCTGATAAATAAATAAAAATTCCTTTGACAAATAAATTCGCCAATTTCAGGATAAAATTTTGATAAAATAAAGTTTTTTTTTTTTTTTTTTTTGTTTCATTTCCTTACTCAACTATAACCAAACTCTATAATTAATGCATTCAATTTCTGTCAATTACAGAAAATTAATGGAGAAAGGTTCCTCCTTTCCGTGGCAAGAAACGCTTCTAGAAGCAACAGGCGATGCGACTCTCAACGGGGACGCATTGAGGGAATTTTTTAGGCCACTAGAAGATTGGCTAAGAACGGAAAATCTAAGGAACGGTGAACTGGTCGGATGGACTTACGGTGAGACATAAATTCGATTTTTACTTTAATCAGAAGTTAATAACAATTAAAGCAGTTTTTCAAGACCCATTGAAATCCCTGGGCGCAATAATCAGCAGATCTTCCTTCTTCTTCTTCTTAAAAATCGCGTTTTTTTTTCAGGAACCGATCTATTTCGATCATATATGTGTAGCACATTCGTTACAGACTACCGCTCCTTTTGTTTCCATAGTTTGAACTAACCAGTACGTAGGTATATACCTAGATACGGTTTTAACATGCCACAAGCGAAGTTCTAGCTCTATGCAAGTGTTCCAAGTAAAGGAAAAGTGGTGATTATTTCCATCAGAGCGTGGAACCAACCACCGTCGGTTAATACAAACTCATGATTCTCACTACGTATTTACTTCATTTGTTAAGCACATAAATATGTAACGTATAGCTAGGTGATTAAATAACGTGTATATTTGCATACTTTAGCATCACAATTATGATCGTTTTCACATGTCTTAATTGAGAGTTTTTTTTTTTTTTTTATTTTTTATTAATTTTTTTTTTTTTTTTTGAACCGTGCGATATACAGGGAAATAAAATCGTAAAGCAATGAGTTATACATTTTTTTGTTTCATTTTTATTTTTCTTACATTTTATGTACCTGCACAGAATTTATGGATCTGAGTATAGAAAACGATCGAATTTATGCAATAACGTGACATTTTCTTTGATCATAGATGGAGACTATTGCAAACGGAGTATAGAAACTGCCGGACTACAAGTATACGGAAGTGGATTTTACAATTCTGCATTAATCGTGAAAGGACCAACGACTTTCCTGCTTACAACTGTTACGAGTGCTAGTCTGCTACTAGCTTCTTTAAGAATATTTGAATACGTGTAATATTTTAGTTAGTGAGAAACTTGGACGAGCTTATAGAAGTTCTAATTGTTCAACATAGGAAATAGAGATCACAATTGTAAATTGTCAATGATTTGAATTAGAGATTTTTTTTGTTAGTAATTAAGATTTACAAGTATTTGAGTATTTTCTGAGCTACTTGTATAGGTACTAGCGTTTTTAAAATTCTTTTACTTATTTTGTTTTTTTTTTTTTCAATTACATCCTCCTACTCGACTTTGCGCAAAAGAGAAACGAAAGATTCCGCGAAAACCGGTGGCTCTGTATTAAAGAATCGCTGACCACCGACCATCCGTAACAGTATGAGTGTATGGTGCGTTAATATATACATATATAGACCCTGGAAATGAATAACGAAAAGAAAGAGCGTACCGCGATTTTTCAATGCGCCAAAAAAAAAAAACTGGTCGAGTATAATAAAAAATAAAATAAAAAATAATAATAATAATAATAATAATTGCGTAACTTAAGAAAACCGCGAGAGTTTTGTCTTGAGTCAAATAAGAAGGGGTTGCCCAGTATAAACGTCCGGACGTATGTCAAAGTGGAAGTACAACAACTGCACGAAATGTCACGGGAACAATGCTCGAGGAAACCCGCCTCTCCACTAACACATACTTACTTATACTTCACTATACTCTTTGTACTATTTAAAAATACTGCTTTCTCGTGGTTACTATAATAAAACTCTTTAACAAAATCTTTTAAAGTACAAATTCATCTTGTATAGTATATCTGTATAGTCGTTATTGCGGAAACTTCTAACAAAACCGAACAACTATACGCTAATTATCGTCACTTCACTAAAAAAAAATGTTTCTAAAATGAGGATTAGATTAAATTTGAATAATAATCCAATTCGATGTCACAAAATAGGTTAGACGGCTTTGGAAATGATTGATTAATTGTAAATATATGTATCTTGTAAGAATTTCAGTGTGCTTTTTTAGTCGAGAAATTTATACCTGCACGTCGAGCATGTCAATGCAGTGTAGATGATGCAGGTATAAGTATAGGTATAAATTTCACCATAATAATAAAATCTTGAATTCTTATTTTTTATTTTATTTTATTTTATTTTATTTTATTTTATTTACGTCTTATGCGTGTGTTTAATACGTATGTATGCTTTATACGTATTGCTATAACCAAAACCGGAAGTAACCGGTAAGGCAGTAACAAGTTACGTCAGTATCTGCAGGAGAGAAAGAACTTGAGAACATTAAGAACGTCTGGATCACCGCTGACAAGACAACCTTCCCAGATTGGAGATGGACATTTGACTAAATCAAAAAGCTTTTGAAAAAAATGAGGAAAAGGAATAGGTATTATTTTTTTTTTTTTGATTTGGTAGAAGATTGCGATAATTTAGATCCTGACGGATCCTAATCACTCTGATTGCGAAGGTTTAAGGATGCTGATATTCTGATCTTATCGAAATTCGAGATTAGCAATCGGTTCCAAATTTCAATTAGTTTGGATTTTGATAAAGTGATAAAAATCACATAGTGAGGATCTATGAACGCGGGTTTAACAAATACTTCGAAGTCACGGACCGGAGTTTATTAATTGTACAGAGCTACGGAAACGGGGAATTGTGTATGTACAACATAGTCGTAGTTGTGCAGCCGCGTAACGACGAAGAACGATTTTTTCTTTACGATGTAAAGTAACTTCTTCACGTAACTTTATTTTAATGGTTTCAGAAATACTTTGCAAACAAGATTATTAATTGCTATTCACTAATTTTTAACAACTATAGGTATACAATCGTCACGGATTTTTTTTTTTCTACCTATAACAGCGAGCAAGTTAATGCTTAAAAAATTAAAACTCATTAATTTAACGATTCATGGTTTCGATGACTTCGTGGCTTCAGCCAGTTAAAGTCAGGCCTCGTAATTTGGTCACCCTAATAATTTTCGTAGACGAAGGGTCGGATTAGCCGACAAACTAATAAAAGAATAGCCTGCAGAGGCCCTCATTTCTTTTTTTAAGGCCCACGTATCGAGGTACTCCATTTTTTTATTATTTTTTATTGCTTTTTGAAAAAGTACTTTGCGAAAAGATACATAAAATGAAAACGAAGATTTAGCTATGTAAGGATTATCCTCACCTCTAATTTTCAAACCTCGTTTAGAATAATTATCGATTTTTGTAGTTGCCTATACCACGTGAGTAAATTTATTAATTATAAGGATCTTCAACATGTAATTCTTCTAGATACATTTTCTCAAATTGTAGTATTCATAATTATGTACGCATGTTGTATCATATGTATTAAGAAATAAATGTGACCACTATTTGGCTAATAGTTATAAAACTGTACTTAAAAAATTAAGCTGATTATGAAATGGAACACCCCCCCCCCCCCCCCCCCCCCCCCCCCAAAAAAAACCATCTCAGTACATATGTAAAGTGCGTTAATATTTCTTTATAATGTTAAAAAAAAAATTTCTTCGCTTTTTTGATCAAGAGAATAGAGAAAACTCGTTATTTTTTGTTATAATCAAATAGCTCTCGATATTTCTTACCAAATTTGGAGATCTACGCTTATTTGCGATTTTGTAGATTTCAGGTAATTTATGCAGATCGAATTTTAGAGAGTTGCGATTATCGATGCAGTTTCTTATTTCTAAAATTATCGTTGCATAAATCGAGTGTATATATAATTATTCATTCTTTTAAGTATAACTAGAAAGTGTAAAAAAATCCAGTGACATATGTATATTAATAACTGTAAATAATATATATGTATATATTTTTTTTTTTTTTTGGGCAAATTAATGAAAGCGTGACGAAACGAAAAAAAAAATAAAAAATAAAAAAATCCTTAAATTTTGATGATAGATTGCAAGTCGTCGATGCCCAGTCAATTTTTCGTTAAATCGAATTCCATATGAAACTTGTGCCTTTTGCCTTTTCGAAACTTGTTATGCGTCCGGATTCACTGATCATATGACTAACTTATTTAATAACATATTGCGTACGAATGAAACGACTATCCGAGTCTCAGATTCCTCCTCTTTGGACGACTGCAGACACCACTTTCGCGGTATTAATTAATCCGAGCTGGTTCTTTGATCTGGCAATATAGGAATATCCCCCCGATGCTTTCTATTTCCAATTTCCAAATGCCCATTTGTCAATTACTCACAGGAATTTAATTTCGACATTTTTTTTTTCCATTTACTGTTCTTTTTTTTTTAATCAATTCACCAACACAGGCGTATGACACAGACGTAACTAACTGAAAACGAAGGGACTATAATTTAGCATAAGGTAAAATCTTGATGACAATCGATGTCTAGTATAAATAATGGTGAATGGATGAAGTCAAATTTCAATTCGTAATCAATGATCAAGCCAAGATTTAACCGAATTGATTTCAAACCGCAGAGAACATGTTCTTTTTTGTTTTTTTTTTTTGGTATTTATTATTATTAATGTTCAAAGAAGAAGAAGGATTCCATTTTTTATTGCTGTTATAGGTCATGGTCAAACTGTTCGAAGCGTCCTAATGAGGTGGTTATATTTGCCATATAATTATCGGTAGAAACAAGCCTTTAATTATACCTTCTCTCCACGCCTAAATGATTTATGGTATTTTTTTTTAATTTTTGTTTTGCTTTTTCTAAATCCTGAAGTTTGTTTAAATTGATCGACAAAATCTGTACTCTTGAAAGAAAAGAAAAGAAAAAGATACAGAATAAAACACTTTACTTTCCATTGACTAATGCGTTGTAGCTCTCAAATGCACTAAACACTCAATAAAAAATGACCACCACCATGAACCACATAGGAAATATACGCATGGGTTCATACACTAGCTCAACAAATTGACCGCAATCAACCAATTACTTCATCGTCGTAGTGAGTGCTCACATATTCGGTCTATTGCGAACCTCGAGGAGCTACATCCTTTTGTGGTAAATTTGACTTCGGTTATCAGCCCTTGAACAATGCTGTGTTACTGACCGGTAGCCCTACACATCATGTTCATGAACACCAGATAAAGTGTGTAATAAATGTATAGAGAGATCAGCATGAGTTGATCTTTGATGAATATTCTTTTTTCAGTCGAGAAGAGTGGCTCTGTAGTCTAGATGATCAGGAGTATCAGATTTCCATGTTCCAAAAATACTGTTCAGAAATTTTTTCCGCTTTGTTCCTTAACCGCAAGTTAAACTCGTGGACTGAAAGAGACCAGGGAAATTTACTCTTACTTACTTTGAGCTGATTGTTCACTTCGTAATTGTAGAGATGTATTGATTCATCTTAACGAGTCAATGACTGGCTGCGATTCATAAGAGTGAAGTAAACGAATGAATTTCGCTAGGATTTAGGATTCTGGATTTTATAAAACAAATTTAAACAGATTTTTGAAAGGCTTTTTGTAACCTTGACATGTGCAGTTTAATCGATATTCATAAAATCGTCTGTCAAGTATATAAATTGCAGTTTGTGTCTGCATCGTCGACGAGATCGTCGAGGGTTTTGAGAAACTCTTAAATAAAGTAGAGAAAGTAAATTTGAGGTCAGAGGTTGCATGGGCGTATTTGCAAGGCACATCACGACCATTGCGTGAATAAAACCAGAAGACTTACTGCTCTCTTTTTATGGTTACCAAAATAACGCTGCTTGATTATCAATCAAGTAAATGACGTAGTAATAAAAGAAATGAGACTACTTCGTACTGGCAAAAAAAAGAAAAATTTTCATTTCTTGTGCTGAAATGACTAGGGCGAAATGGAGGTACAACGACATGACTTAAGACGCGATATTCTGTCCTGTTGTCTTATAGTTAAATTAGTTCTTACTGAACTGTTCAACGAATACGTTGCAGACGTTAGCCACGCGGCAAAGTCTCATAGTTTAAGTAACAATGCGTCAA
The DNA here is from genome assembly GCA_963924015.1 of Macrophya annulata. Classification (NCBI taxonomy): domain Eukaryota; kingdom Metazoa; phylum Arthropoda; class Insecta; order Hymenoptera; family Tenthredinidae; genus Macrophya; species Macrophya annulata. The sequence continues at coordinate 14,064,379 of OZ001263.1, read as the reverse complement.
CGAGATCTAGAGAGAACGAGAGAACGAGAGAATGAGAGACGTAGAAGCCTTATACGATGCTGGACCCCATGATCACGCATTGTCGAGCTTCTCTGGTGCAGTTCAGTGCTTGAAGAGTGTCGCCGGAGGGTCGGAGGGTCGGAGTTCATTGTGCTACGAGTTTCTTCTTACTTTTTAATAGAGACGCATTGTGGTGTGTACGTGGTGTGCTAACAGCACCTGTATATTTTCATAAAAAGTAATTTTTATTCGGTCAAATACCGATCAAGATACGACATGATCTGAGAATTGAAAAGCACAAAGACTGCTGTCCTACTCCTCGAAAAGAAAAAGCTCATCAGAGTCAACTGGCCACAGTAAATGTGAGTAAAAAATGTTTTTTTTCTTTTTTAATATTAGACTGATGCCTATCTGACGAGCGGATCATCTTGAAAAATAATTGCATAATCATAAGGCAGTAAATTAATAAATTAAATGGCGTAGCGATTTTTTTTTTCCTTATCTGTTTATTTATTTATTTTTTTTTTCATTTCTTTTTAATTTGTTACGAAATTAGTTACGTATGGTTAATATAGAAGAATATGGGACGTTTGTCGTGAAAATTTCTACGGAATTTATCGACGTGGTAATTATCGGTGAAATTTTTCTACTCCTACAGAAGATCGATTTTTAATTGTTAAAGAAGATAATTTTCTTCACGGATTAATAAATTCGTGGACAGTAAATTACAGGCAACACATAATATATGTATTATCAATAACCTTTGGAATTTAAATTTCCTTTGCCACATTGGTTTGTCGTATTACGTCAATCACCTCATGCCTTAAAACTCTAATCTAACTTCACTAACCACGAACATCCGCTCGATACTTTTTTTTATCATAAATCATCGTATTAGTTCACTGACAATATGTCATACGCATGTATATGTATACGTGAAAATATCTCCTAATAAATCTGATAGTTTCGTAACATATTTTGACCACTGAACATTTATTTTTTATTTTTTGTAGTTATGAAATATTATCACAAAATTTGAACGATTTTTCACGCTACGAAAGGCAGGATAGTAGATTTGCATTAATGGCTCAATTTTGTTATATATTAACATGAAGATATTCATAATTATATTTCAACATAAAATAGTCGAAATTATTACCTACATTCAAGGCACGAGTATTAACTTAATTAAAAAAAATTAAATATCAATATGAATAATTGCTCCGAAACATTTTCATGGTTCTCTAGTTATGAATTCAAATTATTACCTCGCTGGTTTTTGAATAATTTAGAAACTAGACCAACGGACGTTATATTTATGCGTAATTCAAGGTTCTGATTATAAATCTAATATAACAAATCACATATATGTTGTAAATAAAAATTAACTAGTAAGCAATTTGTTGAATTAGTGTAAGGCTTGTTACTGTGATTAATAACTCGTATCTTTTGAGATCAAGGTATGTATATGTACACAAGGTACGTGGTAATGAAGGATGTTCATTTAGTGATAAGGATGAAAGGATATATCCATCAAAATTGTGAAAGGATTAATAACGCCAAAGACATGATGCTAATTTTTACATACATCAATATTAAAATATTATCTAATACGTGAACTGAAGTAACGAAAATAATCATCGACCTATATCTAGATAATATCGCGACTAAAATGTATGTCATGGTATAGTAAAGTGGTCACATCTGCACCAGTTTGTTAATTAAAGCCAATAAAAACAATACAATAAAGTTATACAACAACAGCTAACTCTTGTCCCCTAGTTTAATCTTTTGACTAAATTCTCACGATCTCCATGTTTAAAAAAAAAGCTCCGTCAACTTTTAACTTACGTAATACCAATATTAACATTTTTTTTTTCACATACGTATGTACGAGACAGTTGGCTTTTCTATCATCATACTCGATACAAAAAATCGTTTAATCGAAGTCCCATGTGCTACTCAACCACTGCCATGGTTGTCATCTACATTCCACTACATGGCATTAAGCACTGCTTATAGATTTAAGTACTATATCCTATGCATCGTGTGAGATCTGACAGTTGTGAGAGAGTCGCTTATTATAAAACTCGTATTTATGGTAATTGAGTATATTCCGAGATATCAGACTCTGATAAGAAAAAGTAATTCAATTTTTTAATTTTTTTTTTGGATTTAGTAATGATCGTCGTTAATCGAGTCGATCCGAGAGTGATTTTTGTGCCTTCATCAAAAAACATCTATTGAAGTAAAAAAATTTTTTTAACAGTGTGACAATCGGATTAAGAATATTCAATATCATATACGGAGAGAGTTGGATAAAAAATGATTTCCCATCATCTTTAATAGGATATTAATTATTCGCTTTATATCCAGTGTCTGTTTATGGTTGTTTGTTGTTTTATAACCACTTATTAAGCCATAAACTAACGTATGAGGTAACTAACGATTTCTAGAAAACTGTATAACCCGTGCTTCACGTTTTAAAACTATATAATGTCACTGGTTTAACGTTAGTGACATAATCCTTGTCACAGGCGCGAGTTAATTTCGTTATTATTACCTTTTCGTGTATGTCCAGATAGATACACGCGCACGTGTGTAACCAGAAATTATTGCAAAAAATACCAAAAATTAAACCCATAAGATAACGATCAGTTTTAACTATTTCGTAATCCTATAACTACGATATTATCGTGTAAGAAGTTAATTACAGCATCAAAAAAAAGTATACTATATCTAAATTCTTATCGTTTCCCTCAAATCTCGAAAACAGCTAAGGTATATCTAGCTCCCTGCCCACACATGTCTATATATCCCAGATATAGATTTTAATTAAATCAGATTTCCTCAATAAATTATAAACCGAATGTGAGCTTAATATGTCATTATAAATAGTTGGAATGTTGAATGTGAATTAAATGACGATAGAACTCGTTAAAAACATAATAAATAAAACCAACCGAATGTCAAGTTTAGTATAAAATCTCGATATCATCAAACATCAAAATTTCTTATACATAAATTTGTCAATTTATTTAAACGAATTAGAATATTCGCGGGTGTATTTTATATTATACAAAATTTATACAACCAAAATGACCGTTACATACATAAAGAAATGATATACCTATATCTCATTTCAGAAGGTGTCCAGGCGACGTTTAGTCTCTGTTGACAGTTTTGACAGTCGATATTATAGATATGCCAAGGCGTACTGGACACATGACCCATACGGTGTTCACAATCAGTTATAGTTAGCTCTGAAACACGAGATTAATTTCATTTGGTCATCAGTGTGCTGTCGTTGACCATCTTGGAGCGAATAACATAGTCAAAATTATATAACTGTTAAAAATATTCGAGAGAATCTTAATCTAGGCGAAAATTTCCTCACGCAGGTTCGTTGTCATTTTTTACCCTATTTTTTAGTTTTCTTTTTCTTCTCAATTACATATAGAACGAAACGTCTGGTCAAATGACTTGCCCGTTCCACGATTTGTCTCTATAAATAGGAGCAGCTGAAATGTCGTTAAAACTCCACTAGGGGAAAATGGTTTAATTTGGTATTTGAATGAAAAAAAAAACTAGGACTGACTTCAGTAGGCGCGAGAAATCCACATCTTAATATCAGATATTTGAATTACGAAAGTGTAGCTTTAAATTCCGCGGATAAAATCAAGCCAAAAAGTTCAAGTCTTGCGCGAATATATTCAGATGTTTAAAGTTTCAAATTATCAAAGTAAAAAACTTTGACATAAATTTTCAGAATTTATAATCAACGCTTTTCTTTCTTACAGGTTTTCCATCAGCGCTTCAAGATGCGCGATTTCAAGATTCTGCAGCTCCTTGTATTAACGATATCGGCAACACTACCGTTGGCAGAATCTCTATCTGGCCCGCACGTCTGTACCAGAGTGGAAAAGTACGTTTTATCCAATTTTTTATCGCAGCTAAAAAAAATCACAATTTAGTGAAAATGTGGTACACAAGATGAATTGGAAAATTACAGTAGTCGGTTAAAACTTGGAATAATTGCTCAACTATGTAGTAAAAATGAGCAAGTGCTATTCGAGCTTTCCTTTCATGATTACCTACGACTTGAGAAAATGCGTTCAGTATATATATATCGACATACTCGGTTGTAAACTAGAGTTGTTTATGCAATCTGTATAATAGTGTTGACATGTGTAAAACCGGTGAAAATATTTACAGAATATAGCATACATCCAATCTACTTGTCGTTAGTGGTAATAACGATCTTACCCTGAACCGGTACCAAGAAAACTGAGGGTTATTAGGAATGGGCATAACTGCAACGGCAGTAAAGTGCAATGCAATATGCATACGCGAGAGAAATTTATAACGTTTCTGATCGGGTGCGGTTTTTGGTATCGAAAATTAATACAGTAAATTCTTAGATTCGCATGCGATTATAATTATTTTTTTTATTTTTTTTTTATTTTGTGCAAAACTAAGAATGTGAGTGTTCGTAAAATACACAGCGTTTAAACTACGTGAAATAACGCTTTTTAGTTTATTCTTAATACTGATCAACACTCTTAATGTCATATTGATAAATTGCATTTTATTGAAAAGGTTATACGCCACTTAATAACACGTTTTAATTATGATCACAGCCACACATTCACGATCAGAGAAACTTACACGGAGCCAGTTATAGTGCAGACATTCACATGGTGTTTACAAGCTGTTCCAAGATGTTCGAAAACTCGTATCGATAACAGAGAACGTTATCGGATCAAGGTAAGTCGAAAAATTTTTTGACTAAGTAGATTTTTGACAGGTTTTTGAAATGTCAATTAAGAATTACTTGAACAGATTTTATCATAATTAATTACCCATCTTTTATTCGTTGCATAAAAAGTACCCGAAAGTAGGACCACCTCATAATCAATTGAAAAGATAAGAACCAAAAAATTTATTCACAAAGTGTGATTTTTTTTCTGAAATGGGATCCGAGTGGGCTTTAGATTTTGAAGGCAGGAAAGACTGGGAAATTTTTTTTGAAGATCGGTCGTCTATCCAATTGGTACACTTTAGTCTAAATATCTGTGGAAAGTAGCCATCTCTCCAATTACATAAACCTACGGCTCGAATGTAATCTTGTATTTTAGTAGATTCAGAAAGGTTAACCTTGACAATTCAAACGTTACATTAAGAATACCGAGCAGCGGATGTGCCATTTAGAAACAGCAGCTCTCTCTCTGCATAGCCGTGAGCCAAATATCGTGGTAATTAATGATGGGCTTGGCGAACGGGTGTAAATTTAAAGAGAAAAACATCACGTGTCGATTTATATTATACTCGATAATTTGGGCCAGGTTGAAGTTCCGAATTTCAAAAGTACCGAACGGTAAAAATTCCGAATTTTAATATTTACACTGAATCGCAGTTTTTAGGACGATCATTTTCCCAAAAATCTGCATAGTCGATTTAAAAAGTTCAAATCTAAAAACACTAGAGGTTCAAAGTTCCCGCATGGAGCAGCACAACGGTCCATAAAATTTTTGGAATTGTAGAGTTTCGAAATGTTTGTACTCCGATTTTTCCGAATTTCAATATCCTGAACTTTAACGTTTCGAAAAATTGGGAATCGGTTAAAATGAATTCGTAATTTTTACCGTTCAAGCCATTTGAAAATTCGTAACTTTTAAAAATCGTGCGGATGCAATCATGGCGATTTAATATTGCTAAAGAAAACGATTTTTCAATTATCAAACTGCATCCGGTCTTCCTTTATTGATGCCAACTGGCATCGCTGCAGAGCTATACGGGATCTATTTATACGCGTGTCATTATCGAGTACAAAGTAACTACGGGGTCCCTTTGAGGAGGTTATTGCACCTCGATTCCCCCCATGTTCCCGAAGGAATATCTATAGCGAATAATAATAATCTTATTCAGAATTAAAATGTCCTGGAGTAAAGTCCTCGTTACCTCGTTGCACTTATTGACATAGATTCGTTCTGTTCGTACAAAAACTTAATACTCTATTACGGAATGCTTTTTTACTATAAAAATTCCCCTTATTGTAATCTTCTTACGCAAAAATGACTCACGATTTATCTCACAAAGAATGAAATAGTTTCCGGTAGACCGAGTCATAAATCGTTTAAACGATCAATGAAGCGTTAATACCAAGTTCAACGACTACGTCGTAAAACCATTGTCCATTTGCCTCGAAGGTCATTCAGAGATATTTCTTACAGGTTTAAATATCCGTAATGAAAATGCCTCATTCTTCATCATACTTTCACTGATCTTATCTCCGCTAATTCATCTCATCGAGTAAAAAAAAAAACCACAATTAAAGATAACAAGGGCTGGGACTTCAGAAATTCTTTGTCCTCTTACTCTTCATATTTTTTTTATTTTATTTTAAAATGTCAAACTTTCACACTGTTATATTACCTGCTCGTCACGGTTCTTTACGAATTGCAAAAGTGGATGCCGGGTTTTATCGGACTAGAGGATCGGCCGGACGTTCATCACACCTCAAGGCTGAAATGAATAATTGCGTAAGGAATCGTACCTACATACAACTACTTGAAAAAATATTGTGCCATAAGTTTCCTTTGCACTTACCAAGATTCAACTTTACGATGAACAATTCCACCGTAGTTATACTATACACAGTTTTGAAAATTAAAACTTTTCCTCCGATGGAATTGGCATTGGAAAAATTTAGCACCCGGGTAAATATCTTGATAACAATCTGAAAGCTGGTTAAGATATTATTCTCGTTAATTAAACATTTCCTCGTATATTATTTTATTACATGATCTGCTTCAGCTGAACGTTCGGCAAGTAAATATATAATTATTTAATAAAAATAATACTGACCGCATTGGAATTGCTTGGAATTTTCACGGAAACTGACCAATCGCGATGGAAATCGGTAAGAAATAAAAAAAAAAAAATCTTAAATAAAATGAGAATGTGAACGGAATCCGGTGAGTACATATTACGCGGTGTTTATAACGGTGAAGGAAAAGTCTGTAAAAGTGAATTACATAACAATGAAAAAAGACACGCACGGAATCTTTTAATTTATCATCAAACTCATTACTTATGGTTACTTATATCCGCGTCTATGGGTATGTGTGAAACAAAGTGCACAAAGGAAATGCCCAAACGTATATTTTTACTGTATTCGCGTATTCGCGGTAATTTTTATACTTAAATTTCTATTCTCTGATCGATTGGGCGACGGACAATCGGTCATAAAGCTTTAACAACCTTTCTGCACCAAGTATAATGTAGGTACCAACTTGTACAAGATGTAGTCTATATACTACTCTTTGAATAAAGTTCAATCGGTCTTCATATTTCTTGTTACATACGACGTACTTTGCACACTCTTTATAACAGATGTATAAAATTGAACATAAGTGTTATGGGTAAGGTATGTACAGTTGAACGTTACGATAACACAAACTCAGACGTCGTAAACTGACAAGGTGATGGATTGTATCGTAGTGTAGTTTTGCATCAGAGGCGTAGTGTATGTACGTACATACGTTGTGCTTACGTCAAATAAACAAATCACATTTAGAATATGGGTATAATGTAGGTACTGGAAGATTGACTTAATCCCATTCGCAAATAATGAGCCAAAGGCAAAGACTATTCATATCTAATTAGATTTGGCAATTATTCGGTATATGTATGTATGTACATACCTATATGCATACATTTCGTCACATCGCGTGTCTAACAATTTTTATTTTAGTTTTTTATTTTAGTTTTTTGTTAAACTGGGGTATAGGTGTATCCCGTAATCGTAATCTTCGTACTAAATCTTACGTAGGTATAGTACGCATAATGCGTTCACTTTCGTCTCAATAAAAGAACCGGAAAAAAGTATCGCCATTCTCCTCTCAATTTCAGTGAAAGTTCAATAAGGTGGCTCCGCGGTACCTTTAGCTTGGCAGTTCTGATGCAGTGCTTCTTTCTTACGCGATCAGTGCAGACTACGGGTTGAATTTTAATGAAATATTTCTTTGGTCAGTCAATTAGTAGAATAATAGGCCAATAACTGTTACGACAAAATTGCTCTGATCGATCCTATATATGCTCTCAGCTTCTGTACGTGGGTATATATTTATATTTATATAGTATACGTGATCATCGTTAATGGATGACGTAGAAATACTAATTAAGTAGAAATCTCGCATTCGCTTTGCGAGAAATAAAATCTGAAATTATACTTCCAGCTCATTCTTCCGCTTTGAATCCCAATTAAATATTGACTTAGTTAAATCAGCTTATAATATATTATAGTTATGAAATAATCGCGGTTTGCATCAGTCCAGTTAATATTCATAAACAAATTTACGAAAGCTAAATTTTTTTTCTTCACTCTTTTACTTTTTAAACACTCATTCAGAACTTACTCATTGCAATGTTAATGTATTATCTACATAAAATACATAACTAGGTATTATATTATATAAATAATTACCAGTTGACCAACGGTTATTTTTACTCACTTAATTAATTAGGTGATTTAAATACGCCTGGCCTAGTTAATGTAGCTGTCAAGCATCTGAATGACGAGATTATTATCAAATCTATTATTCGGATAAATTGACTAGTTCCTATGAGCTTGATGAGACGATAATATCCTTGATTTTTATTAAATTAAATCGTTTTTTGATTAAATATTTAAATCCAGTAATTAGGATATCTTAATTATATTTTGATAAATTAATATTCACGATATAATTAGAATTTGAAAGCCAAAATCGTTTGATTCGCAACATTTCGCTACTCTTATACATATATATATATATATATATAACTATTACCAGTCACCCCTGGAATTCCAATAAAATATTAATTTATGCAAGCACTCAACTGCGACTGCTATCAATTAACGTTATTTATTTATTTATTTATTTTTTTTTTTTTTTATTTTTTTCAAAGTGTTGCGTTGATTGCGTAAAATCGCGGATGCAGAAATCGAGTACAGCAGTAAAATTGTAGCGATATTTATTTCGATATTGATAATCAGTTGACGGGATATAAAATTTTTTCTTTTATTTATATTTTTCGTAATTTTTATTTCGATCATATTCAGAACCGAAGAAAAAAAAAAAAAATGTATGTACAGTACATACGTTTATGTAACGTCTACACTTTTAAATCGGTTAATATATACATACCATAAAATCTTATGGTATATAGTTAAGATTTAATGATTTCTTAAACCCGTCATTTGCCGATGACTGATGATACATTTTTTTGATCAGTTAAATAGGTAGAGTGTTAAAATTTCTTAACTATCGAATGATTATCACGTTTGTTCGAGATCGTTCAATCCGAACCGTACATATCTTACGTTCCGTGAATACCTAGACGTGTAATCTTGTTTAAATTTATATAAATTAGTTTTAGAAATGAAAAACAAAAAAATGAAAAAATAAATAATATGCTACGAAGTCTTGGAAGCTTATAGAAACAGGTGAACGATTTTTTTTTATGAGCAATACAGGCTTTACGTAATTGATGATACATAACGTGAATAATGATAATCGTATATAATAAAGTCAGCGATCTATCGAGACTATACCAAATATATAGCCAAGAGACAGCAGCCTTCTATCTATCTTCTCACTTAATAAGTCGCATTAAAGACTTACTTTTCTACTCCATTTTTTATTACATAATAATTATTCGATCTAACCAAACTGCGTGATCACCTGTATACGTATATAGCTTTCTTCTCGTGGGATGGCACGCTATGGACATTCCGTAAATCAAGATTGTAAATCACTGTCCAAAGCGAGATGAACTTTGAATTTACGTAACGATCACTTTCCAGCTTGGGCTATTGTCGCGGTAACTGTTAACTAAAATCAATTTTAAAAACGATTTTGGAGAAACTTGCACTCGCGAATTATACTGCAAGTATATCTTATCCGTGGATAATCTTGAAATCGTACCTACTTATGTAAAAACCTGTTTAAATGTTTTATCTCTTACTTCAGACCACCACGGAGGAAAGAAAAATAACTGAATGTTGTGACGGCTACGTACTTCAGAAGTTGCATCCAGATTCTGATCAGGATCCTAAGTGCATACCGTTCTGTAAATCGTGTCAAAATGGATATTGCCTTAAGCCAAATATCTGCAAATGTAAACCTGGATATCAAGGAGATAACTGCGCCCACGGTCAGTATACTTCAACAGAGTTTATGCAAATACATATATACACATATTCATAGGTGCTATTAATTCCGTACCACCTGTACAAGTCGGATATTTAAACTCGGTGATTACTTTATACGCGATAGTTACGTGTATATCTTGTGCTGCTACTGCTATTACATCGCAAGGAATTGCCTGTTGCTATTAGTTATAGGTAGACGTAGATCCTCGTGCCTATATGTTCGCACACATATACCATAACCGTATGGAAGGGGGAGAAAGAGAGAGAGAGAGAGAAAGAGAGAGATGGATGGATTATAGGTGACGGAAGAATTCCAAAGAGCTGATTTACTTTTGATTTATATATAATCGGGATTGGATCAATTATAACAGCTGAAAAATAATTGCAGTGAAATTTCCTCAAGACTTTCGACTTTGGTTAATAAAAAAAAAATTCTTGTTTTTTTTTTTTGTTCTTTTTTGCTTAGTTAAAGATGCTCGCGAATGTCGCGTATATCCGGCTGTACAGAATCGCGAAAACCGGATCCACTGTTCATGTATGTAGGTATGGCGTTGACCAAGCTGCATCGACCAGTTATACGAACACATGTATATTATTTCCAAGTTAACGGTCGTGCGAGACCTAGTTTTTGGCTTTCACTCTTTATGTATAATCCTCAATGTCCATCGGACCATAACATTACCTCGATGTATTGTGTAATTCTGTATAGAAAAAATCGTCAATTTTTTTTTTTTTGTTTTTGAATTCAAAGAGAAGCAAAAAAAAAAAAAATCAAAATTGAGAGAAAGAAGTACGTGGGGCGGAAAAAAAAAGAGAAATAGAACTGCTTAATATTAACATTTTTTTTATTTTTTGAATCGACAAAAGAAATTATGCACACGTATAACCGTTCATTGATTTTCCATGATAAAGTACACAACATAATTTCTCGATAGTGAGTCACGTCCCGGTGATTCAAATGGCAGTAATTTGATCGAGAGCTTCGGGGTCTTTTGTACACGCGTGTAACCGTGTTTGTGTGGGTGTGCGTGTGCAATCTACGCGTAATTCAGGTCTTTGTCTTTCTCTCTCTTTCTCTTTCTCTTTTTCTCTGTACACACATATATATATATATATATATATATATATATATATATATATATATATATATATATCTTCATATATGTATCCTATGTACATACGTGAGTTGAATCAATGCGGGCGTGGCAACTTTCTTCCTGACTTCCGGACTTACTATCGAGTAACAATTTTTCAACATGTAATACGCGAGACAGCTGCCCGAACTGGTTTTAAACTTACGTATTATACATGAACACGTCCTTTATCTCCGTAATCATAATATATATATTTTTTTTTTCTTCTTCTTTTTATCGGTTTACCTATCGCTGAACCTCACCTTGTCATGACTCAGACCTCTTGAGCTCTAAACTCGATCTTTCTATCGACTATAATCGATCGATTAGGTATGCAAAGACCCTGGGATATTCATCTGATCATTATAAATCGATTTCTGCGATATTGGCGTAACACGGGATCGTTGAAAGAAAAAAAAGAACAAAAAAATTTAAACGGTAAATAAAATAGAAAATTATATTTCAGTATGCCCTGCGGGATCCTGGGGCAGGGAGTGCATGGAAGAGTGCGACTGCGCCTCGGGAGAATCTTGTAATCCGGTCAGTGGCATTTGCGAATGCCCCGCAGGATGGCAAGGAGTTGGGTGAGTGGATGGACACTATTTTGCGATATTAATTTACGGTTGAAAAAAAATCGCTGCCACAGATATATTTTAACTTTCATTTTTTTTTTTTTTTTTTTTTCTTTTCTTTTTTATTCTCCAGAGTTTATTTTTCCTTTTTATTACCCGATGACATAAAAGGGTCGAGCAAGAGACTGTAGGTAATAAACGCTTTCTTCTTTTCTCAGGTGCAAACTGCCTTGTAATAAAGGCCGATGGGGTTTACGATGCGAATCAATCTGCGAATGCAGCAGTAAATACGCTGCAGCATGTAATCCGGAAACCGGTGATTGCCAAATTGGGAAATATGGGGACGCGGAAGTTTCCCTATCACGTAATTCGACCGGAAGGGATCTCTTCAAAGCATTTCAAGTTTCCGGTCTTGTAGTACACACGTCGCCTTCGACTAACCCACTTGCAACAATTATCGGTAAGGGTACCGAAACCACCGATTCTAACATCGAGGACGGCCTCTGGACCCGAGACTTTACGGATTTTAGCGTCACGAAGATTTCCTGGACCACGGAGCACGCCAGAGGTGAGATTGAGATGATCTTTCAATTTCTTAAGCGTGAGAGAATGTGTTGAATGACCGGCACCTGTCGGGTTATAAATTATACAGTCAGCCACATTTGCGGTTTGATTGAATGATAATCATTCATAGAAACTAGATTTGCTGACGTTTATATGACGTGTGGATATAAATGAATGGACAAATCGTATCGATCAGCCTTTCGCAATATTCTCGTGTACGTTAAACCGGATTATTATATCAAAATTACAGGTACGAGATAAACACATAATCATAGAAACTTTTATTTTATCGAATGTTTGCCGTGTTTAGATTGGCTGTAAAATATTGATCAATTAAATTACGCAATCTATACGCTTCAAGAAAAATTAATAACTCGAATATATTAATAAATTTGTTACCCATCCCATGTTCGAACTTTTAATATCTTAATTTTTTGCTTTAACGATCTTCATCCCAGAAGATAGATCGCAGATTATCTCCGGAGCCCCGATCGAGCTTGATGGCGTTAAACCAGAGTTTCCGATCCCAGATTTAGCCGAATCAATATCGACGACTAGTTTAGACGATTTGACTCAATTTGAGGATATCATTTCTCAACCAACGTCGGAAATCCAACGTCCAATTACTCCGAGATCATCGGGAGAACTTTTTTATAGAAATGATGAAAATAACAACGATGTAGAATCTGGGATTAAGACAGTTGGACAACCGCATCCCAGCTATGTAAAAACTGTTCAAAAAGGTAACTGATTTAAATAAGCGTTTTTATATACTGAAAATTGTTTTTTAAATCGGGTTAACAATACTCATCAATATTAATTGGTCAGTGGTTATTTTATCTGCAGAACAAGTACCCCAGATACCTTACGACACTACGATTTTAATCGTCGTTGGATCCGTCGTTTCTTTATGCCTTACCACTCTGGCTGCACTTATGGTATTCTACTTGAGATCTAAAGTCTTTGAATCCATTCCTATGTCGATTTATAGCAACGGTAAAATCGAGGGTGGTCAAGAGAAGGGAAATACTATTAGGAATTTGAACATCACCAACACGACTCTTCCTCGTAAGTTATTTTCAATTTAATTAAAAAATGGTTTAGAATAATTAAATCGTTTAGATTCAGTGAGGGAGTCTAGAATTAGAAAAAAAAATATTTTTTTTTTTTTTTTTGCACGATTGAAGACGTGCAATTTCTTCTTTTTTTTTTGCGAATTTTAATACAGGCGTTTCAAAGACGTTCCTTGAATATCGATTAATGACCTTCGATTATCGAGTGTTTTAAAATTCTGTATGCTAACCGTGACGTCGAAAACATATTTGTCAAATTTTCAATGCTGTTTGTTCTTTGTAAACGTATAATAATTTTCGATAGTTCGTAAATGTTCATTGATATTTACAGCTCTACCAACTTTCGTGAATCCAGTATTTGCAGCTAATCCAGAAAACGCGCTTATCACCTTCGACGCAACCGAATTGAACAAACATTATGACAACAGGACGGGTACCATAAGTATACGCGTCTCAGGAAACATACGAGGTGAATATTTCTGTCATATTTTCGCCTTATTTAGCCTTGTAATAAATTATTTATCATTATTTCATATTTACTTGTGAAATTATATTCATATGAATTCTTCACAATGTATATTGCAAATGAATTTCTGTTATTATTGTATCAGATAATTTTTAATAATCTAACGTTATGGTAATAAAAAATTCATGACGCCCTCAATTTTTTTGTTCATACAAATCGTGTAAATCAACAAATGTGATTTCTAAAAACTTAGACTCTTACCTAAAAAGAGAATTCTGTTTGCTTAGATCTTCTTGAAAGTCACTACGACAGACCACCACCAGCAACATGTCGTCATACGATGCAGGAACAGAACACAGAGCATGTTTACGACGAGATTCCACTTACTGCTCCATTGTGTGTTAGAAAAGAGGCATAATTTCTTGAAAGTTATAAAAAAATATCCAAAGAAACGCTCTCTTTTAATAATATTTCAAGAAAAAGAATTTCAGGCTTAGAGGAAAGACTTGGCAGTGATATTAGCCGACTATACTATTAACACTTTGTAAACTTAAATATAATTGGTATATAATTAAGATTAAATATAAATCCTGTTCTAACGTGTTTAGCAATAATTATTTATTGTTAACATAGATTCGATTTAAGTTACCAAATCTTAAACTTAATTACAATATCCAAAATTCGACGAATCGGTGGAAAGTAGTTTCTATTTATTATTATTTTTTGTTTTTTACATGAATTTCGATGTCATTATAACTTTAATGTAAATATATATTATATACACATGATTAATATAAATACTTTGGACTTAAGATAAGATCAGTGTCTTTCAAGTATTTTATTCGTCATCTTTATTCGCTATAATCAGGGATGACGGGTCATAGGGTAACGCAGTCTGTGCCAAAGATCAGCAAATGATGATAATTTATCTGATAACGTCGTTAATACGTCAAAACTTAAGTTTACATAATATCCAATAACACTTTCACTTGATTTTGTTAACGAGTATAATGACCGGAATTTATCTAATAATGTTTCATGTTTTTTTATAAAATTATAAACTTGCATACGTATATAAGTATATAAATTATATATACCTGTTCGAATTTATTTTCTTTTAAATAATTAAGACAATCTAATCGTGAAATTAATTACAATTAGCACACGACAATTATCTATACGTAGATAATAATTAACCGATGTTTAAGTCGACATAATGCTAAGAGATTGCAGTTACCATCAGTTACATTATAATAATAAAATTATTGTAACAAAGTTCTGTTTGATGCTACGTTATCACTTATCAGTACAATTGTCGGTAAACGTTTCCGTTTGATTGTAGAAAATAAAATTTAATAGTTCAGATTTGAAAATGTAAACAAAGGAAGTCATGCAATCAGAAAAATTAATCGGGCTAATGATTATCTGACTAATTGTTGCTGTTCTAGCAACGACGAATAATTACGCTTCTGTTACATACGTGGAATAAATTGATTTTCAAAGTAAAGAAACGACACATTTTGTTGTTAACAAAAGAAGACTCGCTTAACCTCGACCTAAGATTAAGGAGAACAAGTAATCTGGAGGTCAGACACTCGAGTCAGGGAGTTTGAAATCACTTGGTTTTTATTATTGAAAATACTTAAGTGACCTCCACATATATATTTCTGTTTGCTTCATCCGCAACGTATAGCTTGTATATATCTTGAAGCTTCAGTAAGCCGCCCACGTTCTCTGAGTCAAGATGCAGAGAGTATTAGCTTCGTCTTTTCTTATTTTAACGATCACGACTTCGGCCTTTGGGATCGACGGTGTTAAGGGTGGACATCGTAGGCCTGGATTAACAATAGGTAATTCGGTACAACCACATGTGAACGAAACTGGACTCTGCCATCTTCGAGTGCCGTAAGTTTTGAACTTTGATAACTACATAGAAAAAAAATATATTTTTTTGTTTTTGTTTTAATCGTTTCAAAGTTACTTTCGCAGGGATTAAAAAATCCGAAAAACTTTGGGTAGTCTTGCCCAGATTAGATATAAAATCTGTGCGGTATTTTGCATGCGGATAAACTTAGAAATTCTACGAATTCGCGAGTAGAAAAGACGCGCAATGATCATTATTGCTTCGCGCACCATTAAACTGATGACTAATTTATTGATGTTCTTAGTAAGTTATGCCAAGGGAGTCACGGTTATAAATATACTTGACCATATACGTTTGCGTAACTTACTCAATCAGCTACTGCGATCAATAATACTACATCATTTTAGGATAATTTTAATCCACTATCACGCACTGCATAATAAAACCTTATTTCAATAGGTACAGTCACTGGGTGGCCCTGAATGCAACCAACTCAAGTGCGCGTGCTGTTACACCTCAACAAACTCACCCACATGCTGTAAGAATTTATTTTATTAGCTCCTATTTACCGCAAGTTTAATTTTTACACCCTCAAATCAACGAAGTCCATCTAAAAACGTTACATTCAAATTTTTTTTCTTTATAGACAGGGCATGAACCTTGGGTAACGATACTCGACTGCTGTGAGGGTTTTAGTCGAAACGTGAGTACCGGTCATTGCGAACCTTATTGCGAAAACGGTTGTCAAGCTGGTCGATGTACCGGACCAAATATCTGCACTTGTGACATTGGCTGGACTTCTGTACATGGTATTTGCAAGCCAGTTTGTTCTCGTCCATGCCGACCACACGCTTACTGCTTTGCACCAGAACAATGTAGCTGCGAACTGGGATACAATGCTGATGGAAATGAGTGCAAACCAAATTGTCCTGGTGGTTGTGTTAACGGGGACTGTATCGCGCCACATACTTGCAGATGTAAATCTGGCTATACTCTAACAGATCGAAAACAGTGTGTTCCAAATTGCGAAGGAGGGTGTCCTCATGGGGATTGTACTGCTCCAGGAGTCTGCACTTGTTATAGAGGGTGAGTGATAAAGTTTGTCGAAATTTTAGCATCTTATTCAGCTTTCCATGTCTTCGATCTTCGATACCAAAGTCCGGGACTGTGGCGAGTCTCGTGATGAATATGCGATTATGGTTTTGCGATAATAAGTCTTTAAGAGAAAGATATATCATACTCGTTACATAATCCGTGTTACTTTCTTGACCCGGCCTAATTAATATCACTTTAATCAAGTTTCCTTGTGAAACAAACATCTCTCTTCTCTCCAAGAAGCTAATCAGTATAATTACTCCATATCTCGTTCGCTTCAAATCTCGAAATTCCCTTTGACGTCAAAACGCACAAACTGAATCCAAACAAATTATAAAACTTCAATATCTTATTCTTCATCATAATTATTCCTTGTTCTTTTTTCCAACAGCTACCTAAACCCGCCTGGTGAGACCGAAGCTTGTCTACCCGATTGTCCCGGTGGTTGTAACGAGGGAGAATGCACATCTCCAGGTATCTGTACCTGCAGATACGGTCTTGTCCGTGACAGTAATGGCAGATGTGTTTCCGAATGTCAAAACGGATGTCCTAACGGTCGCTGCATCGGTAACAACCAGTGCGAATGCAATCCTGGATACGTATTGAGCGCACAGACAGGTCAATGTGTAGGAACCTGCACAAACCCCTGTCTAAACGGAGAATGTACCGGAGCTAATACATGCACATGCAGATCAGGCTACTCTCTAGATCCCACAGATCCAACACGTAGCAGATGCGTTCCAACTTGTGCTGGTGGATGTCCTAACGGGGTTTGCTCTGGACCAAATTTCTGCATTTGTAATCCTGGCTTTGTAAAAGATCGAAGTGTGAAAGGGGCTCAGCGATGCGTACGTCGAGGCTAAGGAATGACTTCATACTGCATCGAGGAAGCGATATATTGTATTGGTTTATTAATTTTAATCATTTTTGACACTGATTTGGTGTCATTAAATTTAATTCAGTTTTATAATTAACACTTTTTAACTTTGTATACTGATTATATATATTCAAAGTATAACGATCTACGGACATATTGTAATCATGTTCCTTGTTTGTATTAAATAAAGAATCTATTGAGAGTAATTTACATCGACTAACCCATACTGTTTTTTATTTAAATACAAATTTGGCATTACCTGTATATTTTAGAAATTTAGAGTATACCTACTCTGTACTTCAGTTACGAGATGAATTTATAGCTGAAACTTGGATAACGTTACATCCGGTAGTATTGGTGGGAGAGATAAAATATCCTCCGGGTAGAGCTTGACCGTTCTCTTGTCCGCAGTATTTGTATAGCCTTCGAGAAGTAGAAGAGGAGAAATAGAATGACAGTTAAAATTATTCTGCAGTTCATCGCGATAACGCTTCTTATAGTTTTTCCTGATTGTGAAGGTTTGAGAGGAGATAGCAGTGCTATTTGCAGAACGACGGTCAGGTGAATAAATATGGAAAATTATTAGACTACTAGTCCAGAAACAGTTTTTGACTTTTTTTTTTCTTTCTCTTTTTTGTGTCAGCAATTATTTCCTCGTATAAATTAACGATCTTGATAATTGAAATATCTTTAATCAAACTTACAGCCGGAAATTATCTCGATACGTTCCCTACGTTGAAACATTCAGACAAACTGTATTCTTCGGTTTTCGTGTCAGGAAACGAACAAACTATAAAAAAGAGGTAAAGAAACATTTCTTTTACTCTGTTTAATCTATTTTAACATTTTTCAAAATGTTAACAACTTCAATATTTTCGATATTATTCAGTACCACACAGTGTGGACGACGGAGGCAGTGTGCTGCGATGGTTATCAAAATTTTGGAGGATATTGTGAACCGGTATGTTCTGACCCATGTACAAACGGAAAATGTGTGAAGCGAAATGTCTGTGAGTGCAATCGGGGATACGTGCTCAACTCCTCTGGGAACGAGTGCATCCCTGTATGTAGAAGTCCATGCAATTTCGGAAAATGTACAGCCCCAGAGACCTGCACTTGCAACGATGGCTACCAATTAGATGCGAACAAATATACCTGCGAACCAGCATGTTCTTCAACATGCGATAACGGATACTGTGCCAAACCTAATATCTGCGACTGTAACCCTGGCTATAATATAAACGACGCTAATAATTGCGATCCAATCTGCGAAAGACAATGCATAAACGGAAAATGTGTTGCTCCTGATACGTGTACCTGCAACGATGGCTTTCAGCGCTCTCAGGACGACGTTTTTGCTTGCGAACCAAAATGTAGTGAGCCTTGTGTATTTGGTACCTGCACTGCGCCCGATATCTGCACATGCGAAAAAGGCTACGAGATGAGTAACGGGTCGAACTTTACCTGCGCTCCCGTCTGCAACGAGACTTGCGTCTTCGGGAACTGCATTCTTCCTGATACATGTTCCTGTAATGACGGATACGTTCTCACACAAAAGTCGAAGTATATCTGCGAACCACTTTGTGACGAGGAATGTGTTCACGGAAATTGCATCGCACCTAACGTCTGCGAGTGTCTTGATGGCTACATCAAGTCCATTGAGATCGCCTCGAATAGGACACGGTGTGAACCTTACTGCAATGGTTCCTGTACCAACGGCGTTTGCACGGCTCCCGATACCTGCACTTGCAATTCGGGGTTTCGATACAACTTAACGACGATGGACTGCGATCCAGTTTGTACCGAGCCCTGTGTCAACGGCATTTGCGAAAGTCCGGAGACCTGTGTGTGTCTGAAAGGCTACACTAAATCCTCATCGAATATCAGCACGTGTGAAGCTGTTTGTGAAAACTGTACTAATGGCTTATGCAAAGCACCAAACGAGTGTATCTGCAATGAGGGATTCATCAGAGATGAAATTGATAACAAAACTTGCGTCAATTCTTGCAACCCAGAATGCGTAAACGGTGCATGTTCTGCGATGGGATGTACCTGTGACTTTGGATGGGGAGGAAATTCCTGTGGAGAGTCACTTTTATGCTTCGTCAGCAAACGGTTTCAAGACTGGCTTCTCGACGCTGAAAGGTAGACTTGATATTTTTTTCCTACTCATTTGCAGATAATTAATGATAATGGTAAATTTTTTCGATTCAAGAAATAAAGAGCTAAAGCCAACCGTAGAATTAACATCAACTAAGCATATTTTATTCACATTGAAATGAGATATCGTTCCTTTTCATCCTGCAGCAATACCATCAGTGAATCTGGAGAACCAAAGGGCACCAAAAATGTTGCTAAAAATTTCCAAACGAAATTGGACAGACCAGCATGTAACCCGCGATGTCTGTCTGAGGTAGACAGCTCTACCATGAGCATAAACAAAACTTTACGAAATGAAATAGTCTACTTTTTCCCTGTGGGTAAGTAAAGTAATTTTGATATTAAAAACGTTACCAAGACTTGTGAGATTTAATAAATTCCAAACTTTATCTTTATTTCTTTCTGTTTACACAGATTCACCGTGTAACATTGCCGTAGCTCGAGCTATGATATCAAAAACATACGTCAGTATGATAGGCGTGATAGCCGGGGCTGTATTGTGCGCGTTGGTTGTCTACTCCGTGTATATTATACGAATAAACAAGAATCTGAAGTCAAAGATTAACAGTGAGTTAAATGATCGGTCAAGATCTTGTCCTGACCGCATGTACCAGAATGTAATATGCACATGGATCCCAATATCACTGATAAATCTTTTCTAATTTAGTATTTCTTTTTCGTTCACCCAATATAGGTGGATCGAGGGAGTGTGTCTACACAAAAGAAGTGGAGGAGCCTGCTCTGACCGATTCGTGTTTTGACAATAATCAGTCATTATAAATAAATCGATTATTAAAAATAAAAATGAATAATTGTTGGTAAATTAAAGCCTTGACTTTAGCCTCTTGCCCACTCGCCCAAGGTACTATCCGTTATAACTATTATTAAAAATTGTCAATCAAGTATGAGAATTATGTCAAGTATTCATGAAGTTGGTGTAACAAAGCTTATTAATATAATATAATGTATTATTAGCTAGAAATTGCACAAAGTATTCTAATTATGAATCAGGACTATGAGTCGCATTGATAAAGACAAATAAACAACTATCCTTCGAATGCAGTTATCAGCCGTACATATCCTTCGCTGCTGATTATGGTCAGTAAGTATAAACGAACAAATGAAACGACTAATGGTTACAATTCCAGTTAGCAGTGATTATTCATTGTATGGTGTACAAAATCGTTACTATATCGTAAATGGTTATGGCCAACCAAATAAAAAAGCTATTTTATACGATAGTTGAGACTCACTGCTCATCATTGATATGCCTCAAAGACTCACTGCGACAGCATTCAGTGTTCCATTTCCGGAACACGTAATGTTTATAGAGATACTGTCGTAGAACAATTAGAATAATAAATTAACGCTATTAAAGTAACTTCACACCTCAGTAATTGAGGGATACAGTTCTCATCAGTATGTTCCAGAAATATCAAATAAATGTAATGCGAAGTTTAAAATTCATTTGAAAAATATTAACTACCCGTTCAGATTGACAATATATATTTACATAACATACTCTCATTCTAATATTTCGAAAAATACCCTTTGACAAAGGTTTATTATTAATCTACTTCAGTGAACCATAGCAACTTCCGGTGGTTTCGATATCATGTCTGACTGGTGGGAGAGATATGACAATGACAACATAGATTCTCGTTGGTTTCATTTCTCGTTTACATTTGTGATTGATCCTTGAAGCTGCTAACTTCGAAAAAAAAAAAAAATTCAGATGAGGGTTAAAATTATTCTGTTAATTCCGATACTGCTGGGTCTGTCTTCACCCGCATTTTCAAATCTCCGAGGAGACAGGAATACCATCTGCCCTAAGACTGTGA
Source organism: Macrophya annulata (assembly GCA_963924015.1). NCBI lineage: Eukaryota > Metazoa > Arthropoda > Insecta > Hymenoptera > Tenthredinidae > Macrophya > Macrophya annulata. Next base: position 14,042,536 of record OZ001263.1, on the reverse strand, counting down.
GGTATGATACACCTTGAACGTCGTAATGCGTCAAATTTTTTTTGCAATTTAATATCCACTCCTTCTAGCCGAGAAAAATAATTAAATTATTAATTCCGTTAATTTGTTTTAAATAACTGATTATTGTTCATTAATTTTCTTCACAGCTATCGAAAATCTCGAAGTGTTTCTTATCTAGAGAGTTACAGAGAGAGGAAATTCATATTCTATCGTATTAGATATCGTACGAACTATAAAACTGAGGTAAGAGTAACTGAATATGGTTTTAGTATTAACTCCTTACAACTTTTTATGTCACATATGTTCGTTATGTATTACAGTACTATACCCAATGGACAACGGAAGATGCCTGCTGTTTTGGCTACAAAAATGAGGGTGGAACATGTAAGCCAAATTGTTTCTCGAATTGTGAAAATGGCTATTGCGCACAGCCGTTCATCTGTAGGTGCAATCCTGGCTACCAAGCGAACAGTTTGACTACGTGCGTTCCGGTGTGCGATAAAGTGTGCATAAACGGTAAATGCACGGGCCCAGATATCTGCACTTGCAATACAGGCTATGAATTGGGTTCGGATGGACACACATGTGTACCAGTATGTCCTTCTGGGTGCCAACATGGATGGTGTTTGATGCCAAACGTCTGTGCCTGTCATCCTGGCTACACAAATAATGACCATAACGAGTGTGTGCCATTCTGCACATCAGGATGTGTAAATGGAAACTGCGTTGGTCCTGATACGTGCGCTTGTAACGATGGATTTCAGAAGAGTCAGAGTTCCGATTTTATATGCAAACCAAAGTGCAGCGAGCCATGTGAATTCGGAGAATGTACTGCACTGGAAACATGCACTTGTTACAAAGGCTACAAGTTAAGTTCTGAAAAATATACTTGTGAACCGATATGCGAGTCCAACTGTAACAATGGATGGTGTCTCAGGCCGAATATTTGTGGATGTAATACTGGATATCAGAGAAACAAAAACAACAAGTGCGTTCCAGTTTGCAATGAAGTTTGTGAAAATGCGGAGTGTATAGCGCCTAATATCTGCGCCTGCAACGACGGATTTCAGGTGTCTCAGAGTAACGCATCCATTTGCGTACCAAGATGTAGCGAGCCTTGTATATCAGGGAAATGTACCGCACCTGAAACATGCACCTGCAACGAGGGTCATCGGTTGACCGATGATAGGTATACTTGTAAACCGATATGTTCTTCGGATTGCGAAAATGGCTACTGTGCCAAGCCCAACGTCTGCAGTTGTAACCCTGGCTATGAAATGAATGTCACGAATCAATGCTCTCCAGTCTGCGAGAGACCATGCGTTAACGGAAAATGTATTGCTCCTGATATCTGCGCCTGTAACGACCGCTTCCAACGCTCTCAGGACGATGTCTTCACTTGCGAACCGAAATGCACTGAGCCTTGTGTATTTGGTATCTGTACCGCGCCCGATATCTGCACATGCGACGAAGGCTACAAAATGAGTAACGAGTCGAACTTTATCTGCGCTCCCGTCTGCAATGAAACCTGTGTCTTCGGGGACTGCATTTATCCTGAGACGTGCTCCTGTAATGACGGATACGATCTTACCTCAGAGTCGAAATATATCTGCAAACCTGTGTGCGAGGATGGGTGTGAACACGGAAATTGCGTGGCGCCCAACGTTTGCAAATGTCTCGATGGTTATATCAAATCTTTCGGAGCTACCCAAAATGTGTCAAGGTGCAAACCCTACTGTGATCATTCCTGCAATAATGGAGTTTGTACAGCTCCCAATTTCTGCACATGCAATCACGGTTTTCGATACAACGTAACGAGAATGGACTGCGAGCCGGTCTGCACCGACCCCTGCGTCAACGCTGTTTGTGAGAGTCCAGATACATGTGTATGTCTAAAGGGCTATAAAAAATCCTCATCAAATTCGAGCACGTGTGAAGCTGTCTGTCAGAATTGTATCAACGGCTCGTGTGTGGCACCTAACAAATGCGTTTGCCACCCTGGGTTTATCAAGGATGTAATCGGCAATCAATCTTGTGTACCTAACTGCGAGCGAGAATGTATTCATGGTTTTTGCTCCATCGGAGGATGTTTGTGTTCATCTGGGTGGGGAGGGGATTCCTGCGATATGCCACTCGTATGCGTCATCGTTCAGCCTGTCAACGTCAACTCTACTGCGGTAGTGAGGTGAGCGTAATATCTGATCATGTCTTTGATCATTTTCCAATTACTATAAACTATCACTGATCAGATCTTTCTGGATTTAGTTGCGATTAAGGGTATACTTGTGTTCGGGAATTTGATGTATGTATATTTATAGCACACCATGCCTAGGAAATGTTTAAACAAAAATGTATTTCATGTCATTCGTGCAACATTATCAGCAGGCTTTCCGGAGCGGAAGGAACAGAAGACGTCACTAAAAATCCCCTACTTAAGTGGAAAGGACCTACGTGTTTTCTGGAATGTATCAACCAACTTAATACCACACCAATAAACTTCACCCAATCTTCTAAATCGATGATTTACCATTTTATTCCTATCGGTGAGTTTATGATAATTATATAATTTAACGTATCCTGTTAATTCGTCATTAGAATTCGGTAGACAGACAAAAAAATTTTCGCTACAGTATCGTACCGGATATTCTAAAGTTAAGAAGTACCAGCTGCCTGTCATCTATGAATAAAAAATTCGTCTTTTATGTTTTCAGACTCACCATGCAACGTCATCGCAGCTCAATTAAATTTTTGGAAAACGAACAGCACTGCGATAGGAACAGTACTAGGAGTTTTATTCGTCGCAATGATCGTCTGCGCTGTTTACGTCGTTAGAAGGAAGCGAAAACTGACGGTTGATAGAAACAGTGAGTTTTTATACGGTTGATAAAATGTCCAATGACCAAAGATGCGTTGTAAACAGTTATAAAATTCATACAAATTTTACTAATTATTTTCGTTACTTTACACACACTTACACCGAATTTCTATGTTGTAGATGAATCATCGCAATGCGTCTTCTCCGACTACACAAATGAACATCCAATCTATTCGTGAAATGAAGATTATTTTTTTTCTTTTTATCAACATTATCAGTGTCTTATATAACATGTACCTACTATTGAAATAAAAAAATTACATTAATCGTTAAGATTCCTCACATTTGATCGCAAATCCCAATACATTGTTCAGCCACGATTCACCAGATGCGTTCACAATGATGTTAAGGTTATTGATTTGAGGCTAGAATCCTGAATTTCATTGCCAGCGATAATACAGCTGAATTAGAAGAACAGTATATTTTGTTTTCCTCAGATTCCTTGATGAGAAACCAGTGCTTCGATTCTAATCGGTAATTACCATTTTTTAGATTGTTTGATGGTAGCATGTGAAATAATTATAATAAAAGTACCAATCAACAATGACGCATTGTCAGATGGTCAATCAGGCTTCTTCTTACTAAAAGATACCGAGAAATCCTCAGATCCTATTTATGCGACTTGCATATCTTACGGACTGATCGGGGAGGGGGCATCGCAAAGTCCATAGATTCAATGGCGGGGAATGATAAGACGACATCAACGTGATACTTCCTTTCCCTACTACATTATAAAATTGTTCTCCAAACAGTAAACGTCAATAAACAAGAACACAATGACTGGTGATCGTGGAGTTATTTTGTGGATCGCGATCGCGTGTGTCGTGATATATTCGACGAAGACAGGTATTGGGGAAAATAATAATGGCATTTGCAAGAGAAACACTAGGTACTCTTTGGTCCACGTTATGGGCTGTAATAATTTCATTTTTAACATGTGTAAATTTTTGGCAAGTTATACTTGAGGCCATTGTGAAATTGAAGTGGGAATTAACAGTAACCTAAACTACAATTGTTACCTTTTTATTCTTTTATTTTACAGTTATTTGGTATCTCGAGAAAAATATTACATCGCAATCCGCGAAAAGTGGACGTGGTACGGCTCGTCTTACAATGTAACCGAAAGGGTATACAATATAACGGTAAGAATTATTGGTTTCGTTTTCGTTAACTCATTGCACACTTAAAAATCTCAAATTTTCATTTTCTGTTACACAGTACGTGACGAAGTGGGAATTAAAAGACACGTGCTGTAAAAATTACAAGGAACATAATGGAACTTGCAAGCCGCAATGTTCATCGCCGTGCAGGAACGGTTATTGTGCAGAACCGAATATCTGTAAATGCAATCCCGGTTGGAATGGACATATGTGCAATGTGTCACTTTTATGCATCATCAATGCCAACTCTACCTCGGAAATGAGGTTAGTGCAATGATGTACTCTATTTGGATTTTAAACGATTCTATAACACTAAAATTAGCGATTGACTAGAATGCATGTGATCCTTCGAATATACATATTCATCATTCATGCTATTGAATTCTTGTGATTAATTTTCCGTACTGAGGTCTATGCGGTTTGTGCTTTATAAGACGATTAGTCAGTTTATTTTCAATATCAGTAAAAATAAATACCGCACTAAAGTCCAAGATAAAAAACCATCAACTCGAATTAGAACATTCGAGGAAATATGTAAGAACTGGTAACTCACTTTTTATTTATTTTTTACAATATTATCAGCAAACCTTCCCCACTGCAGAGCGTCGTGACAGTCAATGGAAATTCCAGCGTAGAACCGATAAGACCAGCGTGTCACTCGAAGTGCCAAGAAAATTTTAATAGGACAGATGCTGTCAACACGACTCGATCTCCAGACGGTCAAATTCAATATTTAATTCATATTAGTAAGTGAAGAGATAATTTATTTGATACCAAGACATCGAGTATAGAATTTTTACTTCTTTTTTTTATCTTCAGATTCGACATGCAACATTGCCGCATCACATTCATCCTCTTTCAGAAAGTATATCACCTTGATCGGAGCCTTGATAGGATTTTTATTATTTGCAATGATATTTTACATTTTATATATCGTGCAAAAGAAACGGCAGAGAAGAGTTAAAATTGCCAATGAATTTTCAGGTATAATTTATGATGAACAGTAAAATTTAATATCACTATGAACTACGTACAAATTTAAAAAATTCAAACAATTTTTGTACTTTCAGATCAGCCAAAAAGCTACGTTTGCGCGGACTACATAGAAGAAAACCCGATTTACTCGTGAAATTCGAAAAGCTGATCAGAGATGTGAAATTTCTATTTCCTGTCTATTCTATTAGAACTTTTCGTATTGTTTCTGTGAAAGTATATAAATCACATTCACAATTACCGTCCGTTGCGTGCAGGAGTGAATACCAAGGTGTTACTCATAGTGCAGAGTTATATCCACTCATCAGATATTGTACAATGATGATATACCTATGTTCACAGTTTGATTAGGATGAAATTATATTTATACATTATTTATGTACTGGCAATAAATTGTTATTATTACTATTATCATTATCTCTAAGTAGGCTGAATAATATGTGTCACACCTACTAGATTACTTGATGATGGATTCGTCGATTCACATATTATTATCCATATGGTTAGATTGACTGGCCTAATAGTCAGGATTACCTTTTCCCATTCACGAAATCGAAACCAATTTGAACTAATCGATATACATTTATTATTCTTGACTAAAGTAACCGATGAAAGCTAATAAATAATGGAAATTTTTAGAAAAATATACAGGATGTACAGTGTTTTATTCAAAGGCTGTTACGTCATTGAACCAGATATCAACCACTGTACTGCTGGTAGGCAAGATAAGGCTGTATCAACCACGAACTTGCCAGTTTCCTTCTTCATCTACAGTTGTAATTAGCTCGTCATACTCATACCAGCTTCCAGAGAGAGGAATAGAATGACGCCTCAGATAAATTTTTCAATTATAATCGTGTTTTTAATATTATATTCGTCATGTTCATCTCCAGTTCTCAAAGGATATAACAATAGCAATTATCACAAGAAGGGGAGGTAAGGTGGACTCAATGTGTACAATATATTAACATGCTGTCCAGAATTTAATACACTCGTTTCACAGCTCAGTTGTGTGTGTAACTACGTACAGATTGGATTTCCTCATTTTTATACAGTCAAAAATAATTCGTTTGCTACTCGTTCATTATTTTCACAGTGACCGAATATCTTATGAAAATTCCAGCAATCATATCGATCTGGACCCAACACGGGCATCGAACGATCTTCTTGACTCTGAAAAAATACAGAATGCATACACATCCGGGGTAAGAACAGATCATTTCGTTCGTACATTAACTTTCTGTAACTTTTACCTTTTCATATGTATATTTTCTGTAGGAGAATCCAGAGTTGAGGGATAAGAATATATGTTGTCCAAGTTATCAGAACAAGACTAGAATTTGCACACCGCAATGTCCGACAGCGTGCAATAATGTTAATTGCACACATCCGAACACTTGCAAATGTAACGATACTGGGGAAGGAGTTTTCTACAATGAGACACTCATTTGCTTCATCGCCCAGTCCAGGTAAGTATGTCGTCCATTTACGTCTTAAACTATTTTCCATCAACTAAATATTGTATTAAATATAATAAGTGGTAACTATTTCACCTGATTGATTAACATAAAAATAAAATAAAACTTTGCAACTATATAGCAGGAAGAAAACAAAACCAAACATTGCCTTACCCACTACGAAATTTTCAAACCTTGTCTTTCCGGATGTGGTTATGTTATGCAATTGTGTATGTTATACAGATTTCTTTGTGCATTCGAGATAGGTGATAAAAATTCATTTTAATACATTTTTGCAACATTATCAGCATGGTCCAGATTACCGCAAAGGAAAAGAACGTGACTGACAAACGACCAGACAACTTGAAGGGATTCAAAGAATGCCTTCCGGAATGCCGTGCTGAGTGCAACAGTACATTTAACAACAATATTCAATCGAAAATCATGGCTGCTGATTATTGTTGGATTTCTATTCGTAAGTAAAATGGTAACGATAACAATGTCGTTTAAGCGATACGTTGCTAAGAAAATTTTCTGTCTATAGTTGCTTTCAAGCCTTCTCAAAAATTCCACATTGTTGCACCTGATAATTTTTATCGAGGAAGATAATAAACTGTGATTTCTTTATGAATGAATAATACGAATTCTATATCTTCAGAGTCATCGTGCAACATCGCCAAATCCAGCTATTGGGATATTCTGATAAAACATAAGTATTATATGATAGGAGGCGTAGTCATAGTAATTATATTGTTGGCGATGATTATCTGCATCTGTTGTATCTTAAGAAGAAAAAAGAAACGACTGGACACGAAGGAAAGTAAGTTTCCAATCGTTTAATCCATATCAAATCTCGTTCGTATTGTAACCAGTACCTAATAATATTATACAAAATTTTAGAAATTATTCACTATCGATAATAACAGACCACATATACGAGTCGTTAATTAACAATTCATGCTCAACAATTTCCTCATCACTCATCATTAAGGATCTTCTTTTTTATTTATTTTTTTTTTTTTCAGTTGCTGGCTCATACGAAATGTTTGCCTTTTCAGATATACCACTGCGATCCAGATATCCCGACTATATGGAGGATAACTCAATTTACTCATAGAACGTAACTGACTTGTGATATTAATGTTGATTATTGTTTAAGCAAGAACTTATCCGAAAATTTCGGTCTACTTAATATTGCTAAATTAAACTATGTATCAGAAACTGTCAATTAAGAGCTGAGGATTATTCTAACAATTGCTCACTATCGCATATATTATACTTCTGTGATTTGAAATCAGTTTGATTGCTTAAATTATATTAATTATATTTAATGAAAACTTATTTATTGAATAGGATCAAGATTATCTTAAATTTTTATTGAAATTATACTGAAACTAAATTTAAAAATTAATCAAGTATTAACTGAGTATAGGTATAACTTATATTGATTAACAAAAATTGTGTTGAAATACGCTGAACCCATGTCACCCATATTTTTAAGAATACAAAGTTAAAGAAAGACATAAATTATATTTAATTAACAAATCATATTTCCCACTCCAAACACCCGGCATTGACCTTTAATCTGATATGAACCGACCTCTTATGATAGTAGAGTACTCAGAGTGAGAAATGTGTCGAAATCAATAGGAGGAAATCACAATATTATAATTCAGTTGGTCAAATTCGGTCACATGAACACCACGATCGTGTCCCAAAGCTCAGCTTAGTGTCTTTGATACCGTCTATATTCTTTTTGGGAGAAATAATAGCGTATCGACCACAAATTTTTTAATCACCAAATTGTGAATTATCACTTTGATCTGCCAGTCCTGAAGGAAGGGATTAAAACAATGACTAAAATTATTTTTTGGATTGTAATTGTGACTGTTATAATTTCTGAGGCACATCCTGCTGCTAACAAAACTAGCAATGCCACCCCTACAGAGATTTCACCGAGGTAAGATACATCTTGACTTAAAATCTACTTGATCGTATTATCGTGACTTAATATCGAAATCAGAGTGAAAGATTACCGAATAAATAATTGCCAGTAATAACCCAGGTTATATCCAAAAAGTTATTTATGGAATCCACGATACTTGATTTCTTTATCTTATACTGATCCCACCGACCCCAGATATCGAGATATTAACTGTGAACTCTTTTCAAACTAACGAAATTAATTTGCAAGTAAATATATGGATCATGAAATATTTTATTGATTCCAAAAACGTTTGGTGTGGAAAATTACGAAAATTTACGAAAACCATACAGCTATGTGTTCATTATTTTTATAGTGTAAACGGATCCGAGATTCTCTCCTCCGGGAATAATAACGGCACTGACGAAAACCAACCACCTTCACAGAACAATGTCTCTAAACCAAGTTTCGAAAATACCGAGTGGACACGTCGGTATAAACTCGATAAGTACACTCCAGATTGTACTTCCGGTAACTGTAGCAAAATTGTTTTGTCTTGGAATTGTACTTGCAAGGTCGGCTACGAGTTGAATATAAATAATGCATGTAATCCAATCTGTGAGAGACAATGTGTAAATGGGAAACGCGTTGCTCCTGATACGTGTACCTGCAACGAAGGCTTTCAGCGCTTCCAGGACGATGTTTTCACTTGCGAACCGAAATGCAGCGAGTCTTGTATATTTGGTAATTGTACTGCGCCCGATTTCTGTACCTGCGAAAAAGGCTACGAGATGAGTAGCTGGTCGAAATTTACCTGTGCTCCCGTTTGCAATGAGACTTGCGTCTTTGGGAAGTGCAAATCCCCGAATACGTGTGTCTGTGACGATGGCTGGGAAGGAGATTCTTGCAACAAAACAACCCTACTATGCGGTGTACCTGAACCTATCCACGTCAATTCTGTAATTGAGAAGAGGTGAGATGATTTTAATCCCATAAACGAAAATAAAAATTAAAAAATTCTCAATTTATTTGACTGCTTCGCAGATTAAGACATGAGTTCAGAAATAGATGAAAAAGACGGTGAAAAATTACGTTCACTGTAATCAAAGATTTGAAGAAAAAAAACTTATTTTATTATACTTTTACCTATTGTTAGCAATCTTACGGAATCTAACAGCACTAAGAGCACTAATGAAAACCTACAAATCAAACCAGATGCACTAGACTGTCGCCGAGAATGTCTCGACCAGCTTAGCACCATATCCGTCAACTTCACCCGCAAGATTTCGAATGTGACTTACAATTTTATTCCTATTGGTGAGTGTTAAACAAAAAATAAAAAAAACCAATACAATATTGGGAGGGTGAAATTAAGCCATGACGTTCTTCGGTTTTTTAAAATCACTTGTAATTGATCACTGGGGTAAATAATTCCATTTTTCAGACTCCTCGTGCAACATCATCGTAGCCGATTCGAACTCTGTGACAAACTCCAAAAACATAATCGGAGCAGTTTGCGGAATCCTATTATCCGTAATAATCATCTACGTCGCATATATTGTGATAAAGCGAATGGAAAAGAGGAAAAAATTTATAAGTTAGTTTCCAATCGATTGTCTAAATTTTTAAAATAGATTGAAAATATTATTTTCGTTACATGATATGAATTGTCCCTAATGTATAGAAAATTCAACATCAATTTATCGAACTTTCGAAAAGTTTATCACTAAAAAATATCTTAATTCATTCCATTTATGGACTCACACGGAGTTTCTATGATTTCAGATGATCCTACGGGCACCTGGCATAATGAATACGAGGAGCTAATTTCAATCAATGAGACAAATTGAACCGTTCTGTGATATTAATTTTCAACGATCTAGTTGCTATCCGAGGACATCATTATCAGCTATGAAAATATATCGATCACATTAACAGTTACAAATGTATGTCAATTGATTTTAGTTTACCTGGATTGAGGATTATTTAAAAAATTATTATCATAGCTGCCTCAATGAATCGCCGTTAAAAATGTTCAATGATTAGCAATTGTCCGAGTTGAAAAAGAAAAAAGAAACAGAATAATGAACTGCTTAAATTATATTGATAGAACTCAATGGGAATTTATTTATTGGATAGGATTAAGACTCCCTAAAATTTTTATCAAATATCTGACGTTAAAATAATACTGAAACTAAATTTAAAAATGAATTAAACATTAATTAAAATATATAACTCATTGAGCAACAAAAATTATGTTAAAATAATTTTAAGGCTGTAGATATGTTATCCATATTTTCACGAATACAAAATTAAGAAAAATACGTAATAATTATTACATTTAATTATAAAATCACACCCTCTACTATGTCCATAACACGACAACATTGACCTATTCTTTGATACGAAACGATCTCTTATGCAGTCGGATCATTTTGAAACGGCATTAACGACTGACAATTTACTACCTATGTTACCATACATGTAAGTGTAAATGCACGTCATCTAGTCCAGACTCAAGCGAGATGGCGCTGACAAATATAAAAGTTTCTGAAGCGCACTTGCGACCGGAAGTACGTGATATCATCGCATCAACCACTAGCAGGAAACTTGCTTTGTTCAAATAAATTATTCACGACTAGTTCGTCAAGCTTTTCGGTAAGAAGGACAGAAGTAATATGACGATTCTTCGAATAATTTATTTATTCGTGATAGTGGTTGCCGCTACAGTTTTTCCAGTATGCTCAAAACTGGAAGGAAGTAGAATTGCCGTATGTAAGAAAATTGAGAGGTAAGATATATCGAAAGGCAGTAACAACGAATTACATCAACCAGTATTACCCGTTAATTGTTTTTTACAGCTCCAGGGAATCTGTCCGTGTATCTCGACCAATAACGCGTTGGAGCATCTTCTCAAACCCCTACCGTAGCTCGTACCCCTCACGCTACGACATACAAGTAAGAGTAGCTCTGAGAGTTAATGAATCTTGATCGTAATAACTTCTCGTAATTTTTCACATCGCATGTTTTGATTTTCTGTCGCAGTCCCATGTCGTATGGAAATTAATAGAGTACTGCTGCCCGAATTATCAGAACAACAACGGGACCTGTGAGCCGGTCTGTTCATCACATTGTCCAAATGGTTATTGTTATAGGCCAGAACAATGTAATTGCAATCAGGGCTATGAGTTGGACAATTTGGGACGCTGCGCTCCGATTTGCGAAGCAACTTGCATAAATGGAAAGTGCACAAGCCCTAATAACTGTACTTGCAACCCAGGCTATAAGCTAAATGCGGACGGACACACATGCGAACCAATATGTCATTCCGAGTGCAAAAACGGATGGTGTAAATTTCCAAACCTCTGTGCATGCCACTCTGGATACTCAATCGTAAACGGTACTAATAACGAATGTGCACCAATATGTGAACATGAATGTATTAACGGAAAGTGCGTCGGTCCTAATTTCTGTGCTTGTAATCACGGCTTTCAGCTGTCTCAGAACAACAGTTTCATCTGTGAACCTCAGTGCAGTGAGCCCTGTGAATCCGGATATTGCACAGCACCCGAAACTTGCAGCTGTAACACCGGCTATCGGTTGAGTTTAAATAAATATGTTTGTGAACCGATATGCAATTCAACGTGTGATAACGGTTATTGTCTCAAGCCGAATGTTTGTGGGTGTAATTTCGGATATCAGAGAACTAAAACCAATAAGTGCGTTCCAGTTTGTAATAAGGAGTGTATAAATGGAAACTGTGTTAAGCCCAATATCTGCAGCTGTAATCACGGCTTCGATAAGTCTCGACTTGACGCTTCAGTTTGCATACCAAGATGTAGTAATTATTGTATATTCGGAACTTGCACTGGACCAGAAACGTGCACTTGCCATGAGGGCTTTAAACTTAGTGTAATAAATCATATCTGCGAACCTGTATGCACTTCGGTATGCGAGAACGGCTACTGTTCCAAACCAAACGTCTGCGAGTGTTACCCTAATTATGCAAAAAATGGAACCAATGAGTGTCATCCAATATGTGAAAGATCGTGCGTAAATGGAAAGTGTGTTGCGCCTGATGAGTGCACTTGTGACAAGGGATTCCAACGCTCTCAAGATGACGTCTTCACTTGCGAACCGAAATGCAGCGAGTCTTGTGTGTTTGGTACCTGCACTGCACCCAACATCTGTACCTGCGTGGAAGGCTACGAAAAGAGAAGTGGATCGAAAACCATCTGCGTTCCAGTTTGCAATGAGACTTGTTCCTTCGGGAGCTGCGTTGCCCCAAATACATGTGCCTGCTCTTTCGGACTTGGAGGAGATACCTGCGAGAAGAAACTATTTTGTGTAATCACCCGGACCAAGGACGTCAACTCTACCAAGCTAGTGAGGTGAGCATAATATCTATTTCTGTAAGATCATTTTTGACGGGTTGGAGTAGGTACCATGGGTGGAAAATGTTATACGTTCGAATATGTTCATGATGGGTAATTATTACAGTAAGAATACTGCTTTAGATTAAGATGTAACTTTATGAATAATTAAAAAGAATATAAAACACAGTTTCCGATCTGAATGTTGGCTTGAAACCCACAAATTTTTCAACACATTTCCTTATAAGCTGATAACACACGATGGTTTGTAACACTCATGAATCACGGGTATCTTGACTCCATTATTATGTGCGTTAATGGGACATTCAAGGACACAATTATCTTGCTTGTATTATCAGTAATGTACCGGAATTGGACGAGTCTGAAATCACCGACGGGAATCCAGACCTCAAGTGGAAGGAGCCATCATGCCACTCCAAATGTTTGGACCAACTTGATAAGATATCCATCAACTTCACCCAATCTTCTGCAGACATCATTCGCTATTTTGTTCCTATCGGTGAGTCACACAATAATTTTATCAATACAAAGTGTAAAAAATTCGTATGAGCTAACCGATTCACCGTTGATTTTGGAACAGACACTTACCATTCCAGCATTTTCTTATTTCTGTTTCGGATAATATTTCGGGGTTAATGCTGGAGCTAATAATAATGAAAACGTGTTATTTTGTGAGTATAAATTATTCGTTCTCTATAATTTCAGATTCGTCGTGCAATATTCTTGACGATGTCCATTCGAGTATGTGGCAAAGAAACAGCGGCGTGTTGGGTACAATTATAGGAATTGCATGCTTGGCAATGGTGTTTGGTGCCGTGTACGCCGTACGAAGAAAGCTAAAGCCACCAAGCGGTAAGTTTGCTATGAGGGTTTTAAAATACATGAAAAAATTGAGAAAAATATTCTTCTGCCTCATTATGAACGTTTCACAAAATAAATTTTTTTGCTTTCAGATGGATACACGGAACCCTTGGTCACCGAGTATGTAGGGGTCGACCAGATCTCATGAAATCTAACTGTTCCATGATTTTTATTTTTCACTGTATATCTGTTCAATTAAAATGTCTGGTATTATATTCGAAATAAATATTATCTATATATATACCATTACATGTCAATGACTGAAATTCGTTCGATATCCCAAGACATTGCCAAGGTTAAACCGTACACAATATAGCCAATAAACAATAAAATTATCCTCATGTTGTTAAAGATCGATCCATTTGATTTACATATTGTTTTTTTCCATGAAGACGTATATGCGGGAGAAAAAAAAAAACATATAATTGATAAGAATACTTGCGAAAGTGAGCTTGGTGACTAGATTATACGGTGAAACTTTTCTTTTGAATTTTTCCAGTGATCACAGATACAAACAGAAAGTAAGTGCAGTTATCACACATGAATTAATTAAAAAAAAAAAAAAAATATATCTATACAGGCAATAAACGATAAAAATAGCTTCTAAAGTTTTCTAGAATTATTCTTCCATGAAAAGATAGACTTATACAAGTACGTACAGTGGCCTTTATTAATGCCGTTCGAAGACGTATGTACACCCATAACGCACTGGACGTTTGAATATATTAACAGTGATCAGCATATGGTAGGAGTATAACAATTTCAGATGATTTTAATGACAAGCAGTATACACACATTCGAGTGATTTGTAATTCCTTACGCTCGGTCGAAAGTATAGACTGTATAGTAAAGGGGAAGTTGAAAGAAACAAAAGTGTTATTGTAGTTGAGAAAGCAGATACCATTATCTCACCAGCAATGGATTGGCGACTTTTCTTGCTCACATTCATTTCTATTTACCTCTTGAAGCTGTTGGGTTCTAAAAAGAGGAGTAGAATGTCTGTCTGCACTGGAATTATATGTATTTTCGCGATATTAATCATCGCAGTATCTCCAGTGCGTTCGCATCTCAAAGGAGCTGAGGGTGCCGTGTGTATTAAATCTGTACTGAGGTGAGAAATTTTTTAGTCAATTAATATTTATTTTCTGCATACCATGATGATAATTATTCCATTTTTAAATTTCGCAACAAGTCAAAGACGAAGTAGAAAGCAGAGATAACGAATTATCTGTAAGTCTTTACCTGGACTTATTTATTTTATTCACAGCCGCAAGGAATTACCTGATCATACATGGAGACGAGGCACCTTACCGGGCAGCTTATACCGAACTAGTACTTACTGGCAGCGGGACAATCCCGAAAACTCATTCCCGGATGTAGATGAGGTACACGAGGATAATAAATCTCGATCTAATCAACTTATAAAATTTTTTAACATCGTATGGTTTCAGTATATGCCGCGGTACGCTATGCTGTGGACAAAGGAGGATACGTGTTGCAGGGGTTATGAGAACAAAAATGGAACCTGTACGCCACGCTGTGAACCAGAATGCGTAAATGGTTACTGTATCGCGCCGAATTCGTGTGATTGTAACGAGGGCTACGAATATTTCGACAAGTACATCTGTCATCCGATATGTGAAGAAATTTGTATAAACGGAACGTGCACTAGCCCCAATAACTGCACATGCGATCCAGGGTACGAATTGGATACGGATGGACACACATGTAAACCAGAGTGTGATCCTCAGTGTGAAAACGGATGGTGCCACGAGCCGAACGTCTGCGCATGTCATCCTGAATACTCTCTCAAGAATGATACCAATCTATGTATACCAGTATGTGATCAAGATTGTGTCAATGGAAAGTGCGTAGCTCCTAATTTCTGCAACTGTAACCCCGGCTTCCAGCGGTCTGAAAACTTTTTCGTCTGCAGTCCCGAGTGCAGCGAACCTTGTAAATCTGGAAATTGTACTGCACCTGAAACATGTACCTGTAATACCGGATATCGGTTGAGCTCGAATAAATACATCTGTGAACCGATATGCGAGTCAAAGTGCAAAAACGGTTATTGTCTCGCGCCGAACGTCTGCGCATGTAATCCTGGATATGAGATAAGCAAGTACAACATGTGCGAACCGATTTGTGATAAATTCTGTGAGAATGGAACCTGTATAGCGCCCAATATCTGCGGTTGTAATCATGGCTTTGAGAAGTCCCTACTCAATCCCTTCGTTTGTATACCACGATGTTGGCAGTCCTGTATATCCGGTAAATGCACTGCACCTGAAACGTGCACTTGCAATGATGGTTATGAACTCGCTTCAAAATACCACTGCAGAGCCAAATGTTCCTCTGGATGTGAAAACGGTTACTGTTTCAAGCCAAACGTATGTCATTGTTGGTATGGCTATGAAAATAACGGAACAGAAGAGTGTCATCCGATATGTGAGAGGCCGTGCGTAAATGGAAAGTGCATTGGACCTGATGACTGTATGTGTAACGATGGCTTTCAGCGCTTATCTTACGATGATTTCACTTGCGAGCCTAAATGTAGCGATCCATGTATATTCGGTAGCTGCACCGCGCCTGAAATTTGTACTTGCCACAGTGGCTACAAGTTGAATCCCGGATCGAACAACATCTGTGCTCCAGTCTGTAATGAGAGCTGTTCCTTCGGGAGCTGCATCGCACCGAATATATGTACCTGCTCATCCGGCTTCGAAGGAAATTCCTGCAAGAATCCACTATTTTGCATTATCACCCAGACCAATGATGCCAACTTTACTGAACTATTGAGGTGAGTATATTGGCTGTTTCTGTATTTGAACATTCGTCAAGCAGGTGAAAAGTATAATGAGTAGTAGTATGTTCATCATAAGGAAGTCTGTTTTAGAACAAGACTCGATGAACGTTTGCAGCAAAACATAATATCCTCTGTTATAAGCCTCGTTTCAAAGCCAAAAAAATTGTAATTATATTTTATTACATTCCTATAAAATTTTTAGCAACTTTACGGATTTTGACGAAACCGAAATCATGACTGGAGATTCGAAAGTGAAATGGAAGCTGTCAGAATGTCACTCGAAATGTTTAGATCAATTCAATAGCACACCCGTTAACTTTACCGAAATTTCTACCAACGTGACGTCCTATTTCGTTCCGATTGGTAAGTGAGATGATAAAATTACTTAATAATTAATTAACCCCTATTTCAAATAGACTTTATTTAATTTGTTTCTTTTTTCTCTCTCTCTCTGCTTTTGCAAATCTTTCACAGCTTCTTCTAGAACTAATACACATTTAATTCGTATTTTATAATTTCAGACTCGTCGTGCAACATTGTTAATGAAACCTATTCGACCTTTTGGCAAAGAAACAGCGGGGTGTTGAGCACAATTATAGGAATTATACTTTTGGCAATGGTGTACTGCGCGGTGTACGTTGTGCGAATGAAGCAAAGACAGATAAACGGTAAGTTTGCTACTTAGATCTCAATACATATGAAAACTTAAAGAATTATTCTTCGTATTTCTTCTCAACATTCTGCACAATAAATTTCTCAACTTTTAGATGAATCTAGACAGCGTTTGGTCAGCGAGTACGTGTCGGTGGACCCAATCCACTCGTGAAATCTAACCATTACATGATTTTTATTTTACAGTCCATATCTATGTTATTAATGTGCCTATAATTCCATTTGAAAAAAATATATGGTCAGTATAAATTATATGTTATTTTTTATAGTCCCTCACGTCCACTTCAACATTATCATAAGACGTCGTAGATTTTCCACTACATAAATGTTTGTGCATAAACGATAGAGCCACAGATTACAGGGTTAAACTTGTCGCAAAACAACCTGCAGTGAATAATAAAATTATCCCCGTGTTGTCTGAGAACTTTCAATGCAATATGCGAGTTATTTGTTCCTCGCAAGTGCATACGTGGAAAAAAAACATGTTATTGATAAAAATAATTACGAGAATCGACGTGGTGTCAAAAACCTCAAATATTATCATGCAACTTCTGACATCATTAGTAAAATGACGGCCAAAATTATTTGCGATAGTATCTTCGGTTATTTCTACAACTTTTTACAACTACTAATTTTTTTCTGACGGTACAATTTCTCCGGATACAGTGGGGTAACATTCGCTAAAAGTAAATTACATGACAGTCAAGCTTCCTGCAATTGTAATCACTATAACTTACACGCAAGTATATGTTCAGACTGATGAACAACAACGTGAATATTTTATCTTTGTATTGTGGTCATATTACGTGTACTGCAGGTTCAGTTACTGATAGTGTGACGTGGTCTTGAAGTAAATTAATAAATATCCATACTACCAACATCCGAAGTGTTAACCCCGTTTCTCAATATTGTCTATACAAATTATATGGGCAGTATTTATAATGATTAGTACTGTCCACTTTCATCATGCTCACATACTTATTTCCGATAAAATACAAGTACTTATATATAATTGCATATATAATAGACATAGAAAAAGTTCAAAAAAGATACTCAATCATTTTTTTTCTTTTACACTAGTGAATTAGCAAAGTTAGGACAAAACGAGTCTGGTTATTAGCTCAGTTTCGTTTTTTCATGGATTAATATAACGGCAGAAAAAGATGTAGGTTGAGAAATATTAACAAAAGAAAATATTGTGTAAGCTCTACCACTAAAACCGCAAAAAATGATGGTAATGAATTTTCCCGGTAGAAGAAGATTCTTCGTATATTGTACATTTTATTAACATGAAACGTTTGAAAAAAAAATATATATATTACTTCATTCTGGTTTTTTTCCGCGTTCTTAGCAGTTCTTTAGTATCTAAGAGCACCGAGGCCACTACTGAAAAGCCACGAATTGATTAGGACGATTCTGCATGTCGCCCAGAATTTCTTCACCGACTTGATAGCACACCCATCAACCGGAATAATCCAGATGTGATTCACCATTTTCTTTACATTGGTAGGTAAGTCAGATTATAACGAGATGAATTGAACGTATGAATGATTATTCGTCTCCTACATCTTATACATGAGAGATCACGGTGAAAGAATACTAAATTGCTAATAAATGATCAAAAACTAAATGCAAATAATAATTAAGTAATGAAATAAGCGTATTAATTCCGAAGCCATTGCGGCATTAGTTATGGCATTATCCACCACTGGTAGAAAAGATAAGGCTTGATGAATCATGGACTTGTCACATTCATTGATCTTTATACATTCTTAGTTAGCTTCTGAAAGTGTTAACTTCGAATCAGTATAGTAGAATGGTGACTCGATTTATTTTATGGATATCGATGGTGTTTTTAACTGGTTTTAAAACACGTTCAGTTATCGGACAAGGAACCGAAACCATGTGTTACACTGCCGTGAAGTAAGGCATGTCGTACTTTGACCGTTATATGATGTAGTTTAGTGCCATCGAAATTTACTACTTATTATCGTTAGTCCTTGCGACGGTGAAGAATTATTTCACCAATTTTTAACCACGATATGAATCATCGAATATTAATACAAGTGATCGACTTTCGTCCATCGACGAAATACATTGTAGAAATGACGTTATAAATTGTTCATTTTATTTTCAGTCGGGATAAAAATCTAATGACTTATAAATATGAAATACCCTTGACAGGAGACGGTCGAAAATTCGTATACACAGTAAGTGAAGTTCTGAAGACACATCGTCAATAACGATCACGATGAATCTGGATCGTTGAAAATTTCTAACAAGTATTTATTTTTTACAATAATATTTCTTCTTCAAGAATTATACGGAAAGAAACAGGACGTGCTGTTCAGGTTTCGCAAACGGGTCAGGGATCTGTGCGTGCAGTATTGGCTGGGGAGGAGTTTCCTGCAACGAACCACTCTTATGTTTAATTACTAAGTCCGACCAGGTCAACCATTTGGAAACGGTAAGGTAAGGTAATGTCTGTTTAAATCTTAAACTATTTTTCAATAGCCATCGGTAGAATTCACTATAGTAGATACTCGTATGTTCATATTCTCTTATTTTGATATTAAGATCAATCGATGAGACGTTATTTTGCATGATTCAAACTAATATACGTTTTTCGTACTAATAGTAAGAAAAAAATCTGCTTGTAAATAAAACATCGAGAAGCTTATCTTTCAGGATGCGGCTCGTATGCGATCATTATATGCTATATATAGACTCCGTACTTATATGTGGAGCATTCCTCGCCAACTCAATCTACGTCTAACCCCTGGATTTCCAGGACTTTATCCAAGTTTTTATATACTATTGTAGAAAATCTGAAAGACACTCACATTTTTTCAGATTATATCCTTAAACTGTAATATACATGACTATAATTTTCATCCATATCAAAAATAGTGAAACTAATTCATATTCAATACAATTCAGTAAAATAGAAAATTGTAGATCAAATTTTGCGATTTGGCATGGGATGCTCCATATAGATGCATGTGCTTATTTATGTGTACGAGATGATTGATAAAAATTCATTTGACTATGTTCATAAAATATAATCAGCGAGGTACCATCCGTGAAGAGTGTGACTAACAATCCTGTAATCGATTCAAATAAATTGGTTGACGAATGCCTTCCGAAATGCCAAGACCAACTTAACAGTACAATTCTCGTTGGACGATCGGCAAACAGGAATTATTATTTCATTCACAAGGGTGAGTATAAGTGGTTACAATAAACAGAACCGTTACCACGATTTATTTGACAGATTAAGTTGCTTTCGAATTTTTTCGAAACTGGATCATCACTGCGATTTTCGTTCTTGTTAATAGTTGATTACTCTCCATGAAAAATAAATAAAACGAGACGATATGTTCTGGAAAAATCATCAGCCTTCTATATTTTCAGGATTACCGTGCAACGTCATTCCAGTACATCAGATGTTTTGGATAATGTACATCATAGGCTCAGTAATTGTATTAGGAATAATTATGTTGTTGCTATTGATCTTTGGAATCGTGTATATTATTCGAAAGAAACGAAGAGCAAAAGACACAAGGAACGGTAAGTTTCGAAATGATTGATAACAATCGATACCTTTTCACAATGCGATTTCACGAGTTATGACTCGCATGAAAGCTCGGAGACCTTATATTTTCATCCCAATCATAAAGTTCCATCCAAATCCTGAATCCAGATATTCATCCTTACATGCAACTTGCTGTTATCACTGGAACTTATGATATTAGGAAAGGTCTAAATCAATCCAGGCAAAAAATACTGAACTACTGACTTGACTGGATTGTTAGACCTTTTCTAATGAGATATGTCTGTATATTTCATTCATCAAATCACCAAAGATTCCTCTACTTTTAGATGATCCAATAGAATTGATACGCAATGACGAAAACTCATGGCAACAATACGACGATGTAGTACCTGCAGAGAACCATATCTACGATGATATACACATACAGCCAAACAGAATTTACGATGATGTGATTGTAGGACCACCGATTCATACCTATGATAATGTACATGTTATACAGCCAATTAGCGATTATGATGATGTTAATGTGGTACCGATTATTGGAGACTACGATGATGTGAATATAGAACCAATCCAGAAATCGTGGTCTCGAACGAATCCACGTGTGGTTATCATTGGGACCCCATCTCGAATAAAAAAAAGTTAACCAAAACGAGATTGCAGCCAACACGTGACTTATGCGAAAATATATAACATGTGCAAGTACACTAAAGTGTGAGATTTTATATAGAGAAATACATATTAAATATGACGAACGTATGAGTAATTTATATGTGAATCAAACTCTGATGATAGTAACTAATTTTATTTAAAAAGTCATTTTCCAGACATGGTTTATTCTTTCTGATACGTTTTATTTTTTTATTTTAATTTTTTTACGACATGAGGATTTATATTCCAAGTCTTCTGCCCATGTATCGGTCAAGAGGACAACCTTATCCTATCCCATAATAATGTTATTGACATTCAGTTGAAATAAAAGTAAATATTTTCAACATCATCAAGTTTGTATAAATTTTCGGTATTCTAACCATAGACGAACCGTGTAGAAAGGATCTCGATGAATGTAACGATTTGATTAAAGAAAATTTTATAAGTTTTGTAGAAAATAAAATTTTTTCATATACGTACCTATATGTATTGCTTAAAATTTTCTTCATCTTACTGCACTTTGTTCTGCAACTTTTACAAACGACACAATCAATGTGCCGAAAGAAATTGGATAATTCGCTCTTGAAATTCTGTAATAACGACGAACAATATTTCCTATATTCTTCAAGTGGAATAGAAATTTTGTGAAAAATTAAATCATGGAGAAACCAGCTGTTTCTAAATTATGACAGTTTTTGGATCCTGCAATCGCAAGTGTGTGTCAAATTGACTCGTCTTTCAAGAGTGAATTATACATATATTGATACAAGTCAACGACATTTTTTATATATAGTCTATTTGGAATAAATTTTTTGCGAAAAAAGTATCCACATATGACTCAAAATGTGTGTCTCATATGTAAAGGCGGTGCGCTCGGAGAGGGGGGCTCCGTACAATTTTTCATTTATAAAAATTATCCGCGTTTCCAGCCTCGACGAGGGGAAGTTAGGCAGAGGCTGATGTATATTATTAGAAACATATCCATTTCCATGAAGGAAAGCGCTGATTCATTAGCAACAATTGATAACATCTTTTGCTTTTTGACCACACAAGTAAATCGCTCTTCAAACTCCAAGCTTCAAGAGAAAAAGGATTAAGTACGATGACGGCTGATCGTGAATTTATTTTTTGGATTACAATTGCGTGTGTCGTGGTATCTTCGGCGTCCTCGTCGTCAGTTATTGAAGGAAATAATAACGGCGTTTGCAAAGTGAACATCAGGTACGATTTAGGCTCTTCAGTCTATATTATGAGCTGTATTTCTTTCGTTTATAACACCGATAAATTTTCGTTAAGCGATACCGAAGACAATTTGAAAAGAAAATGGGAATTAGGAGTTACCTAGAACATTGTTACCAGTTAATTTTCTATTTCGCAGCTATATGGTATCTCGGATAAATTTTTTGCAAGTCATACTTAAGGCCATTGTAAAATTAAAGTGGGAATTAATAGCTGTCTAAATTTTTTTATTTTACAGTTATTTGGAATCTCGGAAAATATATTACATCATAACCCACGAAGTGCCGACGTGGTACGGCTCGTCTTATAATGTAACCCACAGGGTATATAATGTAACGGTAAGAATTATTGGTTTCGTTTTCGTTAACTCATTGCACACTTAAAAATCTCAAATTTTCATTTTCTGTTACACAGTACGTGAAGAAGTGGGAATTTAAAGACACGTGCTGTAAAAATTACAAGGAACATAATGGAACTTGCAAGCCGCAATGTTCATCGCCGTGCAGGAACGGTTATTGTGTACAACCGGATACCTGTGAATGCAATCCTGGGTGGAAAGGAGATATCTGCAATGAGACACACTTATGCTTCATCGACTTCCACTCAGCCGAAGTAATAACGTAAGTGTTATGTCTATTTATGCTTCAAACGATCTACTACTACATTCATCTCAGAATATTTTGGCAATAAGCTGGCTACACTATTGCCAATATTTTAATATTTTTTAGTGATTGATTGACGTTAATTAAGATACAACTTTGCAACTATATATCGCGAACAAAACGCCACATGTAGTCGTTGGCTTAGCTACTGCGAATATCACAAACGTCATCTTCCCGGATGTGGTTAATACCCAGTTGTATTTATACATAGCATATATATGGGGCATTTCAGGCTAACTAAACGTCTGATCCTTCCTTTTTTTAATTGGACTTATTCCCATTTCACTCGCTCGTGTAAAAAAAAAAAACATATTAAAAATTAATTTTTTGCCCGTTATTTTAAGCCAGTGAAATAGAAATAAGTCCAAATAAAAATAGGAAGAGTGAAACGTTTATCCAGTTGGCTCGTGATACTACATATGTATTTTTTTATGCACGCGAGGTAGTAATACAAATTCATTTGATTATGTTTTTGCAACGTTATCAGCATGGTTCCAATTGAGGAAAAAGCGGCAATCGCGACTGACGATCTTCCAGACGAATTAAAGAAAATTAATAGATGTCTCCCACAATGTCGTGACCAGATCGACAGTGCAAATCTGACCATTAGGCAATTGGCAAACGCGAAGTATTATCTAATCCCTAAGAGTGAGTAAAGTTGTTATAAGGAAGCAGCAACATTCACACGATTATTTTACCAACCCTGCTTACTTTTTTTAGTTTTCTCAAAACAATTTCTCACTGTTATTTTTGTTTGTGCTAAACGTTGAATACTCACTATGAAAAATGCTTCTGAAAAATGTTCTGGACAAATCATTAACCTCCGATGCTTTCAGACTCGTCGTGTAACACCATATTACAAACAACCACCGATCAGATATTTTGGACAACGTACATAATAGGAATAATAATGTTTTTGCTAACGGTCCTTGGCATCCTGTGTATTGCACGAAGGAAACGAAAAGCAAAAATTCCAATGAACGGTAAGTTTGGAAATGATTTCTGAACATCGATGCTTATATTCATGCATGTTGCCCTGAATTATGACTTGCACGAAAGCTCGAAGACCTTTTTTCTCTCTGCAATTGCAAAGTTCCATCCAAATCCTGAATCGAGTTATTCGTCCTGCCTAAAAAGCTTTTTATCACAAAAGATTTTTTTGTATATTACACTTTTCTACTGTATCTATATTTCATTCTCCTACTTTTAGATAAACCAACGGAATCGATATACAATAACGTGAACTCAAGGCTAAATGACGGTTATGTGGTACCAAAGACCCTTATCTACAATAATGTAATTGCACCACCAGACAATGACTATGATGAAATCAACCTAAAACAAATTAATCACTACGAAATTGTGATCGCATAGCCAATCCAGGACTCGTAGTCTCGATCAAATCGAGCATAAGATTTTATACAAATCTAGTAAAACATGTATCGAATATAATTGTAACCTATACTTGAATAATAATATCTACATTTATCGACAACATCATTCTTCAGGCGTCATTCATTCTTTCCAATTTTTTTTTATTGTTTCTCGTGACTTAGAGTTCGAATTCAAAGTTTTCTGTTCGTGTATCTTTCAGGAGGATAACCTTAGTTATGATTTTTGATTGGATAGTAAACCGACGAAGGATTAAGTTATTATAATAATAATAGGAGATTAAAATCTAGATAAAGGAAAAACTGTGAAAGATTATAATCATTTAACAGTGAGGCATGTAGTTGGAAAAATGAGTTGACATGAACCGCAAGCTTATCATATTCCTTGTTTGTCTACATTTGTAATTAGTTCGCTATACTGGCTACTTCGTTCGTGAGAATTATAACGATGCCTCGAATTATCTTTTGGATTGTGATCATATCATTCGTAGTGTATTCGTCGTGTTCGCCACCAATTCTCAGAGGAAATAGCGAGAGCATTTGTGATAAGAACGTGAGGTAAGGTGTACTCGATGTGTATAATTTGTTGAGGTGTTCTTGAGAATTAAGCCTCATTTCTAAACTCTTTAATTCAAATATCCAGATTATATTATCTTATGTTAACCCAGTCTAAGATACCCCATTGCTACCCTTTAATTTTTTTTTTTAGTCAGAAAATAGCTCGTCAAACCAGCAATGGATTCGATAAAGATCTAAAATGGGTAGCAGATCATTTTTTGCAACATCAAAGAATCGGCATTCTCCCCAAAAATCAGGTAAGATAAGATCATTTCGTTGGTACATTAACTCCTCATCAAATTTCACTTACTGTGTGTATATTTCCTGGCTTAGTACGAAACAGTGTGGCTGGCTGAGAAAATATGTTGTCCAGGTTATGAGAATAAAAGTGGAATCTGCACACCCCAATGTTCAATAAAGTGCAAAAATGGTTATTGTGCTCAGCCAAACATTTGCGAATGCGATAATAACTGGGGAGGGGATTTCTGCGACAAACCATTCTTCTGCACCATCATCAAACCCGCCTGCATCAACGTTTCCGAAATAATAAGGTCTGTTTGCGCCTGAAGCAATTTTTTTTTTAGCAATTAACGCAGTTCGTTTGCTTCAAAACAAGCTCTAGAACTTGGCAATTAGTAACAAAATTAATTCGAACGATCATTTATTAGTTTCAAGATCAGCAAAGTGTCGCATATTATCTTTGCGGATGTGGTTGACAAGTGAACATGTGGTATCTTGCAATTTTATATATTTACACATAAACTTCGCCTTTGCATGTGTATATTTCGTTGTGTATTATACGAGATTTTGAACTGATATTCACTTGACTACGTTCATGCAAAATTATCAGCAAAAATCCAGTCCAGGACCACTTCGAGGATGTGAATGGAAATCCTTTAATCGGATGGAAAGGACTTCCGCAATGTCAACCAGGGTGCCTGGAGCAAGTCTTACCTGAAAACTGTACTCAGTCTGCCAAAATGAATTATATTTCGTTTCCGATTGGTGAGTGAAGTGGTAACCGTCAATAATGCTGTTCAAATTATTGCTAACAGTATTTTTGACAAAACATTTTTTACATATCGTGATTATTGTATATCTCCGAAGAATTCCTGAATTTTCAGACTCGCCATGCAATACCATCGCAGACCATTGGATCTTTTGTAGAAAATATAGTTACGTTTTAGGAGGAGTCATAGGAGTAATTGTATTGTTCGTAATAGTCATCTTCATCTTGTGTATAGTACGAAAAAAACGAACAACATTCAATATAATGAACTGTAAGTTTGCATACGGTTGATTAAATGTCAATGCTTATTCAATCAACGATCTATACGAATCGAAAATTGTATTATATTCATTCCAGAAAAAGTTTATCGTCGCAAAAGATGTTTTTGGATTTCATTTACTTACTCACATTTGATTTTTGTGGTTTCAGCTGAAGTCTCAGATGCAGAACCTGCAGCTAATTCAGAGGCAGAGTACGAATACGTGGACTTGAACCAAGTCAGGGATGAAAGACCACGTTATGCCCAATGCAAAAAACCAGCTTTTTCGATTCACTATCCACAAGCACAATAATTGAAAATCTTTTGTCCTGTCTCAAAATTAACCCTAGAACTTCTATTTTATTTGTCGTTAAAACGCTAAAAAAATCCCTAAAAAAGGAACGGAAATCGCATTATTTCCGTTAGAATCTCTGTTTTACTAAGGGGAATAAATATTCCACTTTTTATACCAATATTGTTACTACTAAGAATGATTCACTTACTATTAGATGTACATTGACATTCAGTTGAAATATAAATAATTAATATTATCAACTATATTTATAGAAAAAGGTTCATTCTTTCCAATTTGTTTTTATTTAATTTTGTTTCATCGTTCAGAAAGACAATTTATTCTAGTCTATTGATAAAAGATCTAATTATTTGTTAAGCAGTAGTTCTGTAAAAGATGAAAATAGTCCCTAGAGATTAATTAACAAATGGTATTGGCATCTCGCTGTTGAATTGATGAACTGCTTTTGCCACAAGCGTTAGTACGCCTCGTTGTACGCAATTCGCAATTCATTCCTGTAGGTAGGGCTGCATGAGATGAGCCATACGGATGGTGATACTCGCAAGGAGAAGCACTGACCTAGGGTAAAGACACCTATCGTATATAAGTTTATAGCAGGATCTATAATGGCACGAGATACGAAACAGCGTAAGGAAATCAAAATAAAATTAAAAAAAATGTTCAGATACTTCAGCAAGCTTCAGGCTCAATTTTTCATTTTATCAAATCGACTTAAAAATTTCGAAATGTAAGATTTGACTCGTAACGTGTGCAGAAGTACATGCCTGCTTGCCTGCAGAAATTTTAGACCGAAAATTTTTACTGGTATCAACCTTACTAAGATTTACATGCTCTTACTATTTTGATACTATCTTTCCGACTTACTGGTCATTCTCTTTTCTGTTCCTTTGCTCGATCTTTGGAATGGCTACATCATGTAATGAAAACATTTTCATTCTGATTACTGGTGACCTTTTGTACCTCGAAAACATTCGAGCTGTGGCTTATACGTCCATCATTCTTAATTACTGACAATCGACAATAGTTTTTAATAAGAACATAAAAATACAGATGAACCAACGACACCACATTAAAGCAAGCCAAGGGGATGATTTCGAAGCCTTGGCTGATTAGTACCCACGTTCTCACCGATGACTGCCACATCCTCGATTCCCCAGGAGAAGGTTGCACCCACTCAAATATATTACCCACCCTGTAACACTGCTGACGAATACCAGCAAACGGAGGTATGAACTGTTCAAGAGACTGTACATGGTGCGAGAGAGACAGGTATTCACATTGGACCTATCTCTCTCGGCTGAAAGCTCATCGCTTCAGGACGCCTTCCAGTTATATTATAGTTCAGTGGTTACACCTTCCATCCAGCTTCCACCCTTACTGCTGGCTTTTTCGTCGAGGCCACTACGTCGTAGAAAGGACTAACTATGAACAGGCCACTGAAATAGAAGTATACTGAAATGGTGACTTTCATTGTTGGGAGCCTGGTGAGAGAGATAGTTGGACAGGGACTCTCCATCCTTTTTGCATCGTGTACAGTCAGCCGAAAATTTTAACACTCGGATACTCGATTCGAAACTTAGGGGATTTCCATAAACCTGGTGGCTTGTTTAGGAGAGAGGTGTGGAGGGTTGAAAAGTGGACTAAATGAGGCCACACGGTTTATGGTAGGCCCCTGATGCTGTGGATAATATTCTACTTCGACGTTACTGATAAGGACAGAGAGTCCCTGCTGAGCTATCTCTCTCGGCAGGATTTCACTTCCCCCACCACAAGAGTCAGCATTCCACATAGACCTAAGTTCCTAGGTCCATGACATTCCAATATAATTCTATTTCAGTAGGACAGGCTCCCCTTAATACAACCGTTTTCCGCAAGAGGCGCAACTTGGAGTAGAGTTCCGCCGGGCGATCGTTGTCCGACAAGAAATAATCACTCCGATGCCGTCTGCGACCGGTTACGTTTTGAGTTAAAGTTTGAGTTTGTCGCCATCTTGTACACGTCAGCTTTAAGATTTTTAGTTTTTTTTTTTTGAATTTGTCGTTGAGCCTTCCTGTGATTTTTCGTTTTTCCTGTTCAGTGTGAAACCGCTGAGTGGCGAAGTACCCGTCGATAACAACCAGGTAGGAGTCTTCTGCATCCCTTACGATACTCCATCTTTTCGATTTTGATTTGACGCTAGTCGGACTACTCGAGAGCCGTCTACAGCCTATTAATGACCAGTTTAACTTAGTTCTTCATCGGTTCGGTTTTTATATTGCCTTTTCGCTTCGCGTATTGGCGTGGGTCTGACCTCCCTAATCGTCTAGCTGTCTGTGCGACCAGCTGTCTAGTGTGCGTGTGTCGATACCTATCTCTGTCGTACTCAAATTTTGTTAGTATTGTCGTATGTGTATTGGGTACTGTTAGTCTCTTTGTTACTCACCCGATTGTTTCGGTGGGGGTAGCAAAGGCGAAGTCTGATCTACGGACGAGTGGAAAAACCCACTGTCCCTCAGTAACTAAGAGTAGTTACCGATTTGATAAGTTTGGTACATAATATACAAAATATGAACTTCTTCCTCGAAGCCTTAATGAATGAGCATGCAGTATTTCATATATCTGTGACTATTAGTTCTTTCGAAAAATATTATTGAATTAAGGTGAGCGTGCAGCAGGTCGTATACTGACGTCACGATAGCACCGCTATTAGTCCTCGTTATAACTTATCGTAGAAGGTTAATTTCTTCTTTTTATTTTTTTCATTAATGTCTTTTTTTCCGAACAATCCGATAATCTCGGTTGAATCAAGTCCTGTTTGTTACAATAATTTAATATTATTTTTTGCGGTAAAAGAAATAATTTTTTTAACTACCGCTGAGCGATTTTGTATTTTATATTTGATGTACTAAGCCGCTCAAGTCGGTCACCGTTCCTAGATAACAAGGGTCAATGAGCTTTTCCAAGTACCCGCAGGTCAGACTTGGCCCCTGCTGACCGAGGGCCAAAGGTTTTTCCTCAGCAGCTGACAATGTCCACAGACGTGGCATTTCACAGCGGGATGTGACCTTTGGACTCGACCAAGGCGAAGCTGGCAATCTTCAGAATAGTTGTTTAGCAGGTAGTCTCTAAACCCTAGCATCCGTCCTAGGATCGGGAGATTTTTTAGATAAAGCAGAACTGCAGTGTGGGTTGAGAGGACAAAACTAATTAATTTTTTTTTCTTTTTTTAATAACGTTGACAACGAATTTTTAGCGGTTTGAAAAAATTGTATAATTAATACGATTATCAAATGATATTTATACAGATGTTTAGAAAATAAATAATTTATTATAAGACTATACCCGTATTGTATGAGAATATATAAATAATTACAGGTCGACGTGATACGTGGTATGTATCTAAGGCTGCTGATCCTCCGAGCTTGTTAACAAGTTCTTGTAAACGTAATACATCCAGTTTAGTCCGAAAAACTGAATATTGACAAGGTTCCCTGAGATTTAGTCCAGTAAAATGAGGGTTGATTTTATCTTATGGATTTCAATCGTCTTTTTTGTGCTACCCCAATCTCGTGCGGTTCTTACCGGTGGAAGACATGCCGTATGTAACTATACAGTAAGGTGAGATACCCTTAAGTGACCTAATCTTGGATTATTGATATTGATTATTGAGAATTAGACAAAACCAGTCATAGCAAATAATAATTTTTTTCATTATTCGATATGATGTTATATTGAAAAATTTCTGACATATGATTTTTGTTGAATCAAAATCTGAGATAAAATTCGTGCTATTGAACTCTATCATGATTTTATACAAGGCTTGAGTCACGCTGTTTTTGACACGGTAAAAATTTTGAAATATTTTTATTTTTTCTTATGAATAGACGAATCTAACTGCTCTAACTCAATGCTTTGCAAATAAGTCAATTCGATGTATACTGCAGAGTATTAACAACCGAAAATTTATACAAATGGTAATACTTTTGATTTTAAACAGTACCAAAATTTCGAAAAGTTATCCAGTCAATGATTCATACCGAGTAGATTGGAATCAGCCTGGAAGAATACCAAACTACGTGGGATCCAAAATTTACGTAAGGAATCAATTCGCTCAAAAGCCAATTACTGATAAGACATAAATTTCGTTTTAAGTCACGTCTTATAACTTTTTACCTGTTATACCTACGTTAATTCACAATTTTTATTTATTTTTTCAGCGTAATGAAACAGTCTGGAGTACGAAGCAAAAGTGTTGCCCGGACTACAAAAATGAATCCGGTATATGCAAACCGATTTGTAAACAAAAATGTTATCACGGTAACTGCACAGCGCCGGGAATTTGCACTTGCGATCGTGGTTATCATCAGCTGCGCAAAAACGAGGAGTGCGTACCTAAATGTCAACCAGATTGCGTGAACGGAAAATGCACATCCCCTGGACACTGCGCCTGCAACAAAGGCTTTGAAAAAGTACTCGGCAGTGGCAACGTCTGTAAAAATATGTGTAGTCAACCCTGTAAATATGGGAAATGCACTGCTCACGAAACATGCACATGTCTTCATGGTTACCATTTGTCTAATTATAATAATTATACTTGTGAACCTAATTGCCGTACAAGATGCGAGAACGGTAAATGTGCCAGTCCTTATTCCTGCGATTGTAATAATGGCTATCAAAGAAACAGAACAAACGCTGAGCAGTGCCTTCCGGTTTGTAAAAATAACTGCCCAAATGGAAAGTGCGTTTCTCCTAATGTGTGCGAATGTAACACGGGCTATCGTTGGAATAATGCAACAAAAATCTGTGACCCAGTGTGCGATTCCGGGTGTGTACATGGACGGTGCGTTAAGCCCAATTTCTGCGAGTGTGAACGTGGATACGATCGAAATTACGCTAACCAGTGCCTTCCTTCACTCTGCCAAAGACCCTGCGTGAACGGTAGATGTGTTGGTATTAATACCTGCGTCTGTAATGAGGGGTACCAGAACAACACGGTCACTGCATTTTGCGATCCTGTATGTAGAAACGTATGTATCCATGGGGCTTGCGTTGCGCCTGACACATGCCGTTGCGAACATGGCTTCGTTAAGTCCAAGAGAAACAAATATCATTGCATTCCAAAATCTGGTTCTAGTGTTTTAGTCCCATCCGGAGTTTTATCACTTTTCGGAATTATTTATAGTCTTTATCACTAAATTATCATCTAATATAATTTATCACGTCAAATGATTTGGCCTACTGTGCTCAAAATGTCAAAATAATTGTTTGCTTTAATTCGATAGTTTTTATGGATATCATATATTTTTTTTCTGAGGCACCGTAATGTCTAATCTCTCGATGTATCTGTCTTGTGTTAATCATATGGTTATAAATAAAATAATTATCATCATTTTACTTTTTCCATATTCACTACCAACTACATTTTTATTCAATTGAAGATAACGATGGCTTGTGTTAAAAAAAGTGTATCTCGGAAAACCGAATAAGATAAGCATTTGTCGGTATTCCAAGAAGTAAAGTCGTATTTAGAATCGATATTTTTCCGAGTATTTCTGAATCATACAAAATTTCTTTTCTGCATCATTACGTTACGCCTTGTTTTTATAAGAGACATTGAATAATCTTATGTAGGCCATAGATAATCAAATTTTGTAATTATACTTATCAACGGAACATTATTGTACCAAGACGACGTATATAGTTAATTAACATCGATGTGTACTCAACTCGTTCTGTGATAAACTATTACTTTACACTTTCAGATATTTATTGATAATTATTATAAAGGGTGAAATTTGAGTTGAATAGCTGGTTTGCCCACCATGTATTGATTATGTAGAAACCAGACTACCCATAGAAACAGAAACTCGTCCTGAACGTAAGTTGATAACACGTGGCAATACGAGTCACGTGGATCTCGAATCCTTGATAAATTTTCACCTGAAAATCCCAGGGGTCACAATCACAATAAGGTATACAATATTCATTTCAATCTGGCGAGATGTAACCATATTTCATAAGTTATAAGTTGATTAATTTCGAAAGGGAGATCTTCAAGGATATATAGGAAGAAAGAGGAATTGTATTTCATTTGAAATTAACTAAACGTTATCCTAACACGTAACAGCTGATACATTTCCTGCACATAATAAATTTTCGGCAAACCCATATTTAATTAATATAAATTTCAATCACTGCATCAAAAAATCTACAAGCTCCTAATATCGTGTGTCTAGTAAATATATAAATTTTTTTTTCCTTATTCTTTTGCTGGATTTCTAAAATGAGATCACACGCAATGATAAGAGATTATCGGCGAACACATATCCCCTTTTTTTTTTACTCCTGAAAAAATTTTTCAAAAATAAAAATTTAAGAAACTGCAGAAATCTGCAAAGATAAAAAAATTGTCGGATTAGCTTTTGCCACCGAAAGATGTTCTCTCCGTGAGTCATCTAAAGTCGCTGCAGCTACCGAGACGACGGAGGCGCTGATGCTCGGCGTCCTACCCCACGCTGAAACGTCGAGACGCGTCGCGGCGCTGGTATCGCGGGCGGGCGCATTGGAGAGGGGGCGGGCGGACCACGAAGATGCCGATGCGCCGGTGTCCGGATCCTGGTGCTGTCTCGCGCCGCGGGGGCGATGAGTGTTATTCTCAGCGCCCTGAGACTTACCTGCTGGCTATCCTGCCTCGTCCTCTTCATCGGCCCCACCTGCACCCAACCTGAGGATGACCTTCGCCATTCACCAGAGGATGCTGTCTACGACGATCAGGAGCCACCCTTGTCGCCGGACGAGGACGAGGATTATATCGACGCAAATACAACAGGTAAGAAATTCGCTTGACCTTAAACAAATAGAAGAAAAAAAGGACCCAGGAGATCCAGTAGAATAAATCCTGGGATAGTCTAGGGGTGGTTTTGCATTTAAATATCAGTAGGACTTTCCGTGGTTGTATTTCCTCCTTTCCCCAACAACATGAGATAAATTCATCCCCTAAAATCCCCCGGGGGTTTGAAACGGCTGAAATTTGCCGTAATTACGAACGCGCTTCTTCAGGAATTTAATTTACTATCTAGGCATACTTTCCTCGCAAGAATTTCCCCTAATTTGCTATTCTTATGTCTAGCTCTTTAAACGAGGTGAGAAAAATTCAATACTTGATCAAACACAGCGTTTAAATTTTCTTAGTTATCTAAATCCCTGAATTTGTCGTTAAATTTTTCTTCTGATAAACGTGAATAGAAAATTTTTTAAAAATCGTGATTTTAAGAGCAAAAATTAACCCGAATTAATTAATGAGGCTGTGTCATTCACACCGAAAGAATTTCTCTGCGTTGTATCATAAATCTGTAAAAATTTTACCAACAAAAATCTCAAGTTTCTACAAATTTTCATTTCATATTATACGCAGTAAGTTAAAGTTCGTGCGCTCGTGCGCTCACCCTGGCGCACCGGGTATTGATTTTAATGGATGCTGCAGGCACGACGCTCTCGCGGCAAGTGCTCCGTTCCGACGCCGACGTACCAACGATTTCGGAAAGAAAAATTCCCGCTTCTAGAATCTCAATACGAGTTTATAAAACGCAAAATACATCCGTAATACAGATATATCCTTGTTCATTCCTTATAGACAATCATTACCGTTGACAAACTCATTTCAGTCAAAATAATTAGCAAAGAAATTGCAATCAAAAAAAATATTTGGCTGCAGTGCTGCACCTTCACCTGCATAATTAATTAATTTTTTAAAACTTTTCCTATCTCTAAACATGAGAATCTAAATTAGTAATCAAGAGACAAAAAACTGTTGTATAATATTCTTGAGCAGCGTTTTTTAATATTTCATATATTATAAATCAATTTGAAACAAAATTTGATAAATTGGCTGTGAAAATTTTCATTCATTTCATTATATTCTGATGCGTTTGATCAGTTCTGATCGATTATAATCACGGTTATTTAATTAGAAATCAAAAATTTATTAACGAGTTTATAGTCAACCGAGAGCGTATATGTTCAAAACTGTTATAACGTACAGAGAACTAGTTCCGAATTTATATTCTCTCATAGTCAGTAAAATATGAAACTCTACTTGCACTTCGTAGGACGTTGACTCAAGACGTTGCAGTTAACCCAATTCACATACGTTGGTAGTAAAATTGATGTGAAATTACTCCTAAATATAGTAACGAATGATAAGTCGTCTAAGAAATGTGTCGATATTGATCGGAGCAGAATGTAATAATTTATTATCATTATTTATCAGAGTTCCTTGCTGAATAATCGATCGATTCATTACCTAACGTATATATATATACATATATATGAGGTAAAAATCGAAACTACAGTATAGTTAAGAAATTTGATCAATGCTTTCTTAACGCCTATATGCATAATATGTAGAGCGTCGTATATCATTGCGATGCAATTCTGCATTGAGTATTAATTCATTAAAAAAAAAAAACTTCCAATTTTTTTTATATCCAAAATAACTTTGGAAAAGCTTGGAAAACGTTCATTTTACGGATGTGCAAAATTAATTCACACATTAATGCATGTCTTGGATATTTTATAGTATCAAGTTCGTATATCTACCTACGTCTGCTAAGGAAGACGCCAATTATATTCTAAAACGGAAAACTGAGATGACGTTTGTGGCCACTTTGCGAATTGTCACATCCGAATGTTAAAGTACGACGAGTACTTAACGTTCTCTTTACTTTAA
This sequence comes from Macrophya annulata, assembly GCA_963924015.1. Classification (NCBI taxonomy): domain Eukaryota; kingdom Metazoa; phylum Arthropoda; class Insecta; order Hymenoptera; family Tenthredinidae; genus Macrophya; species Macrophya annulata. The sequence continues at coordinate 14,007,049 of OZ001263.1, read as the reverse complement.
GCGTATATGTCGTACTTTTAGTTGGGTCATGAATTCGAGTAAATAAAAATGAGAAAAAATTTAATTTTGGAGAGAAAATTCATTTTGTCGAAATTTTAGCTCCGATAATGTTAGTATTAACAGCTTACAAATTTTCGTATTTAGGTATCTAATAAATTATTAGCGAGGATTATATTCGCGTGACTTTATCAATTATATAGGAAAATTGAGTAACAGCTGGTGTTTCGTTAATTACTAACGAACTTAATTCCTGAAACATTTACACGCACAGCGTGTTTAATATACTAAGAAATATATATGGATGTGTATGTATTTACCTAGCAGCGCAAAATTCCGAGTTTCGTGATGCCTAGAAGCGAAAACCATTACTGCCGTCAGTCGATGGTGCATAATTAAATAGACTGCAAATTGGGGCGTTTGTAGAACGGATTTTGTAGTTATAAAAACCGCGTAAAGTAGGTACCTATGGTACACGAGAAACGAGAAGTTTTCACTGGCCCACTTGAATCCTGCTGCTGCTTGCTGCTGCTGCTGCTGCTGCTACTACTGCAGCAACTTGGCTGCAGTCTAGTTACTGCGATTTTAAACGTGTGCATATTATAATAATGAGTAATTAGCATTAAAACAAAAAAATTTTTAAAAAAGAAATAGTGCGCGCTGCGGGTTTTTTTAAGCAGCGTATGAAAAAAAAAAAAAAAAAAAAATTAAAATAAGAATAAAACAAAAACAAAAAAAAATATCAAAAAATTTCACCCCTGCAAGCTGCTTCTTCTTGCATATATAGCTACGTATATATATGTACTTTCCTTTACCTACCTAGCTACGTAGTTTTCTTAGCGAAGTATGATCCTGGTTTTGAGAATATCACCCCGTTGTTTCCGCCTTTTAAAATATCTTCATCGATTCTTAACCATCTCTGCGCAAACTCGAATTTCAAAGAGTAGATATATAGTTTCTTTAACATCCAACGAGGCTTTATATTATAACCTATTTTATATACTAGCTCAAGTTTTTCGAGAGTCCTTTGTAACACATCGACTCGTTCGGGCTCGCGTAAGGGCTTTTTAAATCGATCTACTGAAAGGCAAGTAAAGGTGGTTGAGTTTGAGTTTGAGTTTATTAGCTTTACCTTTCATGACTATAAGGTCTGCAGGTGAAAAAATTTTTTTTATCTTTTATAATAGTTTTATTCATCGTTTAGATAGGCGGTGATCTATTCGTCTAGAACGTGACAAAAGTCATTTACAATTATGTCCAAAGACCGGACGCGAGTAGGACAATTTTATTATTAAGAAATTTACGCTACATGGAAACGAAGTTAAACGATGATCTAAACGATCGTATTACACGTTTTGCATGACAAAAATTTACGACTGCAGAACTTGAGTATAAAAAAAAATTTTATTATACGATTTAAGGATTTGTCCAGTCGTTTAATTAATCCAAAAGTAAAGATATACACATTTGAAAAAATTTTGCATAAATGTTAGAAAATTTTTAAGTCTAATAATAATTATAACAACGTCTTTGAGCCGTTAGCTTGTAAGTTTTAATGACGTTGAGAAGGAAAATAAGTAAAATGAATACAAAAAAAAAAATTATTGCAAACCTCTGCAGCAACTGCAGCAATGACGTAATTCTCAGCTTTTAATTGCTCAAAAAAAAAAAAAAAAAATGAAGGTCACTTCAGATTAACTTCTGTTGATTAATTATCAGACTAAACTGCATATCATATATTTCAAGATTTAAATTTATCGCCGCTATTCATCCCAAAGAAAAAATAAAAAATGAAAAAAAAAAAATTATGAATATTTTTTATTCAGGTAAAACTGATCGTCAGGAATAAATTTTACAGGATAATAATTTATTTGAAGTTTTCAATTTCTTTACAGTTTTACTAGCAATTTCGTATTTTTTTCATTTTTTTTTTTTTTTTTCTTCAAATTTTAGCGTATATTTACTCAAACGACGTTTTATGACAGGGTTTCATAAGATAGCCAACTTCGTTTCCCTTCAGAAACAGATATTGCCGGGCAAAATGCCCGAAAACTTTGTGTTAACGATAAGAAGTGTTCATCGTATTTCCTCATGGTTAAAAGTGTATATTAAAGTTGAAAGTCCAAAGTATAAAGTGACTCGTGCCAAAGGAAATTTTGTCTCATTGACGTTCATGGACGGAATCACATATTACCACGCTTTAGGAAAATTATCTGCATGAAAACTGGCGCAGTGAGTAAAAATAAAGAAAGTACAATACGTATAGCAAAGTTTTAAAGTTTGTAGAAAGTTTTTAAAGAACGAAGAACGGTAAGCTATACCAATTTTAATCCCTCAATCCAAATGTAAAAATATGGAATATATTACAATTCAACTTGGAAACTCGTTAAAAAATTTTTTTCAAGAATTATAACTCTTCGATTACAGAATACGATATCTGATTATGAAACTATTTGCGATATGTATATTGTATATATATATATATGAGATTGGCAGATAAAGGAATGAATTGTACCGTGAAATGAAACGATTGTTCTCGTTCGTTGTCGCTCAATAAAGGCATTCGCGTGTTTTCGATAAGTTGTTACAATGGGTATAGGAACTGACTCAAGGGTGTAGGTTGCCCATGAAACAATGAATTGATTATTATCAAAGGAAGTTATATACAAAGTTTCGGTATTTCATTACCTGATTTCGAACCGAGTGAAAGAAAATGAGCAATCGTTATATCATTTAGAAAATATAATTTTTGTTCTTTTTTCTTTACATCCATATCTCAGAAACATTGTAGTAGGTACCTACAAAGTTCGAGAATATATAGTTACCTTGAAAATTATCGTATTTCAGAAAAGGGACAATACTTGGGCTCCCCTTGTGACCTCACCTGTAATACTGAACTCCAACATGTCTTCTGCGATCCAATCACTGCTCGTTGTGAATGCGAAAAATTCTACCCGGTTAAACTTGGCCGTAGTAAAGGATGTGCCAAAGGTACGTGTACCTTCAAACTTATTTAAAACAAAATAAATAAATTGCACCCTTCACCGTTGATTTTGTTTCATATTACAAAAAAAATGTATGAACAGCTATGGCTAAAATATTGAAAATTATTTTGCTCGTGTACTTTCTCCAAATGTTAAATTTGACTAAATAAAATATACACGACAAAACGAAGGACCTTTCAATGCACCTCCTTGATTAATTTAATTCGAGTATTAAACGTACTTGCAGCCAAGAAACTTGGAGAGCAGTGTTTTTATCGAGCGACATGTACCCATGCCGATCAGCATGCAACGTGCACCCAGGTTCAGCACAACGCTATTTGCGAGTGTATAATCGGATATCACAGAGTAGCGTTATCCAGGCCAAGTAAAAAGGTCTTTTGTGCCGAAGGTGGGTTAAATAGATTTTCACGGATGAACATAGGTATAATATGCATGAAAATGATTAAGAAAAAAGGTATAATCAATTCGTAATGAACAAACTGTTAATTACGCATAAATATCCCGCTGTACTTAATATATATATTTATATTTATTTATCGAACTTTACAGATCTCGTGCTGATAGCAACAGACGTCCCAACGCTCTTAGGCGTCGCGTCATGCCTAGCTATCTTTACGGCCCTAATCTGTTTCGTGCTGAAACTATTTAGCCGTGCAAGATACTCTCGACCCAGACACTACGCGAACGCGAATCACGCACCCCCAATGCTATTCTCAAGCGATACGGGTGAGTAATGGAACTCAGTATCGAATGGTTAGCTAAATTTAAATTGTTTGCGTGTCGTGTCGTTTGCATTGCGTTATTGTCAACGTGTATACCATACACACACATTCAAACAAGGGATGTTATACTTCTTATATCGCGATTATTTAAATATGATCCACACATGTAATTCCGCTACCACAAGACTCTATCTCACTCCTTCATAACTCAAATATCTACCGATACATATCCTCAAAAAAAAAAAAAAAAAGTAAAAAAAAGAAAATCAAGAGACAAAAAAAAAAAAAAAAAAATAGTACAAGGATATGATCATCACTCCAAGGATAATGCAGACTTCGAAAAGCACATTGTTTGAAGACCCTCTGATACCAGATATTGCCAAATTTATATTTTTTTTTATATATTTGATAAAAATTAGGATTCGAAATTCTCGCGTACCTACTGCAGGCTACGTTTTTGAAGTCTGCACGAAAACATGGAAGACAATACGCTTGATCAAGTACCAATCGAAATCGGAGATCGAAGGGATGTGGTTTTCGACGTCCTCATCCGGTCTTGGCGATTAATGATGATAAAATTGTATAAGAAACAGAAAAAAAGAAAAAAAAAAAAAAAAAATCGAATTCAAATCGATTTCCAGGTATACCATTGACCCTCCACGGAGGTCGACCATCCTCTCGGTCTAGTCAACGAAGCGGAAGTGCCCTGGCCTCTGCGTTCTCCAGGAGGCCAAGCAGCGGCGGAAGTCGCGGGCCTCTAGTACCCGCTTCGCGAGCAGGTGCGGCCCGGGCCGCCGCCATCTTGCTTATATCGTGCCACCTTCAAGCAACAACAAAAGGTGGTGGAAACGGTGGAAACAGGCATCGACGGACCCTTAGCGACGTTGCTGAGGGATCCTCCGACGGCCTCGGTAGAACCTCGTTCGTTTATCACCTTCGATTTGTTAATTGCCTAAATTCAAAAAAAAAAAAAAAGAAAAGAAAAGAAAAGAAGAAAAAAAAAATTCTGTATAAATCCCTTCTCCATTGCTATCCCGTAATTCTGTCTTATATCTCTGTCTATCTTTTTATCTCTTTCTCTTCTCTCTCTTCTCTCTCTCTCTCTCTCTCTCTCTCTTTCTTTCTCTGTTCTCGATCATATTCTATACTCGCGGGGTATATAATTTACAAGTATCCTTAAACATAATGATTATATAATTATAGGGACTATAACGGATCGCATAATAGTCCCGTGTTCAAATTGTTTGTCAGCTTTAAATGAGTCTGCGTTATACATACTTATATATGTATATACATAGTGTATCGTGTAATTGATGTATTTATTCATATTTTTTATTGTTATTTATTGTTGATTATTATTATTATTATTATTATTTTCTGTACGGTTCGTGTCCTTAATTATTGTGCTTGCGTTGTTTCCTGTCGTTACATAAGCTCTGTTATACATATACCTATACTTATTATATACCTATAAACCTCTATACCCTTATACCCTCGATCATCTCATTCGACACTAACATAGACCAAAATTTCGATTAACCATTTACTGATCGGATCACTATAACAACACTAATATATACCCATCTATATACAAGAATTATTATTATCATTATTTTTTGTTATTTTTTTTTTCTTTTTATCCAGTTGCAAAATACTATATTGAAAAAATTTTGATATAATTTTTTTTTTAAATTTATTTTAGCGGTAATTTATTATAACAAATTTATTAACAGCTGTTCATGAAGATATGCAATTATTATATAATACATTATACTGCATATTTATATATATATGTACCTGTATGTACATACGTGTATGTAAAAGTGCGTAACGAGACGGCAAGATGGCAGCGGCCATTATTTTCTATAAACCCAAAAATCGTTCCGGTAAGATAAATGCATTTAGAAAAGAATTGAATTGAAATAAGAAAAAAAAAAAAAAAAAAAACAGCATATATTTATCAAAAGTTAAAAAAAAAATGCGATTTTCGCACTAGATTATAGTCTAAGCTGCACAGTATCGCATATTATATTTAATATTATCAATATAATATCTAATACATATTATAGAATCGCATGAATATATTATAATATTATTATACCTATAGAAAAAAAATATATATGTGCAACTAACACGTTTCATAGCTATTATAGTCACACTATCGATTACAGATATACACATAATATCAGCTTTTCGTTCATCTAATTAATACATTATGTATAACAAGTTTCAGACAAAAAATTGAATTAGTTATTCATTTATTTTTATTTTTTATTTTTTTTTTTTTTTATAGAAATAAATTGAATATTATTACCAAGTGTCGTTTAATTATATGAGGCTATATCTTTACAGCTTTGTCAATTTTTCGATATGTAGTTTCAATTAATATTCAATCTCAATTTTGAATAACGCCGATCGTATAATTAAAGGAATTTATTTATTTTTATTTTATATTTTACGTCTTCATATCAGCAATATAGTACACCTAGTGCAAAAAAGCTATTGAATATATTGTTTATAGATATACAGTAGTTATTTTTATATCAAATATTTATATTGACACACTGATCAAAACGCACTATATATATAAACATTATAATATCATCGATTCATCGCACGATTTCCTTTCTTCGCTTTTAAAAAAGCAGATGTTATTTAGTTATACAGTTTGAATGATGCATGGATATTTCGTTTGTCACATATAAGAGATGATGTACATATGTATACGTAGGACGTTTCATGCTAAAACACTCAGCCTGTGACTCTGATCATTATACATTTTTCTACTTCTTCTTCATATATTTCAGTATAATGTGATACGTTTTCACCTCAAAAAACCACCAAGAAAATGAAAGTAACTTTTTTTTTCTTTAAATTATTTGAAGTATCTTAAAAAATACGAATTTTTCAATTTTTGAAAATATTCACACAAATTGTATGATTAGAAACAATTATTTCAATACCAAAACGATAATGCAGGGATCCTGATTTTTTTTTTTTTTTTTTTTCATACTGAAGTATGGAAAAAAATTTTAATGGTCAGGGTCACGGGTATGGATGACAATTAGCATGGAAAGTCCCATATGTACAATAAATGTTTTTTTAAATTATTTTGTTCTGATAATAGTTGAACGAGAAAATTTTTAATAAATTAATTATATCTATAGATCAGTTTATCGTATATTGTGAATAGATTGAATGTAAATTTTTCAAAAATGTTTTTCAAAGCCAAGACAAGCTTTGGTGAAAACGAACAAAAAAAATTATAATAACAATTCAGTGGCTTGTTAGTTTCTCGTGAAAACTAAAGACGTTAAAGCTTTCGTCCAATTTATTCTATATAAAGCTTATCAAAATCTGCACGATGTACAGTTCTGTTATATCACACTGCTGGCTATACGCCAAGTCTATTAGAAAGTCCTTGTTGGATGCCAATATATAGTTACATACAAATAAGGCAAGTTTAAGCTTCTCCTTCGGAACTATACTCCTCCTCTTCCGCTTTACCTAGTAACCCAAAAACGCTGAAATAACAATAAACTATAACTACTGATGAAAAAAAAACCGATGTATGATACGTAACGTTGAAGTTAATTATTTCCGCACTTATAATATGAAGCACGCACGCACGCATATTAATAAAAACAAAAAAAAATGCAAATGCCCCGCAGGACTGTACGTCTTGCATTATAACGTCTCCAATTTTTTTTTTTCTTTTTTTTTTTATTCTTATTATTCTTACTCTCTTTAAGTTTTTCTATTTTTCGATATAATTTTTTCTTTTTCTTTTTTTTTCTCTACCAAAAAAAAGAAAAAACAAAAAAAAAAAAAAAAATAGACAAGTCTCTCTTATCCCCCAATCAATCGTAAATTTGAATAAAAAAATTTCTTTCATCAGGTTCTCGTCGACCTAGCTTAGCGTCGATTCACAGCTCAACATCTTCAGCGCGTAGTTACAGTGCTCGAAGATTAGAAAAAGAAAGAAACGAAAAAGAACATCGACTGGCTCTACAGGAGTTAAGGTTACAACGGCAACGGGAACAGCAATCTGCACCAACGCCTAGTCCAAGGACTCCTCATTCAACGGATGAACTTCTTCCATCAGTTGACGAGGTGGCCGAGGTATGGTCTTTGAGGATTTGTTCAATTTTTTCATTTAAACTTTAAATATAAGATCTTTAAACTTGAAACAATATTTTCATCAATTCTAATTAAACTTTACAGCAAGTACCGACAACGTCAGGTACATCAGGTACGACAACAACTACCACGGCGTTGACAAACGAAACCAACGTAATAATGTCTACCTACAACGGGCCTTGCACATCGGCCGACAGTTTTCAAGTATAGCTGTCGACCAGCTGCGTAGTTACGGTTCGTGTACATAACTGATAGTTTAATAGAACTATTAATACACACTGTAATTCCTGGTGGATTACACCATAAAAATGATTTTCAATTACGACACGTATAACATACACGTTAATTGCGATTAATAAATAAAAAAATTAATTAATTATTTATTTCTATATAAAACTGAAATCACATACTACAGCAGATTTTATATTACATGAATTCATAATTCTGCAAACTCCGCAGGATGTAATATAATTACCGAGGGAATGAAATCAAAAAATTTATATCCTTCGTACAAGAATTGTTTGTATAGTTATATACAAAAAAATTTTTTCATCCACGGATTTAAGAAAATAAATTTAATTTAATTTTTATTTTTTATCTATTTTTTATCAATTATAATTATACATATACAATATATTAATATTAATTATTTATTCGTATATTGTTTAATTATAATTGAAATTAATTTCATTGCATATATTTATACATATTATAGGTATGTATAGGTATATATATATAGGTATATATTTTCTAACCACTTTGGATTACAGTGACGATTATAAGGATGGATTATATAAGAATGGATTATATAAGATTTGAAAAAGGCGAACGGACGTATATTATAGAGTTGTATTACTAATATATGATAAATTAATGATCGCTACATGAGCGTAAGGAAAACAAAAAAAAAAAAAAAAACAACAACAAAAAATTATTAAATCGAAATTTGATGAGATCGTATAAGTAAATTTATAACTATATTATAATTAAAATGTATCGTAGGCATATAATTCCCAACCCCCCCCCTCCCCTCGCCCCCTTAAAACCGCCATGCATATTATTAATTGTTATTATTTATTTTTGCTTCTATATATTAACATAATTTATAATTTATTCATCGATTATCTGGATAAATATATAGGGAAATGTGGGGCATAATGAGACACTATATTTTTCGTAGGTATCTTTTTTTTTTCCTCGAAGTCAGCTTTTCTCTCCTTTTAAAAAAAAAAAAAAAAATAATAATTCAGATAATTACAAACACTTGAATAATTTTTTTTTTATCTTTTTTTTATTACTAACAATTTTCAAGTGGTCGCATTTCCCGGGCTGATCAACTTGTCCCATTCTTTTCTATAAAGCATAACTAAAAATTTTTATCTCAAAAATGGTGTCTCAGTTTGACCTGCGGACACTTACGAAAAATATAATGTGATCAGTTTGCCCCACGTTTCCCACCGAATATATATACATATATATTACGTTTTCATTAAATATAAATAAGAAATCGGGATACCTATCGGTAAATCTGAAAATATATATCATTTTCTAATATCGAAAAAAAAGCACAAAAAAAAAACATAAAAAAAAAATACAAAAATACAAAAAAAAAAAAACCAAAAACGAAAAAACAGATACCACGATATATTGTATATTTACATTGTTGAAAGATCCACTGATCATGAGGTGTCAAAGACTTATATAATATACATATATTAATAATGTATATTATAAAGTCTGAATATTTTTAAATAATCAGACTTAAATATTTTTGAGCTTACGAATGTCCCTATACATATACATATAATGATCTTTGACTCGCTTTACATATTTTAATCCAGACGAAAAAATGACACCGATTTAAGATCCTAAACGCATTAATTGAATATAGGTATATACATATATACATAAATAAATATATAGAATGAAACGTATATAGAGATGAGGTAATTAAAAATTTTTTTAAAAGTTCAAAGTGCAGTTAAGAAGATATAAAAATAAAAAATAAAAAAATGATTTTAAACAAATAAATATTATATACATTAAAAACTATATATATATACCTACCTATGATCCGTCGTACAGGACTAACAATAAATAAGTCGAAAGAGAAATAATTTACATAATCACGTTTTAACTAATTGATCCATACTAAACACGATCTATATAAATAATAGCATAATAAAGGATACGAAAATTATCCTGTTGAAAATTCACTAGCCACCACAGAATTATAATAATTATATTATACACCTATATATACATATATAAGTATATAGATATAAATATATAGGTGAATATTATAGAAAAATTTTTGTCCAAGAATCAATTAATATATAATTATATATTATACCCAATTTTAAGTAGCGATGCTTTATAAAAGAAATATCATTAAATACAAATATAAAAAAATTAAAAAAAAAAAAAAAACTTTAACAGTGTTGGTAAATTTTGAAAATAATTATACTGATCAAAGTTTTTTTTTTAGAGCGTTATACTGTTACATTTGTCAGAGATCTTTGTTAATAATCAATGATTGATTTAATTATACATATTATACTTATATAATTTCATATACTATATAATTATATAATTGAAACTTTGAAAGAAATATATTATACAATATACAATATAATATATAATATAATATATCGATCTTGTTAAAAAAAGAAAATAAAAAATAAAAAATAAAATCATTTAACTGTACCTAGATTCGATTACATAAATGAATTTCTATAGAATAAAATAATTTCTTTATTTCGTTAATTTTTTAATAAATATATATTATATATGTTTGTGAAATTATTTACTGCAGAGTAAAGACTATAGGTAAAGAAAAAAAAGTAACGTATTAATAAATAAATAACTATAACAGAAAATCACAAACTAATTAACTAAAATGTTCATTAGCAGGTGACTGATCGCTATAAATTAACAGAGTTCTGTTAAATGACACCTTGAATTCAGAATTACAGTGTAATAAAACTTTTGAAATATGATGAGCAAAAATACCGTTAAATTGGGTAAATACAAGCGAAATTGAAATTAAAAAAAAAAAAGTATCTAATGTATATCCAAAAAGTAATGATAAATTATTTATAATATTGTTCAAGTAACTTGTGCTGCCTTTTTCGAGAAAAAAAAAAACAAAAAAAAAAAAAAATTATAAGGTCGTGTCATACCTGTTTCTTTGATATAGTATATATTCGTGTTGCGTGAAACAAAGTAAAAAATAAAAATAAAAAATAAGTAAATAAATAAATTAAAGTAAAGAAAAAATTTAAAAAAAGAAAAAAAAAAAAAAAAAACGTATTGCATCGTTCGTATAATCATATCATTATTTTCAACTGTATTGAATTATTGGCGTATGTATGTATATTGTACACAACAGCTTATAAATGCATATCTTCAGATTATGCAAGACTACGCGTATAATACATACATATATAATTCATAAGTTTAACAAATATTATACCTAATACTGTTATCGGTTTACCCTGTTTTAAATGTTTACTGTATAATAAATTGTAATATATAGTCGTTGGGCAAATAAAACTCGTTTTATATTAATCTTTCGAACGGAATTTTTATACTCGAGTGAACATCATCTCTATTGCTTACATAAATTTTCAAATATAATTGCTTTTTATTATTTTATACATATATAACAAAAAATGAAAACCCAAACCTTCCTGTATTCTTTTATTCTTTCATTTCCAACGTAAACTCTTTTCCTGAAACAAGAATCCCCGAGTTTAATTATTAACACACGTAAATTCTGTCGTAATTAGACTAATTGTTATACTTAAATGATAGAAAAATTCCCTGTCACCGCACCTGTAAAATTTTTATAAATGTTTGAAATGAAATTTTTTTTTTTTTCGTTATTTAACTATTGATCATTCTTTTTATTTATAAAACGAAAGATATTAAACTATTCATTAATCTGTATTAAAAATCAAAAAAATCGTACGAAATCTTCTAGTTTTTATTGCTAACAATATTAAATTTTCCCGAAACTCTAGCCACAAAATTTAATTTCCCTAATGCCAGTGTCTAAAAGATTCATATTGCATGCATAACAAGATGTAGAGATTATCCAATAGGATAACGAAAAGCTGGTTGAAAAAGCCGGTCGACTGTATTCCAAATTTCAGTAAAAATGTAGAACTCGTTGAATAAAGAGTCTCCAATAAAGCCAAAAAGTTTTCAAAAAAATGGCAGACGAAATAGACGTGGATTTCAAGGAGCCAAAAACTCTTACACAATCCCTAAAACCGATAATCTGTTTCTCTTGGCTAATGGGTACCGGAATATGTAGGCCAAGTGAATGGAGGAAAGTGACAATATTTTTAAAAATTTTTCACTTCACAATGTGCTCGACGGTAATAGCTTATGGTATAAAGGACTATTTCACAATTGGAAGCATCCTTAAAGGGGAGACGTACAAGATGATATACTACACGAACAAGGCTGTGGTATATATAACGTCTTACTATTACGTGATATTCGGTACTTATCATTACAAAAAGTGGCGAAAATTTGTCGAACGTTTCGATTCATTAGATGCAAAAATACGAAGAGAAATATCGATCAATGATCGGTCGATAAAAGTCCAACAGATCATGGCTTTCTGTGTTGTTATTCTCCTAGGGCCTCTCGCGATCATGTCTCATGTTGTTTATTACTACTTTACTGATCCGACGCAATTAGTTGGCTCGGATGTACTACTTTACTATATAATGATACAGTCTGTCACGACCAATTTTGGATTTGATATTATGGTATGCAGGATTTATCAAAGATTTAAAATTGTAAATAAGTTGATTAAGCAGATCGGAGACTCTTATACTGCGCCATGGATCGTCCTGAAGATCCAACGACTGAAAGAACTTCACAATCGTAAGGGTTTTTTTTTTTCTTTCAATTAATTATTATGCCTCAAAGAATTGTTTTTTTCAATTTTAAATTAAAAGCTTGTAAAAATTATTTGCAAATTAATTAATAAAATTATTTCCAGGAATCTGCAGCCTCGTTAACATCCTGAACGGAGCCCATGGCGTTCATTTGCTATTAAGTTCTGCAAATTCTTTTATGATGGTCGTCGCAACTCTTTTCAGAATCTACATAGGGGTAGTAGATTCAAATTTGGGTTTTATAATGATAAACAACGTTATTTGGATGGTCTACGCAGCACAATTTGGGATTAATTGTTACGTCTGTACACTCGCGTCACGTGAAGCTAAAAGAACCGGAAGTCTAATCCACCAAGTTGGGCTGAATAATAATCAACTGACTAATAAACGTCTGTACAGTAATTACGCAGGAAATAGACGATCGCTCAATTATCAACCGGAGACTAAAACCTACGAAGGTTCCTGCGTGCAAAATGAAATCGCTTATTTCTCTTCCCAGATAGAGCAAAGCCCTGTAGCTTTTAGCGCGTGCGAATTCTTCGTGTTAAACAATTCACTTCTTCAAGGTGTACGTGTTGTACTTGTACAAATAAATCTTTTTCACAAAATTATAGCGACGATTTAAAACGATAATTAATTATCTCTATTTATTTTACAGTTTGTTGGTGTGATCACAACTTATCTGATTATATTGATTCAATTTTATCATCCCCCGATAAAGAATAAACTGGAATCAAGCATGATATCGACGAATATCTCGACGATGGATCCAACTGAAGAATATTATACTACAACGTCCGAAAAAAATTATAGTGTGTTAAATTGAGTGCATTTTATAATTAATCGTATCTCTTATTCGTATTATACCTAGAATAAAGTTTAATCGAGCCGTGGTTTATAGCTTATCTACTTTTAAACTCATTAAAGTTCTCATTAAACTTTAGCTACGTATTATAGATTATCAATATTAGGATAATGCGCTTAATCAACTGCGAAATCGTTAATATCGGGGAATGAAACTTTATTCAAACATCTTACGAGGATAATTAATCGATAAACATTACGATGCGGAGAATTCAAACAGATCGCCGCCCGAAATTGGATTACGGGGTGAAAGATTGTAGCGCCATCTAGGATAGACGTGACAACTACGTGCACCATGTTGCAGGCAACCCATGCCACATTCCTGTCACACGGGTTGCTTGCAACATGGTACACGCAGGCATCACGTCTATAACGTAATGCAACTATTCTAAAAATGTAGGCGGTAAGACCGACCGACCAACGGTAAGACCGGTATCTAGTATGACTGCCGGGAAAAAAATTCATCACTTCGACCGCGAGATGGCGATACCATTTCAGAGCACTGAGCAACGACCACAAGTTGACTACCTCTACCAGCAGTAGAATTTTCAGTGGCTCACGTGGCGTTAAACAGTTAACTATCGGGGTTGCGTCAACGCGATTCAATATGAATACTCGGAGCAGATATTTATTTATGTATTTATTTATTGTTACATAGTAACCCAACGAGATATTACTGTATTCTATAGAGATGCACAGTATCTGTACGCAGTCCGGCCACTTAATACTAACCTACAAAAAAGTACAAATTAATAAAATATTGTTACAAAGGCGTAAGAAATAAATAAACTGATTTTCAATTTTTTTTTTTTTTTGCGTGTCTAACAAATACAATATTGTACCCTAAATAAGTAAAATTAGAATACACAGTTATTTTCGTAATAATAATAATTACCCTATTACTTTGTTTATTTTTAAATACAATCTATGAATATACATATAAATAGGTACATACATACATACTACATTCGTTGTGTCTAAATAAATTGGCATCTATAATTAGATAAATAAATAAATGTGTAATGCATTATCGACTTTTGTACAATGATTTGTTTTTTCTTTTACCCGAGAGTAAAAATTATGCGAAAAATTATGCCGAATTGAAACAGGGTGAATAAAACTCTGAATTTAAAGTATTTATGAGAATTAGTTTTACTTTCTGATTATTTGTTCCTTCATTTTTGTTTTTTGATTCATTTTCAGCAGTTTAGGCGTTCAGATTCACCGCGATTCAAATTTTCAAGCAGTCGCGAAGTAAGATTGGTATACCATGCCCATAGACGTAGTTGCGAACCATGTAAAACAACTCCACCATGTAGCAAATCCGAGCAAACCCCTGAAGACCTCTGTTGTAAAAACCTGGATGAAAAGAATGAAGAATTAAAAAAATATGGCTGGATTTGTAAGAATATTCAAGTTCTAAATAGTAGAGGGGTTCTTTATTCTGAAAAATTCACCTAATTATACTTTGTCAATATTTATAAACGATATTTTACCTTTTTTAAGGAATCAAGAGCTAAATGAAATTCTTGTGCAGTTTGAACAACGGTTTTTTCGTCATTTTCAGTAAATATTGATGGCATAATTTTCGGTGGTTGATCAGCGGGACACTCCTCAATTGGTACATCTCTGAAAAGACCTTCCCAACTGTAACCGCCTATAAAAAGGTTCGAATAATTATTAATTTCGTCTCAGCAAATACTCATTTCTCATTATCAATATTGTTAAACTTCAACACTTACCCAGAGTTTTGTACATGAGAGTTAAAAAAAGGCACATAATGATCGGAGCAACATACTGCAAAGAGACCACACAGAGGTAGTAAAATACTGCAGCGATCTAAAACACATGGAATATTCTTTAAGAATAATTTCTCTGAAAGAAAAATCTATTTGAATTCACAATAAAATTAGAAAAGAACCTTCTTTTGAAGATCGGTATTTGTGATACGTCCGGCTTCTTTTTTCTGATCCTCTAATCTCTGGCTGGCCAGATTCAAATACGATTGTAGATACAACGGCATAAGTGCAAATCTCAATATTACGGCTATGACAACAGCCGCTAGCCGCATACTTTCAAAAGCCTGGACAGTCATTCTGTGAAAGAAAAAAAAAAAAAAAAATAACAAAAATATTAAAATAACTAGTACCAAAAAATTGCAGCTTGTGTCTGAATATAAATTGTCACTAAACGCTTACAATGGACCGTTCATTCCACTAAATATTCGAACAGTTAGATAATCCCGGCTCACAGGCTTGATCCACAATATGACCAAAAGAAACGGAGATGCAAAACTGATGTTGAGCAGCAATTGAAGTAGTTTTCTCTCTTTGCAGTATCTGTAATAAAAATTTTTTTGGAATGAATTAAACATATTTGAAGGCTTATTCTACGCTGTACACAAAACTTTACATACTTTAGAGAGTCCCAGTGCATTCTAGACATTCTTAACCCCGGAAAAGTGAACAGTGATCCGAGTAATCCGCACCAAAGAGCCAAAAAGAATTTTAAAACAATTTTCGAAGCCGGTCCTCTGCAAAATAAAAGTTGATTTCATTTAATTATTAAACCTAAAATTATACCGTGAAAATAAAACTGATTTTTACGTGCAACTTACGTAGACGAAAGACCTTGATTATCTAAGAATGCTGAAGCACTTTGATTGAAGCTAACATAAGCCTTGTCCAAACCAATCTCAAGAGTGTTTTCATCAATGATTAAAACCATCATAGCTACTAGTAGGTAAGAAAAGCCTGTAACTATACAGGTAGATCTTTCTCCAACGCTTTCTTCGCCTTTAAAATACTGCACCCAAAGCGAAAGCAGCGTTTTACTAATATCAACAATAGGAAATTAGTTTTCTTCAAGTTTGCTTAGTCAGAAATTGCATACAGCTCAAAATTCGATCAAAAATCAATAGTTTAAAAGGATACAGAGCAAATCCCAGGACCAAACTGCACCACAGCATACTCAGATTGAACTCCTCTTTCATTGGGTAATAGAAATTGTAGACCTGGTTAAAAATAACGTCTAAATTATGTGAATAAATAGAGTAATTAAGTAATCTAATAGATAGAGAATAGATCTCTGATTTACCTCAGTTAAAATATAGACCATGCTAGCGTAAAGTGAGAAATCTAATAGCCATTGAAATTCTGTATAAAATTTCAAATGTATCACATCTAGAGATGATATCTTAGTGCTTTCAAGAGTTATCCCTAAATTTCTAGGAACGTGAAAAACATCTGGAGTCTTTCCATTCTCTACATGCTTATTGCCCTTCTTCGGTTTCTCCTTAGGCACTCCGGCGAGAATCCTAAGCTCTTGATCAGTAGGGTAAAGGTAGCGAATAAGCCTGAAATAATATCTTAGTTGTTGAAAAACTGGAATGAAACTAAATGAAATGAAGTTTTAAATTACAATTAGATTTTAGAAAAATTTTCCAAGTGAAACTTTATATCACGCGGTAGACATAAAATAGTAAAGAATGGTGTATATATAGGGCATTCCTTGCCAATGACAAAATTTTTTTTTTAATATACCCAGATCGAATTGGGATGAAATACACTGTATAAAATTGTTGTTTTCCAATATATAGAGTGTTCCTTACCAATGGAAAAAAAAATTGTAAATATACCTCATACCCTATAATTTATTATGTAGATTAGAAAAAAAAATCTACATACTGTTTATAAATTCGATAGATAAATGATAAATTTATTAAATAATCGCGATAATCTTGTATAAAAAAAAAAAAAAAAAAAAAAACTTTAATGAATGAAAAATAAAAAATACTCATACATACCCGGTCGAGCATAAAATCCATCTGGCAAATGAGTAATGAGGTCCTAGTTTTTGTATAACACTAACCATAACTAGTGTGATAACCAGCTGCGCCCCCAGAAGGGCCTAAGACATGTGAAAAGAAAAGAGAAGAATGAATGAAAAATTGGATTAACCTAACCTTAAGCTTGACCTAACCTATGCGCAAGATAGTTTTAAAATATCTTCAATCAACTTGCCATGTTTGTGAGTAAAATCGATCACTTAATTACGTCGAACAAAAATACATGAAACTGTGGTTATGGATGCTGGTTTAATAGTTATTAAAAATCTATAAACGCCGTAGAAACTGGCGCGGTCTGGGTGGAACATGAAACCGCAATAGTTGTCTGCTTGGGTTTATTATTATGTATGTAGTTAATTCTCGTTTCTACCACTCGGCGCTTTTAACCGGTATTATTATTTTCTCTTGTACCCAGTTTTATCGAGAAGTAGCCTGAAAACCAGTTTCAAAATACATCTCGACCCGTTACTGCTCGAATTAAAAATAGGTTTTAATCTTTTTCTTTCCTTTTTTTTGTTTGACTTCATTGTCTACCGTTTGGAAATTAGGTCTCATATGCTAAATTCAGATTCCACATATATCACACGACAATAATGAATGCATTCTCAAAGTATAATACGTACAGTATAATAAAATATCAAAAAATATTCCAGTTAATTTTAATTTCATTTTATTTTCATTGAATACAAGTTTTTCGTTATCCAGATATTCAAGTTTGAAAATATACGCTAAAATAACTTAAACCCTAATTATAATACGTACAAAATAGAACATAAAGAATAAATGATTGTATAACAGGTATTATTTCATCGTGAATAATCGATTAATGATAATGATATAATGAGAAAGAAATGACAAATATTTGAAAGATATTTACATACTATAGACAATTGTAATATAATGTGTATTTTGTTTGTGTGTTGTGTGAGCGCGTGTGTGTATGTGTGTGAGTTTCTTAGAGCGATGACGTCACGGCGTTGCGGCAGCCATGTTAGTTACAGCCCCATGCTCGAGCGCGTCGGTCATGCGCATAGGTTGACGTTGGCAGACAAAGGTCCGTCAGTAGCAGCAGCGATGGTGGTGATGTGTTGAGGAAACAGTCAGCTGTAAACCGTAAATTCGTGATGGCTTAGACGTAGGTGGGTTTTTAATAGTGTTGAATTATTATTGGTGAATATTAAAATAGGTTTATACAAGTGAAGTGGATGATAATAGTTAGGTGCGAGATGGTTACGATGTTCAGTGAGTGCGGATACGTGCTGTTCCTGCTACTCCTCGTCCCCTACATTGAAAGCGGTGAGTTTACCAGTTTTTGTTATGAATCAGCCCGAGTCGACGGCAACGACTAAGGGAAAGGCAAAGGCAATGGCAAAGGCAAAGGCGTTTGCCCCCCCTGGTAACTATGTACAAGGATCACCGCGAATTAATGAAATATTTAAATATAGAAGCCCCACGCGCGTTTCATACATACATATATTTTTTTGTTTTTATCTTATTCATTTAAACTGAGAAATTTTTACTGACTATGATAGAATATTACGAGTAAACTAAACCGCTTTGTTTACCTTTAGAAAATATCTATACCGTCAACGATACTCTAACGCTTCTTTAAACCAACAACCACTCTATTGAATAAACATTAACGTTTTTTTTTTTTTTTTCCTTCTTTTCGTCTTTATCGAATATTTTTCAACGATTACAACCCCTCGATCGTTGTTCGCTGTTGTTAGCATTGTATTATGTATGTAATACATACAATACGTATATACGGTACTTCTTTGCGCTTTGTTTTATCAACAGCAACTTGTTCGTTCGTTCGTTCGTTCGTTAGTTCATTCGTCTCGTGATTTTAATGAGTTAGAACGATCGAAAATAATAAAAATAATGATAAAAAAAATATATGCATATTTTTTTTTACTAATACGTTTATGAATTCCTCAAAGAATTATAACAAACAGTAACTATTTTGTTAAATATATTCCACTTATTTATCTACGATCTATGCAACTCTAAAAAACTGGCTTATTACTCTCATATCACATATCCACGTTTAATCTCATTCCATAAATTACGTTGTCAGGTATATTACTTTGCTTGGGGAGGGAGGTAAAAGTATGTAATAACGTGGTCTGATAAAGAAGAAAACAAAAACAAATACAAAACAAATTTAAAAAATAAAAATTGATATCCATATCGTATTAATATTTTTCGATTTTTGGACACGTGCCTCTGTCACGATTTTCAAAACTGAATTAAAACCGTTGATTAACGATTTTAAATAATGAATATTCTATCGAGTCGAGAACAACTCGCATGTATAATCTATTTATTGTGATGATAAAATAATGTATCTCAAGTTTCTCCGAAGTAGTAAGTAAAGCAGCATATATATCAGCAATAGCAACAGTACGTAGCTATGGCATCAGGGTTTTACCCGCGTTGTTCGTTCTCGACCCTAACTCCAAACTCGCAATGTATTTATAAGCGCGTGAGCGAGTTAGGAGGCATTAATTAATGCTACGTACGTAGAACCGGATGATCCCCGGATTACCATTTGAAGGGTGCAACATTTAAAAAAAACAGGGTTCGGAAGATACGAGGGAGCTGTTAAATAATTCTCTTTGCTCCAGGAAGAGGAACAAAAAAATAAATATAAATAAAATATTACAAACAATGAATTCCGACTTTGTTTGTTTTGGGTTTTATCCAAGTTTTTATCTTCATTTATGTTTATCAAAATTCCTCTCCAAAGGTAAATTATTATATTGATAGAAACCTCCTCATTCGGTGATATAATATCCTCTATGCGGTTTGCAGCGATTCAGAATTCTGAAAAACATTTGGTTTATCATTACCAGGAAAAAAATATGCCTCATTGTAGCATATGATCGGTAACGAATTGGTATATATATGTATGTATGTACAAAGAATGCAGATAAGAATTAGAATCACTTCAGAGACGTGAAGTGTTCATTAAACTGAATTGACTATACGTTAAGTTCGTTCGTTGTATAGATTGTACATACGTATAAATAAATAAATAAATGTGTATGTGTGTGTGTGTGTGTGTATAAATATACCATATCGCGCAATTCGGCAGACACCGTAAAACGCCTCGATGCAATAACGCCGCTTGTACACGTAGTACACATATATACTTGACCCAAATGCTTCCTCGCCGGTGTAATAACTTCAATCCATCCTATCTTATCCTGTACTATCGTATCCTATAACCTGCCACCATCCACCCACCCTGCACCAAACACAGAACATCTTATTGTATATAGAGTAAGAAACTTCTGCTGGATATGATATCGGTGATATGACGCAATTAGAGTATAAATAATTGAGAATTACCTATAATTTTTATCATTCAAATATATTCTTTACCCCAAAATGAAATGGTCGTTAAATATATTTATAATTACATACATCGTATCAATTTGAGAATTACCATCCGCGTATAAATTATAAAAATTAATAAAAATTTCCTCTCTCTCTCGAGAGAGAGAGTTTATATTGAGTCCGTCTCTGCTACTGCAGCTCATATGCAGTTTTGCTCCAGTTTATTAGTACCTGACATGAAAGTTTATTTTCTGTACAGAGGGATGATGAATCTTTATACACATAAGTACAGACATACACATAGATCGATTTATTAAAGATGGCTATAGGATAGAGTTTAGAAATCGTGAAAAGATTATTATTATTATTATTTTTGTTTTTTATCCTCGGTAATCGCGAAATAAACCGAAATATATAGACGCTGAGGCTGTTCCTGTTGCCCGTTTCTGTTGCTTGAGGCAGATAAATTTTTAGTCGGATTGTAACATCGACCATAAGGTGGTGGCGGTCGGCGCGCCAAAAGGCGAAACGAGGCGGAACTGGGCGCTCTGCTGATGTTGATGTTGCTATTGCTATTGCTGATACCCGAGAGGTAAAAGAAGAAAGTTTTAATGTATCTGTCAGACTCAGCAGCAACAGTAACAGCTCGGACACATTTTTGTGGCAAGTTGTCGTCGTCGTCGTCGTCGTCGTAGTATAGTAGTCGACAACGCAGAACTTTTTCGTTGTCAGTTTTTCATTAACTAAAGAGCCGAAAAATACTTACCTGTCTCGTAACTCGCGCCCATCTCTTGCCCTTTCTTTTTGCACTGTATAATATGAGCTATCCCTCGCGATTTTCATAGCATCGCATCATTTGCCCGCTCATATCTACACACATACACACAGGTTTTTTTCTTCTTAGGATCAAAGATGAAAAAAATAAGAACGAACAATGAAAAAAAAATTCAATCAATTCGTATAATAATTCTAAGAGTTTGCTGTACATGTACACGTATGTGTATAATGTACATTTATATGTATACTGCAGGGAAAATCATAAATAATAAGTAAATGAAAGAAGTGGAAAAGGAGAAGGAAGTTAAAAAGAAAGAAAAAAAATAAAGAAATAAAAAAGAAAAAACGTCATACAATATAACACAGCAATTTGTTGATGGCCGTCAATTTCGTCGAGGTTATAGAACCGTTTCTCTTTTTTTTTACTTTTTCTTTTTCGTTTTTTGATCTTAATTTTTTTTTTTTGTTTCTTTCTTTGACAATCATTCTTTTACGACTAACCCGGCATCGAGACGAAACGAAACGAGACGAAACGAGACGAAACGGGACGAATGAAAGAAACTCAAACTTTAACTTTAAACTTCGTGTAAAACTCTATCGTGACTCACTCACTCTACGTATAAGGCTCTCCCGCACGGTTTTTTTTCCCCCTTTTTTCTTATTTTGTATATATATACAGGAGAGATTAGAATGGCCTTGAAAAACGCTGCCGTGGCTACTATGACTGCGGAGACTGACACAAACCTTTAAAATTTAAATACACTATATTAT
The DNA here is from genome assembly GCA_963924015.1 of Macrophya annulata. Taxonomy (NCBI): domain Eukaryota; kingdom Metazoa; phylum Arthropoda; class Insecta; order Hymenoptera; family Tenthredinidae; genus Macrophya; species Macrophya annulata. The sequence goes on along the minus strand of OZ001263.1, from coordinate 13,984,665 downwards.
ATATGTATATGTATACATATATACATTATATAATAATATAGTATAATACGTGAGGCAGAGATTTATGGACGTAATCATAACGTACCCGAGTTGCTCGTTTATATAGAAAAGAATTCTGCTAACTATAGAAATAAAACGATTTTTAAATAATTTTGTTTCCTTTCAATTTCCTAAAATCAATATTTTTGACGATAAAAAAAAAAAACATAATTATAATAAAATATTTAAATTGTTTAAAACGTTATTTTTTATGGAAATTATCAATGTGATGTAAAACAGCAGCAGCAAGTATAGCGAGAGACTCCTGGCGTCGTTACATACATACATATAGAGGTTCGATGTAATGGGATCAATTGTAGATTGAAATTGGAAGGTAATTTTCAACGCGCCCTGCAGATGTGCTTCGAGCGATTTTTTTTTTCTTTTTTACTTGTATAGTTTCTTTTTTTTTCTTCTCTCATATACCCAGCGCGAATTACGCTGCTATGTATCCAGATGTAGGAATTCTTGAATAAAAAACCAAAAATAAAAACAAAAGAAACAGAGAGAATATGAAAAAACTCTTAACTTTATTTTACTATCGTGTATTTCTGTATCTGACTCCATTCTCCTCAATTTACACAACTGAACAATACTGTACATACATCGTCTATGCGATCATAAAAACCGAAAAAAAAAAAGAAAGAAAGAAAATATTGTTCTTTATTTTCTTTTTTGAATTTTTTTGATTTTTTGAATTTCCAAACGCAAAACGAAGGGTTTATTCTTCTAGTTCGGAGAAAAATAAAATTTTTTGAAAATCGGTCAATGCGTTCGAATTTTATTCACATTTTAAATCATTCCGTTTTTTTGTTTTTGGCGCACCCTGTATATACATATATGTATTTCAGAATAGCGAAAAATAAATGGAAGAACTAATTAAAATCGTAATGAAAAAAATTTTTCTTTTCGTCAAAAGCTTTTATGCTACAGGAAACGCCCACACCGCATCGCAGTTTAGATAAGATTAATAAACCACGGTTATTCCATATTCTGAAAAATATAATGATCAGTGGTCAGTTGTTTCTTAGGATAATAACCGCGCGGTATAAAGTTTTCCTCTAACATTTTATTAATTTATTTATTTTTCATTTATTCTTCTTCAAACGAGAACTGATCGCGATAACATAATGTCATTATTTATCGCAGCTATAATAACACATATATATATATATAATATAATGTGCACATTAAATTATACCAATCACTCGACTAATCCTTATACTATTACCTATTATCATTACATATAATTATATACGTGTATATATACTTACTGATAATTTATTGTCAATTAGAAATATATAGCGATATATTTTATTTATATTAAAAAAAAAAAGGGAAATACATATATATGTATATTTATTTCTTATATATTCCAATATATATAGAACTCTGTATTTATGTATTTTTTTTTTTTATATAATATGTAATATCTACAAATATAGGTATGTATATATGTATATAGGGTATAATATAAAACCCCAGAGACTTCCGGAGTTACATACATAGGTATGTGTATATATATATAGAGTCCAGATTTTGAGAGGACCTCAAAATTAGTCGCCGTGGGCAAATAAACCCTCCTTTGCCACAACTGGTTTTCACGGAGCCACACGAACAGCTCTCAAACTATACCGGTCCAAAGTCAAAGATTAAGTTTTGCGGACCCCGCAACGACCAATTTCTGGCTATTTGATCATGACGGTTTTGAACTCGAACTCTACACATAGCTCGAACTTCCTCTCTCTCTATCTCTCTCTCTCTCTTTCTCTTTCTCTTTCTTTTTCTAACTTTTCATTTATTGCTCTTTCTCGAGTGTATAAAACAAAAAAAAAAACAAAAAAAAAACAAAATAGAAAAAAGTAATTTAGGTATTACATATTTGATATTGGTTACATATGAATTTTTTAACATTTATTTTCGTCGTCTTAAACATAATTTTATTATGATATCATTGATAATATGAGAGTACGGAAACCTTTGATCACAAACGCGAATAATCATTATCACCACGTTATCTGTTTAATTTCAATTTGTTTAATGACATTATGTACATGAATATATTCAATGAATTTATAGTTGATAATAAAATAATATTATTTATATGATTACGATTAAAAGTTGTTTTCAAATTTTTTACGTTTTATCAATGACTTTAGTGACACTCGTTAAATTCTCGTAATTATTATTATCGCACTTCGATGTTTAACAAACTTTATTTATTTATATATTTTTCTTTTTTTTGTTTCTCTTCTTTCATGCGTACATACATATTATAGTAATATATAATATATACACAAACGTAATAAAATGAAGTAAAAAAAATATCTAAAATATTTTAATTTACTTCAAAAATTCATTTTTAATCTCATCATATATTATTAACATATAGTATATATATATATATACTATGTATACATTTATTATAATATAATCCGCCGCAGTATTGATACGCATCGATAAATCTACGTACATTTGAATATCTGATCGATCAAGACGGTTATCGGTATCATTATTATTATTATTACTGTTATTATTATTATTACTATTATTATTATTATTGTTTGCCGAAGGTCGAACTATTACCCACTATTACCTTATCGTATAATAAACGGTGTGTATAGAATTAAACATGACAATAAGCTTAGGAAGTCTGACGTGCCCCAAAGATTGATTGATTGGCTACTGCTCTTCTCGCGCCGTTAAGTTTCTATACACCTTACTAAATCTAAACCTATAAATAGGTACCTACAAGGTAGCTCATTATTTCAAACGAACAAGGCTAATATATTTTCAAATCTAATCAAGAATACAAGAAAATACTTGAGACAAAAGTTGTATGGTTCTGAGATGGACATTTGATAATGCTTTGGGCGAGGTTATGGATATTGATTTTTTTTTTTTTTTTTTTTTTTCAAGGTTTAATGGGATTTTTATGACGTAACTTTTCATAATTTCCATCTTGTTCGTAGAGTTTTAAACTTTTAACCCACCTATCTACCTTATATGTTGTTATACATTTATGAAAAACAATGTGCTATGTGAGTGAAGCAGTATATCTTAATATGTAGGTACTTCTACAATTACCTCACGCGCGTCACTGTACCGTAAAAAAAAAAAATTATAATCCCGAAACATATTTAATATTTTTCATGATTATTATATGTATAACTATATGTATATATATATAATATCCTCTTATTTATATACATATACCGTGAGCGTCTGGTGAACCGGGTCAGTGAAACGACGATGGCGCTAGTTTTCTTGAAATTTAAAGGGAGAGCCAATACACCAAGAATATCCCTAGTTCAGTTGCGATTACATATGTTTATTCCATGGTCCGTGGAGGCGGCCATTGTATTTGGTTGACAGATATCAGGAGTGTTTTTAGGGTTATAGAGTATTGTAGAGTTGTACACGAGATAGTGAAAATACGTTATGAATGTTTTAGATCAAGACAATAGATCAGCGAACTACAGCGTTTTGGCTAATCGTTAGTTATTGTAAACACATGTCTGGAAATTCTAAAAATTCTACTGCAAATCTTTGTAACCTGTGAAACATAACCTCGAAAAACATTTCGATAGCTGTCTAACATATTTAATGGCCATCCGCATCTACGCTTCGAAAGGCCTAGGGATATTTTCGGGATGTGAGTTAGTTCCCCTCGTGAATTTCAAAAAAGCTATCGCCATCGTCGTTTCACTGACCCGGTTCACCTGACGCTCACGGTATAATATAGTAAAATGATATGATGAAAATTATATCATAACTGTGAAAATTCACGATGATATTAAAATTGAATGAAAAATATGATATTAAAATTAAATTTATTGCATTTATTATATATAGGTACATGTATGTATGTACATTACATAGTTATGGGTATGTTATGTTGAAAGCGATTGCACCATCAGTTTCGTAAAATCCAATATAATTATGGTATATATAATCATCATTTTAGTTTGGTACTCGAGCGCGTAATTATTATACACCAAACCCCTTGATTAATTATTCTTTCTCTCGTATCGTAAATTTACCACTTTCAATATTCGTATTTCAACGTTTTACCCCATACCCATTCTCCTAGTCTCTCTTTCTTTCCCTCTCTCTTTCTCTCTCTATTCCTATATATACCTATGCGAAATGAAATTGTTGCCACCGACCCCCGGGCGCCAACGTTACTGATAATGGCGTTAATAATCGATACCTATAACTGCAATTGGATTGGATTTCAATACAGAATTTCAGAAGGTCCATGTGCATGTGCAAACGCGCGGGGTTAATGGAAAAGTATTGTACCTACCGAACAAACACCGCGAAGTATTGAGAAAATTGACCATTGTAATTTTTATTTTTTTTTGGCTTTTTAAGTTATTGAATTGATATTGATTTATTTATCTTACTATTAAAAATTGATCGTTTCATTGAGGTTTTTTTCATTTTTTTTTTTTTTTTTTTTTCTTGTGTTCTGTGTAATTTTTCTTTATTAATATGTACGTATGTATGTACAGACCTATTTCGAGGATTTGAAAACCAAGGTATATGTACACTGTACATATTCGAATAACAACAAATTTAAAAGTAAGGGATGCGGAGGAGAAGAGGAAAGTATATATATCCCTTGGGAATAACACCGAGATTCCGAGTTTGAAACCAATTTATTATGTAAAGGTGTGTATATATATATATAATTCATAGTTATATACATATATAAAAAAGGAATATATATGTATGTATGTATTTACACATGTAGTTGACTATATTTAGTTACTAAAAACGTATATTACATATATGAGAGAAGTTTTTCCAAAATTCAATGAAAGTTTGAAACTTTCCAAATCCGAATCGTCAAATTTCATTTTCAACAATTTTTCGATCCAAAATTTTATCATCGGAGTCACAGGACAAATCTATATTATACATATACCTATAAGCCGCCACATGATATGATACGACAATATTTTTACCATAATTCGGGTATATGTACCTTTGTGATCAGTGAGCGATGTGTGAGAAGTAATATATATGGAGCAAAGCGGTAGGAAGAAGGATGCAGTGATAAATTCTTGTCAAGGTTGAAATGTGTGTTGAACTTTCGTAATCTTTCTTGTTAAAACATTTTGATAGATAGATAGAGATGGCTGGATAGGTATAGGTGTATACATATATATGTTATATCTATAGCATGTACATACGTTACTCCCACGCGTTACCTCGCGTGCTGCAATATTTTTTCACTCATTCACTCGCACGCGCTCGCGGTATGTGATAACGAATGTAAATATTACGACAAATGTTTGTGATATGGGTGTAACAGTATATATATATACATACATATTTATATACATATTATATCTATAGGTAGATATACGGACAGTTATTATTATTACTCAAAAGTTAAACTGTGTAAATTACAAAGCGACAAGAACTGGCAATGAATAATTATGAGATTGTAGAAATCTTGAATCACGTACTTGTATAATAACGTCATACAAACGATTTTTGTTATCATTATTTTTGGTTTTTTTTTTTGCTTTTTGAACATCTTTTTATTTGTTTTATTTTTTTCATTTTCTTGATTATGTAATTTTACATATATATAATTTTTATATAAAACGAGGAAGCTGAACGACAAATTTTAAACTTCAATTTTCCGCTGTATATATACATATATACTTTACGTATGTATAATACAAACACTATTTTATCTTCTCTTATATTTTTATTTACTACTGTATGCACATATATATATATATATATATATATATATATATATATATATATATATATATATATATATATATATATATATATATATATATATATATATATATATATATATATATATATATATATATATATATATATATATATATATATATATATACTGCACCTCGTGCACGAAAGATTTTTACTGCTTAGCGACACCACTACGTTACTGCTACTGTTCCTAATGCTGCACTGCCTTGAAAATTCTGTATAAATAAACCGTGGGTACGAAACTCCGATGTTGGGGTATATTATACCAGAGAGAAAAAAAGAGAGAAAGAAAGAGAGAGAGTGGATGGACAGCTGTAGAAGTTTGTCGCGAGAGAACGATAAATATATATGTATCTATAGAGAGAGAGATAGAGAGAGAGATAGAGAAATAGATCCTGCAGAATCGAGAGGGAGAAGGTGAGAGAGAGAGAGAGAGAGAGAGAGAGAGAGACTCCCTTTGGCTTTTCGGAGTCGGTCGAGAGGAATGGGATCGGTGCTGTGGCGGTGGGTGCCGCACGTGTACGAGGCGGAGTACTTCTCGACCACGAAGTCGCTTGGGCATTGTAAATTTGCTTTACGTGCTACCCTCCTGGAATAAGCCGCACTACCATCGTACCGTGCCGGACGAAACCTCTACCTAGTATACCATACCTACCCTGTTCACCCTGCTCACCCATCTCTATGGCAGGCTTGGGGCTCTAGACCTCGCGAAAGAGACGAGCCTGATATATCGGTACAGCGGTATCAGCAAGTTCAGTATAAACGCAACATTGCCACGCCTGCACGCCACACGAGCTTTTTTTTTTCTTTTCTTTGATTTATCTTATTTAATTTTTTTTTTTTTTTTGAATTTTATATATCATTTTGCTTTCTCTCGATTTCTGCACAGCAAATGTATACGTGATTGTGGTCTAAAGCGATATCCCATTCATCCTTGCAGTCGTAACGTGCCTTAGCAATTTTTAAAGGAATTAAGTAAAATTTCGTAATCTATATAATCCAATTTTTTTGTTTCTTTTTTATCGTCTATATTTTTATTTTGTTAGTTTCGAAGGAAAGTGTATGATATATTTGTGTTTTTTTTTCTTCTCCATTTTTTAATCATAGGTTTAATCAACCGCCTACGTTTTTTTTTTTTTTTTTTTTGTGTGGACTCTTTTTGCCTTTTTTCTTTATTATTTTTTATTTTTTATTTTTTTATTTATTTTTTTTCTTATTTACATGTTGGTATAGATATATATAGTATATATATACTCGTAAAGTATATACATGTAGAGATACAGGTATAATACATAGAGAAGAATTTATTGGTGGCGGAGGGGACTGGGGATTATAACGGATTTTGAACAATTTTCACCACGGAATGAGATATCGTGGTATATACACCTACATGTATATACATATGTATATGTATATATGTATATATACAATTCTTGGACGCTTTGTTGAAACAAGTCTAAATCTGATCCTACTACAGATCGTGGTTTGTTATAAGCTCACTATTATCCCTATAGCTTTGCTCGAGCCCATGAAACTGTATAATCCGCGAAATTATATCTCCATCATCATTATCATTATTATTGTATTATGATTATCATTATCATAGTAGTAAAGTAACGAAAAAAGTGAAAAACAAATTAGAACAATCGATAAAAAATCAAAAAAAAAAAAAATAAATAAATAAATGAAAAAATCGTTTAACTGCACAGACATCTTTAGTGCGCAAAAGATAAGGTGCTCCCTTCTTTTTATTCCTCTTCTTGTTCCTCGGGGACAAGTTGGGTATGCCGTATTTATTTATTGATCTTGCTTTTTTCGTTTTTTTGTATTTTTTTTTTTTTTTTTTTTTTTTTTTTTTTATTGGGGCAAAAAACACCCCGTGTAGGATAAAAAATGTACATATACACGTATATAAGAACGATACAAATCTCAAGAAAAATAAACAACTAAAAGTATATATATATATATATATATATATATATATATATATATATATATATATATATATATATATATATATATATATATATATATATATATATATATATATATATATATATATATATATATATATATATATATATATATATATATATATATATATATATATATATGTATGTATATTACAGTGAATTTATACAACGACGATCATAACCTAAAGTTCAAATCTGATATGATTTTAAAAAATTTTGCAATTCTTCTTATTATATTAGAAATCGTTTTCGTTACTCAAAATCGAACTGAATATTTTCTTTTCAATTATTTTTCTTTTTTTTTTATAACCGTAACTGATTCTCCTATAAAATCCGTTTTCAATATCATCATTTGATAAAAAAAAAAAATCTCACAATCAGATGCAATTTCAAAGAAATTTTTGAAATAATCCAATCAATTTATTTTATCCCCATTTATGATCGAGAAAAAAAAAACCTTTTCAAATAGAAAGACGAAGAAAAAAAAAAAAAAAACGAAACGCGAATATGAACATTTCTTTTATTTTAAAGAAAAAAAAATTTTTTGTTCTATGGAAAAACATGCGTCATCGTTTTATTCTCGATTTTATCACTAAATTCATCCAACGTATATACATACATACATACATACATACATTTTAGACAAGTTTGTTGATGATCCTCGAGTTTAGTCACCCTAAAGTAAATCTGAACTGGTTTTCTTTATATAGAAACTGGGGAAACCCCTTTGATCTCTGTATGTATGTATGTGTATATATATATACCTACTATACCCTATACGCGAAGAGAACAAGAAGATAAAAAGATATAAAGGATATGTAGGTATATATATATATACATATATAAAGAAACGGGTGATATAAAAATTCCCATACAGCGTATATATTTACATATATAATGGGATAAATCACAAAATTTTTGTTAAATTTTTTTTTTCTTTTATTTGATAGATTTTCATTTTTGTTATACATATATATATATATCTTTTTATATATCGTAGAAATTTATTACTCTGAAGACGAAATCGCTAACTCTATAACACTAACACTCAATTGTTTCTAAATTCATGTGATTTCTGACTAATAAGACTCGAATTCGATCAGATTTTATTCGACTAGAAGAGTCAACTTGTCCCAAAAGTTTTCACAAGCACCGGTCGTTCGTTTCCTTGGTAAAAGAACCAAAAAAACAAACAAAAAAAAAAAAGGAACTTTTCTCCCAGTTTCTTTTGCTTCGCCCGATGTACCAAGTTTCTTGATCGACACAGAAAAAAAAAAGAAGAAAAAAAAAATCAACAAATAAGAGAAAAAGAAAATTGTTTACGTAAAGGATACAAATGCGAAAGAAATTGACAAAATAGACAAAAAAAAAGAAAAGAGAAAAAAAATCAGAAAGAATACATACAGATAAAGCATGGTGCAACGTCATACATACATACTAGTACCTAAAGCAAAGAAAGTTCAAGTAATCCTTATAGAAGATCTATTCTTTCTTTATTTCTCTCATTTTACGTTAATACTAAAAAACCAAAAAATTTATATAATATATAAGTATGTATTATATTTATATATGTATATTTGAATTGGTGAATCTCCAGCGGATATTTCTATCTCACATAATATATCGATGGTAGATAATGGTATATATATATATACATATTAATAATTGGATCAATTTCTGGGAGATTGGAGACAGGAAACTGGAGCCTAGGTCTTTGTCGTTCGTTATACGTATTCGATTTGAGAGACAATATAGTCTCGTTGTGCAAAACGTAATTGTCATCATTCGTACAGAGATAAATTTGACTAACGTATAAATACATATATAAATAAATATACGTATAATATATATATAGGGACATACATAGGTACATATACATATGTACACGTATAACTTTTTTGTCGACGAAACAGCTGACGGTTAAACGTATAGTTGAGTAGGTATACGTACGTAGATTTTCATATATGCATATAGGTATGTACATATACGTATATGTAGGTATACACTGCAGGTGTATATATATACCTACATATATATGCATTTGAGGAAAGTCGTGAAACGTGAGAAAAATGTAAATCAACATTTTCTTTTTATTTTTTTTTCCTCCTTTTTTTTTTCTATACATCCATCTTTCTTTTTTCCTTTTTCCTTTTTTTCGTTTTATTTTTTCCTTCTTTCTTTGCTCTGCTCTACCGGTTGGTACTTACTTTTCGAATGAGGGTTCAAGACTTTACCCGGTTGGAACACGCCCTTAACTCTTATGGCCACCCAGGTGAACGCCAATATTTTTATTAGAGCATAAAGTTGGGCCCTCCGACCGTCTCTATTTCCCCAAATATCTGTATACGTATGTGTGTGTGAAAAGTAGGTATTTACGTATGTTGGTTACATACGCCGCCTCAGGGCATGTTGTTTTTATGTTAATCTCAAGATTTTTCTTTTCCAATAAAAGTCAAAAAATAAAAAAACAAAAATATATAAATTTTCTTTCAGTATGTCACAGAGATACGCATTTAGGTATATATCTATATCTATCTGTATGTATGTTTTTTTACAACCTAGAAATGAGCACTGATCTTTTTCAACTTCTCGAGTTGATAAGTTGATTTTTATTTTCGTTTTTCTTAAGGATACAAAATTTACTAAGATTAATCGATAATTAATAATTAAGAAGATAAATCTGAAATTTTACACTCTTCTTAATTATAGTAGCAATTGTAGCAGGAACCACCTTAGAAAAATTAGTCAGGACTGAGATACTTTTTTTTTTTTTAAAGATCGTTACGTAAGTTTGAAGAAAAAAACTCGAAAAATTTTCAATCTGCCATAACTTATGACCGACTCATCGTAAAGCAATTTTCCGCGTACTTTTTTAAAAGGGGATTTCATCCTCTGAGAAGTATAATTCACATCAAACTAATCCTGTATTAATTTTCAAAATTTTATGATTGAAAGATTTTTCGCAGTGTTCTTTTTCAAACGTGCCTATCTCAGCGAGAAAAATTTGTAGAGAGATGGCAAGAAACGCAGTTCAAAGTTGAGAAAATTTCCTAACTTTAGGTCAAGTTCAATTATCGAAAAAAATAAATGTCTGTGTCTCGTTTTTTGTCTTTCTTTTTTTAAAAATTAAAAAAAAAATTTTCAAATAGGTAGTACAAAAAATAAGAAAAATGTTGCCACTTTTTGTATTTACATACACCTATATGATTAAATTCTTGCACATGAGTTGAAAAAAAAAAATTAGAACATACATAAAAAAAAACAAAAAAAAAACAAAGAAAAAAAACAAAAAAACTAAAAAATGGCACAGCAAAGCGAAAGCGGGGGTGGTATACATGCATACCGGGTGAGATTTATCGCTCTTCCTTTCTTGGCCTAACGCGTTGCTACCGCTGCACGGGGGTGAAAATAAACATTCAATTTATTAGGCCGTATTTTATCCAGGGCAATTTATTTTCTACCTTCTCGTTCAGGAAGCAAGCAGAACAAGAACAAGAGTAGAGGTAACCGCGCGATCCAAGAACCCATGGACTAGCTAGCCTGGCTAGCTGGTCGAGAGACTGAAAGAACGAACGAACGCCTGTCCGTTCGCGGGAATCGTTTAATTCGTTTTCATTCAACCCATTAAATCTGCTAATTACTGGACACTGTTACAGGACAGACCCTCGAGAGTAGTAGCGTTTTAATACATATATGTACCTATACGTGGACAAATCTTTTATTTATATACCTTCGAGTATAAAAGCTCGTCGTTTAATCAGCAAAAAATATAAAGACAAAAACGACAAAAATAATAAAAAAAAAAAATAAAATTGTGTATTTTTGTAACAAATTCCTGATTTCTGAAGTTTACTTTTTTATTTAATTTTTTCTTCGAATATTTTCTGTTTTTTTTTTTTTTATTAAGATAAGATATAAATTATCTATCTACAGCTCGAGCTCGATAATTGCATTTCAATATTTTCGATCGAAGAAATTAATAAGGAAAAATAATAATTTACAATAATTGGTGAAGTTTTTTTTTTTTTTTTTTCTCCCTCAAGCCGCGTAATAATATCTTTACCTGTTTTTATGTATTTGAATATATATATATATATATATATATATATATATATATATATATATATATATATATATATATATATATATATATATATATATATATATATATATATATATATAAATTTAAGACCGTATCGAGAAGAATGAGAGCTACGCTAATATTATACCTGTATAATGTATATACTTATATATAATAATCAATAAATTAATTCATTCCTAATTATTTGCGGCTACATAAATTATCATCATCATTAAAAAGACGAAAAAGAAGAAGAAGAAGGAGAAGAAGAAGATCCAATTAATATTAAGTAGGCCCTTATCTCAAAATCCGTTTTTTTTTTCTTTCGTTTAAAAAAATAAAAGAGATTAAAAAAAAATAAAATATAAAAAAAAAAAACGAAGTTAAAAGCGAAACCAACGAAATGTGAAAACGAAACGCGAGTTACATCGTCTACAAATGGTAGCTTATTTTTTAACCAAATTGGCCACGACTGGGTAGACGAACGAACGAACGAACGAATGGTGCTCCTGTATAAATTGAAGAACAAAGCGAGTTTAATTAAATGCAACCGCGCCCGTGGCGTATAACCGCGATTCGCGGTCGTGGTACTGGAGGTCTCCTAAAATCGATCATCCAGATAGCACTTTAGCCTATTTTACTTAAGTAGGTATACCTATATATACCATTAATCGACCACATCTCACTATCAACCTCCAATTTTTATTTTATTCTCGACTGCCTCTACCTCACTTTCGATTAAATTTTTTTTTTTGTTTTGCTTTTCCTTTTATTGTAAAAGATCCTAATATATATGTATGTATATCAGACCGTTTCAAAAAAAATCGACTATTTTTCATTTTCAAAGAGTTAGTCAAAAATATTGTTTCAAATGACGAAAAAAAAAATGCTGTCAGATTTTGACCTCTTAATATTAATATTAAGAGGTACCTCATCGCGATTTTCTATTTCTCATCTAAATAACATGGAAAATTTTTTTTTTAAACTTTGGAATTTTATAACTCATCAACGCATTAGTGTACTGATAAGACCAGAACATATTTTTGTAGTGAATTGAACGCTCTAAAAAAAAGGTCTCTTGTTCTTTTTCGATAAATCTAGCTTTTTCCAAGTTGGTGTATTGGATATTAATGATAATTAATCATGACTAACTTGGAAACAGTTGGATTCATCGAAAAAGACCAGAAGACCTTTTTTGTAGAGCGTACAGTTTTAAACAACAGTACTCATGCAGAATCTTTCTAAGTAGATTAATTTTCAAGATATAAAAATCGAAAAGTTCCACAATACCATTTCCCATGTTATTTAGATAGGAAATAGAAAATCCCGACGAGGCACCTCTTAATATGAATATTAAGAGCTCAAACTTTGACAACATTTTTTTTTTTCGTCATTTGGAACAATATTTTTGACTAACTCTTTGAAAATGAAAAATAGTCGATATTTTTTAAGCGGTCTAATGTATATACAAAATTTTCCGTATAATGTAACAAATCCATATATATACACATAGTTCTTCGCATAGTCGTTGAAAATTGTTGAATAGTAGGTGTATATATGTATACGATATTATTGATCGTTTCTGTAGCAGAGTTCTAAATCACCTGGACCCTGGGTGTGTTCGTTACCCACAATTCAACGGCCTATGTATAGAGAAAATAGAATTATATATAGATATAAAGGTCCATCTGTCACTCGGCACTATATGATCAGTCAGTAGGTATACGTACGTACGTACGTACATACCTACGTATGTACATAGAATGGTGCTCTTGTTACAGCTAAAGCGATAGTTTCCTACGGTTTAAATAATTAAAGTTTAAATCCGACCTCAGCTGGTAGCTCATACCATTTCACACAGAATACTAAAACAAATCGATTCCTATTTCGTACCAACTTGAATATATATACGAGGAGGGATTGTATGTACATACATACATATTCTCTGGTAGTATATATATATATATATATATATATATATATATATATATATATATATATATATATATATATATATATATATATATATATATATATATATATATATATATATATATATATATATATATATATATATATGCTCAATTAAACACATCTTCCACCTATCTCTTTGTCAAATTGAATTATCTCTGTTTCTGACATTTCTGTATATATGTGGGGCTGTTCATGTCAAGTCAACCTACAGTTTGTGACCCTGGCCATTTTACATTTTCTTCATATTTAAATATATACGATAGTTCTCAATTTAAAAACTACTAACAAAGTGAATAATAAAAAAAGTTCTTCTAAAATCGATTTTCTTTTTGTTTTCAATTTCTTAAGCTATCCCAAAAACGTCATTTTTCTTGACTGTATACGACTTGGCATAGAAAATCCTGTATACAAAATTCTAATTTTCAAAAAAAAAAAAAAGCGAATTTCATTAAGAAAATGATAAACAGAAAAAAAAAAAAAAAAAAGGAAAAGATACATAAATTAAATAAAATTGAAGTAAATAGTTGTGTACAGTTATGACATAAACCTGCACCCGTAGAGTGCAATATAATTTATATGTATACGTACATACATACCTACACCATTGAGGTTGTTAAACAATAGACTATACAAGACCCTCAGAAGTATAGACCCTACGGATTAATTATTCCTTGAGTAGGTGGGCAGGCAGGAAGTAAGGTAGGAAGGTAGGTAGGTAGGTAGGTAGGTGGCTGGGTGGTCCATAGAAAGGTCATGTTGACTGAGATGGCTCCAAGGCCTTAGTACCCTAGTTTCCTAGTTTCTTCTTATTATTGTGATTAAATGTAACAGCTGCAGCGGTGTGATGCAGGGTTTTTTTTATTTATTTTTTTTGGTTTCCTAGGGAAATGGAACTTCGGGGAAAGAAAAAATAAAAAAAAAAAATTAGAAGAAAATAAAACGTAAAAAAATTATAAAAAAAAAAAAAAACATATGTAAGTACGGTGATAACGAAAAGTAGATATACCTCTCCTATCTCTATGCATTTATTAATATATAGAAAATTGTGAGATCGTGAAAGGAAAAATAGCGAAAATGAGAGAAAATCCCGTGTATATGTATATACATATATGTATGTACCTACTGCAGCTCGGAATTTGCGATAATAAAATGTTAGTGGAAAACTCTATTTTACTTACTTTATGTATATATATATATATATATATGTATATATGTACAGTTACATATTACTTTGAAAAGTTTAATATAGAACATACTATTATCAATGTTATTTATTCATTGTATAACGCTATTTGGAGTCATAGCATAAGGAATGAGTCGACAAAGATGTAGACAAAGAAAAAAAGAGAGAGAAAAATGAAGAAAAAAAAAAAAAACAAAACAAAAATTGCATTTGCAGTAAAGAACGAAACAGCTCGAACAGTTTGATTGTGAAAATAATTGTGCATAAAAGTTTAAACTTAGTTTACAAAAGAGTAAAAGAATTATCGAACTTTTTCATACTTTATAACTATACTCCAACTACGACTTACGAGGCTAGGTATATACATAAAATTGCAAAATTTTATAATACTTTTTAACAATAATAATATTTTATTTTTTGGTTTTTAAAAACGTTTAATTTTATTGTGCTTATACTGTATTTAATTCAATTTACTTTTTACCCCGTATATATATATATATATATATATATATATATATATATATATATATATATATATATATATATATATATATATATATATATATATATATATATATATATATATATATATATATATATATATATATATATATATATATATATATATATATATATATATATATATATATATATATATATATATATATATATATTCAAATCTGCAGCTGTAATTATACTTAAATAACTCGAAATTTTAAACACGGAAGTTTAATTCTTCAACATTTTATATTATTATGATAAATTTTTTTTTTTATTTTTGTTTTTTTACGCGAAAATCTCTTCTTATTTCTTTCTTTTTTAATTAACGAAAAATTAATTGGGCAATTAGTGAAAAGTATCAGGTTAAAAGAAAATCACTTCGGATATCTTGTAACGTCTATAAATAAAAGTATAAAAATGTGATTCGAAATAGAATTTTTTTTATAATTTCATTTATTTATTTTTATTTTTTTTTTTTTCCATCTTTAACACAAATTATTTGAAATTCTATATTTTGGATAGATTTTTTTTTTTTTTTGTTTCTTATATTTTATTTTTACCTATCGTTACCAGTATCCATTATAATTTTTATATATATATACTTTATATAGCCTGCCGCCTGCCGCCAGGCGTTTCGTAGGGCCATCGGAACAGTTTTGGAACCAGTCCAATGAAGATATCGAATTTATCCCCCTCATTCCCTATCTCAAATAGCTGGATGGGTAGGTAGGTAGGTAGGTATATACAACCGACTCCGTACGTACGCCACCCTTGAATACGTACATACCACAACTGCGTAGGACTTTCAAGGGGGATTCTGGAAAATCCCAACCTCTGGTGCGTTTCACATCGTAACCAGAAAATCGTACTAATTATAAAATTCCTGAATCTCGTTTTATACCTTATTCCTGTATACATCGCATGGACTCTACTCTGCTTCTCTTGGTCACCCCATGAATTTTTTCATTAAAAAATAAAAAAAAAAATAAAAATTCAAACGTTATGGATAAAGAAAAAAAAAAAAAAAAATGATGATATTTATTTTTTTCTCTTCAGTTTCTATAATCTCGTAGGAAAATCGTCTCTTCAGTCGTCTAGACTACATATATACCTAGTCTAGGGTTGTAATATGTTTCGGTTAGCCAATTTCTCGAGGGTTTAGAATATAATAAATGGTAGTCTGCATGTTTGCCGGCATTAATGAGTTCAATTACACATACCGAATCCAAATTCCTCTTACATGCACTATATAGCTGGTATGTAAGTACATACATACATACATACACGGAACTCTGGAATTTCTAGTTTCTAGTTTCTAGCTACTAGCTTACACAGTTTCTAGTACATCTCGCTTCACGCCCCGAGGAGGATCAGTTCCTTCCAAACCCCCGTCAACCAACGTCGAAACCTAATCTCAACACATCCTACAAGATTACATAGAGATTAACTAATCCATCATTAACTACTGGTGTATACTACTATCTTGTAGATATGTATGTAACGTATGTACATATACATATGTATTTCAATTGGATCAACTTCGCGTACGTAGGTACCACCGTATTCTGTCTAGAGTCAAGTTTGGCCAATTCTGATCCCCTACCCATCTGCACGATTAGATAAAGCGTTATTGTTCTAGGAAACCTCTGCCATACCTGTTACAACACGTTACGTTATTTCCTTCAAAAGTGGAAACCGTGTAGACTTGGCAAGGATTAAATTTTAACGTAGTAATTAAATATTCCAATTCAATTTCTGATCGAGAAACAAAAAATAGGGTACAAAAAACAAATTATCGAATTTTATATAAATTGTAAGAGATTTTTAACGATCGTAAGTTATCCACTTTTTGTATGACCAAATTTTGGAAAATCTGCAGTGATTCAGGTCGCGAAAGAATATACCTACAAGGTGAAGTATAAGTCTCGCTGAATCATACGATGTATCATGTTTTATTCATAGATTAATGTGTGGGAGTTTTCCGAGAATCACCAAAATTCGGTTTTACAAAGTGGTCGAAATTGATACCGCAACGAGTATCAACGTTATTAATTACGAGGATTTCTATCTCAGGTTATTAATTATCAATGTGTACGTGTATATATAGATTGGATTTAGTGAATGAATTCTCAAATCTCTGTATATATAACTTTCCTTTGATAATTTTGTCTTCACCTTTGAAGAAATAAGGTACCTATAATATATACCTATCTGTCTTATATAACCTACCCATCAACCATCAGGAAAATACGCTGAGGATTATTCTTTGAGGAGGAAAATTTCCCAAGAGGCAAAACTCCTCCGTGAAACCAAAAGGAAAAAAAAAAATATATATATATATATATATATATATATATATATATATATATATATATATATATATATATATATATACATACATATATATTATATTTCCGATAAATGTCACGTTATGTTATTACCGTAAAACCCAACCACCGTAATTAATAAATAAGAACCGATCTTTTTTTGTGCCTTTTTTGTAAAGCAAAGGCTAAATCCTGACGATCTGCACCTCTCATTCTTAATTCCTCGTATTCATCGTATCTTAGAAATTAATTACGCGATTGCTATATTCGACTCTCTATGGTAAATCCGGGCAGAACAAAAAAAAAAAAAAAACAAAATAGACATTAAATAGAAAAAAAAAAAAACGGGAAGAAGGAGGATTCACTGGAGGGAATAATTCTCGCCGTATAGGATAAAAATGACTTTCTTTACAAAAAAAAAAAAACAAACAAAAAAAAATAATGAAATATCAAATATGAAAGAAAAAACAAACAAAAAAAAGGTGTCATTAATTTGATGGAATGTGACGAATCCAGCTAATCACCGTCACACATCGTCTCATTAATCTATTAACCTCTGGTTTTCTGACGAGATATTATCCAACCAGCTCATATTATATTTTGAGATACACGCTATACTGCAGCGGCGGATTATGTGATCTGATAATATCTTGACCATCGCGTGGGCAGTACAAGTATTATACATATATGTATACTACTGCATGCAGTACTTCAGGCTCAATCTATGCTGCTGTATATTTAATCCTTTCGTTTGATTATATTGCTGATGCTGGTGATGCACAGCCAACGCTCTTGACGACAAGCGCACTGTGATTGGAGATTAAATTCACGTTTTGCGAGATATTAGTATGAAAAAGAAATTGAAAGAGAGAGAGAGAAAGAGAGAAGGTATGTAGGCATTGCCCGCATAATCCTAGTTGGCAATTCTTATTCCTTGACCCTTGTGCTCGCGCTTTATACAGCTTCGCAATGAACTTTGACGACGGTCGTTATAAGACTTGAGAAAAATAATAATAATACGAATAAATCGAAAGTATATAGAATAATGTAATGTGGAATTTATTTCCTGATTAGAATTTTGATAGAAAAAAATTTTAAACCCATACGAAAATTTTGACCATTTATATTATTTAATAATAAATTTTCACGGTTCTATGAAGGCGTCGATAACCACTCATCTTGCTTCAGTCAAGAGAAGAACAGAGTTGGAAGATGTTGGGTTTGAAATGGTCGAGTTGAGCCTAATTGAACCCAAGAGGGGTCCCCGCTGTTCACGCGGTGTTCCTTTATTTGCATATACATTTACTCTCTCACTCTAACTCTAACTCTCTCTCATCTTTTGGTCATTTCGGACCTCATGGTAACCGCCAGTTTCCGTATCCGTGAATATATATTATATAGCCTGTATACGTATTCCAGGATATGCGAAAGCTACGAATTTTGTTTAACAAAGTTTGATGTTTAGCAGTTTAGGTGTACTGTTTTGTCCGGCATTAATTACAACTATTCATAGATTGTATGTATATATATATACCATAGCAGTTTAGTTCTGTATACCAACACGTTGCCCTATTTCACCCTTATACACAAACTCTGCTTTGTATAATTACCAGCAATTATCTACCACCACGAAGTTTACCAGCTTGCTGGCTCCGGTCCAAACTCATTTCTTTTTTCTATTTTTGTCATTTTTTTTTTTTTTTTTTCTTCTAATACAGTTTTTCATTTTTCTTATATAACATCCCACGGTCGATCATTAAGATAGATAAAATGTGCATAAGTAGCCACGGTATTATTCACCAACTACGTCACTTGATGGATGAAGATACGGTTTATGCAATTTTTTTTTTTTGATAAAATCTTTCACCTATTGTTTTGAAAGTGCCGGTGCAGATGAGTAGAGCGATTTTATGTTCTGGCACTTTAAGCGAAAAGAGTTTCGAAACCAGATTCTAATCAATATTTTTTGTTAATATTTTTTTTTTATTTTATTTTTGCACATTTTTTTACTTTTTCATGAATTTTTCAATGGTTTATTATTCGACGATAATAATCTAGGTACAATATGGTATTATATACTTACGAATATAAAAATGTGAAATTTTAAATAGGGAGTAGGTATATAATATGTAACTTATATATATATAGTGCAGAGGGTAAAATTTTTGGATAATTTTGAACAGTCGGAATTCTGGTTAGCAATTTATGTTTCAAACCAGTAAGAAGAGGGGGGGGGGGGGTTATAGTATAAGGTATACAATAGCTGATGACAGAAACGGAAAGGTAGGTAACCCCTTTACGAGAGAATCCGGTGATTTCTATAGAATTATTCATGCGCTTATTTGCTATTCACGCTCTCCGGGACAACGACACCGTGACTAACAATGAAACGTAGTTGTAGACGACTACTACGACAACAATACAGATGAGAGAAAATATACGTATTACTTTAGGCAATTCTAAACTAAGAATGAACGAAGAAATTTCGCGATAATTAATTATCGAAAAAATAAAATAAATAAAAAATAAAAAATTGACAAAATTTTCGATATTAAATAATTTATTTTTGCAAACAAAAATTGATCGCATTTGCAAATTTTTCGCGGTGATATATTCTCTCGGATATTATTTTCCTTTTGGAATATCGTCTTTCTGTATTTTGAGTTTCTTTTTTTTTTTTTTTATCCTCTCGGTGTGGGATAATCCCATTCCCCTTTACTTCTAGTTCGAAAAGTACGGGGTGCGAATTAATGGGTAATTTATGGTGAATATTAAACTGTCGACATTCTCGTGGTCGGTTATTCTGCGCTGAGAGTATATATAGCGACAAACCGGCGCCAATGAAAGGGGGAACCAACGAAATATGTATATCACATATACACCTACATATACATACTGATCGATAATATATTCTATGATTAATCTAGCTTTTAGTTATTATTATAGATATTATACATACAACAAAGTTAATCGATATCACGAATCAATTCCTTCAGAATACAACTAGTCTAAGTTTTTTTTTTTTTTTTTTTTTTTTCAACACGTCATGATGATATTAAAAATTAAAATTTACGTCTACACTGATTAATTAAATAATTAATTAATCAATCAATCAATCATTGTCTCATCAAAGATCGATGTCGAATTCATGCATGAGAATTTTTCTATAATACACAAACGTCTAATTTTTTTTTTTTTCTCTTATATTTCTACCACATTCGTTTTTATTATTGAAATTAGTTTGACAATATTAACGTGTAAATGATTGATATAACTATGATTAATCAACATAGAATTTGACTAGTAGCTAGTTTCTGTCTAGATTAACGCTCTGGTTGTTCCAATCAATTATCAATATTCCAATATACTGAACTGTAGTAGAATGGAATGCCCTTTGCTGTGATAATAATCGAGTTAGAAATTTCGTATCTCGTGATAGTAATACATATATACAAATTAGAGAAAATAATTAACGAATATGGATTGCATATAATATCATATACGTGGTAGATACGTAGGTATATATAAGTACCTATATATTATATAATTAACAGTTCATAATAAAAAATTTAAAAAAAAATTATTCACAGTAGTCAAATTTCAAATTATGTATCGTTAATTATTAATATACGATGTTAATTAGCCATATGCCAAAAACCGAAGGTATATATATGTATGTATATTAGCCTTTATTCATCTATTATTTTCGCATTCTCTCTCTCTCTCTCTCTCCCTCTCTCACTCACTCTTCTCATCAATATTCCTCGTATACTTTGAAACAATCGATATATTAATGTATTAATAATTCTTGAATTCCAACGCGATTATACGTGCACAGCGTGTTAACGATACCGAGATTATATATCGTTCTACGGTAACACGGAATTTAAATTACATAGCTGCAGTAGTCACTAGATAAATTTTCCTTCTCTTTCTCTCTCTCTCTCTCTCTCATGGAAAAATCGATTAAAACAATATACATTTGCGGTGGAAGAAATAATCGACCGTTTAAATATATTATGTACCTGCAGCGAAAGAAAAATCAGAAAAAAAAGAAAATTTTTGTCTTCTGTTTAAATAAAAATAAAAATTTTTAATAAACTTTATCACGTGTATATAATATATATATATTTTTTCTCGTTTATTCTTCTTCATGGGATAAAATTAATGATAACACAATATACATATATACACCCTGTATATAATGAGAGAGAGTGACTTGTTCATGTATACATACCAGCTATATATATACTTTACTTAGCGGTCTTCTACAGTACCTACATAAACCAACGGACAATTACATACACGTACTGAAAAAAAAAAAAAAAAAATTTTCTTCATCTCCCCACTCATACAAATCGCGTGTCTCTTTGACATCCGGTGATCCCTATACTGTAGTGCAGAGAGAATAACTGCTCTTGTAGTTGGTCAGAGAGAATTGCATTAAGTATACTATCATAGTTACTGGAGTATATATATATATATATATATATATATATATATATATATATATATATATATATATATATATATATATATATATATATATATATATATATATATATATTCAGAAATTACATATTATCATATGTTATATAATTTTTGAATCGATATATTTTACGTATTTGAAAAATTATAGTAACTATATATTCAAGAGAAAACAAAAAAAAAAAATTGATATCAAAGATATATATTATATAGAACAGCGAATGATTTTTGCAAAATTTCTGTACTGAGTTTGTTAAAGGGATCCTTTATCACGGAAAACCAGACCCCAGACACAAGTTCTTACATTCATTATATGTATATATAGATATACATAGCTTTCTATGAATAATTTATGAAATTATTTATATCTTTCTCTTGTCGCATTATAATTTATATACATATATACCTATATAGGTATTATATATCTATACACATGTATATTTATTACACCTTCGTCGTTGCAGACGGTGTTTCTCACACCGTTTTTTTTTTTTTTTTTTATTATTTTTTATTTATATCTATAAACATGAAGTCATTAATTTATTTATGTACCTGGATTTTAGATAAACGTGTGTCTCCGAATTTTTATAAAATAGAAAAAAATAAAATAAAATAAAAAAACTTGAAAGGGTGATTTACATCGGGTAAGAAATTTAAATTGTCTTATAAATATCTATATGTATACCTTGTCTTACGTACTAGATGCAGTACTGACAGTGTCATTATAGTAACAATCTGGTACTACTCTTGGATCATTATCAGCTTTTACTGACTTTATACATAGAGTATAACATCCTGTACATTATACAGTAGTATTGAGTTTGGACACAATTGCTACGACAGGATCAAGTTATAACGGAATATATATGTATAAATTCCCCTGTAGGTAGAGATAGTGGGATATTTGCTCTAGAATCGAACTAGTTCCAATTCCATATATCTATATATATATACAGAATTTCTATATCTATATATATCGCGTAATCTGCTCATTTACAAGACAATACCAAACCGCAATTTCTATGACTGCAGAGGACAGAGCTTCGAGTCCCTTTTCCTATTGCAGACGGTTCTAATCTGTGGCAATTCTCTTCAGTCATATATATATACATATATACATGTATATGTATATACGTAGACGTTATTCTTCGAATTACATGATTGGCAGTACGTTGAACTCTCTCGTCTACATTTGACTGCATTTTTCATAAGACTTACTTTATGACTTTAGTTGATGAATTACATGTATCTCAATCTTCATGTATGTATGTGTGTGTGTGTGTGTGTGTGTACGTACACACGTTATACATTATCGAGAGAAAACCGGATATTATAATTACCAGAACCAGTATGATTTTTGTTTTTTTTATCGGTGATCGACGATTGGTTAGAATAAAAAAAAAATAAAAAATTATCTAACCTTGTAATGATGCTTTTAATTTTTACTTTTGATTTTTTACTCAACGATTCTTTTCCTTTTTATGTTTCAGGTAAGCAAAAATAATCGCCATACCTCTGCCCTATCGAGGAATATATTTTTCATCAGTATTATGACTATCAGAAATGCTGAGACAGCAAAGTTAGCTGTTTCTATCTCTATTTATGGATCAAATTATCAAGAGATATACAAGCTGTAGTAAGTAAACTGTATAAAAATTTTTTTTACAGAATATATTCATTCCTGAATTTTTAAAATCGGATTGAAAATTACATTTCGTTTTAATTTTAATTTTTTTTTTTTTTTTAAATTTGGTTGTAACATTTTTCGTTCTTTTTTGTTCTGTTTTTCACAAACTAGTGCGAATCACCCATATAGTGTTCATTAATTGATTTTCATTTAAAAAAGAAATTCATTTACCAAAAAAATTTTTGTTAATTTTGATTGAAATAGTTTTTTTTTTTTTCTCTTTTTTTTATGTATAATTTTTGTGAATGGGAATCTAAGATTTCTTAAAAAGTGAAATATACCTTCATATTATATCTGAGAATTATAAGTACTCGTCGTCATTCAAGACGAGGCTAAATCGCCTCGTATTTTTAAAAATCACGTCACGTCTCTTGGGCAAAGCGGTCCAGCTATGTGCCCAGGGTTGTGTAAACACGTTCAGAGATATAGCAGAAGGATCTGGGATATAGAAAGAGAGAAAATACAGTATTGGACGTGATTTTATAAAGAAAACGATTCCCTGATCTCGGAAGCAGGAACAGAGAGCGCATCATGTAGAGAATCTAAACACATATAACAAAAAAAAATATATATATACATATTCTTACCGAACTCTCAGGTCTTAAATTTTTTGGGACTATAATTTCGTTTGTTAATTTTCTATATATATTTGATTCTTTAACTCCTTTTAATTTTTCTCATTTGGCCCGCCTTGTCGCTCCGCGCTCCTCTTATCTTCTCTTATCTTGTCTTCTCTTCTCTTCTCTTCTCTTCTCTTCTCTTCGTCTCGCCAATAGCTGTTTCTGTCTAAACAGTAAGTGTTTGCGGCTGTCAAACGAACAACCTCGTGGGAGTAAAGACGAAAATGTAATGTAAACAGTAGCTAGCTGATTACCTATCGGTTTGGTGGTTGTAAAACACCGCAAAATAAATATCTGAACAATGTCGTACATTATCGTTTATAAACTGTACTCGTTGTTATCTTTAGGTACCATTGAATTTCGAATAAAATGAAAATAAATAACAAAAAGCCAAAAAAGAAAAAGAAACAAACACAATTTCGGTTTACAATTTTTCTTTCTATTTTTGTTTTTTTTTTTTGTTTTTTGCTTTTTCTCGATTTTTACGTTCGAGGGCTATAAAACGGTCAGCGTTTGCGTTCGGTCTTCGCATAGATTCGGTTTTATAGAGCATGAAATTATTTCGAGCAGAAAACATGTATAAATAATCCGAAAATTTGTACAAAAAAAAAAAAAAAAAAAACATAAATAAAGTAAAAGTAAAAAAATATTTCCAAAAAAAAAAAACTGAATGACAAATTATCGTACGAATTAATGACAATGCTGTACAGAATGATATATATGTATTATAAAGATAGGTATATATATATGTATATACATAAATTTCGTGAATGTATTATTCAAAGAAAGAAAATTTCAAGAATTACGAATCAACTTCGCCTCATTTAACTTTTTATATAATCTCGGCTTATATAAGAAATAAAGAAACTCCACAATTATCCAGAAGTCTGTCTGAAACTGGCTTACTACAGTTTGACAAAGCTTAGTCTCCCGATTTTTCGGTATTTTAAACCAAAAAATAAAAAGAAATGACGAATTAATGATTTTATTGTATCATTTATTTTCATTTTTTATCTAGAATTTTTAAATTTTTTTGGTTTTCAAAGAAATTTCTAGTATCCCAGTTATTTTAGACCGAAACTAAAACAAAAAAAGAAAAGAAAAATAAAGTATAATAAAAGTCCCTTGTGAATTCGTGATCGAATAGATAAATCAAATTCTGTTTTATTCATTTATTTTTATTTATTTTTGTTTATTTTTCTCCAACGGAACCCGAATCAAGTTTTACCGGACAAATTGGAATAGCGATAGAAAGGGATGATCTATTTCCTATATTTCAAAATTATTCTGTTTCCGATCCGATTTAAAACCGAATAAAACATGATACAAATATATAGAATACATGTATATGTATATAAATATTATAGGTATGTATAATACATACCTATATACTGCATAGTATGTATAACAGAACAGTAAACGAAATATAACAAATATAAACTCCGCAAACGATATATATCGCGTGTTCAGAAATAAATGTCACTCATTTTAGTCTAATTTTTGAGGATTTTTTTTTTCTCTCTCTCTATCTCTCTCTGCGTCTCTCACTTTTCCATACGTAATATATATATATATTTATTTTATTCATCTCGACGTTGAAATATTTCCGTTATATCCAATACCGCATTAAGTATAAAGAGATATATGCTCGTCGATCCAATATAGCCTGTCCAAATTCGTGACCGAAAAGAAAAGAATAGAGAAAAAAGAAGAACAAGAAAAGAAAAAGAGAAGAAAAAAAAAAACAAAAAAGACAAAAATAACCGTCTTCAAAATCTCAGGGGAGATTTTCATAGCTATCCAATTTTCCGAAGACACTTTTCTATACGTGCCTTTTAGCATTTTTTTTTTCGTTTTTTTTCCGAATATATATAGTTTTTACATCAAATAACAAAAAAAAAAAAATTAATTCAGCCTTTTTTTTCTTTCTTTCTTTCGTTTTGATTTTCAAATTTATGTAGAGTTATATAAGGTGTCGTGTGAATTGTAGACGAATATCCGGTCACTTTGTACAAAAAAGAAAAAAAAAAAAAACAATACTGAGTACAGTATTGGAACCTCTATCTGTCCACAGCACTGAGACACGCGATCGTAAAACATGTATGAAGCCAATATCGATAAAATGAATAGAGTTCGATGTTATAAGATTAAACAACTATACAAGGATATAGATATTGTTACGGTTAAAACATCGTAGGACAGTCCATGAGATACTAATATCAGTTTGTTGAATATATTCAGTCTCGACAAACTTCCCTATATCTATACCTACCCTTATACCTTATACACGCGATCAAACAATATTTCATAATTTATGTAAAGATTCACGGGACATATGTAGTCGGTTATAACGTGTTATAACGTCATCGATTATACATACCTACATATATTAATCCGGATAATAAAATATGAAGTGTATTAAATTATGATATCGATAATAATTTGAGCGGTTCGAATGACGTTTAGAAATTTGTGCAATTTTTATTTTATTTGTTCCCTTTTTTTTTTTTTTAGGATAAGAGATAGCTTCCTTTTTTTTTTTTAGATTTTTTTTTTTGTTTTCAGCCTTCTCGAAGAGAAAAAAAAAATTCTTCTCCCACACTGCGCAGTCTTTATATTCGGGGATTTTTTTATATTCCATTAGGCAAATTTTATACATTTAGAATAGGGTTTGAATCGATGTTTTCCTCATGCCACCACGACCACCACCATCGCATACGTAAATCAATTTTTTTTATTATTTTTTCTTTTTTTCTTCTCTACGTCGTTTGTATCTTATAATCTACGGCGTGCGTCTGCTCCATTACGCATTCGATATTTGGTATGCGAATCTCGCGTAACGTTTTCGACGAGCAAGACGATATATGTATAGGTGCGAAAATGTGAAGGAGAAGTAAAAGAAAAAAACAGAGAGAGAGAGAGAGAGAGAAAAATGAAAAAATAACGAAAGTGATTTTTAAACACTAGTTGAAAATTGATCTCAATGATGATAACGTCTCGAAAAAATACCTTCATCGAATCTCATCTCTGTATCTTTAACTATTTCGTTTTTTTTTTCTTTTTTTGCTCTCATTCTATCTTAAATAATATTATTATTATAAGTAAGGCAGAACTCTTGCGAAAGATTTTTTTCATTCAAAGTATCTTGGAAAACTTCTTCGAAAAACTTATTTTCAATTCGAAATAACCACCGTTTTTATTATACTCACAGTTTTATACCGTATATAGGCTGAATACCTATCGACAGTTCGTGAATAACAATTTCGCGACTGAATCAATCAATCAATCAATCAATCGTTATGTAAATTTTACGTTTATTTCCTCTAAAATTCCTAAAAAATAATGATAATTGAACGGGATTTAATGTGTCGCGATTACTGCGTCAAATTTCTTACTGCACAAAGGTAAGCGATTTATATTCGCAAATTAATTTGAGACTTGTGTTTCTATATCTATATTACATGTATGTATGTACGTATAAGTGTCACAGATTTGCTAATTAAATTTTTACCTAGATTTTTTTTGGTTCTTTTTTTTTTTTTTTTTTTAAGAAAAATGAAAGACAGCACAAAACAATTGTCACGTTTGTGAAACTGCAGAACTTAAGAGAGACGTGTGTGCAGTCTTATTTATGGCTGTTGAACATCTTCGTTGTAGAACTTCGTGAAGTGCAAACTCGTGTTTGCATATCTTATTATACTTCTTGAAATTACACATATATACATATTTTTGACCGCGTGGTGTTATACGTAAGGTATTTCGTATTTTCATTTGATAACAAAACCGCATAGAATTATACACGGGTAAGGAATGGCTTGTCGAATTTTCGCACTCAATTCGTATATATATACAAATGATACTAATCTGCAATACAAAAACGTGAAATAAATAAATAAATATATAACTTTTTGAATGTACACTTCAGATTTTATAGTTTTGTTAAAAACTGGTTAGAAAAAAAAAAAGATGCAGATTTTCCCAATTCTTTCTAACTGTTTTAGACTAAGCCCTGGTCTATTGGGTTCTTAACTTTGAACGAGATTTTTTATAAAATATAAAAAGGCAGCTTTCTTTCTACCGCATGAGTCTCTGAAGCGTCACATAGTTTTCCATCGCTATGATAAAAAGCAACGATCTCGTTTCGAAAAAACTCCGTCTTAAAAAAGAAAACATAAAAAAAAAAAAATTATAATACATGTTTAAAATCCAATTTAAAAATTTTCGATACTTCTTATATATATATACGTACTGGTAATTTTTCTAATTAGTTTTCCGCAATTTGTAAAAGAATTTTTACAAGAAAATTATACACACGACACACTTCATCCAGGTTTCAATTCATCACTTCTACTACACGGTGCAATGAACTATCCAAAGAGAAATAGCGAGAGAGAGAGAGAGAGAAAGAGAGAAAGAGAGAACGATAGACAGAGTAAAAGGAAAAGCTGCAGTAATCCCAAAAGCTGCACATAGGGTAGCTAGGTACCTATAGAGGATGAAAATTTGCCTTGTGCAGCTTGTAGGTATTACAAGTGGTATTCTGACTGTCTAGAAACATGCCCACGTCGACGTCGGTCTCGTGGCGTAAAGCCATTCATTATTAGAAAGACTTACCGCAGCAGGTAGATGTATTATATTAACGGACCAGTGGAGTCTCGGGCGTTTGGTTCAAAGGAGTGAAAATATGCATTGTATTCTTGGTAAATGCATGAGCTTGAGGTTACCTCGGTGCTTGCTATGGTATTACATCGTTATTTAGCTCGTTGCTTAACTCCCCTAGCAAACTTTATATGCATACATTTAGCCAGTTCAGAGATTAACAACTAAACTTGGAAAAGAATTTTATATGTCGAGCTTTTTTTTTTTTTTTTTTTATTTTCAAAAATTATTTGGTACATGATCTTGAAAAAAAAAAAAAAAAAAAAAAAATGGATAAAAAGTTTAGAGAGAAAGAATTATCTCATCTTGAAGTCTACTAGTTGCTTAGACTCGATCCTACCCGGGCTTTCTATTTTCAGTAACGAGCTCAATTGAATCCATTTCAACAAATCCCTGCAGCTAAAAGTAATGCAAGGTATTTGATGCATATTACGCGTGACGTCATCCCTTTGCAAGCTTTTAAGCTTCAAACAAACCTCTTGTTATTCTGTTTGCAATGGTGAAACAAGAGATGCATGGTCCATGTCCGTTTTATTATTAAACAATGTACGTTACTGACTGCCCGATGTAATGCGGGGTATGAGAATCAAAGCGCCTAAAGAGGGGAATAAAAAACTGTATTTTCGAAATGTTTTATTCAGGTTATTTGTTCTGATTTTTGAACAAACATTATCAAAAACCAAAATAAAACAAATAAATATTTATTTTTTTGTCATACAGAAAGGGAATATTTTTTACAAAATTAGGCAGGAATTGAAAAACACGAAATGTATGTGTAATTAAATTCTTCCTCATCAACCGGGTGTTTGAAAATTTCATTACTCCTTGAGTATTTCTATCTGCATTTCTTATTCGATTTCTGCGAAACACCACAGCTGCAGGGTTTAACTCTGTCACACCATAATTGCACACTTTTTCTTCAAGACTGTTGAATATCTTTTCTCAAAGTTAGTTTCTAGAGAGCTATAAGATAGGTAGGGTAGGGATAGTAGGTACGATATGTACTTTGAATTACGATAAAAGCCTGCAGGTCTCTTTCTCTTCTCGAATATAAAATTTTCGAGGTAAAAACCTGCAGATATATAAATCACATCTATATATATTTTTCTTTAAATTTATTGACCTTCGTATAATGAAATTTTTAATTAAAATAGTATATATCAACCCCTTCTTCTTCTTCTTCTTCTTCTTTTCCGATAGTTATTATATATGTCATTCGTTTTCGTTTCGTTTAATTTCATTTTTCATTTCGTATTCGTATATCTACAATCTTAAGAAAATTTCTTATACATGACAATATCATCAAACAAAAAAAAATTTCGCTAAGAATTTTTTTCATTCTAAATTCGGAATCCAAAAGCTCGGTGCTATCTAAGGCTTACTACGTATATATATATATAATCCGCAGTCAATCCTAGCGGAACTTGGAACTGCAATTCGAAGAACAACCCCTCATCCTCAGTTGATAAATGATGCCCCAGTTTTGAAAGGGCACTTCTACTACTACCTCTACCTTTGCTTTTACCTCCTAGCTACCTCTACCTCTACCTCTACCTCTACCTCAACCTCGAGTTGAGCTTTCAGCCTGTTCTTCGGTGTGCGTTTGTACGCCGCAGGCGGTGAAGCAGAAACGAGAGGTCGACGAGTAGGTAGTATAAGGAGGAGGAAGAGGATGAGGTTAAGAAAGGGAGTTGAATCGAGTTAGAGAGGAACTCAATAGGCCAGGATCTCGTAGTGAGTAGTGGACTGATTGCCATACCGGAAATTATGTTACCCTACCTACAGTTAGTAGCTTCTAGTAAGATCTTCGAGCACTCATTGTGAATGAAAAGCGATTCTATGAATGGAATGATATAGAATGAAACGATATAGATCGAACAAAAGCTTACTTTCAAAGATCCAAGAAGAAGATTTACGATATAGAAAGAGATAAATACGGTTAAAATTTATCCCTAATTACTATAATTAAATTGATTTTAATTATTCATAAATTCAAATCTCCCTCTTATGGTGGTCAAAAAGTAACTTGACCCTCTAGTCTTTTTTTATTTTTTCTTCAAATGGATATATACAGATCCGACTACTACTACATCTGTTTGAATATATGGCTGAACCAGATGCCAAGAAATCTTGAATCTTGTACTGTAGATAGTTGAACGGTAGCTAGCCAGGGATTTGGTCAAGTGTGGCGGTTGGACAGTGAAACATGAGTTTGCGAATCGATCGAGATAGCAGTATTTCTTTTTACGAAAACTTTAGCTTTACTTATATCGAAGTAATGTTTTATTTCGCCGCTCTCTTCTCTCTTCTTCTTTACTGTTCGTATATTTATAAAAAAAATTTCAGAATTTTGACATACAAATTTCGACCAAAAAGTTTCCAAAGATCATTTTTGTCCTTTGGATTGTTAAAAAGTTTCGAAAACGAGAAATTGCTCTTTGCTTTTGTGGATAAAAAACCAAAACTATACAAAGATGAGAGTTTTATTTATTTTTTACTTTTTTGAAAAAGAATTGCGAACCAAAATTCGCAAAATTATGATAGCTGGATCAGTTTTTGCTAAGTTTACTTAACCTCGACACTTAATTCTTTGACTACAAAGTTTAATCAACGGATAACAGCTTTTATACACAGTGAAAAGTTACTGTGGTGACAAAGAGCAAACGACCGGTATTATTATCCGATGTTCACAGAATAATTAAATGCTTTATATGATCAGTTTACCGAAAATTAAATCTGCACGAAAAACGGTCCTCATCTTATGGCGAATATGATCAACGGATGAAAACTTGAGACCTTGTTATTTTAGTAGCTAGTTAGTTCTTATTCAATTCTGTTGATGAATATTCACGCTTAATTATTCGAATATATGTATATGAGAGAATATTGAACCAAAATTCTTTCTTTATAGTTTTTCGTGTAAAAAAAAATAAATAAAAATTTGATATCGAATTATTTAACGACTATATTATATTCACAACTGTGTGTTTGGAGATAGACAATTTACTGATAGTAATTAAGTAAACGATTCTTCGTAGATTACATGCCAAATTTTCAACTCGAAGCCAGAAATAAAAACGTTTTAAACATTTTATAACTGTCGTTCTATTACTTTTCTGTTAAACCGCGTTAAAACTGCGATGTTTTTGAGGGTAATGCACATGCTTTTAAAAACTTTTAACTTCTAGGTCGAGGAGGTTGGATATTATGACGGATATATATACCTATATGTACGTCACGTATAGAGCTTTTATTTTATACTTTTTTTTTTCTGTGATATGAGATTTCGATAGAAAAAGGTTTAATGTAGGTTTGTGTATATATATACGTATGTGGAGTTTCAGGGTTTTATATATTTGTATACCTATTGTGTTGATAATATTGTTAAAATTGATACGAAACATGGCTGCGAGGCAACGATTACCAGTATCTAATCATTTATTTTCCGCTTTGCATTTAATATATTAGCAACGACGATAAATCCATCAAATTCCAATTATCCACGGGGCTTATCTCTCCCCGTGGCTCATTAACAAAACTTTTCTCATGCCACCGACAAGATTTTCCTGATCCACGGATCTGCTTCATATTTTTTTTTTGTTGTTTATTTTTAACCTCACCGCGTAATCCAACTTTTCTGGATAACAAGCTTCTTATTTTTTTTTTTTTTTTTGTTTCTTTTTTTATAGAGTCAAAAAAAAAATAAATAAAAATTAACGTTTGCCTAATACAGGCATAGATTTATGAATCATCGTCATCATTTTCACCTTTTTTTTTTCGTATCTACGAGTTGAGAGAAAATTTGTTTCAATAACTTAATCCGAATTTTATTGCATTCGAAATTACCGTTTCAATAATTTATTGTACATACCTAACTACCATTACTTTAGGGATGAGCATAAAAGACTGAGAAATAGACGTCGATCTCATTGTCTGTCGAATTCGGTTAGGGTAGTAAATAGACAGATATATTCTACTCTCTCATCCCTCATCTTTGTCTTTATTATCAAAGTACAAAGAGAGATAGAGAGAGATAGAGAGAGAGAGCATAGCTGTAGCAAAATTAGCGAAACAGAGGTTAACAATTCCCAGACATTTCGAATTCACGAGCTTTTGTCACAAATTATTCAACAAAGAATCCTCAAAGCAAAAGAACTTCTCTCTCTCTCTCTCTCTTTTTATCTCTTTTCTACGCTGCACTCAAGTCATTACGACGACAAACCTCGGGAAGAAATTACGAAAGAAACTGTGCGACGAAAAATATGTATGTACATATATATGTATGAATTTCTGTGTACGTGACTATATACATATATTATAACTGTGTATGTGGATTTTTCTCAGGAAAAAAATTCGTTTCTTTGACAAGCTGTCTTCCCTCCATTTTTTTTTTCTCTCTCTCTCTCTCTGTGCCAGGTACATATCGTACATTCGTTAAATAATGAATCTCGGTAGGTACGTCTGCTTTTGAATGGGAATATGTACTGTGCATATAGAGAAAATATACTTCTTATTCGAAAATACCAGATATTTTTTTGATCCCCTAGGGCAGGTATACCTAAGGTAGGATACGTATAGGCAGGTACACGCAGCATCAACTTTATCGATTTTTCAGAATTCCAATTACCTTATATTCCTCGAAAGCTCAAACCTGTGTGTATGTGTGTGTCTGTGTGTACTTCGGTATTTTAATTTAGAAAATAATTAAAAATTTCAAAAGATAAACCTCATCCTTTGCTATGTAGGTATGTACATACATACATACATACATACATACTCGGATATATATTCTGTCAATAAACTCGGGTTAAACTTATTTTTATCCGAAAGAAAATCGAGAGGATAATTTTTTTTTTTTTTTTCAAAATTAACTCATCCAAAGCCAAAAGAGTTTTTTAGTAATACACCACAGCTTCGTAAACCGAGACTATTATACCTTATATATTCTATATTCAGCTAAATGCAACTTCTGCAGTAGAAAAGTGCAAAAATTGTTCAAGTCATAAACTCCGTGCAGGTATAAACGTTAAAGAAAATTTTTTTTTTTTTTTAGCTTCCTTTCTTTCGATCTTTTTTTTTTCCTCGATGTCGTTTATGTGGTCGTTGACCCAACATCGCATCTCATCGGTTCTTACGATCTTTCCATTTCTGAACTCGGTCTGTGCTGCAGGGAAGAAGAGGGCATACATTTAAATTGGATCTCGATAAAATGAGATGAATATAAAAATATGTCCGGATATATATGAAATTGTTATAATAATTTTCAACATTTTTTCTCGAGTCCGAATTTTTGGTTATCTAGTTTTAATTATAGATAAAAAAAAAATAATATGTTAACTAATTTTTTAGCATTTTTTTTTTTATGTTTTTTTTTTTTTTATCCCAAAAACGCGATCGAATTTATTCGGATTCAGAATCAGACCGTCGACTTGAACTTGGAGTCAGGAGGTTGAAGCACGTGCCAACCATCTTGGGTCGGAGGACTTCGCCATCAAAATTGCAGAACTAATGAGATTGTTGCGTCCCGACGCCCGACGTCGTCTGCGCGTACCTACCTACCTACCTACCTACCTACCTTCGCGCCCATACCTGACGCGAATACTAAAGCGCGTGTTAACTTCATTCCAGATCCTTCTCTCTCCTTTCAATTCTGTCTAACTCTCTTCTGACACAGCCCTTTGTCCTTTAGCTACGTATATAGTTTTACCTTAATCCCAGAAATACTCTAATTTTAAACCCGCTAAATTTCCTCTCGGCTATAATTTCGAAACGAACGATGTCAAGTGTCTCTTGTGTCCCAACAGGGATCAACTATAACCAAAAATTTATCTGAAGTTAAAGATCTTCACAAAAAAAAAAAAAAAAAAAAAAAAAACATAATGAGAAATCCGTCAAAATTCATATCGCCTCTTTTTATTTTCTCATTCATTTCTTAACCAAAGTTTTATTTTCATAATTCTCTTATATTGACACGTGGGGATATATCTGTCTTCAATTTCTTACTCGAATAATTCAGTGGGTTGAATTTCGGATCACTCGACAAAAGTTAGATACGAACAAGGGTTGGTACATGGTCGTGGTTTCAATTCTACATTATTTATTAATAAACTAAAGAACTAGGCGATAGGAAGGATGTGTGGATCATTGACTGGGATTTTATTTCAACTCGATGTTCAATTTCTTAAAAATAATTTCCTTTATTGAAAGATATTATTTTTTGTCATTCAAATTTCTGTTGTAATTAATAAATAAATAGTCAGATGAACAATTATTAGTATTTTTAATTTTATTTTTTTTTTTTTTTTTGAATTTTTGGGTAATTATAACGTGTTGTTTTTTTAGTTTCCGAAAGGCATATGTGTTATACCTCTCTATACGTCGAATGGTTGAATAGAGTGAATTGCGAGATTGGTATTAGAGCGATGAATCAATTTGATATATAGGTATCAATCTGGTTGGGTTAAATGTATTAGTTTGATCGGCTTGAATATACCTTCATTAATCATAACTTGTTTGGTTTTCTATGCCATTGAATTCGAATTGGCTATCGCGGTCGATTGCATCCATCTCAATCCGATCCTTGAGTCTTAGTTTCTCTGTATGTATTTCCAATTGTTGGAAGAAAAAAAACAGGAATTAGGTATCTTTTTTTTTTTTTTTTTTTTTTATTTCGTTGATTAAAAACGACTCTGAGCGAAGAAGATGAAGAAACCAAAAAAAAAAAATTCATACACGATAATACGTCAAATCCTTTTAAATTTTTTGATCATATCTTCAGAATCCTCCCAGCTTAAAAAACTTTCCCAAGTCTCGTACTTTTTCTCAATCGTTTTAATGAGAAGCACATTTCGTATTTCTCTGCCATATACTTTACCAGTTTTTTTTATGCTTTTTATTATTTCATGCTTGCATAGGTATTCGCTACATTAACTCGTGTACATATACAATACTTTTTTTTTCTTCTTTCTTTCCCTCGTATATATATATATATCGTGCAAATATAGAAAAAATGAAAGAAAAATAACAAAGGAGAAAAATGTAAACTAGGAATGCGTATTGGTTGGTCGTCATAGCTAGTGGCTCGAATGAACATTGCAACCCCTTCGTGTAACTCCTATATATATACATTTTTTCTCATTTAGTTTTTATTCAAACCAAAGAATTTTTTTATTTAATTTTTTTATTTCATGTTATTTCTTTCCATTTTTTTTTTTTTTTTTTTTTCCTGTGTCTCTTTTAATCAGTACGAACTCTGCACTGTCGAGGCCCACCGACAAACGGACCCCTCATCGTCATGGCCAATGGATATACCAAACACACGGTAATGGTATAAACTCAACAGGGGTTATTCACGGGGGAGGAAAACTCACCTCTTTCCATATTTTATCTCTCTTTTTATTTCTACTCTGACTCAATGCGAGAGTTTGAAACCAGCTTTACTGCAGGGACAGAGAAACCGAAGCAGAAAAACCCCCGACAACTACCTCGCGGTACGATCGATTTCAGTAAACACCAAACTTATACATGGGGTAGATATTCATATACAATAATTTAAACGTTCGTTTATAGAGATGGAAATGAAATTGTCAAAATTCGTAACTGTGGAATCGTTACTTTAATCGATCCGCTAAAATTTTCTAATAACGATAATTGAATTGAAGAATTTAAACGATAAATTGTCATTAAAAAAAAAAAATGAACAATTTACAGTACCTTTTACTAAATGACTCAAGTTTCCTTAGAGATGGACATACCTAAATTTGGGTCGGGTTACGTTCATAGTACTAATCACTGCTAACAGCTAATCAGGACTTAGTAGAGAGGATCAGTATCAAGCCTTGAACAATAATAGTGTCCAATTTCGATTGGGATATATATATATATACCTATACATATACCTATGTACAAAACAGACGACAGAGAAGCCGATTATTTGTAATTAGGGGTATAGGTATGTAATCATCAAATGTAGCTTAGAGCCGAGGTCCTTCGTTCGAGATATTCGTGTAGTCACCTTAAACCCAAAATCTCTCCACAATCGACTGGTTTCTAATTGAAGCTTAAATCCGCGATATCCTTCCTACAGAAGAAGAACGACATTTGATTGGACACGTAAATCCTTGCGAACGTATATTATATCGAACACGATCGTTCCTTTTTTCAACGTAAGAAGGTAATACAAATCATTTTTTATTTTTTTTTTTTTATTTCAAAGCTTATTATTATACAAAATACATCTCGATATCATCGATCGATAAAATTCATCTCCATTTATTGCTATGACCTAAAACCTCCCTGCAA
The DNA here is from genome assembly GCA_963924015.1 of Macrophya annulata. Taxonomy (NCBI): domain Eukaryota; kingdom Metazoa; phylum Arthropoda; class Insecta; order Hymenoptera; family Tenthredinidae; genus Macrophya; species Macrophya annulata. The sequence continues at coordinate 13,947,066 of OZ001263.1, read as the reverse complement.
TATTAACTACCATTTCTGTGTCACCGTTATACCCTTCACGTGATACTCATGGGGCATCGTATTACTACAGAACGTGTCGAGTGTCCTCGGTCTTGCCTTAAGCTGCTTTTTTTTTTTTTTGTCTTTTTTTTTGCCAAAAATTCATCGGGTCATTCACTAACTGACACATTCGTTCACGTGTTTTAATGTGCTAATTTACGCGCACCCCAAAATTAATTTCACAGTTAAAGGATCATTTTTTTTATTTTTTTTGCTCTACGTAAAAAAATAAAAAAAATTTCACTAATTTATCGCCTGAAGACTGTACCGGAATTTTGTACCGTAGTTTGATAAAACGGTTTTATTTGCAAGGGGGAAGAAAACAGATACTGCAAAGAGATCAAGTTACCTACTCGTTATCTACTCGAGTACTGTAATCCACTCGATTCGATTCTATGGACTGATCAATACTCTTCTTATTATTATTTCCTAAATGTACTTAAATCAATCGAAACCGATTATTCAACCGTAAAATCGACCCTCCCGTCCTTATGATGAATGCGTTTGCAATTTAATAGTCTACATTTTTTTCTTCTTCTTTCTTTCGTTCTTTCTTCTGTTTTCTGAATTCAATAACTGCAACGATTATCGACGATCTAGAAATCGGGAAAAATTTTCCGTAATTAGTCGGGGAATTCTTTTAATTTGGGATACTTTTTTTTTAATTTTTTTAATCTTTTTTTTTTTTTTTTTGGCGGATTGGAGTGACTTTAGCAATTTTTAAATTTGGGTTGAAGCGGCCGACCCTGACGATCACTTAACTTGAAATAAATCTTGAACTTCCCGGTTCACGTCAGTCATCGAAAGAGGCAGACAGACAGACCATCGAGAAACTGGGGGATAGGACTGACAGCTTCAGAGAGTAGATTCGAAGCCTGAGGTTTCCTAATTGCAATTCAACTGTCCCGAAATTGTAACGGCGCCGCAGGCAACCCGTAAATTAATCGAGTATCGGGCTTTCTTGACTGACTTTAACTGTTATATAGGTATATATAATGTGTCTAGTATAGCTTGTGACGAGAAACGTTTGTTAAGGAGAAAAATAACGCGACAAAAGACTTAAAGAGAGATTGAGAGGAAGTTTGGAAAAAAAAAAAATAAAAAAAAAATAAGAAAATGAAAGAAAGAGAATAAGAGAAACGGTCGATAAAAGGGGCTGGACCCCGGAACGGGATGACGATTTATTACGTTTTTATTAACCCGCAACTTTGGTCCCCATGGTATAACGTCGAGGATATTTCCTTGCGATATATATATATTCTTCGAATTCTTAGAGACTTTGGATACAGAAGAGGAAAAATCATCGGTTTTACTGTACTCTGTTCAGGATTATTATAAACGGAAATTAGGGGTGATTTTTTTTTTTTTTTTTTTTATGGATTTAAGAACCAAAAAATTGTTGCTTTATTTCTATTTCCTTTCGAATTTAAGATCAGACGTCGATACACTAAACTTAATTTTACACACTCAAGTGTATAGCGAATTTTGAAATTGAAACCTATTCAATATTTTATCAAATATTCTCCACGCTTTTTTTTTTTTTTTTTTTTTTTTTTTTGACGGTTTTTATATTTCACTTTTTTCTTTCTATATTCTATCGAACATTCGTTGTTCAGTATTCCATAAAGTATATAAAGAATTTATATAGAGTATAGGGAATATAGAGAACGGTGAACCCCGCGTCAAAGCGTCTGGGTAATCCGTATAAGGGCACTGAGCTATATGCCTGTAGTAAAACGTGGATAGCTATATACCCTGCATTGAGCATATGCCACCCACCTCCGTCGACATGAATATGAAACGACATTTGGCAACTAAACCTGAACCTGAACCCAACCCTGCAGTGGAAACAAAGTCAAACTGAGTCGTTTCTACCCTGCCCTCAAAACTAAACCCATTACTGCTCGAGTGAGTACCTACTTCGCGTGTTGCACACGATCCAACGTCTCTTTTGATTAAAACGTTTATTAACGACGCTTCATTCCGGCGATGATGGGATTGGGCTAATCCAAAACCTGGAGTATAAAATTTCACCCTTTCTCAGTATTCTGACTTCGTAAAAAGGGATAAAAAAAGAAGAGAATAAGAAAATTAAGGATATATATTTCTACAACGTGTGATTATACAAAGTGGTGACACATCTTTTCACTTCTTTGTCTGTGTTGCACTGGTTCTCTATAATCTGGAATAATTCCTTTGAGTTTGAGCTGAGGGGTGGAAAAAAAAAATAAATTAATAAATAAATAAGGTATGAAAAATCAGAAAAATAAGGAAAGAAAATTAGAGATAACGAAAGATCTCTCGTTGTACAGTTCGTTCGTCAGCGGTGTAAACTTGACTGGATTTTCCAGGACACTAAACCTTAGCTGAAGGAGGCCAAAGACTCTACGCAAATCGAATTAGACATCTGCTGAATGCATATATATATATGTATATATACCTATATATACATATTTGACAAAGGCGAACGAGAACGAGACCGAGACCGAGCTTTCCCCTTGTTATATGCTTTTTTCTTTTCAATTTTTCTTTTCTTTTCTATTTTTTTTTTTTCTTTTTTCTTCTCTTTTTTGTGACTTCAGATCGATGTACACGGGGCTCTTTCCGCCGCGGTAATAATTCATTTCGTTAATCTTTTGCGCTTGTGAAATACTCCAACTTAATTCCAGTTTAAATATATCAGCTAAAAGTAATTAAGGGCTTTTCTTCGACACGGATCGTTGGAGTCAATGAGATGTACTTATACCCACACTTTTCCTCTTTCTTTCTTTCTTTCTTTCTTTTCTTATTTACAAACGAAATTGAAATTTTTTTTTATTTTTTTTTTATTTTTTGTTGATTATAAACTCGTGGAAAAAAATAATTACCAATTACAGAGCAACCCCTAAAATATTTTTAATACGTCATTCATTAGGCCAGAAATATTTAATTTTTTTTTTCACTTCCCCTTCTCGTGCACCTACTTGGATAAAAATTAAGTTGACTATACTTTTACAACGATTAGAGATTATACCGAGTAATCCATTCGTCTATTCAATGAAAATTGAACGTTCAAGTATAAGTCCTCGTCGTCGTCGAGGTCGTCGTCGACGTCGTCTACAGAGCGGAAACCAGCAGCAGCAGTTCAACGGTAACCACAAATGCCACGACCTATCGCTGGGATTTCTCTGTACCAACCAACCAACCAAACCAAACCAAACCAAACCAACCCAGTCGAACCAACGAGAGAACGTTGTTAGGGAAATTTAACCTCACACAATGCAAAGTTTAACGAACTTCTCTAACAGACAACGAAATTGCTTGAGGTTCAATTCGCTAGGCGAATTTTGCACCCCGTGTGTTGGTTAAGAATAAGGATTCTCGGAAAATTCGTGATTCATCCATTCAATTTCCTCATTTTTTTTTTCTTTGACAAATTTATCTTGCTACCATCAGGTCCGTATACTTTCTAAAGAATTTCCAAAATCTTAAAATAAGCGCTTCAGAAATAAAGAAAATTTTTAAGAAAACAGAAATTTGTATTTTGTTTTTTTTTTTTTTTTCTTTACGTTGAAGAAGATCAGTAATCCTTTACGCGTTTCACAAACGAAGCTACAATTCGATAGAAAAAAGAAAAAGAAAACAAAAAAAAAAAGCAGGACAATTGCAGTTCCGAGCTTTTGACGATGTGTAGGTATATATATTTTTATTTTTATTTTTCCCCAAAGCCATTTTTCAAGGCCCTTAATCTTTCTCCGACAACTCGATAAAATCCTGTGATGTATTGTAAAGGTTTGAATGAACCGCAAAAAAAAAAAAAAAAAAAAAAGAAAAAAAGTAAAAGAAAAAAAGAGAATAAAAATGGACGGACTGGTTTCACTCTATTTGACGTTCGGCCATTATCATCGTATCATAGGATATATATACAGGGTGGTGCTTCGGACGCCTATTTGCCATCACGGGTGCCTGACACGAACACCTGCGTGCTTACGTATGCACGTTCAGTTTATTAGCCAGTGTTGTCCAGTACATCGCATCGGGGTGCGGGTGATTTACACACTGAACATAGTAGAATGACTGGAATGGAACCCCGTCTGGCATAGTATATGCACGCGATATATTATCGAGGGTGGAAAGTGGAGAATGGAGAATGGAGAGTGTCATCGTCAACCCCAAAACGCTATTAACCTTTCGTCGGTTATTTACAACTTAAACAATAAATTGAAAATTTTGTACTATCTCTCGACTGTTGCAACGACAGCAACAATCAGGCTCTTCTCCCACATTACAATTAGCTACAAAAGCAAGAGAAATAAAATAAAATTAACAAATAGACAGAAACATTGAATAATTTTACTGATAGCCATTAACCCTTTGATTGAACGAATTACGCATGAAAGGGAGGGTGAAATATTACATGGTTTATACACTGCAGTTTGTATCTACAAACCGCAATCTCGCGTGTTACTACTCTTATCATACATTATGCATGCGTGTAGTGGCAGAGTTGAGCGACCTTACCTCACCTCGTCCTTAGAGTTCTTCGTTATACTCTCGATCATCAGATCAACGATCATCGAGACGTAGGATATATATATTTTGGATGTTTTTATGGGTTGTATATATTTGTTCAGAATTTTTTGTGGATCTGTTAATTAAAAAAAAATAAATAAAAAACTCGTATACTTGATGCAAAAATAATTTTTTTTTTTCTCAAACCTAAACGAGAATAATCTCCTTTATTAAAACTGTGTAATCATGCGCGGTAATAAAATCTCAACGTATTTGACTAAAAATATAAACCCAATCTCCGCTTTTGAAAATTTCGTAAAAAAAAAAAAAAAAAAAAAAAAAATGAAAATAAAAATAGACCACAAATTTAATTCTGTAATTTTAACGTCGATATAATTGGACTCGATCTTCACTCTCCTCGTTATACGGATACAAGAACCAACAAAAAAAAAAAACGAGAAAAAAAAAAAGAAAAAAAAATTCGTGGGGATTTATATTCTCACAAAATAATGGCAAGGCTAATGAAAACCGAGGTGGAAAGGGTTTCACTTTATCACACGTGGTGATTTCATGCTATACAGTTTTGGTAATAACCTGCCCAATTAAAATCGATGATCATTCTCTCTCTTTCTCTCTATCTCTCTTTCGCTTCTTCGGTTTCCTGCTGGCTTTAGCCCGTCCATATCTTCACCCTCTGTGTAACAAGTATATCTTTCCACCCCGCAACGCCCAAAGGTATAGTGAGGGTGAGGTGAGCTTCTATTCCATTCCGTCGAATCGCATGCCCATAAATTCAGTCCTGCCCTTCGGCCGCATAATTTACAAGCGATCCGCTGTCATGGGGTGGCAGGAATTAGCCAAGGGCATAATTCGCAGATACAACCACCTCCTCCCCCAATACCATTGAAAAATTTTTGGTATCTCTTAAATATTATTGCGTTAATTCATATCTCTCTGAATTCTCGTATATCAGCAAAAACGAAACTCTGTATATTTTATTCATTTAATAAAAATATTTTCGCACTTTATTGTTTACTCAAAGAAAAAAAAAAAAATAGAAAAAAAATTTCTCAAGTAACAAGCTTCGAGAAAATATTTTTTAGGTGAAAAAAAAGAAGCAACGGATACAGCCAGCTAATGGTTTACCTAATATGACAAGGGCGAAAGGTTGCGTTGGTTGGAGTTACCAAAACCCGGGGTTTCTTGTGTGGCTCGAAATTTGATACATTCCATTATGCTACTCGTACTCTACTGTATACTGTAGTCTGTATGGATATCTAATCCACTCGTAAGCTCATACACGTTATCTACCAACAAATACAGTATTATAATAGTCTACATCATCGGCATAACGATAATAATTTTAACATAGACGTAACCACATATTGTTTATTTAATTTGTTACAGGTAAGTCCGATGATCCAAGACGTTATCACTTGAAAAAAAAAAATAAAAAAATTAAGGAAAGGGAGTCAGCAAATTGGTGAGTGAGTAATTACGACTTACGATTAATTACCTGCAATTTACTTAACCACATTTGATTTATTGTACTGGTGAACAAGAATTATATTATTATACAAAATCCACTTAGATTTCGTAACTTTACCTGTATAATATATACGTATGGTATATATAATCTCGATTACAACCGAATGAATTCATCAACATTAATTATGATAATAGTCGCCACATTACCGCGAGGTTGGCCTGGCTTTCGCTTAACGACATATTAATAAGTCCGCTAAATGCCTGACCCCATAGGTGGGTAGGCATGTACATACATACATACATACATACATACATACATACGTATATACCACCACTAAACTTCTGGCAAACGACCCAAGGGTAGTTTTCAGTTGGCACTGGCTCAAATAGTGAACTCTCTTGCCTCTCTGCCTGCACATGTATACCTACTAGCATTAGCAGTGCAAGTGACACTCGTAGCTATATAACAACAAGAATAGAAAAGAGTTTTTTCGTTCGATATGGGGACGGGAAAAAGACTTTCCGGCTTTCAGAACTTACCTTAAAAAGTTTGTACAGTTCGATCGATTAGTTCAGATACGATCTTATACTTTTTTCATCTACCCGCAGACGTTTTTCAATACTTTGAATGATGCTGGTGGACGAATGGGTATATATATATATATATATAGTATATACGGTTTTAACATATATCTTTTCAGGGACAAGAGATGACCTCGTAAGATTTTATTTATCTGGTGTTACGCATCGTGGAATGCCTTTTTTAGAACGTTAAAATGTATCCTTAAATATGAAAGTTAAGACAATGAAATTTGGAAGTTTTTCAAAGAAAAATACGCGTACCTTTTGAAAAATCGAAGGATAAATTAGTCGAGTGCTTTTATCTAGTTCTCAATTCACTCTGCAGAGGGTTTCAGAAACGTTGAAATCAAATTCACTGTATTTTATTCAATTGGTTGAAATTCTCTTATCTTGTGAGCGAGCGAGCGAGCGAACCTGGGGATTCGGGAATACGCAACAACGAATATTCATCAAAAAAAAAAAACGTGAATACATAAGTTCGAACTTTTATACATTTTCCAAATTTTTGACTATTCAATAAAAATTTTTTTATTTTTCTTACGTCGCTGAGATCCGGACTGAATGGACCGCTGCAGCAGGTTTCATGCATTTTTAAACCAGACCATTTCCAAGTCACTACTCCTGCTGCTGCTGCTGCTGCTACTGCTGCTGTAGATTTTGCATTTAATTAACCCAAATAGATTTCCATCGGTGCGGTATACTCACCCACGATTTTCTTTCCCCCTTTCTTTCCTTGTTTTTTTTTTTTTTTTTTTTTTATCTAAAAATCTTTCATGCCACAAGAAGTAATCAATACGTTTGGTAACCGGATAAAACTCATGAATTCTCTCCCAAGAACCGAGCTCGCGAATGAGTGAGTAAGTGAGTGATGAAACTGTTTACCCAGCTTTAGCAGCCTTACTGTTTCTTGTTGAATTTAAATTTATCCAACGATATTAATTCCGGTTTTGTAATTTTATTTCAATAAAGTTTTTGCTACTCGGTTTATATATTCATCATCGATAAATGATTGATCCACAGCCAGTGGATTGGTACGGCAGATATATTATCGCTGTTATTATTATTATTACTGATTGAAATTCGTTGTTCTTCGCATAATATATACAGTACTTATACATTATAATATCGTTTAATGCAATATACCTACCAATTACAGTATCACGCCTCGTTCAACATAAGTAAAAGTTGGACAGAAATTCGTTTCGACCATTCTCCGTTTGCACGCTGAGTGCTTTGCCTCTGAAGCTTTACTTCTATTCTTTCGAGTTAATTAATTGTATCAACTTAGAACCGTAGGTACCTATACCCCTCGCTGCTTTTATACATTGGGAAAACCCTTGTTCTAGGACAAAGCTTTCCTGTATTTCTATAGCGACAATACTCTCGGGCTATAAGGTATTTCTCACTTTTAATTAGTAAAATTGCATAATGGAATATTGCACCACGTTCAACAAACATTCCAGGTATAGGTATACGTTGGTATACTACGACGATGAATTTCTATAGGCTATAACGTTTTACGCTTCTTCTTATTCTTCTTCTTTTCGGGATTTGGTTTTTTATATCTATAAATATGATGTATAAGAATAAGATGAAGAGTAAAAAATGGTCATTCAAGTCGAGAAACGAATAAGCACTTCGTTCCGACTTTTAGGCGTCTAAATTCGATACGATGGGAAAATAAGAATAAGAAGAGGAGAAGAGAAGAAAGAGGAGGAAGGTCCTTGGATTTCTCTACGCTTTCTTGTCTTTTTTTGAAGCCAACCCTGGTGGAAGTATCAGTGACAATCCAGCCAGTCATCCCCTAGCCAGTTCGGTCGTTCGTTCATCCCATATATTCGCCCAGTCCCTCTTTTACGGGTGAAAAAACCATGTCCAGTCGAGCGTCAAGTCCAATGTGAATTGGTAGCTTGGTGTGGGACGAGAAGCAAAGCCAGAGGACTATTTTCTTGCAAGAGGCAACTCTGATTGATCACAATTGAACTGGGGAGTTATCTCTCCCTATTTCGGGGTGGATATGAGGGTGAAAATCGTATGAGTAAAAAAGTTCAAAGCGAAAAATTGAAAAATACAATTTTATATTTTGATGAATAATCAAAAGCGCAATAAAACCTTTCTGTTTTTTTTTTTTTTTTTTTTTCTTTTCCCTTTATCTTTTCTATGTATAGAAATATATGTTTATTATATCACATACGCGAGTATCGATATGTATAGTTCAAACGTCGACGGTTACGCTTTCTGATGCTATTTCTTATCGACATTTCATTCAAGATTTACACCAACGCGTTAAAACGTTTCGAATATTTTCACCGCTTACGCTCCTAGGATAAGGATTTTCGACGATCATATTTCAATCCGTTTATCCATATCCAATCTGTTCCCTCGCTTTTCTTGACTTATCAATTTATCACCACCAGCTGTCTTACCTCCGGTACGTATTTCTATTCCCCTCCTCCCTCCACCCCTATCCGCTATACATACATACCTTCGCTATGTTGTTCTCTATACTACCTGCGGCATTTCGTCGATATATCTTGAGGCCAGCCGAGCCAAACCAAACGAAATCCTTTTTTTTTTTTTTGTTTGGAAAATCGCCAAAATTATTTTGCAAAAAGAGGTCCTACATCCTACAGATCTCATCGAATACATTCCCGAGAAATCGAGTCAAGTCCGAATCCGAAAGCACGCGAGGTATTCCCGAAAATCGATGGAATTGTTTTTTTTTTTTTTTTTTCATACTCGCGGATTTTTGCGTAATTTTTGCGGTAACACTTCACGTACGATAAGAAAAGAGTTTTCACACCGACTCATCCTCATCCTATTCTCCAGTCTTCAACCTTTAGAAACTCCGGCTTATTTCCCTCGCGGGTTATCGCTGGTGGCCACTAGACCTATTGGAATAATACGTGACGGGTAAAACTTGCCCGATAAAACGTACGTATGTACGTTTTTGAGATATTTTTTTTTCTTTTTCTTTTAGTTTTTATATTTATTTCTACCATTTCCATATTTCTTGCATAATTATTGCAGTAAGACGAAAATTAAACTTGACGATTTTAATTCACGGTTGAAATTTTATCCCCAATTTGAAATTATAAAACTACAAGTACGTCTATGTGTCGGTATCGTATTGTATTGTATCGTATCGTATCGTATCGTATCGTATCGTCGTCGGATATAGAACCAACGATCCGTCGTTCGAAAGCAATGGGCCGACACCGTCATCAGACTCCCAGAGCACCCTGGGCCGTTAAAAACCCTCGATTTCGACCGTATTCTGCCCTCGACTTCGGAGACACGAACGAGGAATGAATTTGAAAATCCAGGACTATACCAGCTACCTGCGTAAAGGGATTGATTCGTCCCATGAATTGTAGCTGCTGTTGCGGAAAATTCACAAGGATTTATACCGAATGAGTGAGTGACTGGTTGAAGAAGAAAGAGACGAAGAAGAAGAAAAAGAAAAAGAAGGTGGAAGAACACGGAAAAAGAAGATCAAATTCAAGACACAAAATAACTTTTTTTTTTTTCTTCTATCGTGGATTGGAATTGATTTTTTTTTGAAATTCTGCAATCACGGGAGTCCGTTTAAAATTTCCCTGTTTCTGAAAAAAAAAAATGTGTCATTCTGATCAGATCTCAAAAATGTGTGTTATATAATTATGTGTGATCGACGAAACGCAATGAAACCAGCTCTTTCATTTACTGAACTAACTTTACAGCTTTACCAAGACGTTTGAGTCCGTACATACGTCCAAGTATAGTAAGGGTCTGCAGCTTCGGGCAAAACTACGATAAAAGTTTCGAGTTAACTTTCGTGATTAACAGCGAAACCTTTTAGGTCAAATTTCTTACTCTGTACCCACTCTCGCTTTATAGAAACCCATCTACGTCCTCGTCGACAAAAAAAAAAGTAAAAAAAAAAAAACAAAGAAAAAAAAAATTTAAGAGAAAGAGGTTCAAATTGAAAATTTAAAATACGTTTTTCAATCCAGTTTTCTTTCCCATTCATAACCAAAGGTCATTAAAGTTCTTCGTTTATTTTTTTAATTATTTTTTTTTTTTTAAACCCAAATTGAGATTTATTCTGACAAGGCAAATGGAAAGAAAGAATCACCTTTCAATAAGTTTTACGGACACCATTACCAAACGCCGTAAAATTGGTTCCGATACCACACCGAGATACTTTTGCACAGTAAAATCTCACGTCTACTATAGATATATATATATATATATATACATCGTTGGTAGTCGAACACCCTCTGTATATAATATAGGTATATCCTTCTGAAGTGGCGTGAAGTCAGCAGTTTTTAGCAACATGACGTTGGCACTTGTCCAAACGGATTTCTTGCTGCTGGTCGAAAGGTAACGCAACGAAACGTTTTGTCGTGACGGTCTTAATTGTCTACCCATAATTTACTTGTTACATGATATAAGTATCTATATACATATATACATGTCTCCGGGATTTATCACCGATCGAAAATCAAAAATAAAAATCAAAAATATTATTCTTGCAGTCAGTTTTGCGAATTTTTATGATTTTATACGTATAAACGTAATTGTCTGTACGAGATATGAGTCGATAATTTAAACGATTATAAAATTCGGGTAATATTTGGCAGAAAATATTTTACAGTCGAACGATTTATTTTACGTTAACTTTACGCTGATAATAGGGTCATACAGGGTGGATATGGATGGACGTCAGTCGTCGCCATTCGAGAACACGGATTAAGGGCACGGAAGTTTCGATTTGAATAAATTTGTTCTACCCTCGACTATCGAGGTCGACCTATAATAAGAGAAAAAAAAAAAACTTTTTCAAATAATCAAAACTATTGTAATAGACGTACTGAATTTCCAAAAATATGATAAATTCGTTCGCGAAATAATTAGATGACATATTTTATGGGATAAAAAAGCGATATTGTACGATCGATTTGGAGGACGATGGTGTCTACATATCTTCGTTGTAATAATTCTTCTCATTTCGTATAACTTCCGTTTATTTATTTCATTTTTATTTATTTATTTTTTTGTTTCGTTTCTCAGAGATAGCCAGTCAGCAACGAGCCCCAGTAGCGTCAGAGAATAGAGGTGAATCTTTGTTTCGAGTAATACTCAATTTCCCCTCGAATACACGCCGCGTTAACTTTAGGCGGGTAGGTAGAGAAATCCCTAGCGAACTACGGCCAGAGCAAATGGGCTTTTGTCTTGGAGGGTAGTTTCAATCTATCTCACCTCTTCCGTTTCTTTCAGAGGACAACTTCACGGTGGACTTTCCGACTATATTTATACTCATACTCATTCCTCGCATCCTTGGATCTTCTTTTTTACCTATACGATGTTCATATATCAGTTTCGTATTTCAATCAGTTACATAGATATCATCTAAAAAATGTAACACACGATCTTCCTACATAGTTTAGCGCGATCGACGTCTTCACAAACCCATCATCCCATCAATTTATCGATTTTTTCTATTTTTTTTTTTTTTTTTTCTAATTTTTTCATCGAATGCAGAGATTCGATGGGTTGAAGGTTCGCAAAGCCTGCAGTAGGAAGCATCGGTTCCAGTCGCGTCGTGTCGAACGTTGATCCAATTTATGGTAACAGCGTTGCTACTGCTGCTGTTGATTGACCCCTGCTGCAATCGGGTGTAAACTTTGCCTACGCGGCAGATTCTATGGAACTGGGACTGACTCGGATATACGTACGACTATGGTATACCGTATACAGTACTATAACCTATGTGAATGCATATGTATGTATATATATATATATATATATATATATATATATATATATATATATATATATATATATATATATATATATATATATATATATATATATATATATTTTATTGCCGTACGTTTCCCAACTTCGAAAATATATTTCATGAATATTTCATACCTCAATACCATACCAGTACAATAATATATAGCTGATTATTGGTTCCGGACTGAATAACGAACCGTTCAGCTCTTCCACACACACTAGCAAATTGAAATTACAAAACGGGTAGACGTGAAAGGGAGAGGGGAATACATAGAGTGGGAGACAAACGTCGAATTGACATCTAACTAATTGATTGGCAACCCCTAACTCCTACCTTCCAAATTTCTATATCTATAGTTACTGTTCATCATTCTTCCGGAGATCAGTCCTTGAGCACAATCCTTATCGATTGGTTTATAGCTAACAGAATTATTTCCATCTTTCATCAAAAGATTTTATTATCATTTACCTCAATTTTACTCATATCTTCGCTTTTCTCACACTGTTTTCACATTAAAGTTTATATATCGTTCTTCTTTTTATCGTGATTTTGTTTTCTTCTATTTTCGATAAAGTAAAGAGGAAAATAACGCGTTTTTATGTCTTCTTATGATCCGCCGATAGGTGGCGGAAACGCGCTTGTTTCTATCTCGTGGTAAAAGTGATTCGGGCTTTAGTCTAGTACTAAGAGCAATTCTAAACGAACGTTGATGTCAATTTAATTCGTAATCTTTGTGTATGATGTTGGTATCGGATTTAAAATTAAATAATTTTTTACTATACCTAAGTAAATGTGTACATACATAGGTATAGGTACTAATTTATCTGAGTGAAATAAAATGTATAGTAGATTGATATAAAATGCAACACCTGAGGGTAATCGACGACGAGACTGTACGACTGTAATAAAAGAGACAGATATTAAAAGAAAAAAGAAAAAAATGGTAACGGGGAAAGAGGGAATATAACGTGAAATAAAACCGCCCTTTTTTTTCTTCCTTCCTTCTCTTCCCGGTTCGCGTAACTCCTATAGGTATGTATGTATATACGTGGATGAAAAACTAGTCGATATGAACCGACGCGACTATACCTTGGTGATCGATAATCCCGCGCGGAGCATATTCTCACGTTTCATCGCCGATTGGCTTGTCGGATATTCCGGTACGCGACTCTCAACCGATAGCTTCGTGTTCCCCAGCTGATATGATGATTCGTACAAATCGAAGCGGCTTGCTCTCCGGTGATGTTAACTCACAGTGTCTCATGGGGGAATATATCGGGGAATGACACAAAAGTATAGATATTTGCTTCATATGTATACGTACATTTCCGGGTATTGGTATAACGAATAACGTTCAAATTTTTCACAGGTATATTGCATGTGTGTATGTAAAAAAAAAATAAAAAAAAAAAAAAAAAAAAAAAAAAAAAAAACAGAAAGAGAAGAGGAAGAGTAGAAGCGAGTTGGGACGATTATACTCCCATATGGTATGATACGCGAACGAAGAACGAACTCGGTTCCAATTTTTAAACAAAAAAAAGTTTTTTTGACGTACGATTAAGTAAAAAAAAAAAAAAAATTATAGGTATAGTAAAAAGTTCGATGCTTTCAAAAATCTATTTATATTCCCGCGGGCAAGTCTTAGACTTATTTTCGAGACAGGTTACATTTATGCATAACTTTATGTACATATATATATATATATATATATATATATATATATATATATATATATATATATATATATATATATATATATATATATATATATACATACATACATACATACATACATACATACATACATACATACATACATACATACATACATACATACATACATACATACATACATACATACATACATACATACATACATACATACATACATACATACATACATACATACATACATACATACATACATACATACATACATACATACATACATACATACATACATACATACATACATACATACATACATACATACATACATACATACATACATACATACATACATACATACATACATACATACATACATACATACATACATACATACATACATACATACATACATACATACATACATACATACATACATACATACATACATACATACATACATACATACATACATACATACATACATACATACATACATACATACATACATACATACATACATATATATATATATATATATATATATATATATATATATATATACTTTACAAGTATAAGTTTTATCCACTTTTGAGAATTTCTTTTTGTTTTTTTGGTTTTTTTGACCAGCTGTTTCTGGATATTTTCTTGGAGTTATTGAGGCTGTAGCTTATTTTAACAAGTTTAGAATTAGAACTGGCGTTAACTGGTTCTAATGTGTCATTAAAATTATTTTACTACTGCCTCTGCTGCAGCTGTTATATCCGATTAATGTTCTCCTTCTATATCGCCTCGCAGATTATGGCAATCGAGATATAGGTGCAGGGTAGGTACGTAGGTATCTTATTGATATAGATATATACATATATAAGTACATATACATATACCAACCATAAAATCGATTAACCTACATTTCATTCATTGCCAATGAAAAATTTTTATCGCGTCGTTTGCTCATAAATTCGAATATAATATTCGCGAATAACCAATATACCCTACCTACTTATACACATATATATATATATAGAGAGAGAGAGAGAGAGAGAGAGAGAGAGAGAGAGATGTATATACATATAGGTATACTCGTACATACATATATGTCAACGGTGTGGCATATGGCAGACTTAACGTTTGAGGGACAGATAAACATTTCTATTTTCCTGTTTTTTTTTATTTTCTTTTTTTTTCGTTATTTTTGGTTTTTATATCTTCTCTTTTTTTTTCTCTGCTTTTGTTACCCCACCTTTTGAAGAGCTTTTTATTACACTCCGTGCCACCAGACAAGCCCGAATTTATCTGCCTCTGATCTCGTTCGCTTTGTTCCGAAAAAAAAAGATGAAAAAAATAAATAAAATAATAATAATAATAATAATAATAATATGGGAAAAAAATTCTCTTTGGCTTGAAAATTTTTACGATTTTTCTTTTTTTTTTATCTTCGGGGGGAAAAAAAATTTTTATAATATAAATTTGAATTGCAATTATTTTAAGTGAGGTTAATTGCCGAGAGAATTACAGGTAAGATAATTATATCGATATTTTTGAAAAAATCATCGAATAAATAAAAATAAAAAATTTGTCAGTATAAATAAAAATCGGATACGTATTTATGAAATTTCTTTATCTTCTTCTTCTTCTTCTTCTTTTTCATATTGTATATATGTATCTTGAATTTCTTCGCCAATTTCTTCGCCAATTTTCTTCAACTCTATTTAATATTTAACCAAAAGGTATCCCATAAGACTGTTGCTGAATTCATTTTGTACAAGCAGGAAAAGTGAAAAAAAAAATAAAAATTCCTCGACTCTCCACAACTTCGAGTACGGAATAAAATACGAGCTAGAAACTAACGCACGCGCGAACTCGACGTGTAAAGAAAAGTGAGGGAGAAACGAGACTTTCCTCTTCTCTTCTCTCATCTCATCTCATTTCTTCACTTTTTTTTTGTATATATATATATACACCTGATTCCTCTGCCTGTAGCTATTTCACAGTCCTAAAACATCTCCCCACCTACCCTTGGGTTCATTGGTCTCCAATGAAGATATAAACAATTCAGGCACGTGCACTTGCGTTTTATTCCGCATGTTGGTATTCTTCTTCTTCTTCTTCGTCTCTTTGTCTTATCCTCATTTCTGTATTTCTACAATTTTCTTACACAATCCCATACCTCAAAAATTCAACTTTCTGTATCGCAATGAGTAAAATTTACACCCTAGGTAGACATAACACACTCAGAAAGTCAATTTTTCTTTTTCTTTCAACCATATCGTACAATTTTTTTGGCTCTGTATTTGAAGTTTTTTTTTGTTCTATCCTTTTTCAATTTTACTTGCGTATCGAAAGACACAATGTGATTGTTTTAATAATTATTGTGTACATCTTCGACGAATCTTCTTTCTTTTTTTCTTTTTTTGGTCAAACTTTTTTTCCTTTTTTTATTATGAAATTCGAATTGAAATATGCTGCAAAACGCGTATAGCATTAAAATTTTTATGAAGTTTTCTTTTCATTTTTTTTTTTAGCCTTTCTAACCCTCGGGTAGGTATACGTACTGCGTTCTTGCTTTTAGTTTCTCCCTTTTATTTGGCTGCTGCCCTTTGACCTGCTGCACAGGCTCTTCGTTCTCCTCCACCTCCTCCTCCTTCTCGACATTTCGATTTGACGAGGAGAGCCCGTACCGCTTGCGTGGAAGTTTTAATTAAACCGAATGTTTATGCTTTTCTACCACGACGTCTGCACCACTTTTTTTTTGTTTTTTTTATTATTTTTATTTGTTTTTTGTGTATTCGCGTTTTTCTACTCGCTACTATAGGTACGCGTATATCCTTACTCTGCTAATTGGAAACAAAAAAATCAAAACAAATATTAAAAACCAATAAATAAATATAATATTAGCTGGATTTCTGCAGCAGCTGAAAACTAAAAATTTTCCACAATTTCTCCCTTAAATTATTATTCATTTTATATTTATTTTTCGAACGATTTAATTGATCCGATAATTGAAATTTAAATATTTCAAAAATCCAGACAAAAAAAAAACCAAGAAGAGATACAAAGAAAAAAAAAGTTGACTGAATTTTGCTCGATCAATTTCTTAAATTTGAAACAAAAATTGATCGACAATTTTATGGTTCGATATGAAATCAGAATTTATTGAAGTTCTAAAATAGTTACGAGTTCTATTTTTCGTATCGGAAATCGGTCATAGCGATCGGTTTATAAGCGAATATAATATGTACGTAGAAGGTGAAAAGAAAGAAGGACAATGTGGCTGTTTTTTTTTTTTTTTTTCTTTCTTTCTTTTTTTTTCTTTTTGAACCATTTTTCTTTTCACATTACGGAATTCTCGAGGCATGCAACACTCGTGAATTCTCGAATCGACAAACTTCGTGCGAATTCGTATATAGGTAATGAAATTCAATCTGGAAAGTTGTTGAACGGACGAGAGGTTATACGATTGCTATTAAGTGCAGCAGCAGCAGCAGCAGCAGCAGCAGCAACAGCAGCTAGCAGCTAGAATCTAGCAGCAGCTACTAGAACATATAGTAGGTACCTGGTCTAGGACTTAGGTAACTGCAGGTAGCATAGCTCTAGCTTTAGCTATAAGCTAGTCCAACCACAGAAAGAACCGAAGGTGAGTTTTTAATCCCGTAAAGTGGAGAACAGCGAGTTACTCCCGGGTGCTTACACACAGCTACTCTATACTACGGTTTAATCCTGTTAATTAAATAAATTAAGTTGATTGCCGAGCGACGATTAATTACCAAGGGAGAAAACCGAGAGCACCACCCCTGAATAATTTCATCTATCTATATATGTTTATTCTTCATTGTATATATGTATACATATTATATGTTATTATTAGGTATATAGCCAAAAAATTTCGAAATTCTCACAGTTTTCATCAGTTTTTGAATTTTTTTTTGTTTTTCTCCTTTTTTTGTTTCATTTTTTGCCAACCCCCCCGAGATATAATATACATTTATGTTGTCAGAATTATGTAGGTATAATGTGTATAATATGTGGTAACTGGTGGCTGTGAAAAACCAAGGAAAAGAAACAAAAAATTAAAGACAGAAAAAAAAATAATAATTATAATAATAATAATAAAAAGTATGAAAAAGAGACATCGTCTATTAATTAGGAAAGCTTTTGTCTCCCAGAGCTTCGTCTTGAAGTAATAAAAATGTCGACTAACGAGACCCTTTTTTTTTTCTTTCTTTTTTTTTTTTTTTTTAATTCTATTTTATGGGAAGAGAAAAGGGACAATAGATATTCAGCTGGGAATACTGTCGCCGTTTTTATCTGTTCTTTTTTTTTTTTTTGTTACTTTCTTTCTTTCTTTCCTCTTCTTTTCTCTCTTATTATATTATGTATTATTTTATACCTTGAAGAGTAAAAGAGAGAAAGAGAGAAGGGAAATCAGAAACAGAAAAAGATGATTAAAAAAATAAAAACAATTTTTAATTTTCTCTATTTCTAAAATCGTCAAATAAATTTTGATGAATAAGAAAATGTTGTAACATGATTTTTCTTTTCTTTTTTTTTTTTTTCTTAGCTTTATTTTCTGCTTTTTACAGCAGTGCTGGTAATTAACTTTTCTCAATATACTACTACAGCACATTGTGAGTTCGTGACCCCGATTATTAACGAAGTAGAGAAAAAATTTAAGTCATGATGGACAAAAAAAATATGAAATGAAAAAAAAGTTATTATTATTTATTTTTTGTTTCTATTATTATCTTCATCATCATCATTATCATTATCATCAGCCAAGTTCCGAGCTGGTCTCGGGGTGTGGCGAAATAATTTTACTTTATTTTAGCTGGGGTCGGTTTAATGACCGAAAAGAGAAAAAACATAGAAAACATAAAAAAATAAAGAATGAAAAAAAAAATTATTATATACATGTGGGAAGCTCGTTCTTTCTCTCTCGTACGATCTCTGCCAAGTTTTTCAGAAAGGAGATAAATGTAAACTGTTATAATACATACATATAGGTATATATATATATAAATATACATATGTATAACAATAGTCTCGAGTTCCGGAAACGTATCTCGCTTATCATATTTGCGGTTTCAGAATATATACATATACTATATACATATTATAGATATACATAATATATCTAACGATAAAACATATTATATATTTAGCAATCTTATAAAGATTCGCTGGAAATTTTCAAAAGTATAAATTTTCTTTTTTTTTTTTTTCTTTTTCATTTCATCTTCATAATGATAAACAAAAAAATTCTATGTAATTTTCATTCCGACAAGAAGAAAGTACAAAACTAAAAAAATAGAAAAGTAATTTTAATTTTTTTTGTCGACGATTGATTCTTTGCAAAAAAAAAAGGAAAAAAAAAAGCTACTAGGTTAAATCTTTCTGGTTTCTATTTAGGTTGATCGTGGTTGTGTAAACGATTGGAAGAAAAGTCAGTCCTGACTATCCAGGCAAAAGAAGAAAAGGACTTTTTCCTTCTCGTGTCTTTTTTTCTTTTGCTTCTTGTTTTTTTTTTTTTGTTGTTTTTTGTACTTTGTTACGTTTACTTCTTTTCCTTTTCTTTCCCCCTGATCTCGTCTTTCTCGTCTCGCATTCGGAAGAAGCCTATCAGTAAACGTTTACGATCTCGTGCTCCGAATACCAATGCCCAATACCTCGCGAATTGTTATCTAAATTACCAAACAAGTCCAACAAGATATATATATACCTCTGTAATGTCATCTTCATTTTTATACACAAATAATATACCAATCGATTATCTCCTTAGACTATTATTATATCTATATATATATATAGCAAAACGTTTTACTTCTCCATCCGTAGAATTTAATTAATTTTTTTAATTTTTTTTTATTTCATTTACTCGTCAAATTTTACAATATTATCTTATATACATTGTTTCCCCAATTACTCCGGGAAAACAAAGAAACAGAAAAAGGAAAAAAAAAAAGAAAAAAAATTACTCCCTCCGGATTCTATATTATAAATAGCTTCTCATTCTCTCACTCATTCTCACGATTACAACTTTATTCCAGCACCGTTTATTTCATTTTTATTCTATTTTTTCATTTTTGCAACGTCTCAATAGCTTTTGAAAAATACAATAATTGATAATTATTATTGATTTGCCATATTTGCACGATAATAATTGTTCTCATTATTACTTTTGCCCCCCTCCCCCTACTACCCCTTTTTTTTTTCTTTCTTTCTATCTTTCTTCATTCATTATTTCCCTTTTTCTTTCTCTATTTTTACCATGCTGTACATATATTTATTCGTATCTTCACCCAACCCCAGGGTGGTAGTTAAGCTTTGTACAGTTATAAGGGAGGAAATACGAGGTAACGAGTTGAAAACAAAAACAACTTCCGTAGCCTGGTATACGGCTCGCTACCTCCAGAATTGTCTGTTTGTCTCACGCGTTTCTGCAGCAGGTAATATAGTAACATCATCTTATCCATTATTCTTAAGCATTTGTTGAAGACGAAATCGCATTTTTTTTATTTTCTTCTATTTTTTACAATTTTTTCGATTTTTTTTTTTGGTAGTCTTTTCATTTCTGTCTATTTTTTTTTTCTTTGTTTCTTTTTCTGCGTTAAACGTGCCAATATTTTGACTACTTTTCTACCTAAGGGTAGGACTGACTGGGATGTTACCTCCTCTTACATCTATGCAAATTTCTTCGAAACGTCGCTTATAAAACAGAAAATTATGTTAATTTTAAACGTCTATGGCGCGTCATCCCTTTTTCGCGGCACGCTTACCCGCGAAGCTGGTATATATGTATAGAGACACTAGGTTTGCTGAGGTAGAATAGGTAGGTAGGTAGCTTTACAGGGAACAATATTCTTCCCCATGTTGTCCCCAAAATCAACCCCGATGTTATAACCCTACCAACGATATAAAGAGAAAGAGACAAAAAGATAGAGAAAATCGAAAAACACACCCCCTATATATATAGCGGTGAATCTATCTTTGAATAATACTTTATCTGTGAGATATGTAACCTTTTTTGTCTCAAGTAAAAAAACCAAAAAAAAAAAAAAAAAACAGGATCAGCTTTTTTAGAGAAAAAAAAGGAAACAAAAAATAAAATATCTACTTTCGAATACCTGTTTATATTACAGTAACTCGATGCTGCTAATTAATTTTCTCGTAGCATAGATTTTCGCGAATGTTTGATATCCCAGTAAGAAAAAAAAATTCTTTGCCTCGTTTTTATTTTTTATTTTTAAATTTTCTATCATCAATTGATCCCTCAGTTTTTGTCACAAATTACAAACGTCTAATATAGGCGTTGAATTTGCAGTTTGTAGTTCAAATTGCCCTCTCAATTCTGCAAAGTTGACGTCTATTGCACTATTGAACCCCTCCAAAGTCTAAAGTTCCTGACTCACAAGCATCACGTACATACCTATAGACGAAGCATAGGTATATCTATACTTGTACACAGGTTTAAATAGACTCTAGAGAATCTCGGTCTACACCGTGTGCAGATTTCATCTTAAGATGTTACTATAAGATTCTAGAAGTCCGAGACGAATCGCTGAGTCCAGTATGTGGCAAGTTAGAATTCCAGAATCCTTCTAGGTCAAAGAATCTTGTATATAAGTGATTAGATGTACTGTGGTAAGTCAGTCGTATTTCCAGCTAGTAGCATTGCTTCATTTGCCGAGCAGTAAACTTTAAAATCTGACTATTGAATGAGATTTGATTTTTATTCCTTTGTCTTTTTTCTTTTTTCTTTATTGGAACGTCGATCGCGACACTATTTTTCAATTTTCTTTTATATTTTATTCTTTTTTTTTTTTTGTTTTATTATATACCTGCCTTTTTTCTATGGACGGTGGCGGTGCTTTGCCTTCACACTACTTTGTCGATCGTTAGTTCGCTCGGTTGGACTTTTATACATCGATGGTTTAAAAATTTATTGGTTTTTATCGAGGTTAAAGATTTTTTATTATTATTATTATTATTTTTTCTTATTTTTTTTTTTACTGCAAAACTTGTTGAGTCCTTATCCTACATAAATATCGAATAGTCATTTTCAAGAAAAACCACTTTCAACTTCACCCCTATAATCTAAGGCACCAGACCTTACTCTCTTCACAACAGCTTAACCCTTTTCTTTCCCTAAAGCGTTTTTTCTTCGCGTAAAAACTATAGCGTATTCTTTCATTTTTGCAATTTTTTTTTTCCTCTCTTCCTTTTCCATTTTTTTTTTCCCACCTTTACATATTTTTCAAATATTAGAATCGGACTTTCTTCAAGCTTTCAGAGGCTACGAAAATCTCATTTCTGAATTTAATTCTTAATCAACTGAACTCACCCTCTTCGACTCGGCTTTTAACCCTCCAAACCTAAACCTAGCCATTAGCAATTAACCCAAATTTCATTAGTGTATGATTTTCTATGATAACGTATATATTATATATATATATATATATATACCTAGCTACTGCAACGTCACGAGGTAGAACTCAACGAGCTTTCGCCACGTACACATACGACGAGGAAAAGATAGGAGGATAGAAGGAAGAGGAAGAGGAGCACGCTTTCTATCTCATATCCGATAGCATCTCTCATTTATCAGCGTGACGTTGGGGTCGTAGTAACGACCGCGTCTTGACGCCCCCTTATCCTCTCGTCAGAATTTTCCTATCCTATGTGCACTTTCGATATACACAGCTTTTATTATCAGTGCAGTTTTCCCCTCTTCCCTGCTGTCTCTGCAATATTTTTTTTTCTCCTCTTTTTTTTTTTATCACTCCTATCTTTCGCTCCATTTCTTTCTAACAGATTAGTTCATTAATTCGAAATACGGGGGTGGGTTTAAAAGCTTAGTCAGTTAATTGGCTCGAAAGAAGGAAAAGTAAAAGCTGCTTGGTCCGTTTTTTTTTTTTTTTTTTTTTTTTTTTATTATTTATACCATACATTGCAAATTATAGTTCGTATATAATTCCAACTAACGTTTCGAAAGTTCACGTCTTGTTTTATATTAAAAATTTTTTTCTTTTTTTTTTTCTTTCATCCCTCGGGGCGATGCGGTTTTATTATTCATTCGATGGACGTATGCATTTGTGAGCTTGCGTAGGCGTGAGCGTATAATCCTGAAGTTTTTATTTTTCGCATTCTTATTTCAAGCTTTCATCCTTTTCACGTGGCTATAACTCGGAGTAAAAATTTATACACACATATCATGTTAAATAATAAATTTTCTTTTTCTATCCCCCTTCAATACCTACTCCAACATTGGTTCGGTATATATCTAGTCGTAAATGTATAGTATTGCTACGAATGGATTTCCCTGTAGAAATCTTTCGCCTCCTTGTAGTATGTACCTATATACATACAAACGAAACAGCAGCCATAAAGATATTATGAAATTTTAATCATGAAACAAACTTTTTCTTTTTTTTATTTTATGTTTTTTTTTTTTTTCACATTTACAAATTCATGGAATAAGGAATACTTTATTCACACCATATATAATATGCCTCTTTATATATGTATAATCTTCAACTTTTGTATAACTATTTTCTTATATAAAATTAGACAGCTTACAATTAGAAGCCATAATTCAAAATAGGTCATGATGCGATTTTGGTATTAAGCTACATTAGATATCGTCTTTAAGCATTACTTTGGCTGATTTACTCAATCGTTTAACTCTGATTATAGAAATTTTTTTGCTATAGAAAATGACATTTGCATTTTAACTTACGAAATTTTAGAGCCTTAGAAAAAAAAATTCGTAGTGTCATTTAGTTTTGCTTTGACCCCTAGTCAGATATATATATATAGGATAAATTTTATTCTCACATGAAACTGTCTCCATGTGTCGTAAAACTCAGCCACAGTGAACGAAAGTATTGAAACCTACGGCTCTGAGAGAGCTTTTCCATCCGCGTGTTGAAAACGTGAGACTGTATTATCTCGACTACCATGATAGTCTAGACTAGTAAAACTATATTGAAGCCACTAAAACAGACTGCAGGAAGCTCGCTGCTTGCACCATGCAATTGATGGCCGACTGCAATTTCAGGATTTTTATTTTTTATTTTCTACATCTAATCTAATTCGAAAGTGTGCGATGATCAGTCTATGAAATTGGTCAAATTTGATTTCGAATATTTTATCAGAGACCTAAAATAGGAAATCAATTTCCGAAACAAAATATGAAAATTTTTCACTCGTATGTAGGTAGAGCGTCATAAGTTGTTGTATGTACAAGAATTATGAGGGTATAATAGTTAACGTCCAAGTGCAACGAACCGTCAAATGTCAAATAGCTTTGTGCAACTCTATAACCAAGCTCGAGCCCTCATCTGTCGACATTAATTCTCAAGAGAAATTTGTCACTGACACTACGCAGGGGATAATTTTGAACAGGAACTCATGTGGTTTGGATTTACTGTGGAATAGATATAAACGATAGGTGCAGTAGATAATATGCACATTGTCTGAGAGAAGATGTTTAGTAGAATAGAACGCGGGCCTTACCTTTAGCTGTTGTGCGATAGTGAGTTGAAAATTTTTCTTCAAGAAATTTTCCTCCAGCTTCTGTAGCATTCGCCTTATTTTTTAATCTTTTTTTACCACTTTTTTTGTCTTCTTCTTATTTTTCTCTTCCTTTCTCGCATTAGGATTTCTGGCCACGATCCGTCAAAACGAGAGACACCGTGCAGAGTGCGCCTTAGCCTTAGTCTTAGTCTCGGATTCTGCTACTGCTTTTGCCTCTGTTAGTGGGAAAAGAAACTTCTTACTTCTTATGGGTCGTAGGGGGCCATTTTCTTGGGGAAAAACCGCTTTGCAAAAGGTTGAAAAATACTAGGCTGGTATTTTTTCGGATGAATCGACCGACTCAGACCATACCACGCCCACCAATTCATCCCGTCGGAATCCCTATACAGGGGTCTGTATAACCACCATACACATATCCCACCATCCACCTTCCTTTATACGGTCGCACAAAAATAAAAGGCTAAAAACCCTCAACTCAATGCCCGGGAATTCCATGTTGCAGAACAAACCCCATTGTTCCATTCATCCATTAAACCAACTCGAGGGGTAGCTGATATCTTTGTATACATTATACCTATAACGTGAAACAAATATTTTATGTAACAACAAAAATTTTTATTCAATTTTACTTATCTTTGACATCTGCGGTGTTGGTCAAGTGAAATTTTATTAGAAATGTAGAAACTTGGTAATTAAATTTTTGCAAAATGTTGAAGATTTTCTATTTGAGAAAAGATAGAAAGGGAAAGGAAGAAGCTGAGCCTTGTCTTATAAACAATTGTTATATATCATGCAATTGATAGATTCACGTAATGTGTAGGTGAACTGCCGTTTGGCTTGGGGCGATTTGCGAACCTCATGCACTCGAGATTCTCCGAAATCTTGGCAATCTCTGTGCCGTTACCAAATTCTTGCCGATTGGAATTTACCGAGAAAGCCTTCGAGCTATTTCTCTCCTAAAGTTCTAGCTCGTCATACCTTATACCTTCAGCAGACGTCGAACGATGTGAATACCAAATACTCCCAAATACCAAATACCCTTAACTTAACTTAACTTAGCTTAACTTAGCTTAGCTTAGCTTCGGCTCGTTTAACAATCGCTACTTTTTACAAGCAGTTTTCTCTCGCATGGACTATACATGTACAAAAAAATGTATCAGAAACATCAGATCCCTATCTTAATTCTAAGTAGGTATTGCCCCAAAGTATCAAAATTTTCTTGAATTCTTGGCACTTCGAGGTTAATTTTTATTTTCCTATCGCAGTATCACTCCGAAAATTCTGAACCTTGGCACACTTTTTCTTTCTAGTAGTAGGTATTCCATGGAAAATTCTACAGATTTTAAACGATATAATTTTCGAAATCATAGAATATCGAAAAAATTTCTTTGTAAAGTTATAGTTCCGAAAATTGTATCGTTAATAAAACCATACGAATAAAAAATTTATAACATTTTTATCGAATACCTGCTATTAGAGGTAAGAAGTCTGCTAAGTTTCGAAATTTTCAGAGCGATATTGCGATATGAATAAAAAAAATTAAACGCAAAGTGTCAGAAATCGTGTTTTATTGAAATGGATAAAATTTTAAGGGTTCGATCCTATTTTAGCATTAGAATTGGAATACGATTAAATTAAAGACCAACTTAATTTATTGAAACATCAAAATTTTTCTTTCCAATTACTTACATACATATATACATGATAAAATTATAAATCGTAAAAATAAAGGATCGCCAACCCTTCCTTCTCCTTCAATATCGGATCCCTGTCCTTAGCGATAACGCTGTGAAAGGGTAGATCCCTGGCAGTCTGTGGGCGACAGAAGGACCGGGTTCTCTCTAGCTATAGAATCCCATCTGCATAACCCATCTATATAATTCCAAATCTTATCTAACGATAAGCAGCAGCAGCAGGACACGATTACTTCTATTGCGGGCCTAAGGCAAGGCAAGGCAAGGCAAGGCAAAGCAAGATCTACCTACCTACAACTTTATATCTTTGGTTGTTTGACCGTGTCATAGTATAGGGTTAGTTTAACCGAAGGAGAATAGTCCGGATTTAAGGATCGGTTAAATCCGTAAATCTGTATCTGCAGTGCAGGAAAATTATTTGAACAAAAATTTATATATAGTATATAAAAGGTAAAAACGTGTTTCACACAAGTTTTCGACTATTTTTTTGTTCGTTTTCTTCCATTTTTTTTTTTTTGATCTTAACAAGAAGAAGACGTAGAATTTTTTCTCCTTAACTAAAGCGATATCGAAGACGTTGTAATATGTATATATACCTATATACATATAGGAAGTATAAGTATATACCCTAACCTACAGTGTTATATCGTAACGTTTAATCAAAGTTTGAGTTTGTTTTACGACATGTCGATTAAAAGTTTTGCTTCCAAGGTAACGGGTACGGGACGATAGGTTTCCTCGTCTTGTCTCATCTCGTCTCGTCTCGTCTCGTCTCTTCCTTGGATTATACGGGGTACTTAAATGCTATCTAACCCTAGGTATGTATGTATGTACCAACATACGTACGTATCTTCCCCTAATCCATACCCGAAGAAGACGATTCATCCCTGTCTCGTCAAATACACGTCAAGTCAGAGTTTTTCCTTCCCCTCTCCTTTATTATTATTATTATTATTATTATTATTTTTTTTTCTCTCTTTCGAAAATTACGAAATGAATATGTGTTTTATATATTAAACTCAAATTTGTGTATAAATTTTCTCTTTCGGTAAAAACTCAGAACTGACTTTTTTCCTTCCTTTAATCAAATGTTTAAACTTTCTATTCTTGAGTGTGAATCTGACGAAATAAGCTATACCGTTTATGTCTACATATATGGTATATACAATATACATATATACCTCTGTGTATGTGTATATAGTTTTGAAAAGTAAATACGAAAAGTAGGGAGAAAATGTATAAAAAGTAGAAGAAGAAGAAGAAATGGGTGGGTGTGGTGCGGTATTGGAATTTCGTTCGGGTATACGGACAACGGTGATATTTTTCCGAGCTATTGTACTCACGTGTATGTATATGTATGTATGTATGTACGTCGCAATCCTGTAGGGCTTTTGGCCTGCATCGAGTACCGAGAGAAAATATTCGAATTTATGTATACATATATGTAGTTAGATACATATAGAAGGTATATATGTATGTTCGGGATATCGAGAGTGTAATAATGAAAAATACGAATTCAAAAAGGTTATTTTTAATTAATGCAAAACGAGACTTCGATTTTTTGTCTTTAACTGTCTACGCTTTTGTCAGAAAACAAAGAAAATATAAAAATGTAAAATAAAAAAGACAAGGGTCAAAGAGAAAATTTATTATCGTAACGGGGATTTTTCTCTTTTTTCCTTTTTTAACTCATAAATTTGGAACTCGAGTAAACAGGTATAATATATTTATTTTATTTTATTTTATTTTACATTTTTTTTTTTTTTTTTTTTTTTGACAAATTGTTAAACGAAATTCCTTTTTCGAAAACTGATTTCAGACAGACTGATTTTAAAATGTATGGGTATGTAAATGTATATAAAGAGTATAATAAAAGGTGTTGTGTAGTTTCGATGGATTTTAATTCGAGGTAGCATCCCTTTGGGAAATTGATGATAAACGATGATATATCGGATTTAAAGAAGTCGCAGCCGAAAAAAAAGAAGAAGAAGAAGAAGAAGGAGATTGAGTATTGAAGATTTCATTATTGAAATTGGAATCCATTCCCTGAGAATTCCAAACTTTTATTTAGTTTCGTTAGACCAGGAAAAAGAGAAGAGAACAGAAACGAAAAAATAAAAAAATAAAATAATAAAAAAACAAAGAATAACGAGAAACGAAAAACGAAATCTAAAAACACGAACATGCACAATTACGTATTCTCTGCTTTGAGAAAATTGTATATTTAAAATTTTAATTTAGATTCCCCAAAGGCAGCGTATTATATTATCTCTATATAACCACACGGTTTTTATTATATTCGCACATATAAGGTTAAATAAACGCCGTGTACATACATACCTAACCTAACTCTCGTACTTCAACTCTATATATTATACCGACGCCTGAATTTAGCACAATAACGTTTTTTTAATTATTGTATTCTAAAGTTTACACGACATTCCGTGGGTAATAATTCATCTTCAAATAACGCGCCGCGATCTGTCACAAAAATTTATAAACGCGTTCCCATTTAAATTACAATGTCCGGAAAAAGAACTCGGAGAAAATTCACAAGAGGAAATCAATTAAAAAAAAAAAAAACAATTTTTTTTTTTTGGCACATTTTCTCTCTCTTCTTTTTTTTTATTCAAAATTTACCAAATTTAATTTCGTCATTTCTCAACAAAAAAAAAATCTCAATCACAGATTTATAAATATAGAGTACGGCTCCCTCTTGGTCCATTTAATTTTTCTATAGCTTATGTATACGTCCATAGATATGTACCTAAGTACTTATAATTGCACTTAAAATTTGTCGGTATATCTAATGAGTAGAATTTGCGTAGTTTAATCCCGGATGATAATTTGATCATCTCGCTAATGCTATGTCGTAAAATCCCTGAATACAAGTTGGAATATTATCCAACGAATAAGCAAATGACGTAGTGAAAGATGCGCGGAATACGGAGATAAGAGAGTACGTTTAGTAGTGTACGTGTTGATGGTGAATATACATATAAAACTTAATTATTGTACCTACGCGCACGATTTTTTTTTTTTTTTTTTTCTTTTAGTCGCAAAATTTTTATAGCAAAGAAATATAAAAAGATAATTTAAGAATTAAATTACTTTTTTGGGTATATTCGTTATTTAATATTGTTAAAATTTTTTTTTCAAAATTTTTTGGTATTAAAAAAAAAAAAAAAAAAACACCGGTACAATTCGGTTTAAATACATAATTGAGTAATTAATCGCTGACGAGCTTCTCTTAACTTTAACGAATATCGTTCAATTTTCAAAAGTGGGGATTCTATTTAGCCACTTTCAATTCTTGTGACAAAATGTATATATATATATATAGGTACAGCGTATATATTTGAAATCCTGCACGTAAAAGTAAACTGATAAAAGGGCTAAGACTGGCCAATTAATTTAATCAAGCTCAACCGAGTAAGAAAGTTTACCAATTGTGAGTGAAATTTCGTATCAGCTTTTCAGCCTTATACTTACCCTTTTGTTGAACAGGTCCTTAAAACTTTCTAAGGGTCTAGAACCACATCGAAGTCCGTCCTGCCTGCCTGCCTGCTTGCCCCCGCTTCTAACTGGTTACAAAACCCGGTAAAGTCAAGATAAAAAAAAAATTAAAAAAAAAAAGATTTTTTTTTTTTTGTTTTTCAATTATTTTATAATTTCTCCCAAATATTAGGCGACGATCGTTATTTTCAAGTTTAAATCAAAATGTTGGAGATTGATTGATTCGATACTGACTCAAGTAAAGACTTTGAAAGTCTCGCTGTTTTATTATTACTTTTCTTTCATTGTTTTTTTACTTCTTTAGAAATTTTTGGGGGGTCTTATGCCAGCCGTCAATTCGGCACATTAAAAGTACAATTAGTTTTTTTTCTTTTTTTTTTTAAATTTATGTAAAAAATTTGAATTCTACATTCTGGTTTGAAGAATTAACAATTTTTTTTTATTTCTCTCTCATATTTTAACTTCTAACCCATTTTCTGGTCCTATCAGAAGTTCGTTTCGACCAAAAGTAGGTATAACATCGCGGATTAATGCCACACGGCATTGTTCTAAGGGTGTAGTAAAAATGCAAATTAATACTGCAGGATCGATACCGACTCACGGGGGGTGAAATATCATTTTTCCGGTTCCGTTCCCACTGTGTAAAATTGTTTGCCTTACCACCCACGCAAGATTATACAACGATATTACTCGTTTTTGGTTTTGAAGGGAAGAAAAACTAAGGAAGCAAACAAAAAAAACAATATGAATATAATTAAAAAAAATCAATAATCGATTAAATTTTTTTTTAACCAAATTAGGCATCGTACGTGATATACATATAAATTTACGATAAAATTTTCTTTGTGATTGTAATAAAGAGTACATGAAGAAAATAAATGAAATGAACTCATCAGTTCGACGCAAATAGACGAAAAAAAAAAAAACTTTCCTTTTTATAATAATCTCATTTTTTGGTCCCCCGACGTATCACGTGAAGCGAAAAGAAAATAAGAAAAAAAATACATTGTTTGAAAACATATCAGCCTCCGGTATCTGACCCGTAATATGTGCGACGGGCGAGAAAAATACTCCGGAGGTTTGACTGATCCGAGGTAACGTCCGGTTCACTCGCGGTCATCCCTTAGTCTCCTGGCCTTTAGGTCCCTTAGAATTTTGTTGGCTATTTTTATACATATATATATAGATGTATATATATCATATTATATACATACATACATACATACATATATATATATATATATATATAAATATATATATATATATATATATATATATATAACGTGGATTTTTTGATCTGGAAAAATTTTCTCCAAGAAAACTTCTGATCATCTGGAAATAATTTCCTTGATTTTTATTTATTTTTCAATCCTTGACCGGAGGTAATCGAACTGTAGTTGTATAAATCGAAACTTTGAGCCAATTGCAGAAGGTTATAGTTAGAGCAACGAACTGAGGACCAGCCATATTTATTGGTAAAGAAACGAAGTAGAAAATCGAAGCGGAGAATTTAGAGTTTTCTATTTATTATTATTTCTTGGCATCGTTGTATCGTCTTTCTCTATACGTTTTATACAGTTCGAGACATAAAGTTATATATATATGTATATAAATTCTATCGGTTTACATAAAATACTGAAAAAAAAAATAAAAATTTATACGTACGTTAATTAAATTTTACCAAATATTATATAAAATCTACGAGAAAAATAATAATAATAATAATAATAATAATAATAATATGATAATTTTCGATTCATTCCATTTCAATGACATGGAAAATTTTAACGAATAAAAATACGAAAGAAAAACGAAAAATAAGGTGAAAAAAAAAGGTAATTAAAAAGCTGGATTTTTTTCACCACGAAAAATAATCCTCTTGCACGTATTGCGGTATCAAAATTTGACGAGTTTCTACTCGTTTCAGTTCCTTCTCTAATATTCGTCAATTTTTACCTACAGCTGCAGTTGAGTTTTTGCAAACGGAATTCGCGTAATATTTCAGAATTCATATCAACGTGAATCGAGAGGGAGTCGTTGCTGTTATACGACTTTATATATACATATAGGTATATAGATAGGTTCTATGTACAATTCATTCACTACATTATTGTTATTTCAAATAAAATTTTCTTTATTGGATATAACTAACAAAAAAAAAAAAAAAACAGAAAAAATAAAAAAAAAGTCGTATGTGTATATACATGCGTGTGTATAGTTATATTTCACCGGAAGTTAGTATCGAACGTGACTTCCGGTTAAATATACGCGATGACCCAACTGAGACATTTGTCATTCTAATTTTTTATATATCGTTGAACAAAATGATATTTATAGCCTTCCAATAATATATATATATATATATATATATATATATATATATATATATATATATATATATATATATATATATATATATATATATATATATATATATATATATATATATATAACAATTGAAATTGATGTACCTGTAGTAATGTAACGTATATACATATATACATACATGTATATTATATAACATTCACAGTCTGGTTAATATTTACTATAACTGACCAAATAAATGTCACTAAATGTCAATTTCGTAATTGATTTAATAATTAATTATTGGGTATTATTTACGAGGCGAATTGGATAGAGAGATAAAAAAGAGTTCGAGTATATGTGGAGGTGGATTGAAATTCCGAATTCTAAGAGATCCCGGACGGTAAAAATTCCGGATTTTAATATTGCCGACTCATAGTTTTTAGAAAAGGGTATTTCCCCGAAAATCTGCATAGTCGATTTCAATAACTTCAAATCGGAAAAACACCGAAGGTTCAAAAATTCCGATAACTAAATTTTCCAATGCAGCAATATCGTGACCTTCCAATAAATTTTCGGAGATTTTTAGACTTTCGGAATTTTTGGACTTTTCGAACATTAAACTGTCTACATTCCGAATTTAAAAATTTTTGATAATTCGAAATTGTCAGAATTAAATTTGCAATTTTTACCATTCCGAAATTCAAAAATTCGTAATTCGTACTTATAGTTTAATCAAAATTTATTGTAAATTGTTTAAATTTATATATATATATATATAATGTAGAAATTTATGTATAAGTTAGATTACAAGTTGTGGTGTTGTTGAGCGAACGGGGCGCGGTTTTGTACATAGTATCACGTAGTATAAGGTATAAATTTATCATGACAGATTTTGCGGTAAAGCTATATACGTACGCGACAACACTAATACCCAAAACCCCATTTCCCACGACCAGAAACTAAAGCCTTATTCTACTATCTTTCGTTGTAATCCGAAGTGTGTACGAAAACCAGCACAACGAATAAGAAGGAGTAAAACCAGCGTTGGGAAGAAGGGGGTAGGGGGGGATTACCCAAACCATCCATGTACCCATCCCATACCATACCATAACGTGGTTTGAGATAAAACGAGGAAAGCTGGAAGTAGATATAGAAGAGAGAGAAAGAGAGAGAGAAAAAAAATGAGAGGAATGCGATAGATAAGAAGAAGAGATGGAGATATTCAGCTGCCGGAAAATGTCAGAATTATAAGACATTTCCGTTGTCAGATTAACCGGTCGATATATCAAATAAAAAAGTAACATAATATGAAGAGAATGGAATAATTTCTATGTCAGTTATAATTTTACACAATACTTTGGTATAATTTTATCAATACGTATAAGGTGAATAAATTAATTTAGCATAATTATAACTGCAACGGGATCGATTATTGCATTTTTTAAACGTTTAGCAATATAGGTACCGCGAAAATCTGTACGTCGATATTTCTGCAGGTGCAACGTGAGAGCTACTACAGAAAAGTGCATTTTATCATCTTCTCTTGTTGATTCGATTTTGGTATTTGAAGAGACGATTTATATGCGTACTCCAGGTACATACATGGTATATATGTGTATGAACGATGCCGACGACGACGACGACGATGACATTCGCAATTCCATTTCTCCAAATGCTACTTCTATTCCTTCAATTCAAGACTCCTCAGTAGCGCATCTTGCATGCAGATTGGTAAAGGGTTTACGAGAGCAATGCTCCATGGTTATTCTCTTCTAGATTTTCATCTTTTAATATACATGTATATTCTACTCTATGATCAACTCTCTCTCTCTTTCTCTCTCTCCCCATACTCCTACACCTATACGTTTATGGAATAATAACGAGCTCGAGATAATTATATGCGCACGTATAATTAGCCAATTTATACACTCTCATTTTTTGTTAATTTTTTTATTTTTGTTTTTTTTTTTCTTCTCATTACTATTATCATTAAATTCAAAATTATGCAAATATATTTATACTCGTGCTTTAATCATCGCTTATATTCACTTTTATGGTGTATATATATATACTTAGCGTAAAATCATCGCGTTAAGGATAACTGATTTCATCTCGTTAACGTGGAGAGTTTTTTTTTTTTTTTTTTTCTAAAAAGAAAATAAAATATAGCGAAGAATAAATTTTACGAGAAAATTATAAATTTTCGATTATTTATACTTTTTTCGTTGGTTATATATATAATGGCCGGTTAATATTCATACCTATATCTAAGTATATATATATATATATGTACAAACTGTGCCTGCAGTACTTTGATCTAATCCTTAAGCTGGTATCAAAAAGTCCTAGCGACTTGCTCTCGTATACAACAACGAATCGTCGTCGCCTTTCGAACATCTTTTAACCACTCTGAGGATTCTGGTAAAAGCACTCGTTTTCTCCGAGACATAAAATCCCTACTGAAGATCTCAAATCCGAGCGAAGAGGACAGATTCAAAAAAAAAAAAAAAAAAGAAAGAAAGAAAGAAAAAAGACAAAGAAACAGAAAAAAATACGGTTAAAAAGGGAAAAAAAAAGAGGTGAAGAGGATTGGAAACGTTTCCAATACCTCTTTGGGAAACGTAACTGCTTACTTCTCCACTTGCGTCAGTACGATACATAAGTACAAAAAAAAAAAAAAAATTCTATCTACTGCAGAAAACTCTAAACTGTTATACGAATATACCTAATGAAATAAAACAAAAATAAATTGAATATATCTATATACGATATAGGTATATGTGTTATAAGTATACTCCCCCAGTTTAAAGAAAATCTGAATAGTAAAAATTCTCGCCAAAGGGATGCTGCAGTGCCGCAAGAAAAACGGGTCGACCTACGTACCGTACGTATACGGTTGCATAGAAAATTTATTACCCTATAGCTGTAGGTAGGTACAATCTACAAATGGTTGGATATACTTTACCCTACCCCAACTACCAGTGCAGTCGTTGTTTTTTGAACCCGTTTGCAAAAGCGAAAATATAGTAGGTAGGTAGGTAGGTAGGTAGGTAGATACGTAGTTAGGGGTAGATATAGGTTTGCTAAAAGGTATTTTGAACGTAAATCATTTGAGAAGCTGCAGGTGCCCAAGGTACATATATACCCACTCCTCGTAATGTTTGTTATCAGTCACTTAAACGCCGCGACGTCGTGATAGTTGCAGTGGCTAGTTTTCTCCCGTTGTTCAAACATTTGTAAAAAAAAAAATAACAAAATCATAATTCCATATAATAGGTATATTATTTATACTTACTGAACGGATGTAAAATTTTCAAATACTTTTTGTCTCCTTGTTTTTTTCTATATATAGATATAGAAATACCGAATAGTATAATTATTTTCACCTGTACACAGACTTATGATGTTTTGTCATTACTTTTTGTTTTTTTTTTTTTGAATTTTCTGTTTTATTTTTTCTCTTCTTTGTTTTTTTTTTGTTTCTTTTTTTTGTTTGTTCTAACTGTGGGATTTCGTAAAACACGAGTTTTCGCAAAAGCGAGTTGTTATATGCGTGGTAAATTACAAAGGAAAACTGGAAGCTGGAAAAATCGACGGTATAGAGGTAGTAGGCAGGGTTGGAGGGGGTATATTATGTATATATACTTATATACGTATATATAGCTGTATAATATATATATGTATTTATATACATATACAGGTTTGTTTTAAAAGGTAGGAATTTAATATTCTGCCTACATACCTCATTTTTCACTGTAATTAATCATGCAACAAACGTAATTTTACATTGTCAGCTGTCTCGGCCCTTAATTAAGTCACTAATATTAATACCAAACTCACAAACTAATTCAATTAAATCCTTGCATATATATATATATATATATATATTTTATACCATGGGACGATACGATGCGACAGCGACCGTTCATTTTACACCCCCACCTCTATTTCTCTCTCTCTCTTGCTCTCTATGAAATTCGCGAATTTCTTCGTCTTCTCGATATGGATTAACCATTGCCTTTTACATTTTCCATATCCCCTTTTTTCCCTTTTTTTTTTTTTTATCTTTACTCTTATGACTGTTCACCACCGACCCTAAACCCTCTTGATGTTTGACTTTCGCTGACACACAGACTACGTTGCAATAAATTAGATATTCAAACAATATCATATTGAATTGGCTTTACAAGAAGAAACAAAAAAAAAAAAATCAAAATCAAATTTCACTGAAATCACGAAAAACAAAAAAAAAAAAAAAAAATTGTAAAAAAAATTTGTTAATTTTATCGAACAGACGATCTATAGCGCGGATAGATTGAAACATGTGATATGTATCGTCCAAAAGGTGAGGCTTGACTATGATAGAAATTAGGTCAATTGATGCGACCAGTAGCACCGATATGTATGTACATACATATATCCAGTGTTTTGCTAAATTCAGTTTAAAGATATATATATGTAGGTATCTATATATTATGCAGAGCGTCTATAGGTGCATATATGTTATCTATATATATACGTGACACCGGGTTGATAGTATATATGTATATATAGAATAATTTATCCGAATGTGGAAGTAATTTCCATTCCAATATGTAAAAAAATAATTATTAATTTACGATATATATATATTCGTGAAACGTTTCGCTAATTGATTCCGGTCGGTTTATATATATTACATATCATTTATAGGTATACATACATATATCTATCTTCCTTCCATACCAAAAAACATCTCTATATGTATATTGAGTATTTCGAATTTGGGAAAAAATTTACCTAAGGTGAAGCCCAGCTCTTCCGGCCACAACACGATTCGGTATTATTATAGGTATATACGTGACACAGTATGCTGCAGGATATATAGGAAGAAGCGCGTTGATCTCGCGAGAGCCTGGAGCCAAAGCCGTTTCTGCTGCAGTAAACCACATCTGACAGAAGTCACTTGATCTACATATGTGTATATATTTCTAATGTATATATGTATGTATGTGGGTTGAATTATATATATCCCACTTATTTAACTCCTTGTCCGGTTGGTAGTACGGGGATTAATAGCTGGTCGTATAAGAGCTAACCGAGAATGAATTAAACCCACGTATATACCTACGTATGTAAATACGGTATATATATGTTTGTATATTACGGAAGTGTCCAGAGCTGAGGAAAATAATCCGTTAAAATCATTAGGTATATATACATATACATTAAACCATATACCAAATATCGTCAGTCAGAGAAGAAGAACTTTAAGAGCAAAAAAAAATCGAGAAAATAATGAAGAAAAATGCTGAAAATATGTCTTCCGAAAATGTGTGAATGAAAATATTTCCAACTCGTATGGTATATGGCGATTTTGATATCGACTCGTGTCGGTACCCTTCCGGTATAGCAAACATTTTTCGAGATATAAAAGACTGAAGTCTGCCAACAACGAGAGGCTGTATATGGTCACAGCAGTGGTTTCGTGTGGCGGTAGAACGTCAATAGCGATATTAAAAGCCTCCTCTTTCCGTTCTTCCTTCCTTCCTTCCTTCCCTCCCTCCTTTCTTCCTTTTTTCCTCTCTTTCCTTTACTTGTACGCGGCGTAGCAACGCGAACGAGTGACTGCAGCGAGTTGCCTTCTCGTCTGCAAACAGCTTAATGTTTGAATTAAAAGCCGCGCAATACTTTACTTCGCATCTCCAAAGCTTTTGGTAAATATTCTACCAATGAAAGGGAGTCCTTGCACAGGGATCATTCAAACAATTCCCTACCTAGCTTTACCTGTCTACCTCTTCTCTTAGTCACAAACGCGTATTATAGACATGAAACGTTAATTACAGGTGCGGCTGTATATAGTCTCGAGATGGGATTATCCTCGTAGGTATATATATATATATATATATATAAACCCGGGAAGCAACTTAATTATTACATACATACAATGTAGGTATAATAATTTACAATTTATACTACCGAGGTAAAAGCCAGAGGACCCATTTAATTCAACGTAAATTCAATCCCAGCAACCTTTTTTTTTCTTCTTATTTTTGTTGTCTAATCCTTCAGAGACGATTATCATATAAACTAAGCTAAGATCAAGTGCAAAATCTTAAATAAATAAATTTGAACAATGGTAGTGTTTTTTTTTTTTTCATGATTGCGGTAAAATTTTTTTATTTTTGCACGGTTGTATATACCTATGTATAAATGGCGAGACCTATGGAGTATATATGGTATATGTATATATGTCTCTCTGCGGTAAATCACGCACTCACGCATTAACCCTAAATCATCTAGTTTCGGCAGTCCCCACCGTCCGTGTCCAATACGCGGTCTATATGTACGTTATGTCAGTAGCACGCAACTCCATATCCTCCTGCAGTAGTAGCAGCACCGCTACGGCAGCACGAATTCCCCTATTTCGTATAAAAAATTCTCGCATGATCGAACGCGCGTTACTGCGACTGCACGCACCTATTCATCAATTTATTATTATTATTATTATTATTATTATTATTATTATTATTATTATATATATATATATATATACACCTACTACTATGTATGTATATACCAACGGTTTGCAGTTACGCTCGGTCGGGTTTTGCTTTATACTTCGATACTCTGCAGTCAGTTGCCAAACCTTTCGTAGGTACATACCTACACCATTTATTATAATAACTTGAATACCACAAGTTTCGTTACAAGAATTGTATGAGTAATTTTGGGGCAAAAATTTCGAAAAAGACAAAAACTAAGAAAACACCACCTCTGTAGTTACATCTTTAAAGATAAAAGATCTGTTTGTCTTTAACTAAATACGCGACTGTACTCCTTTTAACTTGCACTAGCTTCCAGTATATAAGCATTTGCATTTAAACCTTTCGAGTTCTAACTCTTATCTCTGGGCTGCTTCTCGATTCTCCACCTCCCGATCTTTTAAACTGATATCGCGTTATGTAGGCAGCGAGCTTATACAGCTATACGATCCTTATACCGGGCGGAATAATTACAAGAGACAAAAAAAAAAAAAATGGTAAGGCAGGTAAATGTTAAAAATTTCATAACCAAAAGATGAAAAAAAAAAAAAATAATAATAATAATGGATAGCCGAGTTTGAATGTTTGCAAATTTTCAAACTGAGTTTAAGCAGTTTATGTAGAATAGGCCTTTACTATATCGGCTAAAACGGTGATTGAAGCTAAGCGTTACGGATAATCAATACTCAAAAAAGAAAAAGAAAACTACTTTCAAATATCTACGAGGTCGTATATAGTTTTTCTCTAAGCGGAAATGTCGCTGGGTTAAAAATTATGCTCTACTAGTAGTATAAGACGTGTACGGGTTGGAATTGAGCCAAGATAAGTAAAGTTGGTTCTACTTTACTCCATTCACATCCTCATCCCTGATCTAACGCCTCCAGGTTTCCTATATCTATGGTTGAAAATCAACGATGGACAATGCGTTTAGCCATTTTCGACTAGGGAGAGTTATTTTTTTTTTTTTTTTTGTCGATTATCCATCTTGATATAATCGTCGGATTATAGTTCTTGAAGAAACAATCTTATTAGCTTCTTCCATAGCTTTTAATCTATCTTTGTGCCTATACTGGCTCAAGTTTTAAGTTTCTAGACAATCTTTGGAATTAAGAAGCTACAGAGATCTGGGTATAAGTATACCTATATTATCCTTCAACCTATTACCGTTATTCAACGCGGTTATTACTAATAGAATTCCTAGTCGGAATATCTTATTCCACCCTTCTCCTTATCTGCGAGATCTAGAGGTTTGTTTTTTTTACTTTTCTACCTTCTTTTGCTTTTACTTGGGTAAAGACTCTTTCTTTTTTCTTTCTTTCTTTCTCTCTTCTCTTTTATTGGAACTCGATTTTTCTTACTAGTTTTCTTTTTTTCGGATTCATAGGAATATCGATGGGTTTGGGTAATATATCAATGAGGAAACTGAGCGAAACTGTTATATATAGTAGCTCATATACTAGCTCACCATGCGCGCTATATACGCGCTTCTTAAACCGATTTTTTGTATCAGCATTTCGCAAGAACCACCGTAGAAAAATTAGTCAGGTTTAAGAAACTTTTTTTTTAAAGATCGTTGGGTAAGTTTGAAGAAGACAACTCGAAAAATCTTCAATCTGCCATAACTAATGACTTTTTTAATGAAAAAAAAATGATCGTAGAATAAGAAATTTTACCCAAATTTTAAACGATAAAAAAAATCAAAAAAACTCAATTCGGTCGACACGCATCATTTTCATATTTGGAATTCGGAGGAATTTGTGAATGATTTTCATCTCGAAACTGCGACGTGATGTATAGTATAGAAAAATCTGTATTGTACGACTTCTTGGTTCTCGTTCGAGTTTTCACGTACTCGCCTGAAGGAATGAGATTCTTCAAAAACTATATCCTGAACAAGGAATGAAGTCTCGTAGAATAGAACTGGGCTTCGCGAGATGAAAATCTCCAGCCCTTTAGTCTATGCAATAGGAAAGTAGGTATCTTCTTACAACGGGATCCCCCGAAGAGGAGGAAGAAGCTACCCAGAGTTCTAGATCTCGTCTTTTTCTATCTCGCGGATTTCTTGACGCAACAACCCTTAGGGATATATCCTGAAATAGTATAAAAACGACATTGTTATCCCGGATATACCGTAGAATACCTTTAGCACACGATATAAAACTGCTAGTTAAAGTTTTGTTAGAGAAAAAGAAAAAGAAAAAACATAAATAAATAAATAAATAAATAAAAAAAAGCTTCAGAGGGATGTAGTTACTATATTAAATTCCAAGGAGGTATGTACAGCTTCCCTGCAAAACCTGGAATATATCCTGAGTTTCGAGAATGTATGGAAAATTGTTTGAGACCACAAATTTAATACGGAATTTTATTTTACCTAATAAACTTTCGCAATATTCTAATTAAA
Organism: Macrophya annulata; assembly: GCA_963924015.1. NCBI lineage: Eukaryota > Metazoa > Arthropoda > Insecta > Hymenoptera > Tenthredinidae > Macrophya > Macrophya annulata. Next base: position 13,906,029 of record OZ001263.1, on the reverse strand, counting down.
AATGAGATTTTCTTCTAGCTCTTGTACAATGATATTGCAATGTTCAAGTCTTCTTATTTGCGGACTAGGCTTCATAGGATTCTCTAGTTCTGGTTCATTTAATTTTAGTAAAATATCCACGTAACATGAAGGTAGACAAAGTACGAATGTACGTAAACTATGAGACTAGGAAAAATTGTTGTAAAGAAAGTTGGCTCCTTTTGGTTTTGTCAGTGCAGTGCAGAAGCAGCACCATTCACAAAACTTTTACCCGTTTCACCTGTTCAACCAAACGGAAGAGTCCTGTAGACTCACCTATTCCCTGTACGAACTACTATATGCTATATCTTATCCGAAGCAACGGTGGTTATATACGAGTACGTTCGTCGGGTGCTGCAGGGGACGAAAAAAAAGGTAAAGACAAACTGTTCCTCGAAAGTAACGTTATCTTGTTCACTCCAATGCGCGAGGAAACTTTTTGACTCTTAACGTTTCCGGTCGGTTTTTCTTTACCTATTTTTATTTTTCTAATTTTTTTTTTTTTTTTTTTTTTCGATCATTCTTTATGTCCCCACATTAGAGTTTGATATCACATGATATGGACTTTGATAGTAGTTGAACGTATCTCGTTTTATGAAATTGGAAATTCACGTCAATTCCTAGGTTTTTATTTTTTTTTTTATTTTTATTTTTTCGTACTTTGTTTGATGAACAACTATTTAGAACAGTCGATTTTTTCTTTTCATACTCCGGTATCCTGGTGTCGGGTATAAACTTCGTAGATATCATGTCAAAAGCAATGGAACTGCCATGCGAGAACAACAACGGTTTTCCTAGACGAGACGACGTATCTGGGGCGGCGTCTCGCTTTCAAACCGAGTACGTATACGTCGTTCTGGGTTGACGACGTCTTATCAGATCGGTAGCCGCGCGTGTTACTGCACTTTCAGGAAATTCTGTCATCGTCTCTATATACCATATGTATATATATACCTACCTATGTCCCCCTCGTCACGTGTCGCTGCTATCACTGTCTTGTTTTACCCCGATAATAGCTCCTCAGCTATACGCAACGTTATTTCCACTTTACGAAAAAAAAAAATAAATAAAAAAATAAAAAAAAAAAAACAGGAATAAAACACATCAACAGATCAAAAACAGGATCCATCATTATCGAATTTTGTTGATGTTATGATAGAATATTATTTCGATAAAAGAGATTGAGAAGTCGAGATATTTTTTTTTTTTTTTATATACTTCTTTACTTCTTTTCCTGTTTTCATATAAAAAAAAAGAAGAAAGAACAACTATTATATCATACACTCTGTTATTACCTTTTTTTTTTTTTTTTTTTTTTTACAAACAGAACAATTCGTTGACTGATCTCGCCTCCGCTTACCATATAAATCACGTTTTGAAATACTTTGCCGATTTTTATGCATGACTTAACTATAAGAAGTCGCCCTGAGTGTAGAAGCTAATTTTTTATTCTTGTTTTACGTTACCCGATTCCTTAATTTGTGAACAAAAAAAATAACGAAATAAAAAGAAATGATGTAAAATACCCTCATCAAAGAATGAAAATTCAATTAACTTAAATCGTGGATTTGTTAATAATTTTTTGAAAATTAATCACTCGGTTTAATTAATAAAAATAATACGCGCGAGGTCTTGGATCTAGAGAAGAGCTTTTCTTAAAAAGAAATAAAAAAATAAATAATAAGTCTACTTTTTCTCCGTTTTACATTATTTCGTACGCGCTTACCAACTTCTTAGATTACAATCTAAATTAATCTTTGTTCTTGTCAGGCTATATGAAAAGCGAGAACAACACACACACATACACTTTAATACCGGACGCCATTTTACGTGAGTAATAATCCCAACGAAATATTATGAAACAATAACTCTTTCCTTTTTTTTTGTTTTTTTTTTTTTGTTTTTTTCTTTCATTTTTTTTCACGCCAGTTTATATAGAAAATCTACAGGATTTACAAAACCGTGACGAAAAAATAAGATCGTCGCATTGATATAATGCGATGATTGTGAATTAATCAACGCATGTAATTAATTTACTCTAATGAAAATTTCGTCAGCTTATGATTTAATTAAATTTTTTTCATATATTTCCTGTTTTTTGTTTTCTAATTTAACGGTAATATATTTATGTACATACGACCTCAGAACCTCGGATCTATCTCACGTTGTATCAGACTTTTTATTGTAAGCGGACATTGACTGTTTCACCTGTAAACGAAGTTCATAGTTCAAGGAAGTGTATACCTACCTACCTACCTATATAAGCAAGGATTCACGTCCCGTGAAATTTCTTTATTTTATACGGTTAGAGACCGTGGAAGTACGATTAGATCTACGACCTAGTAAAAATAAACTGTTAACGCCTACAATACAATGTGGGACTTTTATTGAACGGTCGATTGGGGGACCGTTTCTTTTACAGTTTAAACCATTGTCAGATATTGGCTTATACGGTTTGTATACAACAATTTGTAGTAGGTATATACATATATATATATATATACACTTCATCCAAGGAACGATTTCACGGATTTTTTTCTTTTTTTTTTTGTCTCTTATGGGTATAGATTCCGTATTTTTGTACACAGTCAGCATGGATGTAGTAGATACAGTGCGTTAGCGCCATCTAAGTACACTATAAAGTACGATAATTAACGACATAGATGAAAGCATGGTATTGGAGATAGTGGATATAGAGAAAAATAGTAGAAGAATAGAACCAACGGTGTGGATAAAAGTAGGTACGGAAGAATACTGTGAAGCAAACAGTAATCTATCGCTAGCTTCTCCTCCTCATCGCCTATAGCTCTCAGTTTCTCTTCCTTGTTTGTTTTCGTTCTGGATATATCGTTATTCTTCATTATTAACCCTGCGTTTGCTTTTCTTTGAAAATTATACTTCATATTATACTTACGAAATATACGATAGACCGGATACAATTTGCTTTTTGTTTTTTCTTGGTTTCAACGGAATATCCGAAATATTGGATAAACTAATCGCAAAAATTTAACTAAATTATGTTTTTAGCATTTATTTTTCCAAAATTGAAAATCTGTTATAAATATCGCGACATTTTTCTCCTCAGAATATATACGTTCTCGCAATTTTTTGACTTCGATCTGATGCCCGGTATTTCCGATATTATACAAGCTAGATACTCTGTTTTCACCATCCCTTGTCGTGGCATTCCTTGAACGTCCAACGACAACGGGTTGTCTAGCGAGTACAATAGCTGGTGTAGTATAAGTTATATACCTACCTATCTATCCACCTCCGTTTGCCATTCGCGAAAAGAACAGACATTTTCATTTTTCTACTGTAAAGTCTAGACTCTATAGGAGACTATTTTATACCTATACTATAGTATATCTACAACCATGGTGGGTATAACGTATCTAGAAGAAGATAATTAAAAACTCTTGACATCTTTTCAGACCAAGGATTTCACTCAATTTTTTACCTTTCACTCCTCTTCACTTCTTCATTCAATACACACCCCCAATTAAATTCTGTGCGATTTGTATGCCGTCTATTTAACGTCGTTTTGATAAATAAAAATCGTCAATTTTTTTTTTTTTTTTATTGCGAAAATTTATTCGATCGATAAAAAACTACAACTTATTTTTATTTTTAAATTGTTTATAACGTATATAGGAAGTTCGCAGTTCGGTAACTAAATAAGCAAATGCTGCTTCCTCCTCATGATAGACCGAGATTTTGAGCTCGGGTGACTTGGTTCGTTTGATTTAGAAACTAAGACTAATAGCTCAGAACCGAGCTGGTGGAGTTCCTAGTTGCCGTTTCGTTAGATGGGCAAAACTGCAGGAAAGAGGTTAATTGGCTATCCCTCTGTACACCGAGTGTATATCTATGTATGTACTACGTGTATATGTATATATATATATATATATATATACGAGTAAAAGCACGAGTTTCGTAAAGCCTTACGGTTTCAATATTTATGGATATTTATGTATACTGCCTCGAGCAGATCTCTCGCGTTTGCGGAATGTCAATTTGTTTGACGCTTCGTTATACTATACTATAATTCACGTTATACTCTGAAAAGCTGTCCTTGTTGAGGTAAAATTCTGTGAAACTATATATTGAGATTTTTGACAAATAAATAAAATAAAAATAGAAAATTTAAAACCGTGAGTTTCATTTTTCAAATTTTTTTTCTGTTATTCGGTATAGAACTAAATATTTTTACGTCTCATCCGGCTCTGTACCAACACTCACAGTATATTTCGCCATTCAACGTCCGATATTTTTTTATTTTTTTATGTTCTTTTTGTTTTATTTCACTTCAGCGAGTTGTTTCGCGACTTGCAATTCTCAGCTTTTAACATTCTAGCTTCACGACCGCACTCTGTTGTGTTTCTTCATAGTTTTCTCTCGGCTACTGCACTACGTATAGTGTGCAGTTCTACGAGGGTGCTGCATGGCACCACTATAAACAGTGCATTTCGTTTATAAGTATAGAAACTATATTTGCAACGTTCTTCTCCGACATCCACCTCTCTCTGTACATTTACAAATTGTAATTTCAGACAACGTACCATGATGTAGGTACACATGGCATGAATTTACATTATAAGTCCACCTTTTGCGCTCCATATTCAAGGGATCTCGTTTATTAAATAGTGAGACTAATCGAACGAATAATTACACTCAATTTAATTACGCGGATGGATTATGTCCAGCTCATTATACTCTTGAATTATTATATACGTATTGTATGTATGCTGATGGTTTTTTTTTTATAATTTTTGTATTTTATTTTTATTTTCAGCTCGTCGATTGAACGAATACATACGACACTACGAGCCTCTGTCATATTCTACTGAAGATGTTCACCGAGGACATCTTAGGGCGAAGAGATCGGTGACTCGTGACAACGCAGTGACATTGAAGTTCCGTGCTCACGGTAGAGACTTCCATATCCGTTTAAAAAGAGACTTAACAACGTTTAGTGATAACTTAGTGATACAGGGTCCTTCCGGCGAGGAGGAGGACCTGGATACGTCGCACATCTACGAGGGTCACATATTGGGTAAGACGAAAAAACTTATTAATTGATTATTATGTTTTTTTTGTAAAGAAAAAGAAATGACAGAAAGAAACAAAAAATAAAATGAGTACAGAAAAATGAGAAGAAAATTTATATTCTAGCTTAAATTTTTCCAAGACTTTAAACTGGGTCGGTTATAGCGTTGTATACATATGCTGGTCTACTTGTTCTTCCTTTTTCTACTGTCAGATATTTTGTATTCATGAAACAGGCGGGAACTTCAACTGTACCTAAAGGGGGGTGATAAACAACCGGATGCCAATCGTGAAATTATTAATTCCCTGCAGCTGTCAGAGTATAAGGTACATAAGTAGAGGTGTATACGTCAAACACGCGATATATGACGCATATGCTGTTTAGTGTTTGAATTTACCTACGTGACTCACGAAACTTGACAAAAGTGGGTTTGAAATGATTGGTAAAAAAAATTGTTTCAAAAGGGATTTAAAGAAACGAAAAATCAATTTCGGATATGAAAGACAAAACACGAATAAATAATAAGAAAAAGACTTTTTTCGAATTTTTATTTTTACTCTATCAAGCAGCTTTTTGATATCGTAAGCTTCGCAACTCTGGGGGGATTTTCACCAGCGTTTTATTTCCATTCCCAGTTTCAGTTTCATGTTCTTGAATTTTTTAAGATGGTTAAGGAATCCAGAGTTGAGATGCACTTGCTAAAGTTATCTCGTTTTTATTTTACATCAACCCAAAGCGAAATTACTTGAGAATTTTAATTACTAAGGCTTAACCTGCAAGACCGAGTTAGTTAGGTAGGTTGGTGGTACCTAGAACGATGGTGTCAAGGGATTAAAAGAAGTTTCGAATTAAGGTAGCAGTGGTAAAAAAATAAAAATAAAAAACCAGAAAATAAAAAAAACAACAAAAAAAGAGAGCGAAAAGGAGAGAAAGAGATCCATGCGATACCAAACTTGGAGAATATAACTACCCGGAAAAGACTAAGCAATTATAATACCATCCCTGTAACCTTAATCGCGTCTCTAAAATATATTAAACTTTTCCTGAAGTCCTTTTTTTTTTCTTCTTTTTTTTTTCTTCAATCTGAAAATAAAATTTGTATATATATATATATATTTAATAAATTCTGTTCATATCATATAACGAATATTAATCTCAGCTGTTATACCTTTCGATGTTGTCGGTTAATAAGACACCGCATATAATATGTACAGCTTCCTTTACCACCGATGCGTCTACATTCTTCGTTAAAACTGATAAAAGTTTTGCATCTCGCGGATCAAAATATTCGGATTCTTGGAATTTCGGAGTTTTGGATTTTCCGAATATTTAAATATCCGCATTTCGATCTTTCCTAATTTTAATATTCTAAACCTTAAAGTTTCTGAAAACTTGAAATCGTCTCAAATTAATTTGTAATTTTGACTGTTCATTTAACTTTTAAAATTCTGAACATCGTTTTTGTTTTTTCATTATTTTCTGTCTCTTATCTAATAATCATCAGATTATCTATCCCCCTTCCGGAGATCTTGACTATGTTCTAGAAATTTGTTGCAATTTAAGTTCTCTAGTTCTACCCTCCTCTCATTATAACCGCAAATATCACCAAGCTCTAAACACCCGTCCAAAAAGCATAGTTGCCTTATCTCAATGGCCATTTTCTCTGCTTTTGCCAGTCGTTCTCTAAAGTGTCATGAAAGAGGGAGAAAAATAAAAATGAAAAAAAAAAAAACAAACGGAACCCCCCTCCCCCCCTTATGGAAGGAAAAAAGTGGGATCGGTGGTGTCACTCCAACTCCCTAATCCCTGGTTATCGCTAGCGTAAACTCAGTTTAATTTCCGCTTCTGGATCCTCACTCCCACTCGCTCTCTTTCTCTACGTACATACATATACCTTCCTACCTACCGCAAACCCATTTTGCACATTTTTACCTCGCCTTTTACCAGTAGCCAACTAGAATACCTAGAATGGTATTTGTCCTGGAAAAACGAAATGAAAATAAGTATAGATTCTTTTTCCATTTGACTAGAGGTTTTCGTATACGTATAGGTATATTTATTGCATTGAAGAAACTGTGCAGACTAGATTCATCGTGGTTATTTTTTAATCAAGGTGAAATAATTTTAAAAATTCATTTTCCGGAAAACGTGGATTATAAAAAAAATACAAAAATACAAAAAAACTTGGCTATAGGTACAAGGTTATGTATTTACCTTGTACCTAGGCAGACATGGCTCTGTGAGATAAAGGTAGAAAGTACAATTTGGTAAAAGGAAACCCCAAAGTGGAATTGCTCAACCCTCAAGAAGAAAACGTCTTGGGATCTTTTAGTGAGACCCTGGGTGAGCAAAAACCAGAAGACTTAGACGGGTGTCCTCCATTTCCGTCTCTTATCGTTAAACGGACAGGCAAGGCATCTCAGAATCAGAAAATTTTCCCCCGGTTTAGCTGACTCATATTTGTCAAATACGTATTTACGTTATAAACGTTGTAAAAGTTAGTCAACAAAAATGTTAAACCGCTCAGTTTCTTTGAAATTATCAGTTTTCGCAGTAATTACCGTTTTTTTTCGTATTTTTTTTTTCTGTTTCACACATTTCTGTTCTTTTTATATACACCACGTTTACGGTCAGTGATTTAATTACTTTCAAATTTCGTGGCATAAAAAAATCAAGGTAAAAATTTCTCAGGTACGAGAAAAAAATAATAAAAAAAAAAAAAAAAAATTGCGATGAAGAAATTAACTTGCCAGCAGCAAATCTACTCTGAATCAACTGTACCGTCCCGATTCGAACTCAAAGCTGGACCCAAACCGTCTGCTGTATTTCCGTACATGCATATATAAGGGTATATACATATACATATACATATATACGTAGGCATATAAGCCCTTAGAGTTTCCGGGCGATAGAGGATAGCGGAAAAACTTTTGTTGGTCATTCACCACCTGGTAGGCGTACGTGCCAGATAAAAGTACCTACGGCTGCGCCTGCACGAAGTAAAGTAAAACCTTTCCTCATTTTTACATCCCTTCACACCGCCAGAAGAAAAAGAGAGAAAACAAAATGTAAAACGAAAAAAAAATGAAAAAAATTTAAAAATAGTATAAAGGTAAAATGGTAAAGACAAAAAAAGTGAAAAAGTTGCGAGGCATAGAATTACATATACCTATATGCGAACGAATTTAGAGCACCTTTGTGTCTTCTCTTCTCTTCTCCTCTCCTCTCCTCTTCTCTTCTTCATTCTGCTTTCATCACTCTTTGGCTCGTGACGGTACACTTCATAGATTTTTTTTTTTTTCAACTTTTTCTTTTCGTATTACTAAATTGTTGAGCAGACGAATAAGAGAAATCAAAAGATTATTACGGAGACTGTGTAGGCGGTATTATAGCTACATTAAACTATTTTCAAAGGAATTGCCTCTTCTCTTATACTCTCTGTCTTTTTAATTATTTATAATGGTGCAGGAACGTAGCCCTTTTCAAAATTGAGAAGCCAGAATAAATTGATGAGAACTATATATATATATAGCAACCCCGAAAAACAAACGTTGTTGGGATAATTAATTTTGCGAAAATTAATCGTCTACTATAACAACCCTCTTCTCATACCTTGTCGGAAACTCACTGTAATCAGTATTTTACTACATGTTCTGAAAATGTTCTGTATCGGAGCAGTGTTAAAATTCTGAATTTTGAAAGTTTCGAACGGTCTAAATTCAGAATTTTAATATTACCGGAAGTCTGGCACGGTCGATCAAAAAAACTTCAAATCAAAAAATTATATCGAAGCTTTAAAATTCCGAAAGCTAAAGATCCGAAAAGCCCAAACTCCGGAGCTTGAAATTCACGTTATCGAAAATTTGAAATCTTCTCAAATGTATTCTTGATTTTGAACTTTTGGAACTTTAAATAAGAAAATTTTAAATAAAAAATAGCCTATTAAGGGAAAATTTTTCAACTCTTCTAAATTTAACGTAGGTATGTATATCGTGTTTTCTCATATTATGTACGTTGCAGTAAAATTCTTTACTAACATCTCGACGTCACGTCCGGTCAGCTCCCTATAAACCCTAGCAATTGGACATGCGTGGTCCTTTTAATTGGCCTTAACACGTCTCCTCGTTATCTACTTAGATATTATTCATTTCAGTGAACATAGATAACACAATGTGTGTAATGAATTAATCCAATGCGTTATTTCTGACAAACTATCAGCTTTTTATTTTAATTTTTTTGATTTTCATTTCGAAATTGGGTATCTACATTTTGAAACGAAAAATAAAAATACTGAAAAACAAAATATGAAACTTCATTTATTAATACAAGGTCGATACCTATTTCCATGTGTAATAAATTAAACCCTACAGGAATAAACGACGATTTGTTCGGGCGACATATTTTCATAATATTCCCTTGAACCCCCTTCGCCATAAGACTTCAAGCGTTAGAAATCCTTGATAAGCTCGTAGGGCTCACAATCATGTACATATATACCTACCTACCTACCTACCTACCTACTAAATAGGCAGAATTTCTTGCTTGATAAGTCGGAGTGAACACGCCTGGGTTTCAGCCGGCTAATTAATTTCCTGACTGGTTGTATGTAAGTACAGCGTTTTACAGAACTGTTTAATTATTGCTTTTGTATAAAAGTTAAATGTAACAGAGAATGGCAAAATTAGCCAAATAAGAAAAAAAAATCAAAAAATTGTGCGACGTAAACGCCAAAAAATTAAAAAAAGAAAAAATAGGAATTCTAAAGAATAGAATTATCTCACGAGGTCAAGACGCAATATTTTTGGGATCGAAACGCTGACTTACAAATTGAATTTGGAGAAATTTTGAAAGCCTAATTTTATACGGATAATAAATATTGATGAACAATTTTTTATTTTTTATTTTTTATTATTATTATCATTTCTTTTATGTGTTTTTTTCACCGTCAATTTCTTTTCATAGGGGAGTCTGGTAGCCATGTGTTCGGGAGTATCAGCAACGGAGTCTTCCACGGTAAAATAATGTCGCCTAGAGGCGGTTCGTGGTTCGTTGAAAAGGCGCATCACTACTTCCCGCCACATGAAATCAACGAAACACATCACTCGGTTATATATCATGAAAACGACGTGGGGGATCCTTACGCGAACATCCGTGAAGGTAAGAAAAATTTCCAATTTTTTTATTTATTTATTTTTATTTTATTTTGTTTCCATTTTTAGGTAATTTGAAAACTGATTCTATTATCTGTAAAACTATTAATATTATAGACCCGATATTATGCGTAAATAGTCAAAGAACGAAACGAATCAATAGATTTTAAAAATCTGTAGCTGAAGGTAAAAGAATAAAAAAAAAATACGTCGAATGGGTGCTTTGTGGCGTTTTCATGCATTTTTAAATCCGATTTCAAAGTTTAATTATTCACTATCTCTTTCTCTCTCTCTCTCTCTCTGCTGGTTGATAATGCTGCAGAACATCCATATTTTATAACGACACTAGCAATCGACTGTACCCCTTTCGTAACGGAACATTTTTTGTGGGGTAAAATCGGAAATCGAATTTAAACAAAAACCAGTAAAGTAAAATTGATTTTTCAAATACCAGCTCTGCTCTATTCAAGATAATTATTTGATGGTATAATATAAGACCAACCCTTAAATATCGTGCACATGATTTGTTTACATAAAATCTTTTGCTCCTTATATCTATGTATGTATATATATATTTACCACCTACCCCTGTATCTTCAGTATTAAAACCGACTATTATACATAACACGGTCACAGGTTTCTCTCAGGCAGCCAGAAACTCCATTTATGAGAAAACACATATGATGCTGGGGCGTGTACCTTTTAGCAATGTCCCTGTGGTAATTGGGTTTATTTATGCGAAGAAAACTTCCAAGTTTTTAATGGCTTGTATAAACTTGAGACCTCCATGTCCTGCAGCAGTATAAGTAACAGCAACAAAGGCTAATGATCTTGGTTAATATTTAAAAAAATAATTTCTTTTGTCAGATGTACATGTTAAATATATTTTGGAAAAAAAAAACGAAATTTTTTTTTTTTTTAACAATAATTATACTCGGATAATTTAATTTCGTATATTTATATATATATATATATATATATATACGTTTTTGATTTTATTTTTTGTCTTTTTCTTTCAAAAATCTTTTAACTATCGATATAACATATATATCTATATGTATATACATATCTATATACGTATCTTCTCTCGCGTATTTTAAATCGGAATCGACTACTTCACCCCATTTTCTCGAATCTCGTTTACCCTTAGCTAACTTTGAATCTCTGCGACGATGGGACGCTTAAGGGTCACTTAAATACTATCTCGCTACCTTTCCCCACTTCTAACTGTATAACAAGTAGCAAAATATCAAGGTGTGCGATATGTCTACGTGTGTATGTGTATAAAAGGCTACTTGCCTCGTCGTAGTCTCGTTATTTAAAAACGCAAAGATTTAAAATTAAAGATATACATACTCGAGCTTATGAAAAAGCTGTCGTAACTAGAATATAAAATTAAAAAAAAAAAAAAAAAAAAAAAAAAACTAGGTCTGTAATATAATTTTTTTTTTTTTTTTTAATAAGTAAACTCTGCATAAGCATAATTATCTAATGATTATTATAAAAGCCGATAATGTATACTCTGAACAATTATTATACGAACTATCAGAAACTGCAGTTACTGTAAACTTAACTTTTACGCTTCTGAAAAAGAAAAGGGGGAAAAAACAAAAATCGCATTTTAATTATTGTTAAACTTTATTTTCTCCGCTTTTATAAATCTCGACTGGTTCATCTATATGAAATGCCTTGCAGGCAGAACTGGGAAACTAACTTAACTATAATTATAGTAAATAGCTACACGGTGGTATAATACACAAAAGAGTTTCAAAACAGTAACAATTAGTCGATAAGGTAAACTTATTATACTAAAACTATCGAAAATTTCTACCCGAGTAATTATGCTACAGATATAATTTATAATAGGTGTACAACTAACGACTACTTTACATCGTTGTCTGTTATTAACATCTTCTCTAACGAACTTTACTCATTTTAATACAAACAATAATAATTATATGAAAAATGTTTTCTACCAACAAAATGTGCAGTGTATAAAAAAAGAAAAAAGAAAAAAAATTCTAAAAGTGTAGTTAACAAAGTATATTAATAGCTGGTACCTGGATTAATGAGATAATGTCAAGTGGCGTTACGGAGCCTAGATATAGGTAGACAGGTGGGTACAGGAATCATGCATGAGTATGAAATAATGTGCAAAGAAAGTTGAAAGAAATTTTAAGATAAACTTGAGGTGGAGTATTTTCATTTTTTATTTTTTTATTTTTTCTTTATTACCTTACCGTATACACATAAAACGTTTATTACTTTACTCTCATCTTCTTATTCCTCTTTTTACGATATTTTAAACCCAAGATATATATTTAACGACGACGATGACGATGAGGTGGAGTAGAATTGAGTTTTCTCACGAAACGATCGGCGGGATAAAAGAAAGAAAAAAAAAAATAAGAAAAAATAAAAGTCAAATTTTTAGAAAATGGAGGATAAAAAAAAAACAGATATTTTGTTGTTTTTTCAATTCTTGTTTCGTGGAGAGTTTTTATTTAACAACCACTCATATAATATATCTGAGTCTATTTACCCTCTTTACCGTATTTGTAACCTGTGTGTGTGTGTGTGTGTATACTTTTTCTGTACAATATAATCCACCATTTTCTATTTACCATCAAACTCTTTCGTGACTCTGTGTATAACTACACGAGTCCGAGTACGGGTCTTTTGTTTATCAATGAAATACAGTAAATGGCCTATACAATACCTATGAAGTACGGCTGGGTGCCTATTAATCCGTATATTCATTCGAAATTTAACGATTGGATCGTCAATTCTATCACCGGGTTTCAAAATATATACAATATGAAAAAGTCGTAGTGAAAATGAGAAATCGAAAATATATATATATATATATATTTTTTTTTTTTCTCTTGATCTTTGCGGAGCTAAATTTAAGAGCCTGTTGTACGAACACACAGGATCGTTGTTGTTGTTTTTGTAATTCGGGGGTATACGCCATGGTGCGAGGAAATAATTACATAGAAACCTGAGTGAGCTAACAAACCCGTAGGAACTAACAACAAGAACCACGCCTCTTTCACGTATTTCTGTCATTCGGGTGTAACACGCGCGGTTGGTGCGTAAGTGTCCTTTTGTGTTTGTTCCCTTTTGTGGGCTTACTAAGGGAACTAACGCTGGCCTAGACAGCTTGAGGGAATTGTATGTGTCTGTGTCTCTATATGTGCAATGTGCGTTTAACACGTATGTATATATCTATATTTGATCTGTAAATCCGAGGACAGGTGAATGAATATACGAGGATCAAATCTCTAGTACCTATACGTATACATATACCTATTCTTTACCAAAGGCTGCAGGTACCTAATACTCGTTAAGCACAGAAATCAATCTGTTTGATTGACGATGCAGAGTTTAACGCAATGCGGTGTATCTATACCTACCTGTAACCATCACATATGTTCCAGTTTCAAGTTTGTACACGAGAAATATTGGTGTATTAAACTATTTTCAGGTTTTTTCTCTTTCTATTTCGCGTTATTACGAAATATGTTTATACCTGTAGGTATCTACATCAAGTACAGATATCGATCTGTGCATATTAAGGTACGTGAACGAATAGATATAGAGATGTGCAGGTACAGTTAGGAATAAAAATGAAATTTTTTATTCTTTTTTATGTGCATGCTTTTTGCCTTTTATTTTAATCCGTTTTTTTTTTTCATTTTTGTTTTAACGACTGTTACTCGTGGTGCACGTATCACAATAATAGAGAGTTTCTATACACTCGATCTTCCTGGTTTATTGGAATTTTTCAAATATTGCTGAGGTCCGTTCGTATATATGTATATATATGTATTTGTATATATGTGTATGTACCGCACTCATATGAACAGAAACGATCGCAAATATTGTTCCATGTTTCCAATCAAACTGCACGAATTTAATGTCTATCTACAGCTGCTGGCTGCTGGGTAGGTATACGTACATACATACATACAACTCGATTCGCAATTTTTCAAACTGACGTTTGATGTATGATCGATGCTGTATAAAAACCGGTGAATCTAAATATGCCTGTTATTGACAGAATTTATGAAATTGTTTCGCATTGTTTCCTTGCATTTTTTTACTTTATTCTCATTATTATACTTGTTCTTTCTTATTTCTTTGACAAATAAAAGATTCTCACTTGGGTACAGTACATAACGTTTAATTCGTAAAGAAATTATCACCCGTTTCGTAGCTCCGTTAAATATAAGGAATTTCCCCTATTCGTTTGGCTATTATTACTTGACCAAAATTGATTGGTCAACGTCCGTGACCTTACTCTCTGGTCAATTCACGTCTTTACGTTGGTATATATAGCATAGAGATTGAATTACTCTTGTGTCATGTCGAATCTAACCAACCCTGTAAAAAATCACGGGGCTATGACTATAAAAGTAAAAAAAATTAAAAAAAAAAAATTGTAAAATTGGGATCTCAAAAGTAACAGAAAATCTTCTAAAATATTTTATTTACGGTTCATCCTTTACGAGATATATACAAAAAAAGAAAAATAAATAAAAAGACTCACGGTAGTATCGACTTCTTATATATATAGTGTCCCAGTTTGAAACAGTCATTTTTATTAGCACTGGTGTGGAAACTGAGATAAGCAGGATTACCGCCATAAACCAAAAGGGGGCAAGGCGCTCAAAACCCACAATCAGTTCGCAGTTAATCGAGCAATAAAATTTCCTATAACCGCGGCTTATTCAGCATCGTATACCTATACGTATGTAGTCTGCCGCCTTTGGATTCAGTCTATATAATGTTATACCTATAATAATACACGTTAATTGAAAACAGCGAAAATAAAGGGGGAGAGAAAGAGAGAGAGAGAAGAAAAAAAAATTCAATTCTTCCAAATATTTCATGGTAAAAGGGGGACATATAGTAGGCAGCAGTAACAGTGTTGTTCAATTTTCTTAAACGAGAACGGTGTAAAAGTTATAATACTTATGGTAGGGAAATTTTTGGCAATCTGCTCTTTCGGCTCAAGTGTACCACGTGTTTCTACGTGACTTGAGTATATAGGCTGGGAACCAAAGAAGCCAGATTTGTCTGGGTGAGGAGGGAGGGGGGGTCTGTTTGCCAACTGGGTTTGGGATATTCGAGGGTATTTGCCTCCGACCAATATAAGGACCTCACGGTATTTTCCCCGAAACTACGCTACGCGAAGTCGAGATCTGGCCAACTTCTTTGGCTTTGAAACAAGCCCTAAGCATGGATCGAGGGCGGCAGAGAGGGTATGTGTAGCGTGGGAGAGTTACATTAGAAAGTTTTCTACCTCATCGTCACTTTTCTTTATTTCTTTATTTTCTTTTCTTGCTTTTTTTTTTCTTAGCTTGTACTTTTTGAAGGTAGTAAGCACGTGAGTCGCGGTTCTTTATATTCTTCGTAGAAAAATTCTGTCACAAGGCATTATGACGTGTAGAAAAATATATTTTTTTTTTCCAGAAAAAATTTATAATTATACTAATATTTCTATCCAGATTACATAGAGACAGAAAAAGATAAGCTATTTAATCACATAAAATGATACGACCTTTAGACAATCATAATTTTTCATCTAATCTTTTCCCTTCTCGTATTACTTGTTGTTAGTCTACGTGCGTAAGTATATACGTACACTTACAAGGAGATAAGGCAGATTTTTTCTATGGAAAATTTAATACGAAACTGAATTCCGTTTCTTATATAGCTAGATATACAATATGTACTCCAGTCCTTTGCACAGTTCTTTCGTCTGCAAAAAAAATATACAGATTCTATCATGTAAGATAAACTCTTCTACTTGTACTTGAATTATTTGTTTATTTTGTTCTTTTTTTTCCGTTGTATTGAAACAGATTTTCTGTCCTGTTTCATTGCGTACCTACTCATTGTAAAAAATAAAAATGTCTCAGTCACTTTAAATTTTGATAGAAATCCACGTTAAAATTTGGTTGCGAAAAATCTTGGGTAAAATTTTTATGCAGGAAGATAGGTATAGGCAGGTAGGTAGGTAGGTCAGTGCAGCATTACGTAAATAATGGCCCTTGCCATCGGTGAAACGATACTCTAGGGAGTAGACGTGGTACAGAGCAGTACAGTACTGCTTGTTATTATGTACCGACTAAATTATCGCCTGTATAATAGATAGGTATAATATAGAATAATACGAGCGAGCCGTATTGTTCAGAATAGAATTGCTCACGCAGCGTTATTTAGAGACAATTGTATAACACGTATAGATATGGTACGTAGATATATAGGATTCCTCTTATCATTGTAATGATATTGAAACTGTTAACAACGATGTAAAACAAGTAATTAAATATTCCCTTAGCAAATTATGAATTCCATTTTGTTCCTTAATCGCGAATGTACTTTCTACGTACCCTACTAAGGGGGTACTAGAAACTTTGAACGTTGAACTTAACTGCAACGGGCTGGGATGCAGAAACTCTACTAACAATGTGAGGGGGGGGGGGGGGGGGGGGGGGAAGGGGAGGGGGGCTGGGCTGTAAGCTCTCAAAAGAGCTCTAGAACCTGTACCGGACTACAAGTTGAGTGCAGCGAGCAAACATCAGTTGAGCTTAACGACGACCAAGACCAAGAAGATGGAGAGATTTTTAGCTAGAAGCTGGAAAAGCTTTTGAAAAAAAAATTTATATCTTTTCTAAATATTCTTTCGTTGTTAGATATTATATATAGAAAATTTTAAATGATCACAGGACATTCGTCTGGATGCGGTGTTACGGAGGAAAGAGTCCAGTGGATGGACGCGGTCCAGAGTTCCGGTGAACCAGATCCGCCCCCGCCAACAAGGAGCAGATCTGGAAATGATGATGCTGGAAAGGTTAGACCCTGGACTGGTGAGGACGAGGAACCTGGACACAAATATACAAGACAGGCCAACGAGCCTGATACCTCAAGAACAAGAACGAGGAGAGAGACGAGACCGACGAGACCTAGGGAGGAGAACAAAAGCACTTGTTCCCTTTTTATACAAACTGATCCACTGATATGGAGGCACATATCGGAGTCGGTGAGAAAATAAATTTTATAATTAATAAATTATTATAAATTTTGTTTTTTTTTGTTTTCGATTCTGATATTTGGATAATTTTTAAATAAGTAGCTGTGTACAATAAATAAATTTCATATCAGAAATTATTATACACCCGGGTGAAATGTAAATGGGGAAAATTTTTGGGCTACTCAACAACTTGGCTTTTGATCGGTTTATGTATACATATTTTGTTGGCCTCTCTGCTCGCGGAGGCATTTCGCATAACACCGTGAGTAGAGTCTCAACCCGGAGGCTATACGTGGGTAGCGAAACGTGGAAAAATATATAATATTGCGTTAGATGGTCGGAACGTAGGAGTTTTTTTTATATTTTTTATTTTTTTTTTTTATTTTTTTTATTTCATTTTATTTTATTTTTTTCTTCTCTTTCTCTCTATCTCTCATTTTTTTTTTTTATATTTAAAAAAAAAATATTCTCTGAAATTGGCCGCGTGGCGATAAAAAAAATTTCACTCGCAAATACGCTGAGGGTGTTTCTGTGCTCTCTGATCCTCTGCCTTTTTCTTTTTCTCGCTCCTTCTTCCTCGTTTATTTTTACCCTTTTTTTTTTTTACTATTTTTAGATTCTCTCTCTCTCTTCCTCTCTGCTTTTCAATCTTCTTCTTCTTCTTTTTCTTCTTCCTCTTTTCTTGTCACACTTTCGTAGCTTTGTATATATGTATATGTATATGCGCTTCGTGAGATTCTTATTCGGCATACCTACTCTTTGCATAGTCGAAATCCCTCGGCATCATAGTTTTGAATGCACAACCAATGCGGATTTCATTCTTGTTCGTGGTTTGCATAAGTGTGCATTCGCTAGCGCGAATACCTACCTACCTACCTACCTCTTCAAGTTTTGAACTTTTTAACTTCTCCTTTATTGCATATTCTTTACAGCTTTATTCTTTAATCAAATTTTACGCCACACTAGGGTGTTGAAAAATTCATATCATCACCTCGATTCTTACTCAAAATTGAATTTTCAACTCCTTCTACGAAAATTCGTAATCTATTCTCTAAAAAAAAGTATCAATATTTCGAAATGTTGTTTTTTTTTTTTATTCATTAACTCGAAACCGATTTTTTTTTTCTAAACATCGTAGTTGAAAATTTTTATTTACACTCTGTAAACTCTTAATAATTTTTCAGTTTTCTCATGTCTCGATTCTTCCAGGTATCAAATGATCCCGAAAAAACGAAGGAAGAAATTCTGTCTTTAATCTCACAGCACGTTACTGCTGTAAACTATATCTATAGGGATACCAAATTTGACGGTCGAATCGAACACCGTAATATTAAATTTGAAGTTCAAAGAATAAAGGTAAGAAGCAATCATTGATAAATTAATAATATGTATAAATACTCGCCAGTTTAAGATTTTCATTTGATGTATTTACAATCCTACATCGTTAATATTTCAAATTCTCTACTAAAAGCTGACATTTCGGTTTCCAGATCGACGACGATAGTTCTTGTCCACGTACACACTTAAATTATGGAGATGCGAATCCATTTTGCATGGAAAACATCGACGTCAGTAATTTCTTGAATTTACATTCCCTGCAAAACCACGAAGACTTCTGCCTTGCATATGTGTTCACCTATAGGTAAGACTGCGATTTTTATGTTCTTGGGTGCCAATTTAAATCGGACTTTTATTTTAACTTCAGTTACAAATTTATCCATTCAAATATTATCCTAAAGATTTTATTTATTTATTTATTTATTATTTTTATTTGCTACAGAGATTTTACCGGAGGCACCCTTGGCCTAGCTTGGGTAGCTTCTGCATCTGGTGCTTCAGGAGGTATTTGCGAGAAATATAAAACGTACACAGAAACTGTTGGCGGGATGTATCAGTCCACTAAGAGATCACTTAACACTGGAATAATCACATTTGTTAACTACAACAGCAGAGTACCGCCAAAAGTATCCCAACTCACATTAGCCCATGAAATTGGTCACAACTTTGGATCTCCGGTAGGATAAGATTCAAATTTTTGTTTAATTTCAATCCTGTATCTAACAAGTCTATCAAATCAATATTTTCATAAAAATTATTCGAAATATTAGTATCACATTCAAGAAACAATTTTTCTTGCATTAGAATTGTCCACTTTGACCTGAAAAAACTCTGATATCAACTTCATAGAAATCAAATTATATCATGACAAGCAATATACCCGCCCTGGTAACGTATCTGAAATAACTTCGTTAATATTTACTCAATGTTATGTACCCATAGCACGATTTTCCACCCGAGTGCAGACCAGGTGGATTACATGGAAATTACATTATGTTTGCATCAGCAACTAGCGGGGACAGACCAAACAATAGCAAATTTTCGAAGTGCAGCATTGGAAATATCAGCAATGTCCTAGATGCTATTGAAGACAACAAAAAGAGGAACTGCTTTTCTGGTATTGAGACTCATTTCGCATTAGTTTATCTTTATCTCTCATCCATTTGCATTTTAAATAAAAACTCGCTCATAATTTAATTAATACCTCGATGATATCCCTGTGCGTTTTTTTGTTACAGCATCTGCCGGTGCATTTTGTGGTAATAAGATTGTCGAGGATGGAGAGGAGTGCGATTGTGGATATAACGATATTGAATGCAAAGATATATGCTGTTATCCACGCCAAGTGTCAAAGAATGATTTAATGAGAAACCAAACGGCTAAGGGATGCCAAAGGAAAAACGGAACGCAGTGCAGGTTTGTGAATTATCAATTTTTTTATTCGATATTTTGCCTCTTTGATCTCTCCACCGTTTCATAACGATATTAATTTTCAGTCCAAGTCAAGGGCCTTGTTGCTCGAGTGAAACGTGCAGATTTGTACCTGTGGAAATCAAATCTGTTTGTAAACACTCAACGGAATGCAGTCATGATTCAGTTTGCAATGGGACATCCTCAGAGTGTCCTATACCATTGCCTCAAAAGAATAAAACGAGATGTAACAACGATACTCAGGTACTACGACAATACATAAATAAAACACTGAAATATTTCAGATTTATTATCAAGGACTTGAACATCAATTTCATGTGATAAAATTATTTTTCTTTTACAGTTATGTATCAATGGTGAATGTGAGGGATCTATATGTCTCGAGTGGAATCTTACGGAGTGTTTCTTGACTAGTCATATCATCCCAAATATTGACAAACGAAAACTTTGCGAATTAGCATGCCAAAATGGTACAGATACATCAACGTGTCGTAGTACCAGCGACTTTGCTCATTTAGTAGGGCTGAAAGAAGGAGGAATCAGTTTGAGGCCAGGTTCACCTTGTGATAATTTCCAGGTATTTTAATGACAACGATTTTTAAATTACAAAACAAATAATCATAAGACGATTTATCTCAACAGATAAGTTTATGTGTACTCTACACCTAATTTCAGGGATATTGCGACGTGTTTCTTAAATGTAGAGCAGTCGACGCTGAAGGACCGCTTGCTAGATTGAAAAATCTGCTATTCAACAAGGAAACTTTGTTAACACTCTCCCAATGGATTACGGTAAATTATATAAATTATAGTTTATTATATATTACATAAATCTAAATTTTGTGTCGAATAAACTTGACGAAAACTTTCAATTCTCATTTGATATATTTGTTTCAGGAGTTCTGGTGGGCAGTACTCTTGATGGGGATAGCATTCATCCTGTTTATGGGATTATTCATAAAATGCTGCGCTGTACATACACCTTCTAGCAATCCTAAGAAACCCCCAGCGAGACGGATTAGTGAGACTCTGAGAAGGCCAATGAATACTCTCAGAAGAATGGTGAGTTAAATAAGTTAATATTGAATCATACATTAATGAAGATAATATGATATATGATTAAGCAGAATATTCTTTGTAGTTATAAAGAAAGAATCATAAAACTAGTATATCATATAACAAAAATATTCATTTTCTATTTTATAGCGACATCCACACGGAGGCGGTGGTGCTGGACCGCGAAGTATCCCACCTAGACAAGGGCAGGGAGGCCATGGAGCACGTGCACCTTCGCATGGCTATGGAGAAGGCAGAGGAGCTCAGTATTATCCTCCAAAAGGTATATCCTCGCATTTAATTATTTAATAAAAAAAAAAAAAAAAACATCAGTCAGTCAAATTTCATTTTCAGATAATAATTTTAACAAATTTGAGGACTTTTATAAGAGCTTAATTGTAGCTTCAGAAAGCTTTGATCAGTTATTTAATTTACAGAATGATCCTAATACATTTCCAGTGCATTATTGTTTTTTATTATTAATTTATAAATAAATTGCTTCAATATTTTCTTTGATTAATTCAATTGAATTTGACAGTTTTAATTGAATTAAGTTAGAAAATTAAATTTGATTGATACTTGTAAGATATACATTTGTGAATCCGCAACTACATCAGTGTTTCTCATATTTGCAACTCCCTCAAATTGATTGACGCGCCTCACTACCTGATAATCTTGTTCTCTGAGCTGCAGAGGTGAGCTCGGGCCTACTTTTATACTTTTAACAGGATCAAATCCTTGGATATAATTTAGTTAAATACCATCTGACCCTTTTATGGTAGATACTTACACTCGCTAATGTCAATTATTGTGTTTTAATTGCATTAAAATTGCAATGGA
Organism: Macrophya annulata; assembly: GCA_963924015.1. NCBI lineage: Eukaryota > Metazoa > Arthropoda > Insecta > Hymenoptera > Tenthredinidae > Macrophya > Macrophya annulata. Next base: position 13,884,104 of record OZ001263.1, on the reverse strand, counting down.
ATTTTTATTTGGGAGCGTAACAATCTAAAAATATTAAAGACTTGTAAGCTTGATTTGGACATAGTTTAAGAGATGGATGAGCAAAGGTAATGAATAACTTCATTGATTCTAAATGAAAAGTAAAAGTTATTATTCACCTTATAGATAAATTCCACAAATCTCCAAAACAAAAAGAGAAAGTAATTTACCATATTGTATTCAAAAAATTGTCTATTTTATTTAAAAAATTCTTGTATTTGATCCTGAAAACTTAGTAGTGGCTTTTGCAATGTATGTATGTACAATACATACATACATACGTACATACATACATACATACATACATACATACATAGATCATAGCTTTCTGTCTGTTGCAATATCGTGATATAGTTGCCTGCTTACTGTCTTGATCTGAGTATGTACTGCGGCATTAATGCTGCTATGCATTGCTTGTGATTCCATCTCTTCTTCTTCCCCCCTTTTTTTTATTCAGTACAATAAAAGATCGTATAATTTATTACATTCCTATTAATAATAATGCTAAACTCGCAGGAATTTATTTGCATCACCTTATACTTTGTTAAGATAAGTAGAATTCGCGATGCAGTATTTACGGACAATTGGATATTGAATGCATGATTGAGGATAAGTATATTCCATAAATTAAAATGTGTATCTTTGTGATACAAAAACGATCTCAAGAAGAATATTTCGTTGCCATTATTAATTAACTTTCGTGATATATGCTCGTCGTGATTTTGTCTGTCTATCTTTATCCCTATATTTCAAATTCTGTTTTGTATTTTGTTCTTTCTATTGTCCTCTCAGAGCGTAATCTCTTTCTCTATATGTTCAGATCATGTTTCTAAAATTTAAACAGGCTATCGCTCGGTTCCCACAGCTAGTGCGCCACCAGCAGGTGGTGCAGCAGCCAGCCACAGCCGGTCCAATCGTCCCGAATTGTATGCCGGTGCCTATTCGGGTTCCGGAGGAGGTGGTAGGGGCACAGCCTATGAGATGAGGCATCACAACAAGGTTTGACAACACTAGAGTGTCGCAAACCCTATTCGGCGTGACTTTGTGAATCAATTGTGGTTGACCATACATCATTTGAACTTTGTTGCTTGTGACTGGAGTAAATTAAGAGTATCAAAGAGAACTGGATACTAATTCAAATACAAAAAATTTGACACTATGGATTCCCTCGATTAAGAAAACGATATATATATATAATTAGATTAGCTCTTATGGAGTGTTAATCAGATGCTTAAATTAAAATGAAAAACCTTTGTATTGGATTAAAAAAAAGATTATTATTTTAATAACGTTATTCTTAAACTATTGAACAACATACATATATCGCTTGGATCATAAACTCATTTAACGGGGTCTTGGTCTGTGCTATATTTGACCTAGCATCCAGTGCTCTTTTTCTTTTTATATATGTATAATATGTGTATATATATATATATATATATATATATATATATATATATATATATATATATATATATATATATATATATATATATATATATATACTTATATATACATACATACATACCAGTAGATTCCATCATGTAAGTAGTTACAATAATAATAAGTATGGTCACACTGCCCTAAACATTGAAGATGAAAGCCAAGGTTGAAATTCTCATAAAATTTCACCTGAAAGTCAAATTGCTACACGTTTATTCCACCTCAATGGTCCACATTAATAAATAAAATGAAAGAAAGAAAGAAGGAAAAAAAAAACTCTTCTTGCTCGGTGAGCTTTGCTTCCAAACAGACCTGTCGTGGATTGGATAAAGTTAATGGGAGATTATTAAGAATGACAATATATTGTAAAGTTGTAATTTAGGGGATCGATTTATTATTACTGAATCTCTTGTTGATTTTTTTGATATAATTTTTAAGCGAGAATTCTTTTAAACAGTTTCTTCTTTTATCGTCCTGCATGAATATATGCATGTTCTTCTTCTATTTCTTGAGTTTACAATCAACCGATGTTTTTTTTTTTCATAAAGTATATTTTCTTTATTTTGTCTTTTTTTTTCTAAAAAAAAACAAAACAAAACTGTTAATAATAAAAGACAAACTAATTTACTGAAATAATTAGAGGTCCTCACATTCGTTACAGATCATTCGAAATTTTCTCATCCAAGTTATATACCTAATTATGAAAATTTTAGCTGTGATATTAATAGTATAGACAAAAATATTTCTATTATTTTATCTTCTTACTATAAATGTAATGTTATATGACTACAGCCAAGCCATACGACATTACTAATCCGTTATTTCAATTCAAATTCAAAAATTTATTACTTGTTAATATGCCAGTCAATATCCAAGCATTTAACAATATAATGAATCTCCGAGTTGGAATCTAGTAAAATTGAAAATATTCAAATCAATGTCGTTCAATTAACAGAATTTTGCCTTTAAAATTGATTAAACAAAAGAAAACTTAGGATAATTTCTCTGAAATAGGTATATTATTATTTAAATGTGAACATTTTTTTTTTCCCCCTTTCCATTTCTGTTACACTTATATGTGAGATGAAATTCGAATATGGTCTGAGGAGGAAGCAGAACTTATTTTTTATTTAGAATATAATAATAATATTTGTTGATAATTCTTATAATCGTAATTTGTTGCGCGAATTACCTATTTTAACGAATTGGGAAGATAAGAAAAGAAGAAAAAAATAAAAATAAACAATAAAAAAAAAATATATATTCATTGGCTGATATTACAATACCAGTAACAATGAACACAGGCCTTGAGGGGAAATAGAAATCCAGCATTACCAAACCATTGCAGGTCATTCATTTGATCTCTGTACCATTGTAGTATACTATAATTAATATGTATTATTCTTATACTAATTTTTATTAACCAATTGGAGAAGCGAGTAAAGCTATGAAAGATGATGATTAAAAAAAATAAACAAATGAATGAACAAAAAAATGAAATAAAAAAACACCAAAAGGGATATGAAAAAAAAAAATAATAAAAAAATGAAACTGAACATTTTTATAGTGATACTCAATTTATAATTATTATATTGATTATTATTATTATTATTATTATTATTATTATTATTATTATTATTATTATTACTATTATTAATTAGTTAAATATTAATGATTATATTATAATTTATAATTACTATCACGGTAATTGTAAATTATATTTAAATAGCATTTCAATTTATATTATATGGTTTTAGTCAGTCAGCACAATTTTTCGAATAAAATCGAACAAAAGATGGAAAAAAAACGAAAAAAAAAAGAAAAACTTGAAAATCAAATAAAAAAAAAGATAATGATTTCTTTTTTTTTTTTTTTTTTTTTTAAGAGTGCTTTCGGTTAAATCCAATATTAAAGTTTAATTAAGTAATTATAAAAAATTAAAAATTACAATTTATATAGTATTAAATAGCATATATCCCATTTTAATCAAAGGCTGATCAAACATACATTATTTAAGTTCTATTCCATAAATTCATTGCCGCAAGACACAATTTTTTATTAATGTTATACTTATACTTTTCATCTTATTAAGCCACTTATAAAAAAAAAGCCAATCCCTTTTTTTGGGCTAGAGGTAGTACATACATATACCTAATTTAATGGATTTTGAAGCTTCCATTTTCACGAACAATGATTACTTATATTAATTTATCTTACCTTTATTATCTACTTTTTATTTACTATAAGAACATGCCTTTTCAAATTTAATTTAATTTTTAAACTACCTACCTATTATTGTATTTCAATTATTTACATGAGTTTCAATTATGGGAGAGTACAAGGCAGACAGACCAACTGTAATAGCCGCAAAATACTATTTTTCTATAAACGGAAGTGGAACACTGTATATTTGGCTGGGACAAAATTCGATATAGGTAATTAAAAAAAGGAAATAAAAAACAAAACAAAAAAATTTAAATAAATTAATTACCAGAAAAAATCAGCTGCCTGATTATCTATATCGTTAAAGACAAATATTTCGGTATCATTTATTATCCATTGATATACATTACATACGTTATTCAATTAAAACATAGTTATTAAACCACTGCCGTGAGTGTGTGTGTGTGAGATTTCTCTGATATTTTTATTTATAGAGATGAGTCATTTTATTATAAATATTGATAAACATTAATATTTTATACTCATAAAATCGTCATCAAGCTAATGTTGTGATTAACGTAAAAATATATACACATATATCAAATTATAGTTTAATAATGTAACGTGGATATCGTTGGTAGCGATTTTTCTGGCAATTTTTTATTTTTATTTTTATTTTCATTTGTTTTTTTTTTTTTGCATTAGCACTACAGTAACGATTGTTTGTAATTTTAATTCCTTATTTGTTATTATTGCCAGTTAAAGAATAAAATAATTATTCTAAATCACACATTTAGAAGGAAAAATAAAATTAAAAAAATCCAGCCAAGTTTCTTTACTCAAACTTTTCGCGTACGTCAGTGGTATATGGAAATATACATACAATAGGCGCAATGTGATTTATAAGCGGATTGTATGAAACCATATGAAAGAATACATTTGTGTAAATATATTAATAATATTATGAAGTATAATTATAATAATGATAAAGAAAGAGAGAGAGAAAAAAACAAAGAAAAATAATGAAAAAAAATGAAAAAAAAAAAACAAAAAACAAAAACAAAAATAAGGTAAAATGAATAATAAATACTTGTTTTTATATCAGATCTGTATTATAGCAAAATATTATTCTGTATTTTGTAATCGAGACAGCATAACATAATACTACCACGGATGTGTGAAAAATATATCAGGCTCAATTGTAGCTAGCGCATTGTAAAATCTTAAGAAGTAGCTCCTGGACATTCTCATAGTGCAAAATTATTGGCTGGCCTCATTCTATCCCTGTAGTTAATTTACTATCATATGATGAATTGCTATTATCATAATATCGTATATTATTTACATTGGATAATGTTTTAACTCGTGTATTTATAAAAGTTGGTAATGATCTTTATTTAAATCTTCTGAATAATCTTCTATCCCTGAAATAATTTCGTGTTCAAATTTTAAAACAACAGCTTAATTACTGTTCAATTTTCAAACGATATTTCTATTTCCATTATTTATCATTATCCAAAAGTTCTTGGACTTAGTTTCTAATTTTAATTCCTTGAATTGAAATTTTGTTTATGAAACAAATTTTCAATTCAAGGAATTTGAACAAAAATTTTATTGTTGATTAGTAAGACTTTGAAGTATTCTAGCGAAATATTTTTCAGTAAAGTCCAAAACGAATTCGAGAAAAGAAAGTTAATATGGTATAATAACGTTTCCTTCACGCGTTGAGTTATCGAAAGGCTTTACACAAGCGTTTACCACAATTATAATGTATACAGTATTCATAAGAGTGCATAGCATAGCTAAAAATGTAAATATCTGACAACCCTGGTGCTATGTTAGTCCATTCATGCCCCTGAGGTGCTTGGTTCTCTGTTATGCAATTGAGACTAATGATTTATAGTTTTATTCTCTTTTTCTAATCAATATATATATATATATATACACAATCATCTAAGATGTAATAATATAATTTTTCCTATTGTTAGAATGATCTATAATATACCAGCCAAAGCGTAAATGAAATTTTCGTCTTTTAATCATAGCGAAAATATATTCAGTTTAGCACATCAAAACTAGATGTTGTTATATTTATAATTCCGCAAATAAATACATTATCCTATCGATTTTATGCTCGTTTTAATAATTAATAGAATGAGGCCAAGCTGTTAGGATACAAATCGCTTGTGTGCGTGTGAAGTGTAACAATAATTTAAAGATAATTCTTTGTCCCAAACCTATAACCCTACGCTTAGGCTATTTATTTCAGTCGTAATGCGATACTCTATCACTTGTACATAATGTTAGACTCGAAGAAATTGAAAATTATATTTTTTCTAACAATCCAAAAAATATTGTATCTTATCGATATTATGCAACTGGTTTTCTTTCTTTTCGTTTTTATCTATATTTGAAATTTTTTTTTAATTTTTTTCGTCTTTTATACCTTGATAGGTTCAGATTCGATTGATGTCAAAGATTTTTACATCAAGTACGTTACTTGGATATCACAAAACACCAAGTGGCCTTTAGTACTGCGAATAAATATTTGTCTTTATTTAAATATTATTCAAAATTCTTATTACCGTATAATAATTGTGTAAAATTATGCATGATAACTGACCAATTGCCTGACTGTAGTCTAAGAAAACCCACTTCTCTTCTCCCCAAAAAAATGTTTAGAACGTGGCATGTTTTAAAAATATGAATAAAATATAATTGTGAATATCTCTTGTGTTACGTTAATGTGATTATATAGATACATTGTAAAAAAAAATTAATAAAGCGTACATTTTACATTTAAGTATCTATAATTATCTTATTATCAGTATTCATTCTACTTGATGCAAACATTTTTCATCAAAGTATCCATTTAATCAAATCTGTGAGACTACGTAAAAAATTGATGTAATTGAAATAGTATGTATAATATTTCTAGAAGGCCGTGTTGTGCCCACTGCATTATTTTGTGGGATCATTGCCTGTCTGAAATTAATTTATTCTGATATCATACGTAAGCATAATATTCATTTTTGTCTTCGAATAAAGATTATGGGGGGAATGAAATTGAATGAATTATAGGGGAATGAAATTCCATTCAAACATCTTACGAGGATAATTAATTGATAAACATTACGATGCGGAGAATTCAAACAGATTGCCGCCCGAAATTGGTTTACAGGGTGGAAGATGGTAGCTCCATCTAGGATAGACGTTACAACTACGTGCACCATGTTGCAGGCAACCCGTGATACATTTCTGTCACACGGGTTGCCTGCAACATGGTGCACGCAGTCATCACGTCTACAACCGTTGGTTGGTCGGTCTTACCGCCTGTCGATAAGGCCGGTATCTGGCACAACTGCCGGGAAAAAGATTCATCACTTCGACCGCGAGGTAGCGATACCATTTCGCAGCACTGAGCAACGACCGCAAGTTGACTACCTCTACCAGCAGTAGGATTTTCAGTAGCCCACGTGGCGTTAAACAGTTAACATGGGGGGCTGCGTCAACGCGATTCAATATGAATACTCCGAGCAGATATTTATTTATATATTTATTTATTGTTACATAGTAACCTAACGATATATTACTGTATTCTGTAGAGATGCACAGTATCTGTACGCAGTCCGGCCACTTAATACTAACCTAAAATAAAGTACAAATTAAAAAAATATTTTCTCTTATACTAGCTATTACTTTACTGCAATAAGAATGTTGTTGATGTTATAATTACTTGTACGGCAGAAAGTGAATGAGAAACTTGATCAATTACAATGGATACACGTATTTATTTTTAAGAAACACTTACAAATTGTATACATATAAACTTTGGTAATGAGTAATAATGTATCGATGCTACAACAATAAATACGGTTATTAATCATTAATAGGAATGTTTGTGAATTGATCGGCTAGAGGGTGGTACCATTTAACGTACGGTGGCGCGACAATGCGTAAGGAGCGGTAGTGAAAGTGAACCAGGGCAAGGGTCTACAGTGGGGTCAGTGCCCCAGTAGCTCGCATGGTGTTAGGGTGTAAATGTTTGAGCCAAAATATGTTAACGAAATACGAATTTAACAGGCATTTCAATAGAAATACTGTGAACGCAAAGAAGTTGTAACAAACCAAACTATGTACTCAGTGACGTGAACAGAATTAGATTGTCTAATTTTTCAAGTAATTGACTGTATGCTAGTGAAATTATAACCCTCACACTTCTGTTACAGTCGAACAAACTTCCATCAGAGTTCGAACAAGAAGTCTGTTCCAATTTCAACGAACGAGTGCCCGTTGAACTCAGTCTTTGTAAAACTAATTATATTCGTACATACTTTATTGTAATACGAATTTAACTTGCATGCCAGGAAGCAAATGAAGAGATTCGAACACTTGCGTTGCTATATATTCATTTTTTAGAAACAATTACATATGTAAAAGATACTGTAGCAATGAATTCTCTTATATACTTGTATTCAATTGTTTTGTTATTTTACAATAAACTTGACCATGTGCAGAAAGTTACGTCCGCACGTCGGCTTGCGTATACGCTGTTGTTTTTTTTCCCGCCAAAAATTTCAGCACACCTCCTCGGGTCAGATGTTCTCCTGATACCAGGAGCGATTTTCGACTTAAAATTTCAAAAATCTTAAATTTTGTAAGCTAATGAGAGATACAGAGAGACACATCGATGGGAATGCATGCCTGCTTAGACACATACTCCTGATTTTTCCCGCCAAAAATTTCGGCACACCTCCTCGGTTTAGATATTCTCCTGATACCAGGAGCGATTTTCGACTTAAAATTTCGAAAACTCCGAAAATTTTTAGTGTACATAGACCTAGCTGGAAAATTTTCCCGCCAAAAATTTCGGCACACCTCCTTGGCTCAGATGTTCTCCTGATACCAGGAGCGATTTTCGACTTAAAATTTCAAAAATCTTAAATTTTGTAAGCTAATGAGAGACACAGAGAGACACATCGATGGGAATGCATCCCTGCTTAGACACATGCTCCTGATTTTTCCCGCCAAAAATTTCAGCACACCTCCTCGGCTCAGATGTTCTCCTGATACCAGGAGCAATTTTTCGACTTAAACTTTCAAAAACTCTAAATTTCGCAAGCTAATCAGAGATACAGAGAGACATATCGATGCGAATGCATCCCTGCTTAGACACATGCTCCTGATTTTTCCCGCCAAAAATTTCGGCACACCTCCTCGGCTCAGATGTTCTCCTGATACCAGGAGCGATTTTCGACTTAAAATTTCGAAAACTCCAAAAATTTTTAGTGTACATAGACCTAGCTGAAAAATTTTCCCGCCAAAAATTTCGGCACACCTCCTCGGCTCAGATGTTCTCCTGATACCAGGAGCAATTTTTCGACTTAAAATTCCAAAAACTCTAAATTTCGTAAGCTAATGAGAGATACAGAGAGACACATCGATGGGAATGCATGCCTGCTTAGACACATACTCCTGATTTTTCCCGCCAAAAATTTCGGCACACCTCCTTGGCTCAGATGTTCTCCTGATACCAGGAGCAATTTTCAACTTAAAATTTCAAAAACTCCGAAAATTTTGAGTGTACATAGACCTAGCTGAAAAATTTTCCCGCCAAAAATTTCGGCACACCTCCTCGGCTCAGATGTTCTCCTGATACCAGGAGCGATTTTCGACTTAAAATTTCAAAAATCTTAAATTTTGTAAGCTAATGAGAGACACAGAGAGACACATCGATGGGAATGCATCCCTGCTTAGACACATGCTCCTGATTTTTCCCGCCAAAAATTTCAGCACACCTCCTCGGCTCAGATGTTCTCCTGATACCAGGAGCGATTTTCGACTTAAAATTTCGAAAACTCCAAAAATTTTTAGTGTACATAGACCTAGCTGAAAAATTTTCCCGCCAAAAATTTCGGCACACCTCCTCGGCTCAGATGTTCTCCTGATACCAGGAGCGATTTTCGACTTAAAATTTCAAAAACTCCGAAAATTTTGAGTGTACATGGACCTAGCTGAAAAATTTTCCCGCCAAAAATTTCGGCACACCTCCTTGGCTCAGATGTTCTCCTGATACCAGGAGCAATTTTTCGACTTAAAATTCCAAAAACTCTAAATTTCGTAAGCTAATGAGAGATACAGAGAGACACATCGATGGGAATGCATGCCTGCTTAGACACATGCTCCTGATTTTTCCCGCCAAAATTTTCAGCACACCTCCTCGGCTCAGATATTCTCCTGATACCAGGAGCAATTTTTCACTTAAAATTATTAGAAATCTAAATAACGTATCTTTGATACAGGAAATAAAGTGTGTGGGGAAAGGAAAGGTATAAAATAAGGATGTAATCGTTTGTTGGTATATCTTAGAATTTATTGCTGCATCAATAATTTAATATTACTTAATGTCGAAGTAATGTATGTACAATTCACAATTATTTCTAGAAATTAAACATGTATCTATTACAATTGATCCAGCTTCTTGACTTACTTCTTGGCATACAAGTTATCATTAATACTCTCACTCCTGCCGAATATGATTTAGAACGGAAGGGGAAGCGTTCTCTTAGATTATCGATACATATTGAGAAAGTGAAAATTAATATGAACAAACAATTTTCGGAATAGTCAACTCGCGTGATTTCAGAAATATGAAGTTCCAAAGCAATTCAAATTCCTACTCGGGGAAAAAATGTACGGGGATATTTCTTGGATCGCGCGAGTTAACACCCTCGCAAAATTGTTACACAATCAAACACTCGGTCAATTCTAACTTCGTGGAATTTTTGTGTCACGTATACCTAGGTGTGTCTTAATATATGAACCACATTCATCTTACAATAATAATAATATACTATACGATATAACTAATTTTACGAAAACAGTAGTAAGTCACTTGACTCCTAGTATGAAAAATGTTTCTTCCTCGATAAGTTCGTTGTCAGGTTTGTGACACCTCCTCTGCATGCAGAGTAATTTCTCTTTAGCAACCTGTCGATCGTATCTCGTTACCGCAATCCCCATACGAACTCTTTGACGCCACAGAGGCTACTGACTTCACTGAAACTGACGCCGGTTCACCAGCCGTCGACACCAGGGGGCCACTGAACCCCATCTCTTCATCACACCGCCGCGATGTCGCAAACCACGCAATACTTATGCTGCCGTAGGTCAATGCACTCCACAACCTGGCTGTGTATACGCCAAATGTACAATAAGTTGCCTACAGTTAGGCACTGAGCTGGTTATAGGGGCGCCATCTCTCTCTTATTTAGAAATCATTGTCCATCGATCGTCGTGTTCTTACGCTCTTACTAGTAGGCGAAAGAATTATATCTGACGATATTTAAGCAAAATTTTTAATAAACTAGTAATGAATAATACGAATTGAGTATTGAAAAATCCCTCAAAAATATGATGTTTGAATCAAGATGTATACTGCGTGCGATACTAGCAGGTATCTATCATAAGACTAGTTTAAACAAATTATTTAGAGGTTAGTTTAGATTAATTTTAGGTTAGGACTCTGATTATAAACTATCTGATGTTTTTTTGCAGTTAAAAACATGCCTGTAACAGCCTCCCAAATTGCCGGTATGAAATATTTCGCACCACCACGAGATTACGGAGGTAAATGAGTTGGCTAAACAGTGAATAACATTTAAAGTTCAATTCAAATCCGACGAATTTTCTGTTTCATTAACTCACGTGTATCAAAAACAGATAAAAATAATCTTTAAACATATGTCAACAATCAAAGAAATGCCTTATCTCTTTCTGAACAGTGATCGAATTTCCTGAAAGACCAAAGCTTAAGATCATTGAGAAGGTGCCTACATATCCTGCAGGAATCCGTCCCCCAAAGATGCAAAAAAGGCTGAGATACATGCGCGGGCCTGAACTACTTCATAACGAACTTATATACAAGCAATACGGAATCATTGTAAGCCAAAGTTTGCTCACTTTAATTATAAACAATATTTTTAGTAGCATTTTTAAAGTAATTCATAATGTTCTTACCATCTAAGGCGACTGGCGGTGGCAGACTGAGATGGGAACACTTTGAAATGATGAGATTAGCAATAAACCGGAAGATAGATACAAATCGAATGTTTGCAATCTGGAGAGTCGATCCTCCCTGGCAACCGGTGACAAAAAAAGTTGGTTATATTCTATTACTCAAAAGAAAAATGATTTTTTTCTTATAAAGAAATCAGATAGAAATGATGATAATACACAATACTTTTTTTGACTTTTAAATTTAGGGTCAAGGACAGCGAATGGGTGGTGGAAAAGGAGCTATCGATCATTACGTTACTCCGGTGAAAGCTGGCAGAGTTATTGTTGAGATGGGAGGATATTGCGAATTTATTGAGGTAGAAAGGATACTTCGAAATGTTGGTAACAAACTACCATTTAAAATGGAAGTGGTAAGCCAAAAAATGTTGGACATGAAAAAAGATCGTGAAGAACGATTAAAAAAACTTAACTTGAATGAATGGTCGTTTGAGTATATTGTTAAAAATAATATGGGTGGTTGCAGTAATTGGATTTCTCCTGTTGATAGAATGTGGTTTGGAAAGTACCATTAATTATAAAACACCTGCATATTATATGTAATGACATGTAGATAACATTTTTGTGAATAAAATGAAAAATGATAATTATTTATAAAATGTCTTCCATTACTGTTCCTTTTCCTCACGTATGATTATCATCATTTTATTTTAAGAATTGTAACAAGTTTTACGAATTTTACTTTGAATATAATGATGATAGGTATAGGTACTGTTATAGTACTTGTTTACGAAAATGAGATATTTCTATCAAACAGAGATTTCAAGTCTCAATTATTATTGATAAAATCATTTGCAGGATGTTTGCAGGATAAGAGAATGAGTATTGAATCCATTTTATACAATTACAATATTTTATATCTTTGATGACGGTTTGGTGGTAACAACAGGTAAATACTACATATTGTACATTGAGTAGGCAATATAATAATTATATCTTAATATTTAATATGTCAATAATAATAATAATATTACTTCATAATAATAATAATAATAATAATAATAATAGTAATAATAATAATACAATAGTAATCATCGTTATCGTCGTCGTATATAATATATTATTTTTCATTTCATTTTATTTTACTTTTTTTTTCAGTTTTATTACAATATATCATAATGGAGGAATGATTTGTTTTTATTTACTTATAATATAGTATACGCCTGAAAATATCTGGCTGAAGGTTGTATATTAACACACTGGCTAGACATTCAGTGGGGGATGATTGTGACGCGATCTTTATAATATTAGTAATTTTCGTCATTTCAAAGTTGAACCGAATTCAGAGGTAGCCGTAATAACATAGTCTCCCTTTTATTTTCCCCTTCTCTTATTCACCGCAGCAAATTGCTATCACATCGAAAACTAAATTGCAATACATACATACGTAATATGATATAATATTTATACCTATATATGTATTGTGTATACATATATATACATATATGCGTAGATACTATATTATTGTAAAGCTGAATTTTAATATCAGTTATTTAATACATGTATAGGTATATGCAACTTTTCAATTCTCAATATCATTGCAATTGCTGCGAAATATCTATTATAAGTATAGGAAGATGAGCGCATTATGCTAACGCTAGCATTATATTATTATTTACCATCGGTACTATAGAGTACGTACACCCTAATTTAATTCTCTATTTTTTTTATTTTTTCGCTTTCTCTTTCTTTTTATAAATAAGTAATCATCATCAGGTATTTCTCTAAGATGGAGTGCTGGCGAGTTATTTATTTATTTGTTTTTGTTTTTTTCCGTAATCAACTTGTACAATCACATTTCCGTAGCTATAGTTAGTTCTTTTAATATTTTATTTATTTATTTATTTATTTATGTATTCACGTACGTATACATATAACGTAATAGTTATGTTACTCGGGTACTCCACCTTTATTTTCTTTTTTATCTCTTTTTATACGCCATAATTATTCCACGATGGTATAAATTGTAACAATTTATTAGAGCCTCAAAATATTTAGCCCCCCTCCCCCCACTTAGATTTATAAAAGTTAAGTATCCTATTCGAAACATCCTCACACATAATTCCTAATTTACGTAGTATGTAGGTACAATCCTATGTGATTATGGTTTTTTTGCGATTGTGTGTATGTGTGTGTGTGTATATATAAGTATATATTATTTATGCATATTTAACTTATGTTTTATATATATATATATATATATATATATATATATATATATATATATATATATATATATATATATATATATATATATATATATATATATATATATATATATATATATATATATATATTCATAAATAATCAGCCTAAATCTAGATTAACATAATTATTATGCCGTATTGATATAGCCGCGTCGACGTCTACATTATAAAATACTTTTGTCTTGCGCATACAATATATGCATCGACACATAACTTATTAATTTCTTGCCTCCTTTAACTAGAGATGAAAATAAAAATAAAAAATACGTCAATGATATAAATTTGATGATGAAAAGACAAAAAAAAAAGGAAGAGAAACGAACACAATCAAAAAAAAACAAGAAAACCGGTCGAAGTAGGATAATTTCACATATTATTTAAGCAATTATTATCAACGTTGTGTCACACAGGTAGATTATTCTTGACATACGATTTGGAAATTGAGCAATATGACTGCAAAATTATAATTATTTAATATTCCGTGTGTAATAATAATAATAATAATAATAATAATAATAATAATAATAATAATAAGTTAAAGAGATTATACGTAGAAATGAAATCGCCTCATTTACATGGAAAAAAAAACTATAATAATGACAAAAAAATAAAAAATCAAACTCTTATGGATATAGAATCACAGTAACAAAACTCAAATAAATATATCGACAGCTACACTTATTTTCATTGATTCATGAAACGGATATTATATTTGACTATGCAAAATGTATACAATATCCTATTCATGAATATTTTGATAATAAAACATTGTTTTATATTTTTAATAAAAATGAATAACATTAAACGTACATATACTATAGATGCGTGTTATTAGCGTTTTAAGCAAGAAAAAAAAAACTTACATTTCAGTCAATGTCCGAGGCTATAGTTGATTAGTTACATAATAATTATAGTATAACAAAAATTTGTCAGGTATAGTATACTATATACTAATTTTAATCTTTTAGCTACGTATGTGTATGTATGTACGTGTTTTTCTCCCTAAGACTACAGCTAAATTACAGAATTTTCAGTGGCAGGCGACAACATTGAAGCAAGTCGCAATGAGTAGCGATTAGACTAGAATGGGGTGGGGGGAAAAAACTTCATATTATTGTTATCCATACTCACTGTTGGTAATAATCACATACCATTGATAAATTAGATCTTTATATACCACATGGCTTACTAAACACATAATTTCTTATACACTTACACATGTAATGCCTTATCATATAATTTATAATCAAACGATTTCTTGATTTTTTTCTTTCTTTCTTTCTTTCTTTTTCCATTTTCTTTACGTCGCTTTTGATTACTTTTAATATTAAATCTCTAAACTTTTACGATTTGAAAATACTATTAGCATTAGTGATTTAAAGGATACACGTTACCATGCCATTTTGAAAGGTGACTCCTCAACCGGGAATCAAATAAGGCGTTAATTTTCACAAATAATAACAAATAATATGATTGGATTTAAATATCAGAATTATTTACTATTGTCAGTGTTATTAGACTTTTTTTTTCTTGTTTTTTTAATACATTTACATGGCAAATACACGTTATATAATTTGCCAACGAATATAAAGATATATACACATCCGCGATAATAAATTATGTTAATACCTTCTTTTTTTTTTTTTTTTTTATTAGATAAAAACGTTTTATTATTGATGGTTTCTAGGTTTTTTTAATTTCATATATTTTCATGTCAGTAAAGAAAACGCCACAATCCCGAAATTTGAAATCCAATCATAATAAAATATAAAGCGATTATATGATCATCGAGTAACATTATGATAATATAATTATATTTAAATTGTTATTTTTTGTATTTTTTTTTTCTCATTTTTTTTTTTTTTTTGTTTTTTTGTTTTTAGTGAATGACACAACGACACAAGGCTGCACTATGATTATACATTTTTAGATCCTAAGTAATCTGCAATATTATAATTATCATTTAATATATATGTACAAAATCTTACAACGCAAAATTTACAAATATACGACACAGTTATTATGAATTGAATAAATATATTATTGAACGTAACATTGGAACACAGGTAGACTTTTCTTTTTTTCCCCTCGGCCGTAGGACCAAACGCCTTAATTGTAAATGATTAATCATCAATTATTATTATATCAGTTTATTACCTAATTTTCTAATCAGATATTACCATTATAGCGTTTTGTGACTCGGTCGAGACAACAGTAATCGTAATAATCTATTTCAAATTGTAGTCATGTATGTATTTATGTATTGTGTTTATGTAAAAAAATAAAAATAAAATAGATAATCAAGTTATAACACGAGCTGTACAGATTTGGATGAGATGATGCTTTATAATACACGTTAATAAATGATAGCTAAGCTAGTTCGATGAAAGATTTTTTATAACACTGGCTATCGTCATGAAATTTAAGGATTTTCTAAGGGAAATGAGGAGGAGGAGAAGGATTTAGGATATTGTTTAACAAATGGCAGTTTGGGCACATTAAAATGAAGATTTATAGGAAAAGACGAGAAGATGATATGATGCCCAGCTGCTGATAAGTGATAGCTATTATTTATAGTTGAAACAGTGACGGGACTGTAAAGAAAAATTACTTTAATAACTCGCTATTATCACAATCCAATTAAATAACATTGGTATTTGAATCGCTTATGTAAAGTACCATAAATAAATTGATTACATCTTTCTTTTTGATTTTCAACACCAGTTTTCTAGCGCTGCAAATAATATCTTTGATCAGATAGTGATTATTATACATATAATTGTACAATTTCTATTTATAAATTTGACTATAATTATAGGCATATTATAGCATCTTATATTTTGAACAGAAAAACAAAACAAGTGAAATAAATATTTATTTAATTGCAAAACCGTCACTGAATTACTATAAAGTTAATATGATGTGTAATTGGATGTGCTGCTAGGAAGCTGACTAGAAATATAGCCTATCGGATAGCTTAGCACCCTCTTCATAAAAATTCGTGTGATTAAGATCCTCGTAACATAGTTGTTTTAAGCCGAGGTCATCATTCTTTCTAAATTTAAACTGTCTTTATTCATTCATTTATCCATCTTATGAATAAATTTTAACTATCAAAAAATCTCAAACTCCAAAGACACACAATTTTGACTAAATCCTCTTTTCACTTTCATCAATTTTGAAAGAAGAGACCTAAGGCTAATCCCTATGTTAATTAATCGAGGAATATTATCAAACGCAAGAGGGTGCCTGCCCTGTCCGTAAATTTTTATCCGAGGCCCTTACCTAGGCATTCGACTCTTTCAAATTATCAAAGTATTGCATAATCTGATCGTAGTCCATGCCTAGGTTTAGGTCATCTAAAGCCATTTCCTCTTGTTCTTGAGAAGAGTACATGGGATTTCCAACTATAGTTGCCCTCTTAACTTCCTTAGATTTATCTTTAGGACCACGCTTATCATCGTGGCTTCTCAACTCAACAAACTCCTCTTCATTTTCCCTCGAATTATTATCTGCTTTGTTACTCTGCTTATGCGATTTACTGTGGTGTTTGCTGTGCCGGTGATTGCCGTGGCTACCACTCGATGCTCTGTGATGATGTTTTTTTGGAGTTTCAGGTAAACGCGCAATAACACCTGTATTTCTATGTGGTGGTACTGGAGGCTTGTAATCTTCGTTGCCATTCGCTGAGTCGTTTGAATTTGTAGGAGGTATACCGTGCGGAGGTAAAGGAGGAGGAACATCATCGTTACTGAAATTATTCAAGGAAAAATTTAGTGTTATACGAAAATTTTATCCAGAATTCACAAATAAATAAAAATGATAATAAAAACTAGTCATTTTCATTGCTTAACTCACTCATTTCGTGTCGGGGATGATTTTTGCTGAAGACTTGACTTGTTTGAGTGACGAGGAGTCTTGTCCTTCTTACAGTATGTCGTTGTATCGATTGCAACAGAAGCTGATGGTCGGGATGACGGGAGCTCGATGTGATTTGGATTATCAAAACTTGTTCCGAGTTCCCCTGAATCATCCTCTGGCTCTGTAGCCAATGGATTACTGGTAACACGTACCTGAGAGACAGGGAAATAATGATCATGAATTATAGAAGACAATGATATTTGTATACTTGGAAATCAGTTTCTAATGAGAGATTTTATGTGACTGAAAAGAAAGTTTAAGATTAGCTTCTTTTCTGTCATATTATCAACAGTAGCTAAGGTTTGAGATGTTCATCCGACTGTTTTAAACAACCAGTTTTGAATTATTCATATTCGATATAAAAATAAAACTGTAATCAATTAATTGTAAAATGACCGATATAGAACCTTGTAAAATCTTTTGAATACTTAAAATCTTTCAAAAATTTATAGAATCTTTGAAAATCCCATCAAATAATTCAAAACCATTTTTTGATAATATTTTTTGAATCTTTCAAAATCCCGTAAAATCGTTCGAAATCTTTTGATATATTGTTAGAAAATAGAGAAAAATGATAACAACAATTGCTCATTCTGATTTATAGATTTTCACTGAATCGCAATCATGAATTTTGGAATCTATTTCTGGATAACTTTAGGTGTGTCGTCAACAAAGTGGGAACGAGAAGTGGCTTCTAATAGAGCAAGTCCATGAAAGAAAAACATTCCACTGGGTTATTGACGTAGTTCGAAGTTTTTGTATCGGAGATTATCTGGTGATTACCAACTGAGTTTACGGTCGTACAATACATAAACAATATCTGGAAATATTTTGGAATCCTTGAATATATAATGAAATCTTATCAAATCAAATTCAAATCGCTTTGAAAAATCAAGAAAATGAAATATCGATGTAGTTGATAATTTTAATTTTTTTGTTTTTGGCATACCTGTTGAGGAGCACAAGCTGCCCTTTCGAGGGTTGCTCGTCCGAGCCAAACCCAGTCATGAGCATTTGTTGTCGATTCCCTAGGTCGACGACCCGGAGCAAGTTGACTAGCTGCAGCTCTAGCTGCACCAAGAACAGGTATACTCGGTAGTGGAGAGTCTGGAGGCTGGGGTTTGAATTTGCTCGCATAGACGACGCAGGAAACGACGAAGACGACAATCGCGAAACAAAAGGCCGCCAAAAGAACGTACATTCCGATTTCAAGAGGCGTCATGTGCGGTCCCCCATGATGCCGGATTCCCACACCACCCATTCCCCCTGAAGACATGCCATTAGCTATAGCCGTGTGGTGCTGGTGCGCCTGGTGCGCCTGATGCGCCTGCACCGTAGGCTCGTGGTTGTTCTCGTCTTTCAGAGGTATCCCTTCGCACAAAAAGAGAAACTAGCTAATCAAACTACCACAAATCTACCAAGTCTAAAAGTGCGAGGGACCCAATGATCCGCGTCACGAATTTCTTTCAAATTAACATTCTTTTTTCATTTGCTTTAATACGAACTGCAATTACTATTCATTTTTGCCTTTCCATTTTATTTCATTTATTTTATTTTTTTTTACCAATTATTATACACTGCAAGCTATTACGAACAACCCACTACTGCACAACAGTACCAACGGCTCAAGCTTTCAAATGCGCACAGTACGTTTCAAGAGTAATAATTCATAAATTTAATATGTAGGTAGATGTGACTGTGCTACATCATTCCTCTCAGTTTATATGATGGTTTACTCTTGAAGCGAACTTATATCTTTAAATTATACTTTTTCCTAAAAAAAATAGTGCCTAAGAATGATATACTTGTTGAAAATTACCGATCAAAATGTCATCAAGATCAGGGGCGATCTCTTTTCCGTTTTTTCTCTCTCTGTGAGACCCGACCATTCCTCCACCGTCGTTCTGTACAAATTCCGGACGATTTGGTAAATCGCTAGATGCAAAGTCTACCTCAACATTAGCTGAAGCAGTAGCTAAAGGAGGGGCCGGTGTTCTTGGCGAATTTTTTGACCGTCTACTTGGCAATCGACAAACATCAGCCAGCTGAAGAGTAACCCGTAACAAATCTCCCCGACCTTCACCAACCGCGATGACACGCGGATGATGAGACGCCACCATAGGGGCAAACGCCACCACTTCGGGGTCCAGACTTTCGACTAATAAGTGATAATCGTTCACCGCAACTTCCCTCAAAGGAGTGTGAGAACCGTCGGAAAATTCAATGTCAATATCTAACAGGCCTTCCTGTAAATCATCACAAGCATCCATGTTGTGAGAAAAATTATATCACCCGATGGAAATTAACGATATTAAATAAATATGCGGACATGCTTCATTACCTGATATTGAGCCGTTAGTCTTCGCGTTACTGAAGTCTCTGCTACGTAACCATTCTCAATTGCAGTGTCTGGTGATATGGTGAGCTGGAGTCCTGACACTACTCGGACTGATAGATGAGCTACCGATACTCGATCACTGACCACTTTTACCTCCTTGGCACCGATAACTCGTCCTGTGATTGGCGAAACGACCTGAACTTCTGTTCTACCGAAACTTCTACCCTGGACTATTCTTCCTTGAAGGGTAGCAAATCGGTGATCCGAAACTCTGAGAAGTCCTACTACAAGGTCTGTCACCCGGAGCCAAGTACGTCGGTTTACGAAGTATGAAACTCTCCCTGAGTCATGGTCAGCCGCTAAAAATCTCGCGTGTACTTCGACCGGACTTTGTTGAAAGCGTAATCTACAGTTCGGTGTTCTGTCCACTGAGTTTCCATCCGTCCATCTTTCACCGCGAAATCTTTCGTCCGGTGATGCACTGCGCTTTGATCTTTCAAGGTCCAGCTCATCGGCTTCGGTATCATTCAGACTTCGCTTATTTTTCGACGAGGATACCTCCTCCGGGACTTTCCAACCTTTTACCTGGCTCAACCGACTGTCGGTCACCGTTACCTCGAGGGGAAACTCTGGCATCCATACTGTAAAACGTGCCAGACCTGTATACGTTCCGTATTTTACCAGGACTGACGCATTGCTTGATCCTCGTATCTCCGAACCATCTACGTATACGCTGCTGCAGGATGATGAGACCTGGGGGAAGGATGTGGAATCTTTTAAAGACTTTCTTTCTTCTTTATTTTTCTCATAAAGATATCTGATGAAGGAATTGCGACCGATAATTGATTCCATTTTTTTTTTTGGTCCTTCATTAAATATTTTACATGAAAATTATTCTAACTGATGGTAGTAAAAGTTCATGCAGATATGAGCTTCCGCAGTTAAACTCGCCCGGGGCTACAAGTAGTCAAGCGAATAATCGAAGGGCGGGTGAAAACTTTACGATGCTGAAATGTTATTGACAAAACGGATGGTCCTACGGTCATCAATCAGTCGTGTAATGGCCGGGTTATATACCTCGAGCCTCAGTTGGTCGACAGGTTGCGAATGACAGGTCTGATAAAAAATGATTCAGAAATTTACAAGAAAATAAAAAATAAAAATAAAAATTGTATATATCTATATCTTCAGTCCAAAATCTTTGTTACATTCTTCAAGACCTCTTTCCCCCAACTCTTGGGACTCCCCGATTAATTATGACTACATAGAGTTTCACGAGGAATATTATAACTGAACGACATCTATAGCGTCGAATAATCGATAATTTGATTCTATACGAATTGACGGAATTGAATGGAACATTATCCGAACTCTGAAACGACGAATTATGTAGTTGAGATTTTCAAATTCCATAGAATGGGATTATCACAAAATTCGAGTCGTAAGCATAATTTAGAATAAATTTTTTTGAATTTTTGAAGTTTTTTTCCCTAGAGAAAATCTGATTTTTCACTCCCCGTTGTAACATCGTGAATTTCTCGTTTAAATTTTTCTTTGTTTTCCCTTGTCAAATGTTAACTTTCCCTGTTATGGCGTTACAGATTTTCCTTTCAGTTTATATACATATATATATATATATATATATATATATATATATATATATATTTTCACCGCATTTCGTTTCTCTTTTCGTTTCTCGGTTTTAGCCAAAAACCTATAATAAAATTTCGATCGGTCTCTTGAGAATTTTATTGTATTTCTTCGGCGGAAGGCTGCTGCAAGGATCCAACGAACGAACTTCATTTCAACTTTTAGATTTCCGCATATATAGACGTCGTCTCTACCCCTCTAAGTTGTTGGTAAAATTTGTTATTGCAATACCGATGTAGGTATATGTATACATAGCTATATATTCTTATATACCCCAAGAAATGTTATCAATCATATAAAAATATACGATCGTATTTTAACAACGCGATATATATATATATATATATATATATATATATATATATATATATATATATATATATATTTTTTCATTTATTTACGATAATAATTCTACGAGGAAGAAAGAAAACACGTTTATCATACTAAACTCGATTACTCGATAAGTTGACCCGTAACGAAGCTTTTATAATTTTTATAACGAGCGATTGAAGCTGAACTCTCAAGGAGGAATCGAGCGCAAGTGATTATACATAATAAGAAAAGTTCCGCTCCGCTTCGGAATAAGTTATTTGTATTTACTCCCACCGTCTATAACGGGGGTGCAGATTGTAGGTAAGAAAACAAAGGAAGAAAAAAAAAAACAAAGAACAGGAAGATAAACTCGAATTATTGACGACGATCATGAATATTCTCCCACGATTTTTCATCTCATTCTATTATCATATAACAATGAATTTTCTTTACTGGTATATACTCGTAAAACTTTCATCTGTTAAATTCACTTACAAAAATGTCACGTTTAGTAAAAAATGAAATAATATAAAATAGAATAAGTATAAATAAGAGCTCTATATCTTGATTCCGTAGGCGGTAGAGTAAAGCTTTATTCTCCTTGAGGATTGCGGATCCCATTAATTCCAGAGGACTGGCGGTGCCAAGCCTCACGGGATGTGCAGTGCTAACCAGCAATCTACTACCCTAAGTGCTAGTCGGACAGGAGATTCCCGACCGACCCGTGTCTTCTACGTGTCCAAAACCGACGAGGCATGACAGAGGCTCGTCGGCACTGACAACGAGCTTTTCCGACGTAGCTGTTAGATAGGTATAAGGTAGACACTAGGTACTACTATTATACGATGGTGTGTTTCTGCAGTTCGCTTTTACCGAAGAAGTGAATTCAAAAGGTGCTTTATCACGATGGGGGGGTCTATATAACGTTTCCCAACTTGCTAAACTTGAAACTTTTTACTTTTTACTTACGAGTCGAAAACTTTAAACTTTTAAAGTGTCTAGTGTCGTTCGACACGTTTTTCCGACGTCTACATATATACTTTTACATATATACATATCTTGCTCTCGAGAAAAGTATTATTCGAATTTCAAGAAAGAAGGGTTTTCCCTTCGTTCTGATTTTAAAAACGTTCTCTTCCCCATCCCCAACACTCTGAACATCGATTTTTCTCAATTAAATTATGTTTGAAGAGTAATTAACAGATCATCAAGACCCAGACCTGAAGAGCTCTCGTCTCGGGTTTATTGACTCACTTATCGTCTTCGGTCTTCCAGGAAATTGGAAGGGATTGCGAAAGCAAACTGTGGGAGTTGTATGTACGCGTAGTAGAGATTGATTGAAAATTAAGAAACTTTATTAGGCATATATATATTAATATTTGGTATTTGATTTGATACGTAAGACCGAGAAAATAATTTAAGAATAAAATCTTTTCAGAGAGACAAAGAGAGAGATAAAGAGAGTGAGTTTAACCAAGCATTTCGTCGTCGTTGTCCTACTGTCTTTGTTATTCTTTTACGAAAAGATTACGTTTTCTGTTTTCTCTGTTAGGTGCTAAGGGCGAAAAAGAGGATTAAAAATAAGGCAAGACAAGAAGACAAATGGACGTTGCTGGGATGAAACTGTAAAGAATGGAGAACGTGGAATGGAGAACGGAACAGGTGTGTCCTTCCGAGCGTATGCCATGGAACGCTGAGAAGATTGGTGTTCAACTACCATCACAGTACACCTATCCGTGCCGGTATTTGTTACCACTAAAGAAAAGAAAGAAAAAAAAAAAACAAAAAACGAAAAAAAAAAAAAATATAGAAGAGGAGCTTCCCAATTCTTTCTGCTGCAGCACCGAGATAGGTATTCGCAAACTTAGGTATTCCTTTTTGGAGCCTCGAACTTTTAAATTGAAAACGTCTCGCTATTAAAAATACGCGGAGGTTATATATACAAACCTGGTGAAATTCGAAACGTATATTATTGTACGTACCTTCAAGACGCTTTCATCCTCGGAATGACAGGACGACTGTAAAGTGACATCGGCCACTTTCCCGGCTTGACTGACTATGAAAACTTTCATAGCCTGAGATACTTGACGACCAGTCAATACCGCCGTGTTCATTACCTCCCAGTTCTGTAATCAAAGAAAGAAGAAAAAAATAATAATAATAACGTAACAATGCTATGTATAAGTGGGTAGAAATAAATACGATTTCAATATGAGATGGCACTGAGCTTTTTTCCTTTAATTATTTTAGTTAGATGAAACATTCTTTTCATTTTTTATTTTTCAATCATTTTTCTAATAATTGAACGGCTTAATTCTTTCCAGTTTTCATTATTTCTTAGATACTTTAAGAAATCCTCTTACGTTGGTATAAGCGATCTCTTGTATTTAATGTTACGTTTCTTTGTTTAAATCGTGGTAAGGAAGTAAACGTTAAATTTAAAGTTGATAACGAAGGGTATAAAAATAAAAATGAGAAGAAAAAGTTAAAAACGAAAAGAGAAATATTCCGCACAGCTGTTATTTTTTGTTTCTTAGTGTTTTCTCTTCGAGGTTGGTATAAAGGGCGAATAATTCCCGGCCGTTAAATTCGAAGTTTAGATAAGGTGGCATTAGCTATTGCCAGTTCAACCCTCGTCGCTTATTTTTATCCCCTATACCTACTATACCAGCGTCCCACCACTTGACACAGTTGAACAAACACCCTCGTAAAGCCTAAGGCCAGCTGACACGTACCGTAATTCAAAAATTATTACCGAATTTATGATACGGTAGAAGGACAAGGTCACCCCCTTTTTTCCCTTCTTTTCGCATACTTTTTTTTTCGTTTTCTGTTTTTTTTTTATTTTATTTTATTTTATTTTTTCATTTTTTGTTTTTTCTTCCTTCTCGGAAGTTACGAGACAGTAGAAAAAGAAGGCGACGCGTTTGTACGAAAGACAAGAATATAAAATGGATACAGGCGTGGTGGAATCGATAGAATTTTTAGCCGGATGAAAAAGAGGAAAAAAAAAAACAAAAAATGAAAAGAAAATTCTTCGAAAACCTGTTTATTTATTTATTTATTTTTGTATTTCTACTTTTCCTCAGCATATATGGTATATATATATTTGTTGTTAATAATTTAGAAGGTGTTGGAAAAGTTTTTATTTTTTTTTTTTTTCTACCGTTATTTCGACGACAGCTGATCATATCCGTACGCGAAAAGTTATCTCTAAGTTATTTTCCTCGTTCTTTCGAAGGAAAGAAAAAAAAAATGAAAAGAGAATAAAAAAAAAGGTCGTCGACGAGGAGCCTTTCCCTCACGCTCGACCCTTGGGAACGTCGCAAGAAACGGAAGTCGGGGTATTTAATTAAAAAAGAAATATGGCAAAGGCTCGAACCTTAGCGTAACTAATTACTTTGGAAATTAATATAAGCTCGAGTGACGGGTGACGCATGGAGTCCAATAAATCGACACTTTGAATCATATCTTAAGGATAAAATTAAAAATCCCCCCAAAAAAAAAAAATAAAAATAAATAAAAAATATGTTTTTAAAAAATTAGTGAAAAATGACGTCGAGGTCCAAAGAGTCTGTGATTATCGTCGAATTTTTAATATCTCGTTTCTAAATTATACGTAGCTACAGAATTGGGGAGAGAAAAATAAAAAAAAAAAAAGAAAAGAAACAGAAATGAATACGTAAATTTTATTTATTTTCTTGTTTTTAATGAAATTTTTGGTACGGAGTACGACGGACCCGGCCTTGGAGTATATAACGA
Organism: Macrophya annulata; assembly: GCA_963924015.1. Classification (NCBI taxonomy): domain Eukaryota; kingdom Metazoa; phylum Arthropoda; class Insecta; order Hymenoptera; family Tenthredinidae; genus Macrophya; species Macrophya annulata. The sequence continues at coordinate 13,858,214 of OZ001263.1, read as the reverse complement.
GTCTTTTACGATCTTGTAATTCTGGTAGTTCGGTACGAATTGCTAATGAGGAAAGTGTTGCGTAACGAACTCGCAAGTCTCAAAAAAGCCGAACTACTCGAGTGTAACTAGGTTTGTACTTGCCATCCAGCTCGTGCAACCGACTTCCTAATATAGCTAACAAGATCCAACCAACAAACAGAAGTACGGTTGAAACTCCTCCGTCCACTTACGTAACTACACCCTCTTCACCAACACCCGAGATATCCGACTTTTCAGTAACTCCGAATACCCTATCAAAAATAATAAAAAATAAAAAATCCGTAAAACACACAAATTTTTTTTCTATTTTAACTTGTACCCATAAAGAAATATTTATAAAAAAAACTCAAAAATCATTAATTCAAACATTTGCACGGATTAAACAGTACGAGTACTTACTCTTGGTCTAAGTTCAGTTAATTACATGATATTAGCATTATAATTCGTTGTCGGTTAAAGACCTCGCGATAGAGTACGTATGTACAAGCTAATGTCTATTGTACCTATACACTTAAACCATAGGCTTTGTAACCTGTGTTAATTATCCCTTTTGGTATACAGGCATATATTTATAGTTAAACCTGCGTTTGTAGGGGATTCAAATTAGCTACATAGAGACACGCCTGTATAGGGTCCTTTAATATACGCAGATTAGCTGGTTACAATGAGAATAGGTGATTATAATTTTGTATATATATCTTATCGTCAACGGGTTGCTCTACATCGCGATTATCATAAGTTAGGATTATCTAAATCATAATAGTTTTCTATTTGGGAATTATTTTGGGAATCAAGCTTCATCATCGAACACTTCGCTGCAGTATACATACGAATAAATAAGTATGGATATTAAAAAGAATAAATCTAATGAAATTTGATAAAATTGATGTACACAGTATCTACGTTCACAGAGTATAGGATGGCTCGAGTTAAGGTGTCTATAAAATAATACGGGTTAACCGATAATTTTCATCGCAAGCGAGAAATGAATTTAAATAAAGTTTGGTCTGGAATTCTGCAGCAGTAGTATAGCAGCAGCAGCAAGGATAAACTGGAATAAAAGTTGAACGACTCAGTTTCATTTGATTAAAACACTGAGAACTTTAGCAGTTTGTTGAAATTCAAGTTAATATGCCGGGTAATATTTCATTTCCCTCTTATTATTTGGATTATTAAGACCGCACTCGCTTTACTTTAATCTCTGCAGTTCTGCAGCATCCATATATCTAGGTATATACACGCGTATCATATATACACCGTTGCAGCGATAATAATTTAATATTATTCCTGTATTACAATCATCATTTATCATTAAGAAAAATATTCAAACATAAATAGTATTGTCAAAAATTGAATTGATAAAAAAAAAAAAAAAAATGTAATGTTAACCCCGATGAGTTTTTTTTTTTTGCTACAATTAAATGCAAAGTAAAGACAATTGCCGCCCACGAAAAGGATCTTTATATCAACGAAATATTTCGAAGTGGTACTGTTTCGCTATTCACCCGGCGTACCCTCTCGGGGATATTTTATAGCCCCTGGAATCGTAAAAGCACGGCCAAAAAGTTGAATAATATTCGAGCTTAAGATAAATTTATATCGTCTGTTTGCCAAGAGGAAATAAGCTCAAAGACCGTGCGTATTTCATCCGATTCTAGAGCGCAAAGAAAATGCCAATAGCCGTCGTTGCTTGTAGGAATTTAAATTTTTCTACTGCAACATCCACAAAGTCTTTTGATGTTGCATTGAACGAATAGCAGAAATAGCAAGACATAATATAAGTACCAAGACGTTGGTAAACTCGGAAAAATATCTAATACTGTTTTAATATTATACTTTGACGATAAATTTTTGGCGCATAAAAAAATGATAATATTTTTTCATTTAAAAGGGGTACGTGTAATAAATTCGAAAATAAAAACATAATAATAGATTTTTTCACAGATCAGTTTCACTGCGGGATGAAATTCTGCTATGCAATATTGGCCAGCATTTAAACGGTCGAATAGCCAAAAGCACTTTGTCTGGTTGAGGCTCTTGCTCTGTAGGAATGATTCTTCCTCTTTGTCCAGACAGTATTCTTTGAAATACAACAATAAAATCAGCTTTGTGGTAGCTTGCCGTGAAACGGTCTCAAAGAAACCCGAAATAAGATTGCGGGAACGGTGTTTCACAAAGACTAGTACCTTATATGGAATCGAAATACACATACCTACCTATCCCTATGTCGATCTTTCGATCACTAATTCAAAGGATAATCTCCATAAGATGAAAAAGTAAGAAGAAAAAGTATTTCAAATTGCCTAGAAGTACATAGTAGCAAAAAAAAAAGAAAAATATTGTGATACTTGGTAGAGTTTAAATACAGAAATGTACCGAGCGCGAGCAGGTCAACGTCTGACTCATGTCTGACGTAGCTCGGGCATTACTACTGATAAGTAGAAATCCATGAGTTTGTCCCGCCGTCGATGTAGAAATGATACAAAGTTTTTTTTTTTTACGATGGATGAAGGCGATTTTTCGTGTATTCAAAATTAGAATAGCTTGTATATTAATGTGTGTTGATTGTAGATGTGATATTATAGGTATAGTATAGATGTTAGATGATATATTATGAACGACCCATATTTTGTAGGGTAGAAAATCATTAGTGGAAAATCTGACGTATAACGTAACACAACACAACGTAACATAACACGTAATACATGCTTTAGAAGATGTCTGGAACGTGTAGTAGCAACTTGGCTAGGAATGCAGTGTATAATACATACAGGAGTGACAAACCTACATATAGGGGTTACTCCCTGAGGTATTTCAAGAGCCTCTGGCAGACTGCAGGGGAAATATTAATTATTGAAACTACGAACTAGAAGCTCGGTTCCAATTTATACTTCCTCCTCTATGCTAGAGGTAGCTCCATATATATATAAGGTACATACGTACATACGTACATACAAACATATCCAGATACAAGACCTAGCTTCGTGGTATGTACAAACTTTTCGAGGACGTATTGGTTGAAGTTGGCTCTCTTTTGTAAACTTAGTTTAAAAAAAAAAAAAAAAGAAACAAAAGAAAAAAATTATTGTACCCACTAACAGTTTGGCATTTTCATTTAGCAAACGAAAAATGTCAGATAAATCTTAAACTAACAGCTAAGGAGAAGAAAAGAATCTTTGAAATTGCCAGCTATCGAACTTAACTGAACTGAACTGAACCGAACTCGAGAGGCGCGGTTTTGTCGCGGAGTAGGTAATAACGAGAAGAAATGAAATATATATTTTTTTTTTTCTTGCTTCGTTTCTAAACTTTTCTGCACAAATAACATCGCCGTAAGTAATTACAACGAAACTTCAACTTGTACATTATGTTTCGGAGACTTGATGAAAACTTGGTGAAACTTGAACGAAAAGAAAAGAAATTTTTTTTAATAAATTACCATTTTTCGCATTATTAGAAATCACGACGATTTTTCTTTTTTTTTTTTTTTTTGTTTTTCAGATCCTCATTTATTTATTCATTTCGACAATTTTGCAACTGGATGGATAAATTCCTGTAGGTGTAAAACATCGTCCAAGTATACATATATACATAGATATATAATATAACGTGGTTGACAGTACAGCGGCAGAGTTTAGCATGACAATTATAATTGCGTGGATTAAATTTGTGGTAATAGGAAGATAAATTGAAACCGGCGGGCTACACAGGTCCGCCACCGGTATTCTACAACCGGTATAACGTACATATCTTCCGTTGTGTTATATCCCATACTATTTTCCAAAACTTGACATTCGTCGCAACAGTAGAACAGAGTTACTACGTGTAACCTACATACCAAGATAATATAATGTGTATATCCGACTTTAATTATTGTTCATAGCTTGCGCTGTTACCTACATTCGTCTGTCGTTCTCCATGTTTGTCTACGTAATTACGGAATGTAATTATACCGCAAAAAAGAACGAAGAAAAAACCGTAATGACGTGTGCGAAATTTCACTCCCGCCTTCTCAATGATTTTAAATTACACAATTTTTAGACACGAACGTATGTAGGACACTTTATTTCTTTTTCTTTTCTTCTTTTCTTTGCCATTTCCTTTTCTCTTCTCGTTCCCTTTTTTCCTCTTTTTTTTTTTTTTTTTTCCTAACACGCGATCAGAAAATATGACGTTTCCAAGCGGAAAAAAGTTTTCTAAGCCATTTCAAGGCAGAGCTGTAATTCTGTGATATTGATTCACCGGGGAGGGCAACGGGTCGTAAATTCAGAAGGTGGTACTTCGACGTTGGAAAATAGTACCTACCTACCATGAGGGTAGGGTAGGGTAGGAAAAGTGAACGGGGGAGATTTTTAGGGTGCCGGTCGAAGAAACGGCGTGAACTGATGATCGCCCTCGGGACAGAAGAACCAAATGGGAAAGCTGGTCCAAGAGGTGCGAGGACAAGGCGGGACATCTACGTCTCTTCTATGACCCGAAATAGGATGAAGAAGGGAGGGCGGCTCTCGCTTCTGTTTTTACTTTTATTACGCCTGTCCCGGTAGTCGTGATTCAAAGAATGAAGAAATCAAGAAGAAGAAGAAGAAGAAGAAGAAGAATGAAATATATTTAAGCTGCAGGGAGAAAAGGTCCTGTTCCAATATTTTCCTCTTTTATTTTCCATTTTTTTTTTTTTTTTTCAGTTTTATTTGGCTCATATATCGGCCTGTATCTCACGATTTTTTTTTTAATCCCTCGTATGCGTAATCGAAGTTTTTAAAGCAGCTTAATTCCAATTTTCATTATTCCCTTTCCTCATTTTCCTATACACATCCCTAATTAAACAGATCATAGATTAAATCGCATTCAATTATTGCCTCATCGTTAACAGGGTTTACCCCCACAATAGCCTTCCCGTACAATGTGCAAGGGCTGCTGCTGCTGCTGCTGCTGCTTTCCTCCTGTTCACGTCGGCTCATGTCCCTCGGCTTGCTATGGAATTAAACTAATTACAAGTTGGGTTAGGTCTAAGTAATAGTCCAAGCAACCTGCCTCACCATCTACCTACATACGTATCTACCTACCTACCTACACGAACAGGCTTTCATAGATGGTGTTATGGCGGTAGATATACCCCATCCGCGCGCGTATAGGTATGAGAAACCCTGCAGGCACGATAATTAGAAAATTACAGCATACCTTCCCGACCTTTTGCTAAACCGCTGCGAAAACTGTCTAAAGTTTAGATGTGGAGAGGTAAAAACCGAAAAAATAAAAATAATAAAAAATGATTCGAGAGATAGTTTAGTACCCAGATATAGTTTCCGAATCTTGATTTTTTTTTTTTTTTTTTGTTTCGTTGTGATTGTTAATTAGTTGGCTTAATTAAAAATATCTTCACTGTGAAAACTTTCCTACGAACGTTTTAATTAATTCATTTCTAACTTCATCTCTTATACCTTCTATCTTGTACAGCTATAAGTTTAATTGATCGTATTTAACTAAACGATATTAAAATAAAGATTCGAGGATTAAAAGAAGCGAGTGACTTGGTCTTGGTCGATTCCGAGGTGATTATTAACTAGCTCAACTATGATAATGTGTCTTAATTTTATTTTGAACTTTTTGAATGATACTTGCCGCTGCCAAAGAATTTCTCGAAAAAAATTCTATGACAATTTCCTAGCTAAATATCATACTCGTATTTTGTGCGAAACAAAGGGTGTGTCAAACGGCTTTACGAAATCAAATTTCATTCGCGAAATACGATTCAAAACGCTTCTGCAAACTGCTGCTGCACCATGCCACGCCGTGCTAGTGGAAAGTTTCCGAGTTCGATATGAGTAAGTGCCTACGGCGAGACTAGACACTGGCACTAGACCGTTCAAGGGGTGTTCTTAGAGCATCCCCTGCAGCTCTTCTCTACGACCCCGAGACCAAGGCGCTTCCTTCTGGTCTCGAGTTTCAACCCGCGTACCAAACCCCTCCTTATTTTCTATAGTTATATTCCTCTTTCTCTCTTTGAGCAATTTCTAGTAGTAGGTACTTACGGGTAATTCTATGTATATGAAATTTGACAATTAATTAAGAAAATTTTGACTTGGTTAAACGGCTGTGGTTAGACGTTACAGCACGAAGAGAATGTCTAAACATATTTCTTAAGCTTCAAGAGACTTAGAGAGAAATAGAGATAGAGATAGAGAGAGAGAGAGAGAGAGAGAGATAGAGAGACCTTGTTTAGGATTACCTTATCTCAGCTTAAATTACCTGGAATATAATTATACGTTGTATAATTAGCCAACCAAAAGGCATATGAATATGATGAATGAATAAATAGATGAATAGCTGATACGTTTACCTTGACAAACTGTTTAACATCTCTCAAGCATGATATATAATACAATATTTTACTGGTTAAGTTATACGGGCGTATAATAATCCGCAGGAATTATTTTCGGAATTAGGTAAATTTATAAGATAAGACAATTGGCCCCGTAGGCCTGTGAAAATTTTCCATATATATATATATTATTTTGCCCCAAAGCTATAAGCGAGAGGAAAGTTGAATTCCAGTAAACGTATAGTTATTGTATAATATTTCGTTTGTGGTGAATTTATATATTAAAAAAAAAAAAACAAAAGTCTAAAATTCATTTCAGAAAAGGAAAAAGACTATCAATTTATTCAAATAAGATATTCGAATGGAATTTTTCTTCTCACGGTTTAGAAATGTTACCTGAAAATTTACTGCAGATTCCCAAAAAGTCCTGAGAATTATCAAAAAACGAATTATAAATTTTGTTTTCAATTTAGGGAAAAAGTATGTTCATTCTTTCTCTCTCTTTCTCTCTCTCTCTTTCTCTCGATCCCTTTTTAATTTTCTTTATTTTTGTTTTTGTGAAAATAGAGAAGTATGCGAGATTGTAACTTTGAGACGTTGGATCATTATTTTAGCTCTTCAGCGAGGATTTTATTTGTACAAAGTAAGTAACTCCGACTAACAAAGCGTAAAGTATCGCATTACTGCACGGTTCTATAATCTTGTAACTTGGTTTATACAAAGTTTTGTTTGCCCGAAAGCGTTGGCTTCGTGTGATCGTTCAAATAGTGGAATAGCTTCGTACCGTAGTAAGGTATAGACATAGTTACAGGGTATAGAATGATGCAGTTAGCAGATTGGAATTGAACGAGATGATGTTTAGTCCGTTTAAACTTTTAATTTTATACAAATTTGACTAATAGTGATGATCAAACGAGGCTAGTTCTAAAGCTCCAGTTACGAAATTAATATCATTCTAAATTCAACATAACTATGCGGTGCGAACTCGGATTCAAACTGGTAACATTACGGTAATCGGAAGTTTAGAACGGGTCTAACTGCGAGCCATTGTCTCGAAAATCCAGAGAGAAATTCCCGAGTGTTTAACAGAACCTATTCCTACCCTACCTCTTTATCTCGGCCAGTCCGATTCTAAGCTCCCCTATTATTCATCGGGATCGGGAGCGATTGGCCGAGAATAGCTTTGCCAAGGATTAAAGAAAATTTGTAGCTAATTTTATTTATTTTTTTTTGTTTTTTTTTCTTCTCTTTTTTTCATTTTATTTTATTTTTTGTTGTTTCGTTGTCGTTTAAGCTCTAAATTCTTCACCAAGGTTCGAAGAAAGTACCTACATAATAGGCAAAGAACAAAAAAAAAAAATACAAAAAATGTACATCAAATTCGTATGTAAGTTAATTTTTCGAATAGTAGTTTAATCCACCGTGTGAAATTATTGTACAGACATCTCTACGCGAGTGTGGTCTCGCGTTAATGATCCGGTCATTTTATTGTTGTCCGAAAAGCTTTGCCTCGTGTCGCCCGTTTCTCGCATGACCAATACCGCATTGTTTGTCCAGGGTATAGAATATACGACATGAAACGTAACCACGGTCCAACAAACACTAAACAATTTTCTTTTTATATACGTATGTATGTATGTATGTACATACATACAATACATACACGCATACTCAGAGTTAAACTCCTGAACTGGTTTTAAACTTATTTCACGAATACGATGATATTGTAAGCCGATTATAGGGCAGGTCCAAAGAGTTTATACTTCTGCAGCGAGTTATACACACAAAATGATATTAGTTATTTTTTTTTTTAAATATGTACAAAACAAAATAATCCAAAGAGTATATTGGTTGTGCGATAAAATAGCCTCGGCACTGGTCAATCGATAAATAATATCGTTTAGGATAAAAGCTTCAAGCTTTCAGACAAATTAGACTTTTTTTTTTGTTTTTTGTTTTTTTTTAGTCAATTTTCTGAAGTTTCGAGAAGGGCGAAAACTCCGGTCGACTGTCACTGCCACAAAGCTTTGAATTCATTCTCTTATTCTACGTGCAGACTAAAATAATATGAAAAATGACAGTTTGACAGCTCTATTGATATCGGATACTGATATTGTACGTCGTCGTACTCTTAGGCAGGACATGACGCGAATTTTTCTCGTGTATGTATTCCGTTAATATTTGAAAATGATTTACTGTTATTAAATTCAATATCGCAATATATTTTCAACAGTATATAACTTTGAAAAAATTCAAAACAAAAAAATTAACGAATATTATAAAAATGAATTCAAATTCTTCTTGAGATACGGAAGGAAATTTTTACAGATATGTACCTTGTTGAAAAGTACCTTGGGCATTCGATAAAGTGCTTTAGGTGACACGTAAAGATCACAATATTCCTTCCTGTCGTTCCCACACATAGACCGTAAAAAATAAAAAATAAAAAATCAAAAAATAAAAATACAAAAAATTCTCTGTACCTACACGGATACACGTTCCCAGCATACTTACATTCGGAAGTGTAAATTCGACACATCCGTTATGCATGGCTGTCGAAGGAGCTTTGAATTCCTTACTCGATATTTCCCCAAGTTCGCAGCTTTACGTGAAAACTGCGTTTGATGTTTGAGCTTGACTTCTTAATCGTGAAATTTTTATACCAAAATTTAAAAAGAAAGATAAAAAATGATTTTCACACGGTATACGATATCGTTGTATCAATGCTTTTAGAAAATTTGAAAACAAATATTGAAAGATAAAATAGAATTGGTCACTCAGCAAGAATCTGCAGTTCCTTAGGGCGAAGATTTACCTAGTCCAAGGCCTATAGAACGAATGTATTTCATTCGTAAATCCTTGCTCACCTTTCTCCTCCCTTGTGGGATTGGGGGCAAAGATTCTTCATTAGCTTCTTTTTTTTTTTTTCTTTTTTTTTTTCTTTCGCAGGGTTGATTTTCGGCTTGGGGGTAAAAGGGAGGCGAGCGACCGTGGAGGTTTGCAGGATTCTAACACCATAGACAAACGGCGTGAAGCACGGGAGCAGTTAAGTTAAAGAATAGGGAAGGTTTTATTGCTGCACCGAAGCGAAAAAGAGAAGTGAGCTGTGAGATAGAGTTGAATGAGGGAATATCCCGTAGTTGTTGGTGCTGCTGCCGCCACATCCTCATCCTCATCCTCATCCTCCACCTCTTTCTTCTCGTGTATTTCTGTGGTAATCGAGAGTGTGGCATATGGACCAGTTCAGAGAAAGAGCTAGAGATCGAGATAGAGAGAAAAAAAAAGGGTGCCAGAAGAGCCGAAATAGCAGATAAAACGGCTACGTGCTAAATAAACCGATTCGTTTCCTGGTAATTTCATCCCCACATACGATGAACACCGAATGAACGAATTTTCACCCCAAGAAACAACGCCGGTCTAAATCAACCATCGAACTTTAGCATAAGACACCACGATTCCACGTTCGTTTGATAAAAAATTATTTCCATTATTTCGAAGATACAGATTCAGTTTTTGTTTGTTTTTTTTTTTTTATTTTTTCATATTTTTCTTTTTTCAGATTCAAAGAAACTGCGTTAAAAATAAACAGGATTTGTATCTGGAAGCGACTGTAAAAATAAATAAATAAATAAATACAAAAAGAGGAAAAAAAGAAGAAAAAAAAATTAATGTATTATGCCTTTCGCTGTGCACTTTGCCCTTTGATATGTATACCTACCTATTCCACGATTCTATAAATTTTCAACAGATTTTATCCAGAAGAAGGTTTGTAGGAGGGCTTGTTCTGATCATCAAAGAGAGCATATTACACGGTGAAAAAGCTGTATAAAGAGAAAAATATTGCGTCTAACATACATGATATGTAAGAATAAAGTAAAATATAAGATATCGAATTCCTGCAGTAGAAAAGGTGAATTGATGAATGCGAAGATTTTTCTATACATACCTATATATGTATATATATATATATATATATATATATATATATATATATATATATATATATATATATATATATATATATATATATATATATATATATATATATATATATATATATATATATATATATTCAAAGAAATGGAAATGCATTTCTTCTCATTGATATTTTATCGCAGTTTCATGCCACTGACAGTCTTTCTTTCTCTCTCTTTTTCTCTCAACGAAATTGCTGTACTCAGTCATTTGAAATACGTGTATGCTAATATAATAACGGCGCCATGCATTAGACCAACAGCTTTTCATTTTACATAGAAAATCGCTTGCGTAAGCTGTAGATACCACATACTAAAGCTTGGAGTAAATTTCGAAAATTCACCAAAATTTTTAACCTTGTTATTTAGGCTCATCCCTAATTTCTACGAGATACAGCATCGAATCGAAATTTACACTTAACCGTTTACATAATTTCGGTCGAATTGATCCGAGGCTCAATTAGTTCCTTAAGTCAGCTATGGCTTTCATCTTGGGATTGCCAGAAGTCTGGATCGCTTCGTCTTGTGTCAACAGTTTCGTATTTACGTCGTTCATCACAGCTAGGGAATTGCTGCTGCTGCTGCTGCTACTGCTGCTGTTGCAAGCCTCGAAATCCTAGCCACGTCAGTCTCGAGAGTCTATCATCAGTAGATATATACCTAGGGTATGCGCAAACTTCTCACTATAGTTGAGTAGGTAGTACATAAATACATACCTTAAGGTAGAGATATATAACGGGAAGTAGAGCTACAATTACAGTCTACCTTTCCAGAGTGGGTACATCCGGTTAGTTTTTTAGGATCCTAAGTAAATACGTATAGGTATATATGTATATATATATATACCTACGTATATATAGTACATGTTTAAATTCGGGTAGCGAAAATTTCAGAAAATCTTTTTTATATATACCTACCCTACAGATACACAGTCTGTTTCCCCTTAAGGCTTTTTACGGTTATTGTAAATGGCTAGAGACTGCGAAACAGTCGTATTCAATGGAGTATTGATCGAGTTTCAAGTTACTGGCACACGGCGCCATCCATTTCCTGATTAGGCTCTTAAACACACGCGGGTCAATAACTTCACTTCCTCCCGATCTACTCTGAATGGAATTTCCTATTAATTGTATAGGTATAAGGTATACAGAATTTATCCGATAAAATAATTAAGAGTTTATTTAAGGGGCAATTTTTGAGCATTAAATTTTCCTTTTCAGTTTTATTAGATATATATATATTTTTCTTTTATGATTAGAAGATATTGGGGACCGTGTTTCGTCTTATTCATTAATTAGTATAAGACCAGAGGTTCGTTAATTAACTATAATGACATGGGCACCTGTCTAATTAACTTTAAAACGTTAAGACTTTGGTAAAACCGATGGTGAACCGTTATACAGCCTCTGAGGAGTCTTGCAGGGTATTGATTAGTTTACGAGCGGCTACTTTTGGAATTCGAAAGACGAAGGGTCGGATTATTGGAAAATGCTTTATGAAACGCGTGAGCGGAATTCCCTCCATCAAAAGAGCGTAGGAAAACCTATGCGTAGTATTTCGCTATAATATCTTTTACGGGCATAAATCGTAAACGTCTTTCTGCAGCAGGTATACGCGTTTACCGAAAATAAATGGTAGAAAAAAAAAAATTTTTAAAAAAAGAAATGAAAATAAGGGATGCAAAAATTCCCGACGAATCTTCGAGGACAAAACAACGTGAGACAGAAACAAAAAAAATTACAATTCCAACAGAACCCTCCGAAGCTTGCACGCATTTGCGTACATATTTCGGAAAAAAAAATATCCCTGACCTTTTTGACCAAAGACCTATGGATTTATACCTCTTTATTTTTTGCTTTAGATATTCCTTCTCCTTTACTGAACTGAATGGGTATACGGTACTGCGCCTCTGCTTTTATATTGCTTTCTTCAAAGCTTCGCTAAAATCCTGGTATTAAATGGAAAATTGATTTTATTTTGTATCCCACGTACTTTTTTACTCCCCATTGCGATATCAATCGAATCGAATCGAATCGAATGATGAGAAACGAGCGGAAAAATTATATTTTTATTAACCAGAGTTATATAATATATATATATATATATATATATATATATATATATATATATATATATATATATATATATATATATATATATATATATATATATATATATATATATATACTTATGTATTAAAAAATATATACGATAGTAGATTTTCGTCTTAGGAAATATCGACAATACTTCTATAATGTGTAAATAATGAACTTGCCCTGATTTTTCGAAAATAAAATTTTCATCACGAGCTTAATCACGTATCGCTCTCGTCTAAGCAAAATAAAATTACAGCTACTGTATAGCAATAAAATAAATTGATACCATAATTTGGAAAATCACCTCTCGCGTGCGTTCAGTTCACGATAATAACTGAATCTTAAAAACAAAACAAAAAAAAAACAAAAAGTTTGACTCCCGAAAATCACGTTCACTGGCCTCACGATAATTCTCTCCGATCATTAACTCCACTCGCAAGTTAAACGATGCAGAATTACGTTCGTGATGGGCTCTGGACTCGCACGGTTTCGTCGACCATCCTAAAATGTACGACCTCGCTAAAATTTCCTGCCAAAATCTAGCCGCGTTTTCATCATCCAACCTAGAGAGAACAGACAGCAGAATAATCGTTTCGGCACTAGTAACCGTTGCCCGGAAAATTTCGGTAGTTGATTTAACCTACTTGCAAAATAAAAAATATAATTATACCTGCTCAGTTGAATATTTTTCGTCTTACGATTAAAATTTTTGTTCATTTTCTATCGAGTCATGCCGTATAGATAAAAATACTTCTTTTGAAGCTTTCTTTTTTTTTTTTTTGTAGAGACAAAAAAAAAATTTTGTAAAAAAATAAAACAACAAATTATATCTTCTGATTAATTTACCCACAAAGACACAATTCCCAAGATTTAAAAAATAAACGGGTTAACTATGTCTCCCCTTCGCCCCTTTTCGAGTTCAAACTTTCCTATAAGATTATAATTATTACGTCAAAAAGTTTGAGGAACAAACTAGCGATGTAAACGCGAAAGCGCCTTAATTAATCTCGTCTGGCTAATTCCACGGAATTCAATTTATCCAAAGTAATAGCTCGCAGTATGAGGTAGGGTAATTGTTGTATAGTAGTATAATGTAGATAGGTACAATACGTTGCGGTAATAGTTATAGTCAAAAATTTACGCAGTTTAGATCCTATGACGATGATGATATTTGACAAATTTTAAACAAAATGTTTTTACTATTATCGCAAAAGCAAAACAACCCTTTGAAATAATTAAGATCTTTTATGTATGTATGTACATACACGACGTATGTACCTACGTACCGATTTACGTAGCTAACAACGTGATGTTATTTGGTAGGGCAGAGGGTTTAATGTATCATATAAACGTTACGCTTAGAACTTAATAAGGTTAGCTCGACAAGGCCCGGTCGAAGGATGCTTAGAAATAGCTTATTACAGAAGGAGCCAAGCAAACCTACCAGCCAGCCAACCAAGTATAAGGGTACATGTATAAGTCGCTTCGGTTTATCCTAGAAATCGTACGTTTATAAGCGCGCTTAAATTATATATATCCTTGTAGGTATATATTTAGAGGAAACCCCTAGGATTACATTAGCTGCTAGTATAATTGAATCCCTCGATAAACTATACACAAAAATATAATGTCTCTTGATTAAAATACTCGAGGCAAAGGCCTCTTTTTCCATTTTTTTTATTTTTTTTATATTTTTTTTTTTTCTCCTTCTTCAATTCATTTGTAAAGAATTTTATTTCTTTATTTTTTTTTTATATCCGGTATAACCTGCGGGTGAGCAGCTGCAAAATTCTGCGATGCTTATGTATTAAAATAAATCTGCAAAGCTTTTTTTTTCTGTCCTTTATCTCTTTGTCCGAGGTTCATTTTTCCTTTTTTTTTTTTTTTCTTCTCATTTTTTTATTTTTATTTTTATCTTTATTTTATTTTATTTTTTTTTTTCCAAGTTCTGTAAAGATCCGCAAAACTTTATCCGTTTGTTTCCGGAACAGAAGGTATAAGGCGGAGTAGGTACTGTTTCCCGTCTGTTTTCACTAAATCCGCAAACGAATCTTTTCGAGATGGTATACCTACGCCAACTACTACTACTACTACTTCTATAGTCGTCAGAATCCTAGATCTTAGGGTAAACTGTTCGTAAAGAAAGTTTTAACACTATCTTGGTGTATGCATGTAGTACATACATACCTAATACATATATACAAATACTGTAAAAGAAAGTATATGCATAGAAATAGAAAAGAAAAAAAAAATCCCTTAGAGTGACACTTTTTCGTATAGTTTTACTATAAATTTAGGTACCTTGGGCCTATACCTACCTAGCTATAACCAACCTTTGCGCGCAGTATCCAAACGTAACGTGATTTCACGTTAGGTATATGGACTGCGAAACAGCGGTTAGGGTGAAGCTATAAAAATGGATGTGGAATGATTCGGGGTACCGAAATCTCCAGTTTGGTTCGGTAGCTAGAGATCGAACTCTGGATAGTGCAGCAGCAAAGCCTGACTAAGTTCTCGCGGGTATTTGAAAACTCCTTTTCGTTGAGCCAGCTATTACCTGGATATAGAGGCGGGGTTATATTTCGGTTTTTTCGTTTTTTTTTGTGTTTTTTTTTCTTTCCTCAACTTGCCTTATCGACAGAAGAGAAGATTTCTTTTAGTACAGAGTAGACAAAGGGTCTTGAAAAAGATAAAAAAAAAAAAAAAGTAAAATAAAATATCTGCATAGAATCCACCAAGGTAGTACCTACGTCTCGATGAACAGAACGACGTTCCGAATTTGTCCCTCCCCCTACCCCAAAAAAAAGAGAAATACAAAATTATGTTTCTCTCCTTCATAGTCCTTTTTTCTTTTCTTTCCTTTTTTTTTTCTTTCCTTTTTTACAACTTTTAATATAAATATAACCGAACGAGGGAACCGAGGCTCCTGTGTCATTAGCAAAATCGTAAATATCCTGGCAAAGTTATTACGACGTTGGATATAGCATTCGGACCTTCAGCCCTTTACCCTTTAGCCCTCGAACCCGGGTAGCTTGTACCTTGTGCCTTATATCTTAGCTTCCTTATTATCGTAAATATCAAGCTTATAATATAACGTTCAATCTGTGAAACTGCGAGCCTGTAACACATAGAGTGGTGTCCAGGATGAAGGTATGGGTTCAGGTTTACACGCCAGAACTACAGGGAATTTCTATGGATTTTTTGACTGGTTCTTGTAAGCCGCGATCTTGGTCACCGATTGCGTTTACGATGCTGATAAAATCGACACGACTTATACCCCCTGTTATTTCCAATGAATCACGTTAACGAATAGAATGTAACCCAGTACATGTACATCCATACCTACTTACCGTTGCGTTTTTATATATCGTTGGATATAGCTCAGCTGATATTTGGCAAAATCGTATAAATTTATTTTAGTTTTTTGTTTGTTTGTTTTTTTTTTCTTCAATTTCATCGGAAAAATAAATAAGGAAAGTTTCTCTCTTCTAATTTCTAGGCTACAACGTTAAGTTATTTTCTTCATTAAGCTTTGGCTATAACTCTAACTGTTATAGCTACGTTTAGTACCTGGCCATGGTACCCTGGCCTAACTGTAGTAATTCACGATAATTACCCGCTAACTTCACGATTCGAATCAACAAACAAATAAACAAACAAACAATTTTTTCTTTTCTCTTTATCAAATATAAAATAAGAGATTGTGTGTGTGTGTAGAGAGAGTTAAAATTATATCGATGGTTGGGTGTAAGTATGATATGTATCGTCAATGTTTGATGTCAGTGTTTCGGTGTACGTACCCTTACCTTAGATATTGGTAACACGGCCTGAATATCGTCTTTCTGTATCTCAAGACGAGCTTGCAGTTTCCTTCTATCAACGTGGTGATGATGTTGGCTAGAACCTGCGGGAGATCCGTCCTCATCTTCACCCTCAAGCTCGTAACGTACGCTCCACACGACTCGACCTCCGTCCCAACTGCCCCCAGCACCTTCTTCACTGGCCTCTAACAACATGGTCAGAATTTCTTCCGCTGACCTGAAAAATAAAAATAAAGAAAAGAAATTTTTAAGGGAATAAAATTAGCGGTAATAAAATGAGAATAAAAGTTTTATTCTGTAATTTTACCTCATCTTTACAGTCGTTTGTTATACGTTCATATAATTAATATAAGAATTGTGATGAGGAGTCTTAAGAATGAAGGTTGGTGTTCAATTAGCATATCAAAATTATGACTGGGTTTATGATATCTAAGCATTGTACAGTTAGAGGCGAGGAAATTTTGAAATAATACGTGGTCGGGGGTTGGGAAGGTAGATAAGTATATGCATGTGGAGAGAAAAGTAGATTAGAGTTCTAGCAGCACCTTTAGCCGTTGTTAATGAGCTTTAGGTAAATCTCTGCTTACAATTAGTAGTAGCTGTAGAAGGTAAAATGACAGAGATTTTTTTATTTTTCTACGTTTTATTCGTTTTATTTATTTAGTTTCTTTTTTTTTTTTTATATACTCAGTTATACAGGAAGTTAAAAAGAACCCGAGTCCAGTTCAAACGATCCAATTTCCCGGCCGCAAATTGACAGACTTTAAAAATAACGAGCAAGGTCCCTCCTCTGTAGATCTGAAGAAAGAGAGAGAAAAGCAGAAGAAGAAGACGAAAAAAAATAAAGAATAAAAAATAGAAAAAAGAAGAGAAGAAAATTCTCTAATTTAATTTAAGTACGAAAACAAAAATCATATTTTGGATACACTTTATCATTTTGAAACGCACGGGTTAATCGCATGAATCAATTTGAGCGGTAAATTTTATACCTATATATCTACCCAACGTGAAATACAAAAAAAGAAAATGAAACAAAAAAAAATAAAAAAATCAGGAGAAAAACAGAATATAACCAATGCTGAAAATAAATGCGAAAGAGGGTGAGATCGCAGAATGTACCTTCCTTCTTCCTTCCTGTGGTATTATATCAGTTCTTGAAATACGTATTGTCAAAAGCTCGTAGGGAAATATGATATCAAGTTATTTCTTGCACGAACGGCAACCACCACCACCACCAGATATAAATCGAAACGGTATACCGTATTAGGGCGAGTTGGACGGTGATACAGAGGGTTGAAAAGACGAGGGATGGATGGATGGACGGATACCATCGTTTCAATTTCTTACGGACGAGTGGACAGCCGGATGGACACGCGCTTTGTTTCATACCTCACGAACAAATCCCTCTAGAAAGGTTGGGTATCGTTCTATTTCTCTTCTATATACAAACGCGCACACATACACACATACAAATAAATATACAGTAGACCCTTAGAACGAAACGTATTTTTGTTTTTTTTTTTCTTCTTTTCTTTATTTGTTACAAGAACTCGAATATTCCTCGTGGTTAGAATATATTCGCGTTAGTTAATCTGATCCAATTTGGTCAAGGTAAGCTTATTCCATTTTACTTTTTCTCGGAAAATTATATGATGACAATAACAAAAACGGCGATTCACCTAAACCCACGGTCATCATAATATTTATAGAGAATAAAATTGAAAGTCGATACAGATTCTGAATTTTGAGGTAAAGGTAAATATTCTTTGGAATTATATACGTAATAAAGTATATACGTGTATATATGTAGGTACTGATCGTTTCGAGTATTTGAAATTCAAATAGGTTCGACATACGGGACCGAAAAAGCGTTCTGCTCCAGGGTATACTGTACAGTAGTCGATTCGTTGGAAAATAAGACACGAAAAAAAGAAGAAAAAGAAATTTAAAAAAAAAAAAAAATATATAAATAAATAAAAAGGAATAGAGATATTGTTACGCAAATACGAGACGGAGGTAGTAACCCTGCGGTACCCAGACTGTTATGAGAAAACGGTTTAAGAAAAAAAAAAAAAATATGCGACAATCTGAGTAGGCATTGGTCGGAAACGAAACTGCTCGTAAACCATAGAAATATATAGAAAATGGGTAAATTTGAAAGATTTTGTGTTCGTTTTGACTCGTTTTCAACACGACAAGCACGATCTTCTTCTTCTTCTTCTTCTTCTTTTTTTTCCCCCAATTCTAAACGGTAAAAGAATCGGCGTATGGGTATAATATAAATCATGCATATATCTAAAAATTTGAAAGCTACCATCGTCGTTCGCTCCCAGCTATTTGGCCTCGACTTTTCTACCCTGATCTCGGCAAATAGAGGTAGAAGAAAAAAAAAGTTCCTTTATTTTATTTATTATTATATATATATATATATATATACGTATACAATAAAAGTGAAGGAGTTTAGTTTTTAGATTTTTGAGAAAACGATGATATCCACAAATAAATAAATAAATAAATAAATAAATTAAGAACCTAAAGATTTTATAATCTTTGAAAACAAGACGCGAATAAATCTAGGTATATGCAATGCGAATAGATAGGACATACATATCTGCTACTACTGAATTCAGGGATGCGAATAAAGGTGCAAAAGAACATGGGTAACTGTAGGTGACAATAGTAACAGTTTTAAATTGAAAGGCGAGGAGCTTGGGGTCTCGTTTCTTCGTTCGCATGGAATCAGTCGAGTGACGAAAACAATAGAAATTGGTAGCGATTCTATTGTAAAGTAGTTTGAAAAGCTCCTCCAATGAAAATGCAGCGACAAAAGTGCACGAAAAATAATAATAGAAAAAAAAAAAAAAAAAAGAAAGAAAGAAAGAATAACCAAACAAGACTAAAGCCACTTTTTCGAATCAACCAAACGATCTTTTCCGACGTTTTATAAATTCAGAAATTTACTTTGTATACTAAGTTACTGTTTCATAAGATAATAAGAAATATAATCAAACAAGATGAATAACTGCAAAGGTTTTTTTTTAAGACTATAGAGGAGAGCAGTATCTAGTACAAATCTTGCGAGTTCTCTTAGGTAGATGAAGAGTAGGTACCGACTAGCGTAATAATTTTCAGAAAGAGAAAAGCGAGAAAGAAAGAAAAAAAAAACAGAACCAAAAAAATGGAAACTAGAACTAGAAAAACGGTCCGCCTCGATTATGGCACAACGATATATATCTACAACAAGGAACTTACTACTACTACAGTACACCAACCACCTCCGCACTGCAGATTTCTATTAGACAAACAACGAACCAACGAACGAAGGGTATAGAGATTCTTTACCGAGATTATACCACCGAGTCTAAAATCTAAAGCCCAAGTAGACTCTGGCCAACGTTTTTTGCAATCTCTCAGAGTGCTTTGTACAGACTAAAATATGTATGTATACCTATGTATGTACGTCTGTGCATACATAGACGTGACTTAAGTATACAAACCACTTAATATATGTGGACGGTTACCAAATTCTGAAATCAAATCTTTCGCAAAAACAAAAAAAAAAACAAAACAAATGATTAGATTTCCCAAATTTTGTCTCTCTGTGAATTCCTGAGCTACAGCATTGTGTAGGCATCTATGTAGTACCTTACCTCTCGGTTTATTGCTCACAAAGAGAAGGCAGATATCCTGATGGCGACAGGCTTGTGTCCTATACCCGATTTCGACGGCTCAAGGGTTGTTTTCGGTGAAGGTAACGGAGATAATGCATGATAATGGAGAGTGAGTACACGACAGCACCCTATTAACCCTCTACGGTCGTGCGACAGCGGCTTGGTTCGGTATACGTACATACCTATGTATACATATACCGTCTCTGACTGATCTATGCATACCCGCATACATATATACTATACATAGACTTATACATCGGATTTAGGACATGTACCCATATTTTTGGAGGCTTAATCCCCGGTCTATATTGGAAAACAGCATATTTCAGGAAAAGTAAAAGAAAAAGTACATCCCAAAAAAATATGAACGATTTTTTTTTTTTTTGGCTTCTCTTTCTAACGTCCTAATGTAATACATGAATCGTAGTATATTCTTATACCTATAGTCTAGATAGTCTAGAATCTAGTCCGTCGCGACAATTTTCCTTCGAGAATTGCGTCTGGATATATATCGAGTCAGACATGGGGTCAGACAGATAAGACAGTCTGTGTCGTCAACGCGGTAACACGAAACCCCTTTCAATACTGGAGTACTTATCCAGATAGCTATATAAGTATAGATATAATAAACTTTTGTGTATAATTATATATCCTAGTAGAAAATTCTATACCTACGCGCTTTTATGACGTTTAATGGATTAGAATTTAGAACTTATTTAAGCAATATATCCGGTGGATGTATACGCATTATTTTCTTCTGTCTCTTATTTTTATTCTTGTTATTATTATTATTTTCAATTTTATACTGACCCCCGGTCGATCATTCCGAGTTAGCACGCAAAAAAGATGGTCGAAGTTTGATAAGTGAAAGCTAAAAATATCCGAGAATTAAGGGTTGCTAGTTTTCTCGGTGGATATGAGAGAGAAAAAAAAATATATATACATAGGGAAGAGTGGGAATATAAGAATTGGGGGCAAATATCATCATCATCAGTTCAAGGACATGAGAAATTTGATTTATTTTCCGCACTTTCTTTGTGTGAGTAATGTCAGAAAAAATGAAAAAAGTCTTTAGGAAACTTAAAACAGTGTCTGTTTTGCCCCGCTCTCCTCTATACATTCTAAGCTGTTCTTCCCTCCCTTTTGCATTCTTTTTTTTTTTTTTTGATTTTTCTATTGTAAGTCGCTTTGTGGTGCGGGCAGAAGCAGCCACGCTAATCATTAATCCTCGCTATAATCAGTGCGACTAACAAAGCTTCACCCTCGTGGTTATAGGAGGTAGGTAGGGTTGGTAGGGACTTACTTGTTACCAAAGTTTGTCGCATCTCTTGTGACAAGGCCAACACTATATGTGTGTAGACTGTGATTAAGGAAGAGACTGTTGCACCAGAGACGTTCGCGACAAACGAACCGGAGATAACAGGGCTGGGGAATAATCTGTCACGGAACGGTAGAGAGACTAGTAGGAAATTTTGTACTTTGTACAAGTCTAGATATACATATACCTATATATATAGTATATACATATGTAGATATTGTGTTCGACTTCATTTTACGATTCTAGCTACGTTTACCTCCTTAGAGAAATTATTTATCCTTCTTCTTCCTCACAGTCTCTCATTTTCCTAGAGAGATTTTCTCTATTTTAGTACGAAGACAGAATTCGCGTTTTGTTATTTAGGTACAAAAATGACTACGTATATCTGTGAAGAGAGATTTAAGAAAAAAAAATAAATTAAAAAAAAAAATCCACAATCATAAGAGATCATTAAATCCCTTGAGATAAAGAGATATGTAGTAAAAATGGAGTCTGATATCAAGTATATCCAAGGAATGAATTTTTCGATGAATTTGTGCGATCGGATCAAATCACGTTAAAAGCTCTCGGTTTTGTTGCTGCATCGTTGGACCGTTGTATTTAGTGACATGGAAAGCGATATGCCAGTAAAAAAAAAAAAAAAGAAAAAAAAGATAATGGGATAAAAATTGTTGATTGATCGAGAAATTACGATGAACTGAAGAAAATATACAAGTATATAGATACATGTATATATACCCTTACATAGGTATACATATATGAGAGTTTTTGCTAGATGGCAATAAAATTGATACAATCCTGAATTTTAACTATCATGTATATTAGGGTGGGCCAAATCAACCGACTAATTTATTTATTTTTTCAATAGGCCCTTTCAAAAACTTGTTCTTTATGATTAAATAACAAGCTTCGAAAAATCTGAGCTCTTAATTTTAATATTTAGAGATCGCTCATCATCGCGATTTTCTATTTCCCATTTAAATAACTTGAGAAATGTTATTGTGCCACACTTCGATTTTTATATCTCAAGTACTAATCTACTTAGAAAGATTCTGGCATAGTTATTTTTGTTAAAAATTGAACGCACTACAAAAAACGTCTCTTAGTATTTTTCAATGAATCTAACCGTTTCTAAGTTAGTCACAATTAATTATCATTGATAACCAATAACCACTTTCGTTTATTTATTTGTTTTTTTTTTTTTTGTTAACGAGTCGAAAGGAATTGTGCTTTTATATGAGACATTCGTGTTGTGTCTAATATCCCCCATGCAACGTTAGAATATACTTTATATACAATACATATATGTATGTATGTACAGGGATCGTAGGAGGAAACTCTCATTATAGCTTGAATCAAAGAAGAAAGACATTAGGGAGCTTTGGGGCGTGAAATTGCACCGTTTGCACGCAACGTTTGTTTGACGTTGCAGAAAAAATGTCCATTCAAGGGACTTTTCGGTATATGTATGTATGTATAGGTATGTATTTGCGCATGCGGAATGGGTCGTTCAGCTCACGTACGAATATGCAAAAAAATTTAAAAAAAAGAATCCAAAAAAACAACAAAAAAAAATCAAAAAACAAAAGAAAAGAACAATACAAAAAATAAAATAACCACCCAGGGAACTAGAGCAAGAGCTACCGCGTAACAAGCTCCGTATAATTTATTCAGTCTCAGGGTTTTGTTTACCGTGGTAAATTAAATGCGCTATAAGATACACATGCGGGAAAACACACAAAAAATAAAAAAGAAAAATTTAAATAACAATTCAAAAAACAAAAAAGAAAAATTTAAATAACAATTCAAAAAACAAAAAATAAAAAATCAAAACGAGTATACCTATGTATATATAAATACTGTTATGTATACACAGTGAATTTAATATCAGTACATTGGTTGTACTTGAACAAAATAAATTGAAACCAAAAGCGCGTGAAATTATTGTTGTTGGTTTTTCTTGTTTTTTTTTTTTTTTTTTTTTTTCTTGACAGAAAAGGTAGAAATTTTTTATTATTTTTTATTTCATTTTTTTTTCAACATGAAACGAGAGTGCAGTAGGTATAGCAAAAAGTAGCTTTGAAATATTGTATATATATATAGGTATTAAATATTTATAAACAGAAAATATCTGTCCAGTAATTGCTATCCTCTGAAAGCTCGTATTGGATGTTTTAGCGACTAAGAGAAGACTCGTCCGAGAAAAAGTATTAAAATCTCATATTGAAACCACGATATAGGGTAGATAGGTAGGTAGGTACTTTAATGAAAGGAATTGCTCTATTAAAGAAAGCAAAAAATATAAATTTTTTTATTTTATTTTCACCACGAAGTGAATTTTTTTTTTTTTTTTCTTTCTCTTATTTTGTTTCTTTTTTTTCTTTATTTCTTCTTTTGCAAAATTTCATATTATATCAACTTCGCAATTAGGAACAGAAATTATAATTCCGTTAATCAATATGGTATATATATATATATACCTACAATCCGAGAAAACTTGTAAGCCAGAATCACGATTCAAAAAACTTTTTCGCTCGATCACGAACCGTTCTAGTTTGGAACTAGAAAACAAAAAAAAAAATCAATCACAATTATACCTCGCTGCGGTAGAATAATAATAATAATAATAATAATAAAAAAAGAAAAAGCTTTTTTGTTCATACAATCCAAATTACTAAAAAAAAAAACGCGAAAAAGTTTCCTACCGATATGTGTGAGCTTTTTTTTTATGATTTTTCGACAAGACTTAAAAACAAACAAAAAAAAAAGTAATAATAATGATAAAATTCACGGTATACCTATACTTTTATCCGAAAAGAAATATGATAAATTAGGTTTGTCATATAAATACAAAGTTGTATACTATCTTATGGTGAAATTCTATACACAAACAGTTTTTTATTTTTTATTTTTTCAAGTGCCCTAAGGGACAAGTGGCGGGAGACCGATTCTAAGGGTAAAATTTTTAGGAATACACATGGTGATCTGAGTGGGCGCCACCAAACACTCCGGAGTTTCAGCTGGCAGAGAAGATCAATGTTTTCCGATTTGCTCAGCCGACCAAGTGCGTGTGCTTTGTATATGTTGGACGAAGGGTAGAAAAAGATAAAATAAAATAAAAATAAACGAAAAAACCGAAAGAAAAAAAAAAAGGAAAAAAAAAAACCAAAAAAGGATGGTGCTTCGCGATGTTTGCTCTGGGAAATGGAGAAAAATTTCGTCCTAACGATATTGAGGATACCTTATACCTACGTTTACGAGCGACCTGGACTGAACGGTTGAAATAAAATATCATACATCATGTATCACATCCTGTCCATACTATGAGTCGAAGAAGAGAAAGAAAAAAAAAAAATAAATAAAATAAAAAAATCCCAGTCTTATGAAAGTTTTTTGTTGAAACTGTCCGCCTCAGCGATGCTCTCGAATCTCGAGGAATAGTTTGGCAATTTATTCCGCAATGAGGTTGATTAGTTTTTATCGATTTTAGCCGGATTTATCCAGATCCCTATTTTATCGCTTGATAACTCACCGCACGTCGTCTCGGTCTTACACAAATGATTCGTGAAATTGTGGTAATATAAATGATGAAAATCCGCCAATTCGAGTCGAGGCATGCGATCGGTTTTAACCGTGACGTCTAAATCAACCTAGAAACTTGAACCCGTGCATGGAGGGAGGGAGACGAATGATCGTGATGAGAAAGGGTTGAAGAAAAAATTTACAACGTTTATCAAAATTAAAATCGCAAGTTTAGGTTAAACAAAAAATATCAAAAAATAATTACCTCGGAAGTATCAGATCACCCAACTTGCAAAATTTTGCACAATAATATATAAAGAAAGACGCTTTTTGAAGCGAGAATAACAATCTGGCCCCCATTTTAGCCTCTGGTCTCTACTTGATTGATTATGGCATATATATCTAAGGGGGCAAAAAGAAACGAGAATAAGGTAACGGACGGTTGAAAAATCGTGGCAAAAATAAAATAATAAAAGAAAAAAAAAAATATATATATATATATTGGAGCCAGTAAGTGACGTGGTAAAAAGGTATCGTATAATCATTATACTACGTACTATAGTGATTTTGCTAATTAGGGTAGGCACGTAAGCTAGGGAAGGACGAAGAGCGAAAAAAGAGCCATCGATCGATGAACCGGGACTTGTGGGTACGGGAATTTCCTAAAATCAGCACGATTTATGCATACCTAGTAGCTACTATGGAAAAAGTCTAAGCGCTAGGTCTGATCCGGCTGCAGTCACCGTTATTCTTAAGTCTCTCTCTCTCTCTCTCTCTCTCTCTTCTTCTCTTCTTCTCTTCTTCTTTCTCTTTCTTTTTCTCTTTCTCTCCATTATTCTTTGTAGCTATCTGAAATTGTTCATTCTCACACAAAGCCTTTCGGAGATTAATGTTTACGTTTATACCTTCCGCTAAGGTGGCGTAGGCGATATACAACGTGCGTTGTGTCGGTGTTCACGCGTAAGGAAACTGAGAGCAAGACTTTCCCGCCTACTCACTCACAAATACCCTCCTCCTACCCTGAGGCGGATGATTATGCTTTAGCGATCACCCTCAACTCTCACCCTCACCCTCATCTTCTCTTCCCAAGGGATGAGGCCCGTTTCAAGATTCGCCGAAAGGAGCTTTTCGGCTTTTCAAACTTCACTATATGTATATCGGCACAGAAATACAAGCACAGTATTTTTTTTCCTGTTTTTTTTTTTTTGTTTTTTGTTCCTAAAAATCGAACACTGACATATCATCATCGCTTCTCTAACACCGGAGAGTTTATCCTCCATGGTGGCTTCTTATATGGAGAGACAAACTTTGCGAATATGTATCAACGCGATAAACGATGTATATGCAAACGATCTAGGGAATACGTATCCTATAACAGAGTTAAAGTTTCTACAAAACTCCCTGTACGTATATTTGAGTTACACATAAATTTTCTTCTTTCATTTTTATTTAGTTTTTTCTTTTGATTTTGTCTGGCTGTTTGGTTTTTTTTTCTGTTTTTACGAATTTTCAAGAGGGTTGGTTAATTACCCCATCAGTTTTTCCCTCAAATTAATGCTCTTAACATCCGGCGGAGGTTATGGCTATATCCGAAGGAACCAGCTTTTGCGATAGACACATAGGTGTGTAATTTAAACACTTACATACTATACCCTACTCTACCCCTATACGTATAACCAACTCGTTGCTAATTCATTTCGCTAATGTTTTCCTCGAAGATTACGATGGTTATAGAGGTATAGGTGCAGGGTAGGTGTCTGCCTGCTTGCCTGCCTGCCTTATTCTACTTTCCCCATGGTGGTTGGTTGTACATCGTAAATTACACGACTACCGATACTTATACCTACCCCTGCATACTTTTATACGTCTGTTTCTCTTCACGTTTCCTGATTACTAACTGCTACGGAAAATTTTTATTTATGTCACCAAAAGTACGCCATATCAAGTTAATTACATTATTTTTTGTAAAAAATTCAAAGTTTAATTTATATAATGAAAATTTATGCAGAATTTCAAATTATCGATTAGTGTATAAGAATTTTAAGCATATTTTTTTGCGTGTTTAAATTAGGTTTATAAATTACGTTGATTATTTATATATAAACCTAATAGGGAAAATAAAAACGAAAAAAACTAACTACGCTTTCATAATATTTTACCCATTATATATTTAAGAAGAGAACACGGAGTAAAATTTTTTTCTCAAAATATTTAAAGGAAGGAAAAAGAAAAGTAAAGAGAAAAAAAGAAGAAATAAACCTTTTTTTTCCTGAGGTGGGAGGGCGATATTTAATTAGTGAGACAATCTCATCGATTTTCGACTAAATTCCTTTAGAAAAATAAATGTACGAATTATAAGCATTTCTCTTCTGTCTGTATAGGTATATATGTATATGTATATTATATAGTCTCGGGGCTTGTAAGGCGATGAAAATTTATGAATAATTAATGAATTTCGCAATTTCAATGGAAATTTTATCTCTCTCAAAAGGCTTTGGGTTATGGGGAGGTGAAATCTATATATAAAAGCCTGCATACCTATATAATAATATCTACAAGTATATATACCAAATGTATAATTTAGGTATATATATATAAATATATTGTATACATATATACATATAATGATGTAAAGTTTATCATAGATTATGCACGATGTGTCGTCGTTGGTACCACGCGTGTTGCGTATATATTATATATAACGCATAAAGTGTAACCAATTTTAGGTCTACAATTCAAGGGGTAAAGATAACCCTTATATAGTATACCTCTGCCTATATACCTATATACCTATTAAATTTACGGTTAGCGTGATTTATTCGTCAATTTCCATACAGATTAATCTCTTGTACAGAAACGGAATCCGTGTAACTATGTGTGGGTATGTATATAGTTATAGCTATATATACCCGATGCGAAATCAATCAGCGAACAAGCTAGTTTTAATGTCGGACATTAACATGCGTGTGCGAAAACGCGTGAAATTTATTAATAATAATAATAATTATAATAATAATTAGCAACTTGAAAAATTTGGATTTTATGAATATATTTGATAAAGTTTAGTGTAATCGATGAAATGGGATAGTGCGATAAAAAAATAAGAAGAAAAAAAAAACAGAGAAATTAGGAAAAGAAGCTAAAAAAAGAACGACGTAAAAGCGATATCGTGAGTTTTGCCAGGTTGCAGCATTCTCCGATCGCGAACGAATGGGAGATCATTGAGCTAACATACAAGATGAATCGGGCGGGGGAGACAATATAAATAACTCTAAGATACCATTTCTCAATCCCGTCGTCTCTTTTATTATCTTCTACTTCTTTTTATTTTTTTTTTACCTTTTTTTGGTTCTCTTTTTTTCTCGTACCCGGAGTAGATCATGGTTGTGTTTTGCCATACCTATAAGCAGGATTTCCCAATGGACAGGGTGTACGAGCTTGTATATGGGAACGGGAAAAAGAGCGAATTTTTTATTACAAAAATTATGAAATAGTAAAAAAATAAATAAATAAAAATTTTTAAAAAAATATTAAAAATTGACAAAAAAATTATATCTACGAAAAATGTAGATATCTACAAATTTTCGACGACCTTGCAAGTGAAAAATATTTTTTCAATTTTAGTTTTTTTATTTTCTTCTATTTATTAGTCAGTTATATATTGCTGATTTTATTTTTGTGTATGTATGCAGTTTGCAGAAAATTTTGATACAAATAAAGGTAGAATAGGAATATAAAGAAAAGAGAAAAAACAGAAGCAAAAAAAGAAATCGAATACGTATGTAGTACCTGCCGCTGATCATACACCTATCATCGTAGCCCAGAGCTATAAAAGGGTATAACCATCAGATCCCTTCGGGATATGCGGGTATACATATTATTTCATGGTTTACGACCCACTAGTTCCCGTATATAAGGATACAGGAATACAGGAAAAATCTCGTAAATATAAATATAAGGATCCACATAGAAAGAAACAACACTGCCTCAGATTGGCCACATAAAACTCGACTTCGATTATTCTTTTTTTTGTTTTCACGTACAGGTCACTCTACGTGTGTTATAGGTCAGTATCGTGTATCTTACTTTCCGTGAAGTACAAGATTCTATTAGGTACCAAAAAATAAAAATAAAAAATGAATAGAAACAGACTATCTACATATAATTTTTTATCTTCTATCTATCTACATATCTTGAAAATCTATTTGAGATCATAGAATCTACCGTAGATTTTCTCATACTTGTACAAGTCTATATATACGAGGGTAAATTATAGCTCTGTAAATAAACCATCAGACATCTCGTATAGAATTCAATGTAATGTAACGTAATGCAATTTAATGATATGAGATAACATGGAACAAGACGTGGTGTAAGAAGTGAAAATAAAATCAGAAAATGCATTCGCGATGCGGGAAAAATGTACCTCGTCTAAGCTCGGTATATTATAGTAGCTATAGGTACATACATATGTACATCTACTTACTGACTACTCGATACCAGTACCTGTAACAGAAAATCTGAACCACTGCAAGGTGATGGAAAAATGGATAAACTATTTTTATATATACGGCCACTATAATAACGTAGCTAAGGTATATACCTACGTACAGCAAAAGTTATATACTTATCTATCGATTTGTACCTCGAATCTATTTACTCCGTATCCACATACACACAAAATATTATATAGTCTTATGATTTACTTTACACATTTTGAAAAATGTATGTTATATGTTTGTATGTATGTATATGTATATGTGTATACGTAACATATGTATGTGTAAACTCAGGGAAGAGAAGAGGACCAGAGAGGTTTCGGATTATCTCTCGACTGTTGACATTTCGGATTTATGTTTACGTGCGTACCTATGTGTACATATATATATATATCTATGTACTTTATCCTATACATGTGAGTATATAGGTATGTGTGATGACAAGGGATCAGAGATAGTAAGAGATTGGTAATTCCAAAGTGTTAATAAGAAATTTTTCTATATACGTATATACACAATGAAAAACTATGCGCAGTGTGTAATAAATTGCTTAACGAAAATCGAGCTTTTTGAGTAAATCGTTTAATTATTTTTTGGTAATTTTATTTCAACAGTTGTTCAAACTAATTCAATAATGTATCTACTATTCAATTATACGACAAATTCGAGAAAACATATAATTGAGTCATAAACTCCGAGTTATCATCAAAGGATGAAAATCTTGAAAATCAAAATCAAAAAAGAAATAACTCATCTAATTTTCGGTATTAATAAAATTGTCTAACTTAATTTAATCGAGAGTTTAGAAACGTCGTGGTGGTGTGTGTTAGAGATCGATTTTGAAATTGCGCGATAGTGTCGTGTCGTATCGAATCGCGAATGAGTTTCATTATCTTGAATAAGGTAGCTGATGTGTAAACAGGAAACGTGTATCCGCTTATGTATCTCTACTCTTGTCTCTATACCAACCCGCCTAGATGTTGGGTCCTCGACTATCCTAGCTGACTATCAATGTTTCAGGACATGGAAAAGGGAGATTTTCGTCTCCTTGACGGGGTCTAACCGATCGTCACCCCACGTCGAGAATAACTTTTCGATACGAAATAGCGATAGGTATAGATAGATGCTATAGCACAACACCGTGGGAGGTAGCTGGCTGTAGAGTAACTCTACTCTAGATGTTTTGCATGCCTAGCTTTTGATGGGAAAACACGCTTATTCGTATTCAAGACGGGTTTATACATATATAGAAGGTCTCGGCTATATATCAGGTACACCAAAATGATCAAACACCCGACTCTAAGGTTACCGACTTCCAAAAAAAAATTCAGAAATAAAACCAAAAAAACGTCGAAAGAAAACGAAATTAAATAAATAATCAAAGAAAATAGCCGAACGTGTAGATTTTATATGTATAAATAAATAATTGTATTAGATGACAGGAAGTAGTCGTATCACGCGATTAGAATTATTTGCCCAAAAACTTGTTTCAACTTAATCTATAAATTATATACACATTTAGGTATAGGGACTTAGGGGGGAGAGGGAGTTAGTTATAAATTTTATGCTATGCAGTAGTAACGCGTGCAGTATGTTTCTTAGAAAGTTTAAATTGCGTATATGTATAAGACAAAGTGTACATTAATTACAGAGCAGACTCTTAGGTTGTATAACCGGGTACCTGTATAAGTACGCGTTTGATATTTAACCCTTTTAGTACAAAGTTTTCGTATAGCTATAAGAACCGAGAGGAGATAATCTAGCATCGAGTTTATTACTTGAATATACCTACAAATACATATGTATAAGTATATGTACATATAGAAACGAAAAAAAAAGAGAAGTGAAAAAATATAATTAAACCAGTTCTTTTTTGAATTGGAATTTTAATACGAATTAAATGATAATATGTAATATTACCGATTTGGAAATAATTTGAACGAAAATTTCATACAGATTATTTTTTGGGGGATATCTATATACCTATATCTAGGTATATAGAAATAAATTCGGGAATAAAGAGTCCTCAATTGTCTTATGAATACAATTTAACTCAGCTTCAATAATATCTGGATAATCTGTGACCACAGGGGGTAGGAGTAGAAGTAAAGCAATGCGAGGTTTTACGAAGAAAACGTTATATTGCTGAGCCGCGAACTTTTCGACGATGTTATTTTCGCGAAATTAATTTTCAGAGGACCCTTCGGCGGTGGTAGTGGAGAAGGGAATTTTTTACTTTGTTTTTTTTTGAGTTAATAACGGATACGATAACTTTTTATTTCTGTTAAAACTGAGAAGGTGAGTAAGAAAGCCGTGGGATTGGTAAGTATATAATACTGTACATAGAAATCTAGATCGCTAAAAAACTGAAATTATTATTATTTTACCGGTTTTTCGTTTTTTTTTTTCTTTCTTTCTTAGTAAAGGCACAAAAAAAAGGCTTAATTTTTTTCGAATAATCATAAAACTGGTCACAAACTGGTGT
Organism: Macrophya annulata; assembly: GCA_963924015.1. NCBI lineage: Eukaryota > Metazoa > Arthropoda > Insecta > Hymenoptera > Tenthredinidae > Macrophya > Macrophya annulata. The sequence continues at coordinate 13,826,488 of OZ001263.1, read as the reverse complement.
ATAATGTCAAAAAGTTTTTTCATTTCGTGAAAGTTTTCTCTTACCTACCTATACCTAACTACCTTTACCTACCTCGCGGAATAAGGACTGGTGTTATAAAGGTAGAGGTATATGCGAGCTTTCGAACGCTTCGCGACACTTATCTACGAAAGCATGACGTTAAAGTAACCTCCGACCCTCGCCAGTAAGGGTAGGTATATACATACATACTAAACTTTTTATTTTACAATCGTATAAAAATTATCAATTCTAATTTTGGTTAAATTCTAGTTTTTCGTTGCTTTTCATTTCCGTTTTTTTTTTTTTCTTTCTTCTTTCATTATACGTATATACATGTACAATAAATTTTATCCTCATAGCGAGAAAAATCTGCCTTTTTGTCCATCGCAGAAATACCGAAAAGAAAAATGAGAGGGATTTGATTATACTCAAAATTCTAATGTATGTACGTTCGTTCGCTCATACATTTTTCTATATCCATATTTCGAATTTTCCTATTACCTATATACCCTATACCTCCACATTTTTCGTCTTATCTTAAGATATCTATATTCGATAAATAAATCTCCTCTATATCACGTCAAGCAATGATATTTTATTTTTATTAAAGAAATTCTCCCATTATCAGATATGAATTCTTTCTATCCTTATATAGCTTTATTTTCTCGATAAATTCTGGTATGTATAGATGAATAGATATTATAATAACTTTTTTTTTTTATTTTTATTTATCTAAAATTTCCACATTTATAAAATAAAATAATGAATAATTTAATAGAGATAGAAAAAAGAAGAGTAAAGAGGAGGAGGAGGAGGAGGAGTAGGAATTGAAAAATTGTAGAACAATAGTAACCCACGATGCATTTCTATACTATTGGATATAATTTAAAATCGCAATTGAAAATAAAGAGAAGCTGAAACTGCAAGTATAAGCATATATATATAGAAAAAACGATATGACGCGATGCGATGCGGTAGGATACAAATCGAATCGAATCGATGCTTCGGTAATAAAAAATTTTAAATAAAATAAATAAATAAAAACCTGGAGTGATTCAATATCGAACTTTTTTTTCATTTTATTTAAATCACTCACGCGATTGAAGAGAGAGAGAGAATTTTATAAACCGTATACTGCTTGCAGCATGGAACTAAATCCTGTTACTAAATAAGATAATTTCAATTTTTTTTTTTTTTTTTTTTTCATAGACTTTAAATTCATTTATAATACATACTCGATTTTTGTACAAATTTCAAGTTGCTATTATATAGGTGTAAGATAAATTCATCATCGGTTTCTATTCTACGAATCTACGGCTTAATTAAATAGCGTCACAAATCTACGCGAGAATAATAATTAAATGCTACCAACTTCTATCTTTAGAATTAGCAATGATTTATTTAAGCCTAGGTATTAAAAGCTTTGAATAATTAACCAATTTGTACAAATGATGGTCTTTCTAAACCCTCGGTCAAATCTTTAGAAAATTATCTAATACGCATAGTATAAGTGATTCATATTTTTGAACAAAGTATAAAATAGGTATATATACCATATTTGGTAAATTTATTTTCTCAGTTGGTTTGATAAAATACTGTTAAGATATATACTCGCGTACACATAACACCCTCTGGCTATACCTACTATCTTGTTTCTAAATTGAAACATAGTCGACACTCGAGAAAATGCTCAACACGTACAAGGTTGGGTATATAACGTAAAGAATGGTTTGTTGCAGAAAAGTAAGTATGTATATACCTATCTACGAGCTAGAATAACGACTGCATCGATTCAATTTCGAATAAGAAAATTAAATAGCGTCCGGAGAATGAAAACGTTGAAAATTTAATAAATAATAAAAAATCTCCAAAATTTTCGCTAAGTTAAGTAAGAATATTTTTGATTCAAGTTTGTTATAGATTTCACATAAGAAGAAAAAAAAAGTCTATTGCGATTATTCGATTCCTTGAGATATAAAATAAGAAACTAAACCTCTGGGCACATTGGCGAATGGTTTTACGGTCGCAGTTGGGAACGTTTGGAACATGGAAGGAGTTGAAACCAGTGTAATGGAAATGTAAATTAGTGGAGCATTAGTGTCAACACTTGGGTGATTTAGAGTCTTGATAAGACCAATTTCTGCGGGTGGTTTTACCCGAGAAGAAGAAGAAGAAGCTCTGCACAAGAGAAGAGAAGAGAAGAGTAGAGAAGAGAAGAGAAGAGAAGAGAAGAGGCGTAAGGTAAGGCAGCACCACTGCATTGGAGAAACCAGCACGACTCTGTTTTGCTCGTTGGTTTGTATGTATATCGCGGTTTATTATCTCGCGAGCGAATACGGGGATATAGCGGTTAAAATTTTTTTTTTTTTCTTTTTTAATTCTCTCTTTTTTTTCCTATTTATTTTCTTACTTCATTATAATTCACGTACCGGAAATATCGTTGCTCATGGAAAGAACCTAATTCCTTCATCCAAAGTGTCAAAGATCGAACCGATACGATTCCTGTAGCTACAAGTCTGTGAGACTGTCGTAGCTGCTGGGTGTTTCCGACACTATAATATACGGAATTTCCAATCTCTTTCCAATTTTTTTTTTTTTTTTTGTTTTTTTTTTTTGTTTCTAGTCATTTTTTCTCTTTCTTTTTTTTTTTTTTTGTCTTTTTACTTACATCTCTCGCCGATGTATACAGTTTCGAGTAACTTATTCTTCTAAATATTTCTACCGCAAACATCTGTGCCTCTCGGAGATTCGAGAGAACGCCTCTCGTAGTACCAAGGGTAGAAATAATAAATGATCTCTCTTTCTTTTTCTCTCTTTAATTATCCCCCTCTCTTTCTCTCTCTCTCTCTATTCTTTTTTTTTCTTCCTTTTTTTTTTTATCTCTCTCGTGTTCATTAAGTTCACGGAAAATATGTAGGTAGCAGCTTCTTGCACTTTTACGTGACCCACATGTATTCCAAGCATAGAAATTTTAACCTTATTATATCGCACCTACAGCTTTCATCATAAAATTTGCAATTAAACAAACATAGAAACAAATCCGAAAAGAATTGACACGAAAATTTTTTAATTAATTTAATTATTATATAGAATTTTTTTTTTTTCTCGATTTTCTGTTCATACAGATCAGAAAAAAAAAGAGATCACGAAACTGAGTTGAAAATTTTGGAAAACATACCCATTGCAATTAAATTTTTCTTTGCTCGTGTATGGCAAAAAAATTAACAGAAAGAAAACTGCCTCACGTAGGGTAAGTAATGGGGTAAAATTGATAAAAACAATATAGATATATGTATAATATTTATATCGAAAAATTGTCTGCAGATATATCGTGAAAAATTTACGTGTTTCAATTTTAAGAATCAAACACACTTATGTATATTTGGGTTTGAAGCGCATACCTACTTGGGTAAATTCTAAAATAAATATTCAGAATTTGGAATAATTTTATTCAGAGAATTTCTTTCCTCTATACGTACAGGTATAGCTATAAAGGGGTGAAATAATAAAAATTTTCAATTCCAAGTTTATAAAGAAGAATAAAAATCTTATTCCTGTGTATATTCACTGAGAAGTGGGTATAGCAAGTAGACTGGAAATATCAATTCAAATATAGTTTTTTTTATTTTTTTTTTGTCTTTTTATTATCAAAAGTTATTTAATTTCATCAACGCTTCTGGCACTAGGCCAGAACTTTAGGCGAGTTGCTTGCAAAAATGTATTAAAAATGAACTAAAAGAAACCAAAAAAAAAAAAAATACAAACGGAATAAGGAAAAAATTTTAAACGATGGGGAAAGAGGAAATAATATAACTAGTAATAGCTATGAAGGAAGAAGGATGATATGTATGTTTATACCTGCGTACGTAATTGTTATAACAAAATAAATTGTCGTGTCATTAAATCTAATGAGAATAAGAAATATTAATGAATGATATTATAGTCGTCTGGCTAATTTATCGCGAATACAAAAAAGAAAAGAAGAAAAAAAAAAAAAAAAAAATTAAAAGGAAATATTATTTGATTACAGCTAACTAACGTAGTTAATATTAGTTAGCAACGGAAACTGTTGAGATAACAATTCCTAGCATATCTCCTTCTGTTTTATTTATTTGTTCTTTTTCATTAACGTCATTAGCGATAAACGACGTTGCTTTTCTTAATTACTAGAGTAACCGACTAACTAACTAACTAGCTTCCTGCTGCGTTTTGTATAAAATCAAAGTATATGACGATTGTAAAATAATATAATTTTTGATAAAATATTTCAGCTTTTGCAGTTTTTTTTTTTTTTATACGCGGATATTAATTCCCCTTTCTCTCGTTAATTTTCTTCATTTTTCTTTTCCATCCTCGCGGTAACAGCTTCCGTGCCAAATTTTTCTTTTTCTTTTTTTTTATTCATGTAGACTTTTTATCAAAAGTGAATTCCCAAAACCGCAATACTCATCCTTCCTTCCTTCCTCCTTCCCTCCTTCCACGTAGCAAAAGTCTCTCGGGAATGGAGCGACGAAATTTACCTAACTCTTTAAACTGGTTAAGGTTTTTTTTTTCCATTTGATTTTTTATTTTTTTCTTCTATCGTCATACCGCAATTGCGTATGAAATATTAATCCGAAAAGTGTTAACCACATAGTTCGTCATCTACTAAACCGCAATTATTATGAATGAATATTATTTCCTTTTATATTCCAAGAAATTTTCTCTTTAGCCTTGAATTATTTATTCTTACTTAATAATTACTAACTGTAACTATAATACGTACTTTGTACAAAATAAAAAAGTAATATGTAAAATTTCGAAATAGAAAGTCAGAGAAATTGGTAAAACAATTAATCATCTTATTATTAACTAAAGTCACAGCGGTAAACAATTTAGCGAATAAAAGCAAGCTCACTTCTTTCCTTTCCATTTTTTTCCCTCCCACGGTTTCTGTTTTTTTTTTTTTTTCCTCTCGGTTTCGCCACCGAATCTTTTCTGCCTACTCACAGCTTCCTGTCTAACGATACAAATAGTCTTGCGTCGAATGATAAATGATAAACTTCACCTATAGCGAAGTTGGAAAAGTGGGAGAGAAGAATAGCGACAAAAAGAGAGAAAGAGAAAGAGAGAGAAGAAAAAATTAGAAATCAGAGAAGAATAAAAAAAGAGATTCAGTCTAAACGTAATGGACATTCGGTTGATTCCTACCATTTTTATTCTTTCGTTATCTTATTATTTGTGTTTTTTTATTCGCACATTATTTCTAACTTCGATTCTGAAAATAAGATAAATTTAAGATTAGACCCGCTCCCCGTTTACTCACTTCCGTTCTTTCTTTCTTTCTTTCTATCTTCTTTCCTTGCTAACAGTAGAACGTGGAAATGATCCTTTCTGATCTTTTACTACGGTCTAAAGGCATCTGGTATGCATGATGTCGACAAACATCGAAAGACATCGCGCGAAGACATTTCGAAGATTCTATCCGGGAATTAGGAGAGACAGCCGCCGTTTTAGGGCGGTGTTAAACGTGAGTTGAACTCTGAAAGGCAAACCCTGTTAGAACACCTGGTTCCTTTCCACACTCCCGAGGATTATACCAACTATTCAAGAATTCCAAAAGTATCTAAACCAGGTATTCAAACTATGTTATACCAGTTGCAGTGTTATTCTCACTACAGAATTAAACATCTCGACGAACGATCAAAGACCTCACCATATTATAGTCCCCGATTCTATTTGAATTAGAAACGGTAATGAAAACGTCATTTCTGTTCCTTTTTTTTCTTCTCCTTCTGTTTTTTATAGGAAATCATTAGTCAGATAAATTATAGACCGAATCAAGTCACAAGACTTTGAGGAAAGACCGTACGCGTCATTTTTAATTCGAGTATGAGTCAGTTACGGATGGAGTTTGTCGAATGTATGAACAATCATCATCTGATTAATTGACCCTAAGAAAATGATTAATTTTGCGAATTAAATAACTGTGTAGATACAGAGAATATGAATAACTACCCAACCCACACTGTAGATATTATAATCGCGTGAAATTACAAGATGTAAAAAAAAAAAAAAAAAAAATAACACTTCAGATTTTTACAATAGAATAAATTGAGAAAACGGGATAAACTTTACAGAGAAAGATTTATTTCTGTGTAGGTATTATAATCGTATCGAGAAGAAAGGTCATTGTCAGCCCGCGGGCAACCGGTGCGAATATTATAAATCTGTTTATCCGTTATGGCGACGATTCGTGCATTTCTATTAAAAGATTCATATTTTGTTAAGATTTATTCAATTTATATACGATAATCAGAATCCAAAATTTCGAATTGTTTAAACTAGTTTTTTTGTTTCCATGGTTTTTAAATTTCTGTCGATATTTATATGAAAAAAACTTCAGACATAATAATTGGATAAAATAATCATTCTGCATTAAATTGTAGTTCATCAGTTTATACATATGTATAAAAATATTTTATAACATATGGCCTTTTGACCCCGCAATAATATTACACCTCTCATTATATACCTATCGATCGATTTTAAGCTATATAGTGTATCGGGAAAGTGTTGGCTTGCCTAAATTATTCATCGTTCCATTCCTGAACGTTGAGGTTAAACTTTCGGCTCTGTCCAGTATATAGGTGATTTGAAATTCTTGAATTGATCGATCTCGTCAATAAACTGTTCATCGATTGACAGAGCTATTAAAAAACGTTTAACTATACCTACGTCAATCGTGACGTATTTACGTAGGTTTCTTAGAGGTACGAATACATAAATTTATCTATTTTATAAAAATTTTTTCCCTTTACTTATATAAGTCTATACCTATAAATATATTTATTTTTTATTGTCCTTAATTTCTCAAAGAAGGTATTGCGGTTTTTACCTTTCCTCAAAAAGTCATCGCCATTATAATTAAATCTAAACACGACGAATCCCTTATCTTATATGGTCGCACGATAACTGGTTATTTACGTCACACGTTACGACGTATAAATGGGAAGCTCGAGACTGCTGGAGCACTAGTAGCAGTGATATTCGTCTGATGTGAACATGTATAAATCAGTGGTCAGTATTATAATTACGGTGTTGGTCACCGTGAGCTACAGTTACGCCACGGTAATCGACATCGCTGATTTTGACACAATAAAAGGACTTGAATTAGTGGACGCAAAATCGATCAAAGACAGCGGAATAGACCGTCATACTAGTCAGGATTTTACAAAGATTGTAGATAACCTTAAGGAATACGATAACCCCGCAATAAAAGGGCAGATAAAAAATGACGTACCCATAAAAAATAGCGAAGATCGTTCAGAAACTGAGTACCTTGAGCCGGATTGGAGTGCGCAAGGTTCTTTAGAATCGGACGATGAACTTGAGAGAGCACCGAGATCAGTTTACAACGGACGACACGGTTATGATCCGGAATATGACAGTTTCGAATCACACGAGTGCCATCACGAACATGGATATCATGGGCATATATCCGACATTGATGTATCAGATTATTCCGGCCCTGATGAGGTTTGGGACCATCACTATGATAGGGAGACAACTCATGGAAACCCATGGCATACCCATGTGCATAGACCCAGACCCAGTATCGGCATCAGCACCAGCACCAGTACCAGTACCAATCGCAGTCCCAGTCGCCGTCCCAGTCCCAGTCCCAGTCCCAGTTTCAGTTCCAGTTCCGGCATCAGCACTATACCAGTTAATAATGAAGTAGAAAGCTCGACTACTCCTTCATTTTATGGAACTCCAACATCAAGGCCTCCGGGTAGAATAGATATAGATGTTAGATTCGGTGAGACGGAATCAAAAGGAGTGCGTGCCAAACGTATGGTATGGAATGTGGCACGGCCGTCAGAAGAGTTTGAAGATAATGTAAAACCGGTGAAAATTCGATGGTCGTGGGATGACCAGAAGCCAGAAATCGTCCCGCCAGTTCACGACACCATGGATGACGAGTACTTGAAAAAGTCGGATTCCTTCAGACAACATGTGCCTGTTGTGAATTTTTTTAAACCATGTGAATCGAAATTTGAACGTCGAGATAGACACGGTCGTTGCAGAGTTGTGTTGGCATAATTTTCTTTCATAAATATTAGTTTTGGTTTGTGTTTGTTGTCTTTTGTTTTTTTTTTTTATGCATGTGTATATGCCAATCACACCATTAGACGTATAAGAAAATTTTTTCGAAATATTTTTTTTCTATTGCGTGTTAAATCTGTATTGCATATACTCATCGATAAAAAAAAATTTATTCCTTTCTCCCATCATACTTCCATATACCATCGTTTTAATAATAAATATATTCTATATAAAAGACAAATTATTATTCCCTTCGATTTCATTCACTCCCGTATATCCAATGCCTTTTATTATAAACAGACGCCAATCGAGATAAGATCGAGATAAAATTTCTTCGACGTGAGAAAGTGAGTTCTATAATGTCAAAGGTTTGCTCATTGTTCAGGGATAAGCTTTCTAAAATTATTTTCTTTCTTTTTCTTTTTTTCTTCTACAGAATTCGTATTATATTATATTCAAAATTTTCAATTTTTGACAAGGAAGTTAATTTGATATATAAGGCAATTACTTAACGATATGATTAATTTCTATTCATTTGTTTTACCTAGCGAAACGTAAGTATATCGTTTTCATTTCAAATAGAAAAATCAAACTCAAATCTGAACGTAAACGTACACTAACAAATTCGAAATTGTTGAATTTCTGATCTTCATTTACACAAAAAGAAAATTGTACAATTATTTCCGTCAATTTCGAACATCGGATAATATAAGTAGCCTTTGATTTTACAGCGAAATTACAATGACCGGTGACTGCGCGCCTAATAATTGGCAACCACTTCAGCATCAAAGAGATGCTTGTATGAGTTTTATCTTATCACAAGTTTTGATTAATATGTTCATGTTTTGAATATATTTATGAAAATTTAAATGCTATAAATAATAAAATGATAATTCAGTCAAAGTTGAGCAATAAAAGAAGACTATGAATAAAAAAAATAATACTTGTTTTTCTTGTATTTTACGACCGATATAGGTATATCAATCATACCAACTAATGAGCGGAAATTTATGAACTTGAATACGACATATACAACATTCAACAAGCTTCAATAATTGCTTTTAGTTTAATTATACTCCTACGATTGTATTCGCTGCGTTATAATATTTTATCAAGGTTAGAGTTCTTGAACTTTCGTCTTTGGACGAAACGGATTGAATTGGATTGAGAGATAAATTATTCTTAGTCTATAGAAGAAGTAATTTTTAAAATCCCTAAAATAATCCGTGAAATATTTTGCTAATTTTTTCGTAATTTTTTCGCAATTCAAATCGACGTATAATACCAAGTATCAAAAATTTTTTTACTTACATATTCTGCGGTCGGGGTGCGTTCTCCTTTCTTATTGCCGTGAATGTGCCAGCTGTATATTTTCCATTAACCTCAGCAGTAACGGTCCAATCAGGGCTGCTAGAAGTGGCACCCAATATTCGAACTCCAGATTTAACTCTGGCTCTGAAAAAAAAATGTAGAAAAGTAAGAAAATAAGATCGGATTACAATTATGCAAAGCTTTAGAGTTGAATTTTTGCCAAAGAATATCAAACGATGGGGGATTTACAGTGCTATGCAAAAATTTGATACACGTTGTTCTTCTTCTCATAGGAATTTTTCATGAGAATAAACTTTACCTCGAACCAGGTAATATCAAACTCTGAAACTACCAAGTTAAACGGACTTTTTGGAATTCTATGATCGTATAATGTATCGAACTAAAAAGTCGAAAAAGTTTTCTGGAATATTTTTCAATAACCTCAGAGGCAATTAGATTTAGAACTTTTTCAAAGAGAGATTTTTATACATTGGAATATCTTTTCATATAATACGATCAAACAACGATATCAAAAATTCAAACCAGAATAAAAAAAACTCTGGGTAAACAATCGCGAATCTTAAAAATTTTTTTGGTGAAAATATTTTTCTATATTTGGGCTTTCTGTATTTGGACATTAAATTTTTTTGGGACAATGGATAGGTTCAACGATCGCTTTCGAATGAGGAAAATAATCTTTCTCAACGATCGCTCGGAACTTCGAAGGTCAATTCATACGAAATGTTATCATTATAATTACGATATATAAACCGTACAATTGGCTATTTTTGGAAACTGGTAAACAGGAAAGTCGCATACATATAAAACCAGGACGTCTTCTTCACATTGCACAAAGCTTAAATTAGCATACGATAGGATTGAAAATTTTTTGGCATTTCGTATAATGTTCAAAATTTTGAATTTTGCTAATGCAACATCGTATAACTCGCAAAATTTTACATCTTTTGATTTGAATCAATGGCACGTTGCTGAAGTGAACAAAAGAAAGAGAAAAAATTTATTTGTTTTCAACATATTAGCCACGTTTCGTTTGCTCCACTTTTTCGTAACGGGATTATTTGCAGCCCCGCAATGTTACAGCCTGTGCTGTTACCAGCTGTGGACCGAATTAGTTTTCCTAACGCTAGTATTTTTCAGGTGGATTGTGCGGATAGCAAAGTCTGCAATGATCGGTGTTTTCTACGCTACAGAAAATCCCTCATTTTCTTTGCAGTGTTAGAAATCAATTTCCGAAGTCAAAACCCGTGAACAAAAATTGAAAAATTTTGCCCTATGCAATTTCCAACTTTAATTTACACAGAGAAATATAAAATTCGTTTTGAAAGTCTAGAAAGTTAGGATGAATTATATTTTTCGAAATTAGATATTAGGAGAAGGTATAAGTATCTCAATTTGTTCTGAACTTGATAAACCCAAAAAGTCAATATTCGCAGATATTATATTTTACGGTTCATAACTTTCCGCATATCATCGAAATTCTGTAACGGGACCACAGCTATTAGAAAGTTTGGTAATATAATAATAAGCCAACTTTTGTACCTCCCCCTTCTCTCTCTCTCTTTCTCTTTCTCTCTAGCTGCCCAGAAGTAAATCACTCCCAAAGTACCGGCGATTTCTGATTTCTTACGTCAACTTCAAATACCAAAAAAGCTCTCAAACTCTCGTACATAGCAAAAGTTCGCACTCCACATGACTCATATAAATCAGCGGTCAATTTTCGCTCTCGATAATCAAACCATGCGTCACGACATAACTCGTAAACATTTATCGAAAAAGCCTTAAAAATTAAAGTAGAAAAAATTCCCTACTTACTTCCCTTCTAAACTTTAGACTCATTAATCATGAGGTTAATCATAAGAAAACTGCGGGTTCTTTAACGAACTAAAAAAAGAGAAAGACAGAAAGTGAATTAAACCCGAGGGACATTTAAAAGCGTTAAGTGTAAACGTGTTATAATTGTCGACCCCATATCGCATCCGCGCCTGACCCTAAAAATGAGCATTTTTGTCAGCATAATAATAAGCATGTGTGTATATGTATGTACATAAGTACCTGCTCTACTCACAGCGGAGAATGAAGAAGAAAAAAGGCCCCAAAACAGTTGAAAAAAAAAAAAAAAAGAAAAAAATGTAAATGAATTAAAAAAAAGGTAACGTGGAAGCCCTCACTTTGGGGCAGACATCGTCACGACACTTTGGTGAGTAAGCATTCATGTTTAAAGGTCTTGTTCGTTAAGAGAATAAATAAGTAGATTTTTCTTTAGCACCGGTAGCTGCAGTAGCTTCGTTGTACATGAAGTAGGTACATACGTATAGGTCTGTGTGCTTTATGCCACCCTCAAACTCTTACATTAGTACCAGAGTAGGTATGTACGTTCCACAAACGTGTGTACACAGTAATACGTGCTGCAGTGCTGAACATTTACGGGGGTTTGCAGCATGCCGGTAGGTATATAAAGAATATATATATATATATATACACCTACGTATCCCATCCCTCTTCCCTACAGGAATTGCACAAACTTTTACCTCCTTCGTTTTTCCAACAGTGTGTACACACTCTTAAGCACACACGTTGTAATGACAGTATAGTACCGTCTCTCTCGTTTAGGCATGGGAGAGTTAACTTTGGAGCAGCTACTAACAGGACGAGGCGCCAAATAGAGGATACACATACCTACGTATCTATCCAACTGCGAAAACTCTGGTAAAAGTAATTGGCAGAAACGGTAGGGAAGGAGACATCAGTCAAAAAATACAAATAAGAAATGGAAATACACACAGGTTACCAAAAAAAGAGCGCAGCTTTAAAACACGCCGATATCTTTTTGACACTATTTTCGACTTAACTTTTCACCCGTACCTGGGCTATATGGCATCGAGTCGAAAGATGAATCTCTCGAGTCGTATTTCTCGCTATTTCTCTTCTCATCTCTTCTTTTGGAACATTTTGTGCACCTCGTTTCTGGAGCCTCCAGCTTAACGTTTTATTAAAATTCCACCCACTTTACCTCGCCCCAAACCCTGCACTCTCTCCCTTCGTGGTTGCTGTGCTCGAGCTACCTACCTACCTACTCTGAACGTCAATACCTCAGTGCAGAGTATACCCTCTGCATTTTCCGCCTTTTGGTCCTTCGAGTGCCATTGCGCGTCAGCATGGAACGTAGCGAACAAAAGGAAACGGGATTTCTTTTTTTCTCTTTCTCTTTTCACAAACTGCGAGGTGTTATATAAATATATCTATAATAAATATCCGCAAGCTGCTTGTTGAAGAGAGTGAGATTCGGTGGAAAAAACCAAAAATAAAAAATTCCTCTAATAATAATAATCTGTGTAACCGAATTTATTTCATTTCTGATCTTTGCTCAGTTTCTCTTTTAGCCCATAATTTAAAACGGGGTATATTTATGGGTGTATGATGATGATACATGCATCAATACGTATCTCCGGTTAGCAGCTAACCATACTACATGTGTATGTATGTACAAGCTTTTCGAAAAGGACAGGTAGGATAAATGGGCGAGCTTTTTGGTAATAACAACGCCGCACGAAGGCCATCAATATCGATTAGATTTCCTTTCAAAATTGACTGGGACCTAAAAGAGACCTAATAAGTCAGAGATTCGATTATCGATCGATCAACGTTACACACTGGACTGACGCGACATTGATAATACTGAAAATAGAAGAAGCTTGAGTTCAGTTTAAATTTTCATCCACGGTAATATACCGTTTTTGCATATATCTGTCTTATAAAGCGAGAATTTACCTATGATTGGAAAATTTTCTCCACTCAATAAAATCTATATCTTTTTTTTTCATCAGATAAAGAGATAATATCTAATAACTTCTCAGAGCTAAACCTTTAGCTTAAAATCACTCGGATAATCGCTCGCTGTTTTATCTCTTCCTTTACTTTCCTGGTGAGTTGGTGATGTATGACGATGACGCGCCTGGAATAAGGCAATTCGAAATACGCCAAAGCTCTTTAGAATGAGGCTGTGTAAGGCGGGATAAGAAGTGACGAGAAAGGAAAATAATTTCCAAATTTTCCAGCCATAGAAATTTACATCTCTATTAGGTATACGTTTGTTCTTCTCATTCAGCAGAAAAATCAGATCGAATAAAATATTATGAGCTTCAAGTTCTATATCGATAGGTCGTATAGCTGCAGTTTAATACGAGATATTTAAGTCCGATCAGACAATCATGACTTGATAAAAATTGTACAATAGAACGACTATATGCTCCGCCATTTTGTTCTCCTTAATGAAAATAACCTCTGGAAGATTCACCGATGTCATGTCATGCGCTGGGTTGAGGAAGGGAGAATTTCTACTTACTTGAAATTCTAGGATCGTTGTCAACTTGTCTTCCCTCTGGACTAACGAGGACGTAGGTAATACGGTTAGGTAACTGTGGAAAGTGACGTATACCTTTAACGGTTTAGTTTACAAGCACAAATATTAAGCCGGAAGTCTAAAGGCCGCGGTTGATGATCTCTTATTTTTTTGTTTAAATCTGTAATTACGAGAGATGGTATTGCGACTTTTGATCATCCATTGGAAACTATGATTGGCGTTAATACGAGGTGAAAACGATATCTTTTAGGGGTAATCGGTTAACGATGAAGAGGGAAGATATACTACCGATTAAATCTAAGATTAGACCGATACGATACCTGGGGTCTCTCAGATTAATGCCGTTAAATCTAACCTCAGCTGCAGAATAGCGGGTAATTCGCTCGAAAGCGTATAAGAGACCCGCAGGGTTACGACTCTGTAGGGTTGGTTCAGTAGGTATATTTGGTATTATGGTATAGAAATGGTATAACGAAAGGAGAAGAAGAGAAAATGGAAGTGACTACCCCCGTTGAGACAATTTGGACAAAGTTATCACCATTACAGAACTCTTCTCGTAGCTGAAACAGCATATAAAACGTTTGCCCAGTACGTATCAGAACGAAGAGACACCACTCCATGGTCTAAACTCTAAATAAAAAAGCAGGTTACCTACATCGTGTAAACGTTGTATAGTCGCATTGGCAAGAAGGTATGATAACGGTAATTGCAAAAAGATGTAAAACGTTGAGATTTTTTTGTTTATTGCAATTTTGTGTGTTTTTTGAAATTTTTCTCCTTTTTTTTTTTTTGTTGTCAAAGACCAATTTTCGTTATCTTATTATGTAAGGAAAACATCTGTTTTTTATCTCCTTACTTGAAGCTTCTGCTATTCGTATAAAATGTAATACCACTTAAAGATATCTGCAGCGTCGAGTTACGTCGCGTCGAGTCGCACCGCGCCGCGCCGCGCTGCGTTGTCGTCGACGTCTCGGTTCGGCGTCGTCGTCGACCGGTGACCCTCTCGTTACCGAGGATTTACGTCTTCTCCGCCCCAACGTTCTCGACGTCTTTACCCACCCTTAATACCTACATACCCCTCCTTTTCTGGCGAGGTTCCTACTTCGAACCGGGACGCCTATACCTTCCTACCTTCCTACCAGACCGAAGCAAAGGAGGAAAAGCGACGCGCTACGTCGTTCCTCCTGCTTTGCAGCCCTGTAATCGCCCGTCGTGCTTTACGACGGCACCAGCCTGCCTGCCTCTACCTTTGCCTCCCTTGCTTTCAGAATCTACCAGTTTCCTATAGCTGGAGCTGAGAGAACCGAGCTGTCCCAGCTGCTCAAGCTCCGAGGGAAATTAAAATTGAGCCTGGGGATCGACGGGACGCGGAGAAGAAGCTCCGATCTTAAAAACTTACGCTTTTATGGTGGACGGGGCTTAGAATAGGTAGGTACACAGCAAAGAAGCTTGACGCGCGGCTTTATAATAGTAACTTTATTGCTCGAAACAGATGGCAGCGTTTTCCTTCAACCCCATTATCTCGGGGTAGATAGTGGTAAGACTGTGCCGAGTGAAAGATTCATTTTTTTTTTTTTTTTTTGCGAAATTTTTAAATCAAGGGTCTAAATTTAAGAAGAAATTTCTACGTAAGCCACAAGCAAGAAACTGAACTGCTTTATGAATCGGTGCAGATATTCACCCCGAAGTGTAAACTGTAAATATAAACGTAGATATATACCTGCACGATGATATCGATTGCCAATTTGCATGTAAATTACACAATTTAGTTGAAATATAACGCGGATAGAGGGGATTGGTTAGTCATTTCCTGAACCGTACATACTCCAGACTTCCTGAATCTGATGAAACTGCTCATCAACTACGAACCATCTCTTTCATATCTGCCCTACCTAAATGTCTAGTTAACCGAATAGTTTAAGATAGTCTGTATAAAAAAATAAATAAATAAGTAACTTGATTAATTAATTGAGATTCAGTTTTGCCGTATTCGACTGAGATCTCTTTGTTTTATAAACTAATTGAAAAAGAAAAGGGAAAAAAGTAAAATAATAGAAATAATTCATCGGATGAAATGCAGGCATAGGAATAAAAGTTGAGCGAGGCAAACAGGCGGGCCAGGCTCGGCCATACCAAGCATTGAATAAAAAGAAAAAGTTCTAGGTTGCGAATATCGAGTGATATTTCAAAAGTTGAGAGATGGATTTCCACGGATTCACTAGGATTTTCTCAGCGAAGTGGTGCCGGCACCAGCCGTCGTCCGAAGTTTGACGATCAACCCTTAGCTCGAACTCAAGCTTGAGCTAGCCCCAAGATCTGCGTTAACTTTAGCCCAACTAACCGGCTCGGCTAAAACCCCTCCCCATCATAGTCATTACCTAAAGTTATATGTAGTAGACTCGGAGGCTAAACTTCTGTGTAAAGGGTTTATTAGGAAACTATTTTAATCGAGGTTGATGGCTAATTTTAGAATTAGGCTAGGGCGCCGAAAATTAGATAAAGAGAGAGAGATAAAGAGACAGAGAGAGAGATAGATAAGCAATTATTTCCGCATTCCCATAATGTCGCCCAAAACTATGTAAACTAAGTAAACTATGAACGTGGATCGAGCGATAACGATTCACATAATCCATAACTCATCCTCCTTGTAATTGTCTGCTCGTAGTCGCGCCTCAACCCCCGTCCCATGTCTCTATAATGTATCTACGACCTCCATTTCCGGTATGATGTATTGCCGCTGTTTACAATCAGTTCCGAAATCGAATACAGCGTGGTCCTTTCAGGAAGGACCAGGAACTTGTGGCTATGGACTGACTGTGTAGTTTTTTTCGTTTTATTTTATTTATTTTTTTCATTGACTTTTTTTTTTTTTCAAACTCTCGAGTGCCCTGGGGTACTCTAGAGCTTTTTGATTGCTACCTGCCACTCTATAATCTAATCCGATCAGTTCGAGAAACTCCGTAGTACTCGAGAGTTCGTGAAACGAACAAACCGGAGGCAAAAGTCGAAAGGCAGCTTTAACTGGCAGGGTGCCCTGATAATAAACTTGTTTTTAACGTCAGTTAAGCATTTTTTGTTTTGAATACAAAAAATTAAAAGTTAAATAATTATATTCGTAATTCTACTGAAAGAAAAAATTTTCTTCTGAAATTAATCACTTGAATATCTACAATTTGAATTTTTTATTTTTTATTCATTTATTTATTTGTTAAGAGTGTTGGAACAGATATGAAAAAATTCATGGTTCAGACTGTCCGTAATCTGCACATGCGATAGAGCTTCCGGGAATTCCATTTATCCCCCATGTCCGTAGGGATTAAATTGTAATGACGTGATTTTTTTAAGCGTAGGGATTATATGATGGCTACTGCCAGAGAGAACGGGGGACTGTTCATTCCGGGTCGTATATAATCGCGTACTTGATATAATATTACGTCTAGAGTAGAAAATTCTGTTGGATTCAGGCAAAAAATGGTGGAAAATTAAGAAAGGTTATATCAAAGGAACGAGCGATAAGAAGAGAGGGGGGCCAACGAATTGTCGAGAAAATAATCCCAGCGCGTGGTATGCTCATGTAATTTCTTTCTCCTTCTTTTTTTTCTCCTTCGCTTCTTCTACTCTTTCCACTTTTAACCTCCGAACCTACACACCCTTCATATTCCCCCCCACCTTCCCCCAACATTTTCCTGTTGAATGGAATCAACATATTTCAAAGAGTCTTATTAAAGAAAGGTAATTGGCTGAATTATACGACAAGAACGACGTTCTTTTCCACCACCATAGTCCTTGGATTATGGTTTTCATACCTACCTACCTACCTACTAAGCGGTAAGGGAATAATCAGCGTACTTTTCAACGACACAGATATCTTACGGTCATTACATTTTAAGTCTTTCACTTTTTAGTTTTCTCTCATACTGCACGAATTTCTTTTAATTTTATCATTTTTATTTATGACTAGACTGTTCACACTTTAAAATTTTATGATTCTTTCCTATAAAATAACTGATAGAATAAGAACGATAAAAGTGAAAATTACTCACCGTATGATGACAGCAGCAACTGGCGCTCCTTGTTTCGGATGTAAAAAGGCAGGAACATGAAGTCTCGATCTTGGATAAAGAGGTGCATGAGGTACAAGAAGAGTCAAAGCTTCATCAGCCCTCAGTTCTTTATACGCTGCTCTGTTAGGAGCGAGAGGAACCTGTCCTAGAGGTGTAACTGGTTGTATTTGTACCCTAGGTTGACACCCGCCATCACCTTCGGTCCTTGGTTCGAGTACAGAATAAGCGACTTGAACAAGTCTGGGAAGTGTTTTGGCTACTTTAACTCTGCCCGATGCATCAGGCGGTGGAAGTGGCGCCCACCACGATGCAGGTATCGTGATTTGCGCTAGACAAACACCGTCTTCACCATCAGGACTGCAAGCAGCGGTCAAAGGCGTCCGGCCCGATAATGAAGCGTGTAAAACGACGCAGACTCGTTGATGACGTGCCAAAAGTACCTGACGTCTTCCACCGGCCTCACTACCAGCGTGAAAAAGCACCCTTAAAACTGGCGAGTCTCGTGGTATGCTCGGCCGTACTAAATGCGCTGACATGTCAAGATGCCTGGCGCTTAATTCCTGCGCGTCAAGAAGAGCGGTGGTTGATGTTAGATTCCGTCGAGTTTCTGGACCGGGTAGTGCGTCCAGAGGATCAGGTACAATGTACCTTGCAGGTACGGTTTGTTTAGTGCTAAACGGTCCATAGGTCGCTCGGACTGACGCCGGTTCACTAGTTTGAAATACTGTGAAAGTATCGATGGATAAAACTGAACCAGGCGGTGCCGGACCTGGTGCTAATATCGGTGGTACTGGTATGGACTCGGGTTGAGCTGGATACGATTGTCTTGGTGTGTGTTTCAGGAAAAAACCACCATCTTTATTCTCGAAGTGTACCTCGACGGACGCGGCTACTCCTGAAAGCATAAAAAGTAAAATTTTAAAAGATCGTCTAGTTTTTTATTTTTTATTTTTTTTTATTTTTCATTTTTTAATTGCGCGAGTAATTTTGAATCGAAAAATTAAAGTCTTTAATTTCGCATAAATATGAATTTGAAAACTTCGTCGTGGCTGATGAAAACGACGTTACTCCATTTTTCAAATGATTCTCGCCAACTTTCAGAAGCTTTATTGTACCTTTTACTTCCATTCTTGCTGAATGAAAGTGAACACCCTTCAGTTGAAAAAGGCACTCGAGAATGATATTAAATGTTGGAAATGATGGGGTACAGCTACGCCACATCCTGCACGAGTGAGTACCCGATCGTAGAAGGATTACACGCACATTTATGTGGATATAGGGTAGTAGCTGGGTATATGGTATAGATATAGACATAGGTATAAGATACGTACATCCTAGATTAGTCAAAGAGTAATATAGAGCGCATAGCTCGAGGGGCTATGTGGTATACGTAAAGTAGAGAAGGATTACGAATCCTGGGATGACGAGAGAGCAGAGAGAAGTGATAGAGGCCCCACTGTCTCATTCTGCGGATTAGAGAAAACGGCGAGGTTGCGGACGGGGTGCAATCCCGTCGAGACCCTGAAGGGATTGTCCATCTCGTCGGTCCTCGACCGACCGACGAACGAACCTGGGATTCAATTTCGTCTCGTGGTAGGTAGGCACGTCAACCTACCAGGAGGCCCACAAGAAGGGGCCGAGAAAGGTTTCAAACTCTCGATTTTAGTTACCGGGAGGCCCTTTCTCTCTATGAGTTTCATCTCCTGAATACACCCACCTCCGTTACACACACACACACACACACATACACTTGCATATATGTATGTACATACGATACATAGAGAGAAATGCGGATTCAACTGGTTTTATTTCACTGAAAATGGGGCGCCTCGACGCACTCAGATATATCCGACTCCGGAGGCAACTACTGTCGGAAGTAGGAGGAATACGATCGTAATTTTGTAATTTGCCGCCGCATAAAGGGGAAATACCCATTTACCTCACGATGGTAATGTTAAAGCCAGTGAGATATACCTTTTTAGTAGCGTATTATACGGATACCTGCTCCCATATAACGATGAAAAAAACAAAAAAAAAAAAAAAAAATAGAAATTAATTACACACTGTCTGTAAAATCTCATTAGTCGTGATGAAATTCCGCTCATCTTTGTTATTAATATTCGGTAATTCGAAGCACTGATATTCCACAAAATGTGGAATAGATAATTTCGAATAGCCGCCATCATTCTGATTCGAATTTTCACTCCAATATCTTCGAGAGTTGATTGTAAGAAATGGGAAAGATGAAACTATCGACAATCTCACGATAGTGTCCGAGTCAGACTGTAAAATGGAACTTCGCCTCTCGAAAGTTCGACCATTAGGATGAAATAGTCGTTTGCTGAGTTTGGTACGACGGACAAGTATTGCAACGGTGTATTCTACGGGGTAGAGAAGTGTCGGAGTCGTCTTAGAGTCTACTAAGAATGTACTTAGGTTAGATGGAAGAAGAAGTAGTAGTATCTACCTACGGTATAGGCGGCATCATAAGCCGAGAACTAAAGACAAAGTTATTGGTTCGGATGTTATTTAGAAAGAAGAAGAAGAAGAAGAAGAAGAAGAAGAAGAGTAAGATGGCGTCTAAGCTGAAAATCCTTTGGAATAAAACCGCGGTGCAGAAAGAAAGATACCGTGGCAATACTTTAACGGTTAGACAGATGTGCTCTCTTATAATAACAAGACCGTTTTTATACGAATTGTTTTTAGCTCTTCTTATGAATCGAACTAATTCAGCTCACGTATAAACCCGTAATTATTTCCGTGCGGAAATCGCGAGGGAGATATCGGACTGGATATACCTATATGTATTTTTTTTTTTTAAATAATACAAAAAGGAAGAAAGGTTTTATAGGTAGAAAGATTTCGTTGATATCAGTTAACAAATTCACACAAATATAACAAAATGTACATCTAAACTTCGAATTAACGTGATTTATACTGATATGTAAGGTAATTTACGTTGCAATCGATAATACTGAATCAGTAATTGACATTCACGTGGTATTTATATGTATAACGTAGGTATATAGAGATTGTATTTTATTTTTTATTTTTTTTTTCTACAGAATAAACCGCAAATGTCAATTACCGTTTCGGAGTCGATCAATATGCGACACTCACCCACCTTAACGGATTCGCAAATTGAACATTGACGGTCGTTTACAATCCATTGTACTTTATTTAAATATACATATACGTATATATATATACGTATATCATTCAGATTAATGATAATCTCACTGTATAAAATACAATCGGTATAAAAGACCGTCATTCTCTATTATAAAACGAAGATTTATATACCTAAAATACGCGGAGTAGATATCCGATGACAGAGATAAATGAGAGATTGCTTGTTTTCCGGTAGTAATATTGGAATTTAGAAATGATCTACTGGCCCGTGGTGCTACTGCTACAGCTTGGATACCTATATTCTGTTTTGTGGGTTCAGAAAAGCGCACTAATTATAGTAGGAACTGTTAGTTAGCTAGTTTTGTGCTGGGAGTAGAAGTTTTCTGAAAACTAAATTTAAAATGGTGATTCTATACATTTTAATCACGATTTAGAGTCAGCGTATATCTACCTAGATACGTATGTATGTATGTACCATGTTCAACCATAGGCATATCATCAGCTATTGCCTAAACCAAATTCTACATGTTGCAATTCTACGCTTTTACAACCCATCCAATTTTGCTAACACGAAAATTCTAAAGGTAGGGCAATGGCAATTCCAATTTTCCGGCCATTCGGAGATTCTCAACCGTTAGTGTCCGATCTTCCGTATATACAGAATTGCCGACGGTCACAGATTCCACCTACCTTATTCGATATCCAATAATTTTCTGACTCACCGAATCTTTAGCCAGCAGGAAAAAAAAATCTCGTAGTAAACCCACCCATCTACTTATCATACAGCTTTAATTTCGCTAATACAACATTAGTTTCATCCAATTATAACACAAACTTGATTGCTGTTTACAAAACTGCACACAGAATCTAATAATAACGAGAAGTTTTGAGGTTAATTTATATACGAAATATTACCACGACTCTAAAATCTATGCGAGTAAGAATTTAGTTTTAATTAACTAATGCGTCCTGCTAATGAATTCTGTGCAAATATTAAAACGTACGTCTAGGTACCTGTAATTATTGTTTGAAAAAAGTTTTATAAATTTTTCTTTTTTTCTTTTGATTTGCTTCGTGAATTCAGAGAGAAAAGATAAGAGAGAGGAAAAAAAAAAAAAAAAAAAACCCCGTTAGGTACCCAGTCTCGTGAAATTTTTGAGCTGATCAAAAGCCGAGAGAAGTTGAACGGATTGGATTATCCAGAGATCAAAGAAGGACTCATCTCTTGCAGTAGACGAGATTAAATGAAATGGATAAAACTTTAAACCTTGGAATAAAATAAATTTTGTCTATTTAAGGTCGTTTTTAATCCATCGGTATTACTGTTATAAGTTCATAAATTATACCTGCGATAATATTTATAATTTCGCTAAAATTTTTCCCATCGATTTGATAGCTCGGTATATAATATGCGGTATATATATATATATATATATATATATATATATATATATATATATATATATATATATATATATATATATATATATATATATATATATATATATATATATATATATATATATATATATATATATATACCTATCTCTAACGCAAAAAATAAAAATTGTTGATTGGTCACGTATCAGAGATGTAAACAGAGTAGAAACGCTGTAGATACACGTGGCAGCGATAACCTGCACTGTCAATATTAACACCGTGGTCTCCGGAGGGTAAAATCATACGATAATTTAATTTTCGGTTACGAGTCAATCGAGCTAGTGATAATAATATCGACATTATTCTCCACGATCGCACATAGCTATATACTATATAATATCTCACAATCTATTTACTTAGTTTTCGTGGTTTAAATAACTAAAAAATATTTAGAATTACTTTCGAAAGATTGAAAATTAAAACTGAATTTAATTTATATCCGTTATGTACACGGTAGTAAATATTTGGGGTTCGAAAAAATATTTTTTATACCGTTCAAACAAGCTCCGTTTTCAATTTCATAAAATTCCTTTTTTTTTTTTTTTTTAATTTTTTTTTTTTTTTGAAAAGAGCAAAAAAGAAAAAAAATAGATAGGTATGTATAACAATATTATAACGATTGTCTCTTCTTTTTATCCCTCGACTAATGGGATTCTGCTGAGTAATTAAAAGACTTGTTCAAACAATTCGTCGTGTAATTACGTCAACATCTAGGGATTTAAAAACTGTTTTATATTAATCGAGAAACCCATGTCGGCGGAGATTTTTCATAATTTGAAAATTAATATCTTTTCATATTTTTTTTTTTTTGTATTTTTTTTCTTTTCTTTACAGATATCAAGAGAACGTGATGTAAACTCGTACGTAGTTTTATATATATATTGTATGTATACTATATACTTGTACAGATGTTTGATTAACTTAGTTTGTTTGTATCGTGGCGAATGTATACAGGATTAAATAAATCATCGGAGACTATAGGTATGTATAACCCTGCGTGTAATTGGTATCCCCTATGTATTTGGACAAGTAATCGATTCACTTCGAAAGAGTAAAGAGAGAGAGAGAGAGAGAGAGAGAGAGAGAGAGAGAGAGAGAGAGAGAGAGAGAGAGAGAGAGAGAGAGAAAAGAAGGAGAAAGAGAACACGACGATCGTGACGTGATCCATTTCAAGCCAAGTGAGCGTGACAATTCGTTATAAATTGTTCCGACGCTCTGCAACTTTTATTTATACACTCGATTTAAGTTGCAATTGATTTATCACCGGACCAACCACATGACAGATCTCTGGCCATTCAAATCTGAACCAAGAAAATTCAATTAAGATTTTTTTTAATTTTTTTTTTTTTTTTGTTCATTATTTTTCTTTTTTTCTTTCAATACTCGTTATCTAAATAAAATCAAAATATGATATTTTTCAGGCCTCTCTTCATTAGAGCCCGTTGTTCAACTCTCTATTTCTATGCAATCTATTTCTAGATTTTCTCACCGAAAGTGGTGACTAGCCATCAACCCTGTACCCAGCATGCGATTATATCACCAGGATTCCCTGGATTCTAAGCATTCTGGTTCCTGCACGTTCTGTACCAAGATTAAGCTGGTCGGGAAGGAGCTTTGTTTCGTTAAATTAAATCAGAGGTGTAGCTAGGTAGGTAGGTTCTAGTTCTCGGTCGGTGCTTGGTACTTTGGGTACCCTTTATCTAATTACAAAGGCAATTGTCGCCTGAACTTCTCTAACAAACCGCATGATCCACCACCATTAGTAAACCTACGTATATGTCAATTCGAAATTCCATAGGTCAAAGTGTTGATACGATAAAAAAAATAATAATTTCTTGAAATATTTGTTTTTTTTTTTACAAATTTTTAACGGGCCTATATAAAATATTTCTTACAGTTTAGAAAATGTCTAATGAAATGATAGAGCAGTAAAACCCGCGTAGACAGACGTGACCATATATTTCTTCTCTAAATTCTAAAGGACGTTATAACGCGTAGGTAAAACCCCGTTTGACCTAGGCTTTAATTTTGTCATAACAGAATACGAGAGGGCGTTATTATATACAAACCTACGATAATATAAAACATAAAACATTCTACGACGGTTTAGTCCCGTCGTTTCACCCCAGACCAGTGATTAAAGACGTTAAAAGCCGTAATGTCTATTCAGCAGACCCTCCTCGCCTAAATTTTGGGTATTTCTAGTTGGAATTGTTCAATCAACGTTGCCTTAAGTTGTCATCTTCAATCGACGTTAAACATATACACTACGTTCTTCCACAGTAATATTTGTTCTATTTCAAAAATGAAGGAAAAGAAATGAAAAATATAAAAAAAAAAAAAAGAGATAAAAAAAATCTGTGCGAATTCCAATGTTCCCAAAGAATGTGTTAAGGGTATGGTATGGAATACGGGAAGTTGAATAGTCGAAATTCTTCGGACTTCTTGACCCAGATAAACCGCAGTGTATATCTGATATCAAAGTGGTGTTGAGAAAGGATCGAATGAAATCTAGTATTGGCAGGACTGTCAGGTTTTATTGGGGTATATTTGAAAGTCTGAGATTTGCATATCGAGTATTAGGTCGTATACAGGGGAACAAAAAAAAAACAAGATCAAATTTTTAAGTAGAAAAGACGGAGTAGAATTTCGACTTACAAACAACACCGTAAGCGGCGTTTAAAGGGATCATTATTTATGCGTGGTGTGTGTGTGTGCGTGTGTATGTACAGGGAAACCGAGGAAATAGAGAAAAAAAAAAGAAAAAAAAAACCAACGGTAAAAAAGAGGGAAAAAAAATCATTCACCGAGGGAACGATAAATTTGGCAGGGAAAACCGGTTCCCAATCGTCCAGGGATCGAACGAAACCCACCCCCGTTTATAACTAATCGGGCATTCGCTCTGCCTGCCCATATACCAACCTTATACCATCGGCCGAATATTTTCCTGCTGCTGCTGTTGCCCCTGGGCCCTAGGTGGGCCAAAGTGTCGGCAGCGCACACCTGTACCCACCCACCAACCTTCCAATTGCTTATAAATATGGAAATTTTGAAAAGTGAATAAAAAGCTACACCCGGGAATTTCAGGCAATCGCCATTGCGGACCACAATCTCGCACCAAACGTGATGCAATCACTGTAATATTCACGTCACGTGTTTTTTGGTCTTTTTACACTCCCCCCCCTCTTCACGATCTTCTTTTTGTGTTTGTTCTTACTTTGCGAACAGTTTTTCGACGCATTTATACCACGCCATGGTATAGGTACTGAAGAATTTCGACACTGACAGACGTAATGCAGTTTTCTTTTATGGAAACGGAATACCATTAATTGCACGGGTTGATAATTACCGGTAATTAGAGATAACGTCGCGGGCACATATCACACTTTACACACGTGTTGTTCGCGGTGTAAATAGCTGTGTATCTAGCCACCTAGTTACCTACCAGAATTCCATGTCCTGCAGTGAGCTACGGATACAGAGGCATCGAACTGATTTTATAGATCGTAGTCAGCCGGCAGAAGCTATTGTGCTTGTGTAGTAGCTAGCATGCCCGTTCCCGTTAATGCGAATTTCGAGCACCGCTACACTCGGGTTTCCCATTATCTACGAAATTATGCGGACCATTGAAACACCTGGGGGACTACAAAAGCTACAAATAAATGGTGGGTCTAGGTACACCGAGTGCACAACTACCATTCGAACAAATTCTATTCTCGATATAGCAGCGGGATGCAGGGGTCGATGTGTTGAGGTTGGGTGTTAGTATCGATTTATGCTGGATTATAGACGAGATATTAAAAAGAAAAAGGAAAAGGAGATGTGGGAGATAAAGAAAATAACTTAAATTTTTTCGGAAAAAAAGATCTTAAATATATACGCTTTGGGTTTGTGTGTTTTCTCAAATTCTTGACAAAGTTATTCGGTTCAAAGATCAGGAATAAAAGGCAAAAGATGTTTCGTTTATACCCTCGACGGAGATCGGTCGACCATCATGGCCTTTTACGATCGAACAGATCGTCTATACCGAATCTCGTGGCTTCTCTTCTCCGTCTGATGTTACTACTAACAGCTTTGAATTCTAATGGCGTAGAGAGCTACGGTTGAATACGTGACTTCTAGCTCCCTAATCTGACCTGACCAAAACTAACCAACTTCCCTACTAGCTAGGGGAGAAGACGTTTATTCGCAACTAATCATAGAACGACGTTTAAGGGGATGTTAATAACGTTGAAAGGAAACAAGAAATTATTTAAAAAATTTATAAGTAAATTCAACTCAAGTTGGAGCAATGGAAATCAAAGTTATTCACTTTAGACAAGAATAAATTGAGGTAAAGTATAAATTAATGTACAATAAAAGCTTGGTCGAATTTTCTAAAAGCTCCAACCACTATAAACGAGACTGAAAATAGATAGAGAATTGTTAAACGGTGCGACTCTTGAAATCCAGGGTTAATTTTCCTCTCTCTCTCTCTCTCTCTCTCTCTCTTTCCCTGGGATTTTGCCCAACTTCCGGCTTAACAATGATGACCAAATGGTCTTCCGGAACCAGTGAGAGAGACAGCATCTGGTTCATTCTAATTGAAATTATACGTCACCTTAGGATTTCCAGACTCTATTTTCATTCCTGATTCCGAACGTGTATTCTATTTCTTTCCTTTCCTCTACCCGATATACCTAAAGGGGTGGGTAAAGGGTAGGTAGAGCTTCTCGATTTCGATCGAACCCCGCGATTGAATTTCAATTTAATTACACGATTCCGTGCTCGATTTCTTCTCACCGTTTATACTCGAAGGTCTTTGTACCAGTGAGAAAGGATTTAAAATGCTAAACGCGTAGCTCTCCTACTACTCTACTCTACTCTCTTCTTCTTCTCTTCTCATTTCTCTACTCTCTTCACTCTTTAGAACGTTTCATCGTAACTTTTGACTCCCACCTGTGCCCCGAGTTAAATGCCTTTAGCACCCTGGGCTTATTTCTCTTCATTTTCTCTCTTTCTCTATTTCTCTCAAGTGTAATATCATTTTAGAAGACATAAGTTGAGTGCCTCATAAGCGGCACCCAAGAAAATTGTCAAGCGAGCTATTTTTTTTTTTTTTTTTCTTTTTTTTTTTCAAACTGAACAACGTAGAAAAAGAAGGAAAAATTAAAAAATACAAAAAAAAAAGAAATTTTTTTCAAGACTTTTTAATCGCGGAAATAAAGTTGAAAAAAATACTTTGATTGTATGAAATAATGATGAGGAAGTGATACCTAACTGACTAACTAACTCTCGAATTATCTTTCGCTTGAACAACTGCAATATCCATACATACATATTTGACGATGCGTAATGAAGGTGTAACAACGGTAACAAGTTTTCAAAACTATTTCCCCAAATCAAGTAAGTCATATATGGGTTTATCTCTCGCTAGATAAAAAATTAACAAAAAAAAATATAAACCACTGTTCATTTTTGGTATAAAAACGTGATATTAATTTCGGTAAATCGTTCGCACGATTCAGAGTTTGAAATTGATCATACCGTCGCGCTTTTATAGGTTCTCTAACTAAAATATGTATTACGTAGTTTATATTCATTTTCATGTGATGGTGAATGGTGATGGTGAATGGTGATGGTGGCTGTGTGTATATATCTCATTGCTCGTCACGTGTCTCGTGGGAATTTCACGCAATCCCAGACAGTTGAACAATTGCTCTTCATCCCTCGGAGCAAGTTTCTTGGGGGGTGTAGATTGTCACCAAAGTTTCTGAGCGACCTCAGAATAGTGTAGAAACAAGGCAATGCAGAGAGATCTCTCAACGTGTGAATTTTGTCATATACCTGTTGTTTTAGTTAGCACTAAGAACTATGCGATTAACTATTCCCAGATCTTATTAGGGAATATAAGCCTCGTTTAGATTCTGGTGTAAAATTAATCGACAATTATAGAATTTTAAATGGGAAAGATGATGAGCTTTCCCACGACAATATTTATACGAAAGAAAAAAATTTTCTTGAGGATGTTTTGTTTTATTTTCATATATTTTATTTATTTATTTTTTTTTTTTTATCGATTTTCTCGTCACAGAGAAAAGCAATTCCCTGTCAGTATTTCCGTATACATAACTCATCTCGGTGGATGGATATAGATATATAGGTAATAGATACGATATGATAAAATACCAGACGAAGTGTATTGGACAAGGAAAACTTATCAATTCATACGTTACGGCACGGCATAGCGAAACGGAAAACACTTGAGCCATATCGGTATTGAAAAGTTACGATTTATGTGATCCTCTGACCGAGGATGGCTTTAAAAAAGATTTTTACACCCAGAATGAAAGAAAGAAAAAAAGTACTTACGTACGTAGATATTTACGTATACATATACGTGTTATCACGCGTTCTGGCTTACGTATGCAATTGCAATTTTCTTTTACGACGCGATCTCATCATAATAACTGTTTATCCAGTGGAAAAGTTTTCGGTGTTAAAATTTTTATGGATTTTCTTAAAGACCCGAAAAAACAAAAAAAATTGATAGCATCTTGATTTGCAAATTTTTTTTCTTTCCAAAAATCTGGTAAATTCCCTGCAGCTGCATTCCGTGCGAGAATACCAAATCCCCAATGAAAGGAGGGGAAAATTTATTCTGGCAACCTCCCAAAGTTTCGGGGGTGGCAGGGGATAGGTAATTTGTAACGTCGCGGTACGCTACGCGTCATCGGGGACCAAGAAGAAAAAGAAGAAGAAAAAGAAGAAGAAGAAGAAGAAGAAGAGGAGGAGGATCTCTGCTAGCTGGTTAAAAGAGGCAAAGGGCGAGAACGTAGACTCATCATCCTGCATCACCAGCTAGGGGAACATCTTTCTTATTAGCAAAACTGACAGGAGACAGGAGATAAGAGACAAGGAGAACGGCGAGGATTCGACGGACCCTTATGAATAATAACTTGGCTGTTCTTTAATCGATTTACTCTTTGTAAGAAACACTTAAAACTCCACCGACGAAAAGGGATGCTGGTTAGAGGGAAGATGAATTGATACTTTCCCGTCGCTCTCACCGGTAATTTTTCATCCGGAAATATTGAGTTTCTTTGCCTTTTCTATTTTTTCATTTTTTTATTTTTTATTTTTTTTTTTGTTTTCAATTTGCTTTTTATTTTATTTTTTCACATGTCATGATTCACAAATTGAACGAGATTCCCCCCTTTTTTTTCATACCTTTTATATCCGATTGTGAATAATAAAAAGAAAAAAAAAAAAAAAACAAAACAAAAAAAAAGGAAATGAAAAAATTTCATATAATAGCAATACGTGAAGAACAATGCGTAATAATTTCTAAATTGCGGAACAAAAAGTACCTATACATATATACGTTACCGTACATAAAACGGAACCAGATATCTACTGGATTTTTATTAATATATAGATATATATATATACATATATATGTATTCCTTTTGAATCTCTGCAGTAGCAGCAGATAATTGAGAAATATCCATTTCTGTTTAATCAACGGTGTACCAAAAGCCGAACGAGTACATGTTTGATCATATTTTAATTATAAAATATTCGACTTTTAAAGCTTTACGGTGGCCATGGGCATTTCAATGCGAAACTTTTTAATCCCAAACTGTCTATACCTAGCCATCATCTCTCTACCAATCCCCCCCCCCCCCCCCCCCCGCTCCCCCCAAAAAAAAAGAAACCTCTGAGCAGATGCGATTTTAATTAACTTTGATCAGCATGCATAATAAGCTATACAAGTACTCGTCTCGAAGAGTACCTAAGCATATACCTACGAAGAAGAGGCCGAAGAAATGAATGAAAAGTAAATATACTGAATTGATATTAAAATTCGTAGTTTTGATTTTGATTTTAGATTTTTTACTGTATTTTCTACGATAGACGAACACCTTCCAATGTACTTAGGAAGTTTCTTGTAAATCGTGGGTTGAAAGAGAGTCAGAATTCTTCAGCACAAAAGAAGACACGTGACACTCGAGAGGGCACTATGCGATTTTCGTGACCAAGTGCCCGAGAGATCTTTGTCCGAGAGCTGAAGCTAGAGGACCCAGAGTAGCAAGCAGAGCGCGAGCGTTCTGGGGCATGAACCTGCCTCGAATAAGCAGTCTGAGCTGCGGGTAGGAAATGTTATACGATATATTTTAGCGGAAAAAAGTAAAGCGGGGTTGACGGAGACGTAGAGTCTGGTCTTGAGAGAACATTCTCGGCTTCTTAACTCGAGAGAATTAATAACAACACCAAAAAAGGAAAGAAAAAAAAAAAAAAGAAAAAACAGTGAAAAGACGAAAAAGTGTTTTTGAAAACTAGTTACGTTAATAAAAAAAAAGGGGGGACGAAATGTGCGGTTTCATAGTTTGTGGAAATGGACTATCAGACTAAAATGTATATATTCAACGAATTTCTCGCCACGGGGTAGAACGGGGTGGGACTAGACCATCAAGAAATGCATTTTAAGCGAAATTTATGAGTCTAAGAAGAAAAAAAAGAGATAGATAGAGACTTAAGTAGAATATATACGGCAACTCGCAGTACCTACTATTCCACTTCCCAGAGAATGGATCATCTGCATAAAACGGGAGAACGCTTTTTACCACTGAATCTCAACGGGGACGAGCTGATACCAGCGCTAAGTGAATGCGAAGGAGAAGAGGAAGGAAGCCGCCGGCCAGCACCACGCTTCAGGCAAAGACAATTATGAAAGTTTTAATTTTTTTAATTTTTTTGTTTTGCAATTTTAAGTAATCGCACTCAGAGACATGAAACATCGACGATAATCAGAACAACTTCAATTTTAGTTTTCATCTTTCTTTATTTCTTTCGTATTATACGACGACAAGACATATTTTTTATTCTGTTTTTTTTTTTTTTTTTTCTCTGAATTGGGATCAAAAAGGAGTTCTGGCAAAGGCCGTTTTGATCGCGTCGCGGATGTTGTCACTGCGGAAAAAATGAACAAAGTTCTTCGAAACGAGGGGAAAACCAGGTCGAGAACTTTGCTATAGGGTTGCTGATGAAACGGTCAAGGGTCCTTCGCGACCTCAAATCCATCCCACGGACCAAGCACGTTGCAAACAAAGTTTTCCCTAATATATGATGAAACGGCGACGAACCTCTCGACGCTATACGAAGGTCGGTTTATAGGCAATGCGGAAGGCTCAAACACCCCTCATTTTTTCCTTACCTTTTCTTTGCTTTTATTATCCTATTTTTTTTTTTTCTCCTCTATACATTACTTTTCCCTCTGCTACCTATTCGATGAGAAATTAATTTAACAACCAACTAAACATCGACACATAAATATATATGTACAAATTTCTATAAGAAATAAAAGTACGAAGTTATGTGGTTATACCGCAAGTCCCAGATCAGATACTACCGATAGCTTTAGCTAGTTTGCACGGCTGTGCAAGATTCTCTACCTCCACAACTTGATCCGTATCGCCAATCTCTGGGCGACACTCAATTATACGGTGAGAACGAGCCGAGCCGCAGTAGGTACCGGGCGCTTGGCGATCTAGAGATACGTAATTCACCATACCTTACCTTACCTGTGAAGCTGTGAGCAGTCACCCACACCCTCATCCTTCTCCTCATCCTCCACCTCCACCTCCACCTCCACCTCCTTCACACCCACACCCACATCCACCCCAACCGATATCTACTCGTGTCTCACCTCCGGAGAGAGCGAGGAGAAGGAGGAGGAGAAGAAGAAGGAGCAGCAGCAGCAGCAGCAGCGGAGTGTTATCTATTGGATAATCGCGATGGCAGACGGTAGATCAAAAATTTCCGTAAACGGCTAATAACCAAGATAATCAAACCCGGTCATGTAGAAAACGATTTATACAAGATTTAGACTAATTGTAACAAACTACTTTCTGCAACCCACGTTTGAAAAGGGGTGCAGAATTGCGATTATTTTTCTCACAATGTGTTTTTTTTTTTTTTTTTCTAACACATTACTTCTGCTAAAGTTATAACACAGAGAATTCAAGATGTGAACAAGCGTTCCTCATTATCCATAAATTCATACTCTTGAAATGACGAATCAGGATTTCGAAGAGATTTGGTCACTTTTCCCAGAATATGGAGAGCACCGTTTGATCGATTCGGTGGTTCAAAGACTGCTCATTATTTCCCTTGAACAATTAACTGCAGGATATACCTCTGGGATTTTTTTAATTCCCGAAATTCTAAAAGCTATAAAATTTTCTGTTTTCTCTTCCTTTTTACGAAAACTCGATACAGAAGATGGAATATTTTCTATAATTTTCAGTTACCAAGAATTCTAGAATACCCATCCTATGCAGCATTGAATCAAGAAAAAGAACAGCCTTTAACGAACTAAATCAGTCCATCAAAACTCCTAAAATCAGAAAAACTCTCTAAGCTGTGCAAATTCCTCTAAGATATAAAAAAAAAACCTACAGACTTCTTAGAAACGAGAATCTACAGATTGGGGATACTCTTCCTCACACTTTCTATTATCAATGTCATAACTTTTTTTGGATGATATAATTAATTAGTGAAAAAAATGTAATTCAAAGAGCAAAAGAATAATGACGACTAGTTAAGTTTCTTTAATGAAACTAAAAAGACACGAATACATACGTAAATGCGTAATTGTTATATTAGAAAAGTAACCGGATTCTATATGTAGATTGGATACTCTTCTTATTGTTACAACGAATGACATTGTCCGCGTCGTGAAATTTGACGTAACATTACATACACACAGAATGTCACAGAGAAACTGCGTAGTCGATTTTGCAATAAAGACACAAATTCAACGACCGTAACGGCGGGAGAGCAGCAAGTTGCGGCGTCTTGATGTCAACCTGGTTAACTGCAGCAGGGTAACACTGCAACAGTGCGAAGGTGAAGCAACTACACGACCTGCTGTGCAGGTTGACTTGTCTTACAGCTCCGCGGGAGAAGAAAGAGAAAGAGAAGGAGGATGAAGAGAAGACATGTAAATTTACGCGACCTGGACGACCGTTTTTCTCCGATCCTTTGGCCGAGGAGATGCGGTATAACAAGGTTGTAAATGTGTGGTCGATAAATTTAGGATGCCTACAATGGTTGAGCCCCATTTCCAAAGGAGCGAATAATAAGGTCGCGGAAAAACTATATATGGAAAATTTTCTTTGAATATCTAGACAGCCCGGAAAATTGATGGGAAAATAAATTAACGTACGTGACTGTATGATTCAGAGAGTAAATGTAGAAAACATAAATTATCGAAATACGACAGCGTATATGAAGATGCCGAGGTGAGATGAGGTGATAGTGCGCCTGGATGTAATGGGAGAACTCTGATTTGCAGAAAAATTCAATAACTTGATACACTTATACAAATAGAGTTATAAGACGGTGATAGAAAAATTATTAGGTTGTCGCCACCCGATTTTCCCAAGAGTTTTCAACCTTCTCGTACTTCTACACTGTATAAAGAATTTATTTTCTTGACGTTATATAGATTTTATTTTTCCTACATTTTACAACTTTATTGCCACCCTCTAAGGACATAGAAGTTTGTCTCTGGTGTCTTGCAGTAAATGTTTTATGGTCAGGATAGAAAATAGATTCCGAAATTTGTCTAGCAATTGTATTGATGAAAAAGTAAAATAAATATCAGAATTATTTAAACTATATACGTATTTTATTGTCATTTTGAAAATATTTTGTAATTTTCTTTTCTGAAATTTTTCTGCAATTTTAAAAACCATTCGCTGTATTTGGCCAGTCGTATTACGGAATTGAATTTGAAGAGATGAAAAAAAGAACAAAAAAAAAAAAACTAAAATAGAATAGAATAAAATAAAATGAGATGAAATTCCATCTGTTTTGTGAAACGTGATGAAAAGAAGGAGAGGCTGATTGTGTATTTGCCAAGATTTTCTTTCCTTGACCGAGCAGAGAACGATTTTTAAGAAACGAGGTAGTTAGCTGACGACAGGCTCCAGACACTGATTGGCATTGTCACCCCGGGGCGTAAACACCGTTAATGACGTAGCGCGCCGCGGGATAAAAAAAAGAAGGAAAATAAAAAATAAAAATAAAAATAAAAAAAATAAAAAAAACGGCAGGTATTATACCGTGACAGAAAAGTTGACTTTCTTATTCTTGTGTAAAGAACATCGCATCGCATCGAGTCGGGTCGAGTCGCGGGTGCGAAGCCGTAAAATCTATACTCTTGTAATTTTCCGGTGCTACGAACGCCAACTAAAAGTTTAATTGGAATTGAATCCGTGCTCGTGCTCGTGCTCGTGCTTCTGGCGTCTGGTCGGATCGTCGGATGGCGGTATGGTAGGTAGATAGGTACGCGAGAATAATCTCCACTCGTGAAAGAGGATGAGAATCAGGAAGAAGAAGAAGAAGAAGAAGAAGGGATGCTCAGAACAGAACCGTAAAGATCCTCTCGCTGGAATTTCGATATGCCTTATACAGTCGGTGCAGAGAAGAGAGACAGAGAACGAGAGAAAGAGAGGAAAACGAGAGGGTAAATTGTACTTACGGATTACCAATTATCTTGGATTTGCACGGCTCTCTCCAAGCTATACCCTCCCTCTTTCTTCGTATCTCGTATCTCGCCTCGCTTCGGTTTACTTTTGAAAAGAAAACTTTAACGCGTTAGAATAAGACAGCTTTAAAGGTCTGTCCTGTTTGTTGGTACCTAAACTTTACTCCATCATCCCTTAAGGAATGAAAATAATAATAATAATAATAATAATAATAATAATAATAATAAAAGAAAAATAGGAATAGCTGATCAAAAATATTTTATCCGATCAATTTTCGTCTGTAGTAATTAAAATTATATCTCTAAGGTAAAAATTTTTTGTTCAAAATGTCGTAACTGATAAGCGGATATCAAAGTTTTCTGGCCCTAATTATATAAGGGTCGTTTTAATAACGAATAATATTACCAGTCTTGTAAGAATCTAGACTAAAATTTTACGATCGTCTGACAATAGGCAGACGCCTAGAGCGTCAATCATACAGTAAGAATCTCTGAAATCACCCTTACAGCTGGAACACTATCTAGCAGATTATTTGAGAAAGAGAAAGTAGGTAGATAGGTAAAGAGAATGAGAATGTGAAGAAGAAGAAGAAGAAGAAGAAGAAGAAGAAGAAGAAGAAGAAGAAGAAGAGGGAGAAAGCTGAGAAGTTAGAAGCGAGATAGGGAATAGATCGAGGAACGGATACCACGAGTTTGTTCGAGTGGCTGGAAGGTTTAAGAGCTTCGAAAGAAGCAAAGTATCGACGCCCCCTTACTCGGTATTTTCCCCTGTACCCCCAGACCTGACAGACGAGAAAGAAGGAAGAGGAAGTTGAAGAGAGAGAGAGAAAACGTAGGGGAGAAAACGCGGCTGCACTTAGTTCGGGATTTAGTTGTGAGATTTATGTTTAGGTCAGGTGGTAAGTTGGGTGGATTGGGGGTAGATGGGTGTGTGGCAGACCCAGGCCCCATGCCCCGATTTACAACTCGTCTAAAGAGCCTAAAGCCCTAGTTTTCATTCGGAGAATCTAAACTAACGTCGGAATAAGATAAACCGCGTTCAAGACAACTTGAACAACAATTTTACAGTAAAGTTAATTATTTCGAATATCAAGGAGAAGAAGGGAGAAGTATAGGTATGACCTAAGAAACCATCCCCGACAACGTCTCGACGATCTTTCACAACTTTATCAAGATAACATAATAATTAACTTACCCTGACGAATGAGGAGAGATTCATTCTCCGGGGATGGTATAGTACTCTACCAAAATCTCTCATCGTTAGATCTGACGAGTGTTGAGACCATAAGTTCTGAGGCTAATCGCATGGTATACCAAAGATATCTTATTCAAGAAAACTTTTTTAACAAAACTTTGAACAATGGGTTCAAGTGAGTAAGAGAAATTAATTGAATTTTGTAAATTTCGGTAATTCTGTATAGTTGAGAAAATAAATATCTATAAATAAAATAAAATGAAAATTTTTTTTTTCCGAGTTTATTTGGAGGGTATGGAAACGAACAAGGGATGTCGGACTATTATACTGAATTCCAGAAGCTCATCGGGGATCAATTTCATTAGAATAATTCCTCGCGTCGTTGCACCGTAGCACCAAGATGTTTGCTTTCCATTACAACGAAGAAAAAAATAAAACGGTATATATAGGATTCAGAACGAAGAATTTTTTTTATTAATTTTGAAACCGTGATTGTAGAGTTCGATTCTCTCCACTTTCCGAATCCTCAATTTGAAAATATTTTTTATTTTATTTATTTCGTTATATTTATTTTAGTTTGCGTTTTCCATTCGCAATACACGTTGATGGTCGATTTTACCGAAACGTATTGTCAACCGACGAATCCTGGTAGAATAAACGGAAATAGGGATTTATCAAAGTTTTTTATGGTTCTATTTTCATTCCGTAAAATATAGAGAATTTAAATGTAAATCAGACAAAAAAAAAAAAAAACAAAAATAAAACAAATACAATACTGAAAAATTTTTGTTTTTGCACTACGCGTAAAATCGACGGAAGTGGTACCGAAATAAAACAAATCGAAAACGGGTAAAAGCACTTTTGTAAAAATCAATCTATTGGGA
The DNA here is from genome assembly GCA_963924015.1 of Macrophya annulata. Taxonomy (NCBI): domain Eukaryota; kingdom Metazoa; phylum Arthropoda; class Insecta; order Hymenoptera; family Tenthredinidae; genus Macrophya; species Macrophya annulata. Next base: position 13,789,458 of record OZ001263.1, on the reverse strand, counting down.
ATTATGTACCTACATAGATATACAGAAATATAGAAAAACCAAAGCGATATGAATGAATGAATGAATGAATGAATAAATAAATAAATAAATAAACAAAACAAAAAATAAATATAGATATTGAAAAGTGAAAAAGTCGAAAACTAAATTATTATTTGACGAACTCAAATACCTCATAGCGAAATTTCATCATGTTGAAATTCTGCAGGTTCATTTTACCCTCGGAAAATCATATTGCTACACTTGTGTAATACAGGATACCTCAGAATTTACAGATTTACTTAACGAGGTCCGGAGGAAGCGCATTTCGCAGTGACCTAATTGAAATTCCCGCCAAAACCTTGGCTGGCAAGGTCTACCCATAAATAAATACGACCGCAGTGTCCAGCCGTTGCACAGTTCTGACGTACTTATGTACATGTATACATATCATAATTCTGGCTTGGCCACAATTCCCTCATGCATAATAAAATGAAGAAAAGAAGAAACAGAAGAAGAATATGAAGAAGGAAAAGAAGAAATGAAATAAGAAATAAGAATAAATAGAAGAGATGAGACTAAAAAAAAAAAAAAATTAGTCTTTTTCATTCGCAATCAACTTCAATGAGCCGCGACATTGACTCTTCCAACTTCTGGCCGGTTAATTGAGAGAATATAAAAAACAAAAAACAAAAAACAAAAAGCAAAAAAAAAAATGTGAAAGGGCCGTTTGAGAGAAGCAGAAATCGTACTCCCGGGAGATCCTTTCGTCGACTGAGCTTCTAATTAAGCCGAAGGAGGGCGAGGACGATGACCGGAGCAAAAACAAGAGTGAATTACCACGGCGGAGCGTCTAACGATACCTGCCTACCTTCTATACAGTTAATTAGTCCCGGATATAAATTCGCCAGTTTCCCGTCGTCGCAAGTTTTGTTATACTCTAAGCTGGGAAACCTTGAAGCTTTGAAGTTAAAGTTGGTCTTTGAATAGTAATAAATGAAAGATGTTAAAAAAAAAATAAAAAATGAAAATTGGATTTATTTATGCTTTTTAAATGACTTATCAGCGAGCCGATGTATTAAAATTTAACAACAACATCCAGATAGGTATAGGGACGTAGAAAATAAGGAAACGCCATGAACGAGGAAGAATAAAGTTCGACCCATCCCACTCGGAAATATTTTCAATTACCGACTCTTTGTATATCAACTTATTATATTATATTATTTTGTGTTATTTATTGATGTATTTATTTATTTATTTATTTATAAAATTACATTTCCTTTGGTTTTTCTTATTATTTTCAAGCTTCTTTATAAAAGCACCCACTGTCTCCCTCTTTTACCCGACAACGACATTGACAAGTCTTAAAATTTAGCATGGACGAGGACCAACCAAGCTGCTGTAACAGTCTGGACAATATATCCTCTTATAACGGGCGTGAAAAGAGAGTTGTATTTCTTTGTTTTCCACGCTTTAATAAAAGGCGAAATTATTATTCCTGCCTTTTAAACTCCTGCAGGGAAATAACCATCCCGAATTTATTTCACCAAGTAAAGTCAAGTCGAGTGAAGTGAAGTGAAGTCTCTGCCTGAGTCTCTGCCAGCCCCTGCTTCTCCTTCTTCTTCTTCTTCTTCTTCTTCTTCTTCTTCTTCCTCTTTCACCACTTTTACGAGCCTCTTTTATTCTTCCGCTTAATAATGTCCCAGTCGAAAAATTCAACGCGTTTATTTCCTCTCTCGACCATCAAACGTAGTATGAAATATCGACGTGAGTTCAAGCAATCCATTTTTAAATTAAACCTCCCACCAAAAATTTCAAACATTGGATGGTCACGTTGAACGAATATCTACCTATATATGTATATCTTTCTCTCTTTAAACAAAGTGGAAATAAAATAAATAAAAAACACAAAATTTATTTATCTGGAGTACAAATCCCCAAACGTGAAATAAACAATTCAATTGAAAATCTTTCATCATACCAAAAATGAATAAAAGTATGATCCAGTTCCCATAGGTCCATGAAAGAAAATGACCCGTGACCAACTAACTGCAGGGTACTCAGAGTTTAGTTTGTTCCCAGAATTCCTTCGAATATCTATATTTATTACAGTCGAGTCGCAATTGTCGGGTAGCCAAGATAGCCTGGCGCTGGTCCACTTGGACGAGATCGGAGCCAAAGTTACTCGGAAATTGTAGAAGGAGAAATAGGATGAAGAGGATGAGGAGAAACGGTGGACTGGACTAATTCACAACTATGTATTACGTGCTGCTTATACACAGACGTGTATCCCTCTCTAACATTTTTGTGGTAAAAATAGAGGAATAAGTATGGTAGCAGAATACATCAGGAACAAAGGAGTAGAGTCGTAGTATATGTATATCCTATACTAGCGAAATAGGGGAAGAGAAAATTGGCATAACATTGCTCGTTACCATAACTGCAACGGCAGCAGTAGCAGCAGCAGCAGCAGCAGCAGCAGCAATGACTACAGAAACCCCCTTCATTCTCATTTTCTATTTTATCTTATTTTTCATTAGAAAATTAAACTAGAGTTCAACTTTAACTAGAGGCACAAAATTCCGTCCAAGTAGTGTAGAGAAAATTGGAGTAAAGGTTAATGATATATAAAAAGAAATAAATTCTGACAATTATAATCTCTATGTCCACTTTACGTATTATATCTATAATGTCTAGAACAACGTACTCCGCTTCTTCGACCTCTCGATCTGTCCCATTCATTGAGACGAATCACTGTGGTCGACAAATTCACGTCGCCTACGCACCTAATTGCTTCAATTCCTGGAAGATGAATCGTCTGTGTAATTACAAGGGTTTATCATCGGCGTGAATCAAGTTAGTAGGTACCTACCCGTACCAAGCCCTGTGCAGGTTGTTAGCAAAGCTATACATATACCTTATACCTACAGTCTTCAAAGTGTGAAGAGAGATGAGGAGAGAAAGAGAAGGAGATATAGAGAGGGAGAGAGAGATGAATGAAATGTGTACCCACTTCGACAGAAATGACGAGAGGGAAGTTATTTTGTTAAGAGAGAGAAAAGGTATGAGAAAAAAAATAAAAAACATTCAAAGAGCTGATCGATTCGGGGCAGACTGCTGAGTGAATGCATAAAATACAGATCGAAGAAAAGTACAAGACCAAAGTGGAGACATAAAGATATAAGATTGGTTATTCGAGAATGAATGTATAGCCACAAAAAATAAATGAAATGATAAAAAAAAAAAGGTAAGTATCCTATAGGTTGAATTCATTGAAAGATTTTCCTATACCTATGCATGCATGATTAAAAAAAAAGTGACCTTTGTGTGCTTCTTGCAGGTTCAAAATCCGTCGTAGTATCATGATATTCGTTTCTTTTGGAATTATGCTTATTGCTAGTCGGAGAAATTCTGAGAAATTGAAATCTATATAAAATGAGATGTCAGTGAAAGTTTGGAGGATTTTGTATGGCTTGGGGATTTCGTTTTTTTGTTTTTTTTTTTTTTTTTGCTGGTTCCTTTTTTGTCTGTTTCAGTTTGTGAGACGCTCCGCAGAATCTTAACCGAGGAATTATGCATTCGAAAGAAATAAGAATAAGAAGAAGAAGAAGAAGAAGTAGAAGGTGGCAGACGATAAAGGAACACTTATTCGTCGGCTATGCTTATACACAAAAGCTGAAACCAACAGTTTCTTCTTTTTCTCAGGTGCAAAGGGAGGCAGCAATACTGTAGAGATTTATTCTTAACAATCTTTATGCCTCAACCACTTGCCCAAAGTGCAAACTTGAGTTTAGAGCTTCGTCAAAATGGCGAGTTACGAGCACCTACAACCTCGTGGAAAAGGTAACTGCGTTAAAATATTCATCCTTGTTACTCTTTAAACTTGAATACGAGGTATAGAGGTACAAGCTGTTCCTTTCCCGCGAAGATAAAAGAAAAAAAAAAAAAAAACGAAGAAATGAACGAAAAAAAAAAAAGAAGAAGAAGAAGAAATCGTAACCTGCCTACCTAAATCGAAATTTCTCAACCTTGAAGGTGTGATTAAAGAATAATTACCGAGAAAAGAAAAACTTTTAGTAAAATAATATCTAATATTTTATTTAACCGATTAGAGACATGAATAAAAATTTTCAAAATAAAACGAGCTTTAAAATGTGGTGAAAATTGTCCTCGTATCAGTACGGAGGTACGTCGAACCACTGGTACATCTTTGGTTGGCTTTCGTCCAGCTCGTATTCCAGACATCGTTTCGGGTACCTGCGGAAACAACCCGAGGATTTTTCTCTCCCGTTAAGGTAAAGCTAGCGATTTGCCAGTCGAAAAGACTTGAGAAAAAGAGAAAAGAAAATCGACAAAAATAACAAAACAAAGAAAAAAAAAAAAAAAGGATAAAATAAATGTTAGAGAGCAGAAAACTTACGGGTTGTAACGCTTACAGCCGATGATCGGGTAATCGTTACGGAAGCACTTTGTTCCTAGAAAACTGAAGTAGAGAATTCCAACCTTGTCGCCAATATCGTCTGTCGAACTATGGAGACAGTCGTAAAATTTTTCATCGCACGAACATTCTAACCTTAAGATTCCAATATCAAAATTTTAGACTCTCATTTTCTACGAACGATTCTTACAAAAATAATAAGGCTTAAAAATTTTTTTTTAACTGTATCAAAATTGACTTAGTTTTCTTCTTTCAACAGGTAAATATCTGGTCGCTATCTTCAGTATCCGAAGTGTTTAATCATTGATTAAAAAATTGAAAAAAAAAAAAAAATGAAGAAAACAAAAAATAAAAACGAAAAGTGATAAAGTTTGATTAACCTCGTGTAAAATGACGGATTGGTCAGATTATATTTAGTGTGCATAGCCTCGATAACATCGTCGCAATGATCGTGAGTTCGACAACATGCATCGGACTCTGCAAATACTCCTAAATCGTCATAATTTTCCGATACATTTCCGCTGCCACACCACTTGGTACCTGAAGTTTAAATCGATGATCGTCAGACGCTATATAATCGTCATTTTACGATGTTTGAACGTCGGAGATATCATAATCAGGAAATGTCGATTTACTATCATAGACAGGTGGATAAGGAGTCTAATGGGTTGGTTTACAGTCTGTAAAACGAGGACTGGTTTTAAAATCATTATATTTCTTTTCTTAAGGAAATTTTTTATATTTTTCTATTTTCACTCAGGACTAATTGGCTGTCGATAGATTCCGTACGGTAGTCTGACGTTGATTGAGTTTCAATTGACGCTTGCCTCACATTATACATTAAATGAAAATATTCTTACCCAGAGGCGATAAAATGAACTAATAATTTTAACGTTTTAACACGAAATACTGTTTTTCAAAGAACTCGACTAATTCAAAGTCAGGAATTAATTAAACCCCGCGCTCTAATATACTTGAATGACCATTTTCCCGTTAAAGTGGAGAAAAAAAAAAAAAAAATCAAAAATAAAAATAAATAAATAAACTAAATAAATAAAGAAGGGTGTAAGGTAACGGTGGGTATGGGAATGGGTATGGCGAGAAAATATGATGGCGTTGTGTAAGTGAGGAGTTAAGGGTCGAAAGTCAAGACTGGGTGGTGGTTTATTACCGAAAATTAACAAGCCCTGGTAATTGGCACGTATAAGGGAGGAGAGTAAGGCCAGACCGTAGTCGCCCCTCTTGACTCACCAGGGAAGATCAAATTCAAGCGTTCTCGTCTGGTTTCACGAAGGTCGTTAGTGTCAACCGCCTCGATGTCCGGCACATCCGTTCTAATGACCCAAGAGTTTGAGAACCCAAAGGCGGAGCACAAAAGGACAAGGAGAAACTTTGCCCGAGCCATACTCATAGCCACGGCCATAGCCATAGCCATAGCCATTGAAAAACGGGTATAGGTATACCGTTCCAAGAATGGAGATATATAAGAGTTGGTCGAGTACTTCGTTGCTCTTGAGGGCTCTTCAATCGCAAACTGACCACTGCAGACCCTCCTTCAGCCTTTCTCACTTATAATGAAATAATTAACCCAATTCTTAATCGACTCGTACGTGCTACGTAGATAGACGACGGGTGGTCAGTCCCTTGTCTGATATCACGCAGAGTTTAAAATCCAAAAAACCCGGAAGTTCACGATATGCACGTAAATCCTTCCAGAGATAAATAAAGTCTGAAGTATCGTGAGTCACACCCTGCATAATGATTCTTTAACCTGTTTTGATTAAATTTTTTTTTTTTTTTTTTTTTTACATTTTGGTATTTTTTTAATTTAGTGTTCGTTAAAGCTTATTGGAGTGCACAGCCGTTGTTGAGGAGCTGTTTTACCTATACATGGTTAAAATATGTCGAGAGGGAAGATGGTAATTTACATTTATATCCTCAAACGCGTGACACCCTGTATACATAAGAATGTATGAATATGAAAGCCTACTTGGTTAAAGGTAACTATAGACCTCGGCGACCCTCGCGAGAAAGCTTTCAGTAAACTAAGGCATGGCACAGCATCGCAAGGCAAGGTGAGACGAGGTAAAGTCCTCCCTTGAATAACCCTATTGCCCACCACTTCCCCTCTCTCTCTCTCTCTCTCTTTCTCTCTCTCATTCAACGAACGAACCTTCGTAGTAGAGAAAGCTCACTACAGGAACCTGCAACCCGCAGGGGCTTTCGCAACTTGAATACTTCAAAGCGTCACTATGTACATATATAGGCAGTAAAGAAGCGATAGACGGAAGAATATATCCGGTGAAATATTACCGCGATATTAAAATGTCCAAAACATGTCTAGAGTTCGAAGTAATTTTTTTGAATCAATTTTCAACAAACAAACAAACCACCAGCAACAAAACAAATAATCAAATAAAATAGAATAAATAAAAAGTAAAAGAACAAACAAGCAAATGAATGCAAACTGCGTTAATTCACTTGGACGAGTTTTCTCGTTACCATTTGGTTAATCGTTCTACAATTATTGCACACAGCAGCTGCTGTAGTTTCCAATTATTTGTAATTCGACAAATTAATGTTCACACACGAACACACATAGACGCTGTAACGCAACGCAATGTGCGATCCAGAAATTCAGTATTCGACTATACCTATTGCAAGCACATAATGATATTACCACGAGGGATGCCAAATTTGAAACGTTTCCATACCCTCGGGGGAACGGGTATAGATATAGATATGATGCTCTAATGTCCCTGTGGTACGTGACGTAATGACCATAAGGTATCCATCTCCTTCTGGACATGTGTAAGTGCAAGTCCAGATACGTATACGTATACGTATATGTATATGTATGTATATACGTACATACATACGTATTTGTGCATTACTCGACATCTAGAACCAACACACGTATGTATGTACATGTGTGTATGTAAATGCATGCATATATGTAGATAGTTCGTGAAGAGGAGGCGAAAAGTACCAGTAGCAAGGCACGTACATGTACCATTTCGCAGACCACACCCTCGTCGTTCGCTAGCTGGTGGTGTTGCTGTTGCTGTTGCTGCACTAGCTTAATAACGAAGGGTACCAGAGCTAGCTAGGTATAGAGTGAACACCTCTTTGCCTTTATAGATCCGTTGGTATGGTGGTGTCGATCCTAGCAGCACATGATTCTCTTGATGCAGAGGTCGGGCTTTGATCTCGCGAAGGTTGCCCGCACGATCGTATATGTATATGAAAGAGAAGAGAGATAGATAGATAGATAGAGGGAGAGGAGAGAATTGAGAGAGGGAACGAGAAATGAAACTGGATAGATGAAGAGGATGAGGTAGAGGAATACTAAGAGGATGCGCAAAGGAGGAAGAGGGAGACTCTGTCCCAACATCCCATTGATAAAACACCACAGCAAAGCCACATCATGATGCATAAGAGTCCGACGATGGACGAACAGGGGAGATGGTCACTCTGCATTTTGATGCGTCCGCAAAATTTAACTAGACTGATATAACACAATGAGCCTTTGCATAAAGCGAAACTAGAAATTATTACGTATTGTACATACGTAGATGTATGTATATACATACATATATACATGCATGTGTATGTATGCGTGGAAATCTATTTGGTGAATAGAGCAAGTGAGTTATCCGCTGATTACAAGTTCGTTATATTATTTCCATGATTGATTATAAGTACCTATACATATAGAGAGTAAATTGTATATACCTGGACGTTAACTGACGATTGATCAATCTATAAAAGAATGTACCTATGTACGAGCATTCTGAATATCGTTGTTTTAATCGCCCTACTGTAGTGACCGATAAAAAAATATAAAAAAAAAAAATACAAAATTTTTTAAATACATAAAGTTTCGTATCAAAACTGGAGTACGCGGTTAAAGATACAAAGGATAAAATTTTTCATTCGCATTTTACGGATTCCATATAAAATTGCCGGCATTCTTTGAATTTATGAATGATTGATAGATAGATAGAATTGATTGATAGATTGATTGATTGATTGATTGATTGATTACGGTAATACGTGATATGCGGCGACGAGAACTTCGGCTTCAGGTGCCGTGAAAAAGTGGTAAAAATCGAGAAGTGCCCTCTCATACATATCGGGGATATTAAAACTTGAAACAATTGTTCGTATACTGTACATACACATACCTATCTATGGGATAGGGTTTTTGATACCGTTGAATTAAATACGCGGATTTGGAGCAGAGATTATTTTTCAAGCCTTTGAATTAATACGCGTCGTTGATTCTAAATAGAAATTTATTTTTCATTTCTTTTAATTCTTTTTTAATTTTTTTTTTTTTTTTGTTTCTTTTTTCATTTGATTTTTATTTCAGTTACGGTAGATATATGGTTAATGAAACGTGATGAATATATTTATATATTTTGTTTCTGTTTTTTTTTTTTTTTTACATATAGTCCCGCTTACGATTTTCGAATAATGCAATTATTCTCCTCATTTTATATACCAGGTGCATAAAATTAGCTCCACATCGCTGACACAACTTTTGCGTGCGAATATATTGCACGGTTATTCATTATTGTCGCTCCGCGGTTCCAGTTTCGAACACTGAAATGCACGGCGATGATGATGATGATGATGATGATGATGATGATGATGATGATGATGATGATGATGATGATGATGATGATGATGATGATGATGATAATGATAATGATGATGGTGATGACGATAACATAATAATAATAATAATAATAATAATCGTATCAAACGCGTTCGGATGAAACATTTCGAGTGGAAAACGAAAATCACTTCACAGCATCACTTATTCAAGTTTTAATTAAAATATATATATATATATATATATATATATATATATATATATATATGTATGTATGTATGTATGTATGTATGTATATGTATATATATATATATATATAACAGTGACGTAAATTTATGGTAGCAAAATATTTACCCTCGGCTTTATGTAGAAAATACTTTAATTTAATTACATTCACTAATTAAACAAATTTATTCAAGGCAATTGATGATCGGTAGACATTTATTTATTATTCACGTTATAATCGTTTGATACGGGTATTTATATATATGTATGTACGTAGTTTAGTTGTGATCTATTTACTCGAAGTGTAAGGGTGCTGTTGCTACTGCCGCTATAGTACCCTTCTGTATACATGTATGTATGGTATACATATAACTAGTTGGATAAATAAATATACATAGTACAAGTAGGTATGTATACATACATACGTATAAACAAAGTAGTTTGTTACAGTATCAAATAGACACAAACTATTTATTATTCAAGACTATTTAATGTACTTTGCTACTACTGATGTAATTTCCTGCATCTAAGTTTCAAGTAAAAATGAAAATGAAAAAAGAAAAAAAAAAAAAAGAATTAATTTGATGTAGCTATATGCATATAGATATGTATATATATATGTACATTTAAATGTGCAGCAAAAATTAATGAAAATATTTGCATGCCAAATGTATTAACATGCAAATAAGTGCTCTTTTTATTCATAATTTATATATTAATATATTACAGTTAATATATAACTGAATATATGTATATTATGGTATAAATCAGTAATTTATGTGGTGCAAAAAAACTTTCGCCAAATACATTAATGTGGTATTTTTCACAAAAAATAGTTTTGCAGTCACTTGAATGTACAAAAAAATTGAAATTAATGAACATTAACCAAGTACAATGAAATTTTCTCCCAATGAATTTTTGAACGTGACCCAGTCTTAGTTTTCAGGGTAGGTATATTTATAATAGGAATATTTCTTTATAGTGTTAAAAAAAAAAACGTGTATAAATTTTATCGCATGGGGCCAGATTTCGGTTAGGAGATATAAATTTTTTACTGAATTAATTTTATTTCAAACCAAAAATACAACTTTTTTAGCACTATATAAAATCAAAGGAATGAAAGTACACATTACAAAGTTCTGTTTGTTTAACACTTTTTAAAAATTTTATGAGTCGATACGAAATCTGTGTGATACAAAATTCTTGTTATCATTTTGTTTCGAAATAAAATCAGTAAAAAATTCATATCTTCTTACTTACGAGTTTTTTGATAGGCAAATTTTCTCTGCTTTTATTGTTATCGTTATTGAAATTTTCGATTTGCTATGTATGTATATATATCATACCTATATAAATGGTGCACTTGTGAAAAGTTCTGGGTTCCTCTCGATCGAGAACGTTTGTCGAGAAGACCTGCTTGCTTAGGATTCGGAAATTCGTAGAATCATGGACTGGAGGATTCAAGGATTTCAGGATATTCGAGTTTTGGACTGCTGACCGCGAAATCCTACGCAAACAGAGTCGAGCTGTACGATGAGTCGACAAATTCGAAGGCAGAAGGCAGAACGCAGAAGGCTGCAGAACAATTTTGAAAATTTTCACCTTACTCTAGGTATAGTACCTACATGTATGTATGTATGTATGTATATACCTACGTTAAAATCAAGCCACGTGAATAACAATTTTTCAACGATTTTTCTACTGACTATTATCCTCAATCGTTACAAAAATAATACAGCTATGGTATATGCTTATTCCGATTAGTTATATATGATCTGGAAAGATCGAAGTATCAATTCAAATTGATAATATCAATTAATTAATTTTATACAAAAATAAAAAGAAAAAATAAAAAAAATTGTAGATTGAGATTTTATGAAATAATAATAATAATAATAATAATCCAGGAGCTCATACCCTTCGAGGGTTGCGAACCATCTTTTGATTTGACACAATCTTATACCCGTGTCCCATTCGTCATGAGCTTTGTTCGGTTATATGTATGTGTTAGCGTACTGAAGTTGATAAGATAAGAAGAGACAAGGGTACAAGGTCGGGAACGAAGCCCTCATATTTAATCCTCTCGGGGGGGGGGGGGGGCATGAAGGCACGCGATGGTTTGATATTTCGAAGGGTGAGCTAATGGTTATTTTGTGAAACGATGAAATATTCGTCGTCGTCGTTGTCGTAGCAGAGCGAGACAAGAAAACAAAAAAAAAAAAAAAAAAAATGAAATAAAAAATCTCACGAAAGAAGAATATTTCATAAAATGTCGATGTGACAAGCTTGAGATATTCCTTGAATAAAGTAAAACGTCAATTCGTATATTATATATAATATTTGTAAAAATTTTTTGTCGAAAATATCTAACGGTCAATAAATTAATTAAAATGATTTTGAAAATGTTAATATTTATTATTTAGCTAACGAAGGAAATGAAAATGAAAATAAATTGATTATGTATCATTGCAGATGGCAATTAATCATTCCACTTATAACCCCCGACTCTGTACTCTACCTACGGTTATTCCGCAAAGTACAATTGATTGAGATTAATAGCACGATATAAATACGATTTAATGAAAGGTCAGACGAGAGAATATAAACTAACGCCTAGTCCGTCGACAGAGTCATACGTAACGCATATTGCACTTTTCAACAGAATGATTAATAAATCGTTTGCTTCATTTAAAACAATTGACCAAACAAAAGAACGAGAATAAGTCAAAAGAGTATGAGAGAAAGAGAAATAGAAAGAGATTACCGAGTGCGAACCTTAGCTGTTACAAATGCACAGTTAGCCGTTAAACATCTCGGTGCATTACAGTTCAACTCAACCAGTGCAGAATGCACAACGAAATACATATCATAGCCCGAAGGAAGGAGTTATGACTATACGTAAGGGGTATGCACACACATAAACACGCCATGTGTCTACCTATCTATGACCTCAAGATCTGGTGTTAGACGTAATAATTTGATGGATGAGAGTTTCCTTGTTCCAAATGTGAAATATTTTCTTTCTTGGGTGATAATACCTCTTAATTATCCCTAAACATAACCGGGCAAGCAAAGAACTAGGGAAAAAGGAAAGACTTCGGGGTGAGTTGAGTTAGCTGGAGAGAAATAAAGAGAGTCTTCTTCGGGGTGGCGCATCAGCGCTGTTTTACGAGCTACTAATATTGTTTCATCTTAATCGGCTGATTTATTACAACCGGCTATTTTCTTACTCAGCTGTTAAACCACCCTCTACTTCCACTTCCACTTCCACTTCCACTTCCACTTCCACTTCTACTTCTACTTCTACTTCCATCTCGCCCTCTCGACGGCCTGCAGGAATCTGAATTAAAGTACCTTATACTGCCCCAGGCCGACTAGGCTGGCTGACTGGCTGGTGTTTTGTTGCTCGTTCAGAGAGAGGAAACGAGGCCACGGGGGTCGTTTAATTGTGCGCTTTAACCAGGCCGTCCTTTCATGATTCTCGAAGGCAATTATAAGATCCTTTATTCAGACATACCTCCTCAAAGCATTGGTTTCATCAAAATAAGTATATAGTACCTAGACACAAAAGGGTACATTGCCTTTGTATAAGTTTTACCTATAGTAAAGTGTGCTATACGGTTTACCATCACCCCCTTACTTGCTATTACCCCTTTGGCTTGAAATTAAATATTGGAAAATTCTTCACGTATATTATATTACTTTATTTCTGTTGAGAAAACTAAGCCACTTCGTGTTGTCCCATTGCAATGTCGACGACGGTTCATATTGTGCAAAAGGCGAAAACGTATAAGGAGAGAAATAAGCGCGAATAAGGGTAGGGCGCAGTGGTGCTGGGGCAATAGTGGCAATATGCCGGGCAATGTATCACCTGTTTGTTGCGGGAAAGCCTTCGCAACGTGCCCAGCAATGCCTCACTGCCAGTCCTACTCTCGTGGGATCGTAGCTATAGTCTCTAGCTAGCCAGGTCTATGTGTATACCTACCTACCTTCAGAAGCCAACGCTATACATTATCACAACCATAGTGGCAGAAGTCAAGACAAGAATAGCTTTAGCTACGAAATTCAACCCTCCTATATCCCACCCCGTTGTTCATAACTTTTAGTTGTTAAACTAGGTACGTGTACAGATCTTGTTTATGATCTGAGTTAATTGAATAATTAGTCGGTTATAAAGTGAGGTTTACTTTGCGTCTTGATACGTGCAGAGATATCTTGTTTGGTAAGGTATGTAGCTGTGTATATCGCTAAGTTTTCTCCGTTTGATGATCCTGAGGATTGTTAATTGCGGAATATTTAATATGAATAAAACTACAACGAGGATAAAACTCTCGACCTTTGTATTTCATTTACCGGTAATACTGCAGCATTCTAACCTAATCGTAAGATAACTAGAGATTCCGTACCCCCGATGTGTCGTCGTACCGCAAACCACCGCGACAAAGCATTCCTCTGGGTATTGTGAACCAAAGGCATTGTGTACGGTCAAGGATATTCTTTATTTCTTAAGGCTTTGTGGCACTTGAGAAGCAAGGACAAGGACCTTCGCTCTACCTACCAATAATCTAAGAGGAATCGATTTATCGCGATTATTTTATACCATGGGAACCGGGCTGGTGAAAATTCGTCGAAAAATAATGCGGAATAGGTTAAATTCATTCTGAGACGAAAAAAGCACCAAATTTTCGACGATAGTGGACGGATTTTCTTGGGAGAAGGGTGCGGGCTACAGATGGCGATGATGGTGGTGGTGGTTAAATTCAAACAAAGGTTTGCGAGGCGAGAGTCAGTGATGCGAATTGGCGTTAAACGAGGATAAAATATGTCCGCCCGCACGACTGCGTTTCGAATAATTCGTGTCCAGCCACCGTGAAGCGATTCCTGCATCGAGCAGCAGCAGCACCGTAGAGTTCAAACACAAGGCAGCTAATGAAGCTTAACAGCGGCGGCTCGCAAAGCGACCCGCGCGCCCACACGCCGTAAATTAATTTATGCCCCCAGGTTGACCCCTCTTGCTGCGATTTTCTCTCTCTCTCTCTCTCGTGTTCCTATGGTCAATGTGACGAATTGACTGTTTTTTAAATTCAGATTCCTCATTACTGTACATCTATAAAATCGAGGCAAATTTTCTCCAAGCGATAGAAAATCATTCTTAACGTACGGATAACCTCAAACGCCAAGAATCGTCCCGCGTGGAATAAAACGTCTCAGTTTTCCTCTGATAATTAAATTTTACTGCAAAACAGCACTTCGCGTAAACGCTAACAGTTGACGTTTCAATTTTACCCACTGGCCACCGCACCTCTTCTAACTGTGGTGTTCCTGCAAAGACCCCCTTCCAACCACTGCGAAACGGTACCCCAGGGACTATGCTACGTCGAGAACCCCACAAGCACCTTGGGGAATGCAGAACTGCAACCCTCAACATCACGGAGTTTCCGCTGTTACTGCTGCTGTAGATATACTTACTTATAAATATCGCACGTCTAGGAAGGTAGAAATTAGGTACAGACATATTTGATGATCCGTTGACGTTAATTCGAGGCAATAAAAGACCCAACGTTGTCTCACATGCGATCATCTGGCAAAATATTCATGATCACATCTTTTTTTTTTGCTTATACTTGGGATTTGAAATACGAATGGAGTTACTCTAAGCTACTAATTTTAGAAGACTTAAGCATAAGGTTCTTTTCACAGTTGGCTTATCTGCACGCAGATGTTTCAGTGTTTGGTTAGCTACTATACCCAACGTTTGCCTAGATTCTCGCCCTAATCTTTAAGACAACAGGGAAGGAAACAGTTGCGTTGTCACGACTTCCTTATACCCGTACCCATTATATGCACAAGTTTCAAAGCGACCTTCAGACTCTGAAGGGGACTTACAAAGTTTAGAACCACGATTTCGTGAGAGAAGAATAGGAAAGATGATGATACAAAAAAGGGCAAGAATCGAAATGCCAATTTTTGTGTTAAAAAAAAAAAAAGACATCGTGCGAAGGGGGATAAACACAGAAGAATGTATTTACCATGTCCGAAAGCGGCTACCAGACTCGAGAATTCAGCACGTAGCTACTTCCGCGTGTGAGATTACACTGCATGAAAGCTTGGGCGCGTATTATTAGCCGAGCTTAATCCCTTTCGGAACGCTGTTTATGCCTCTGGCCATAAAACTCCGGTCAAGTGCTAAATTTAAAGGGTCTCCCTCCTCTTGCTCAACTTGGTAACGTTAATACACCACCCTTGCTACGTTTTTGCTAACTAGCGACACTGGTCTCACACCAACCTCTCTCTCTCTCTCTCTCTCTCTCTCTCTCTCTCTTTCTCTCTGTCTCTCTCTCTCTCTCGTAACACTTTTAACTTTTAAGCGGGCAATTCGGTCCCAACATCCAACATTTTTTTATGATTTTTTTTTTTTTTTCTTTTGTACTACTGGATAGCATTTTTGCACCATTTATTCGCACATAAGAATAAACAGGTAACATTTTGTTAGTTGAGTTTAACCAGCAACAATAATTAAGGCACTTTTTTCATAATCACTCTCGTATAAAATTTGTCGGTTACTCTCTAGCTTCGTTAAATTTTACGGAAATAAGATCAAAGCAGACCGAAAATTGTGGAAAAATTAACTTCAGATACACTTGAATAGCGTATCCTCAGCGTTCTCGTACCCAGAGCGTATTTCCAAAGCTGGGCAAAGAAAATGTCGAATATTTCTAGGCCCAACGAGGCCGTTTTGTCGTCTGGCGCAATCCGTTAACCATAAACAAACTGCAGTGACTTGATCCTCAGGAATGGAAGGTCCGATTCCAGGGACCAAGGGATTGGCATAAGGCGGAGGAAACGCGACGTTCATTCTTTCGAGAAATTCTTCAACTGGATCAGGTGGAGGAAGAGATTCGGCCGGATTTTCTTCCGCGGGTTCAAGACACTCGCATATTCCCTCGAGCAAATTTTCCAGACCGATTGGTTCGTACGTTTCCATATCCGTCATACTCTCTTCGGCTTCCTCCTGGTCACCGTAATCCTAAATATGAATTTAACCAGGAATTAACGACACTATGTATTCCAAGGAAAACATCAGCCCCCAAGCGGTTGCAAAGTCCGTGCAACAGACATTTGGAAGCTTGTACCTTGAACAGTTCAAAAACTTCCACTGTGTCACCCTGGTCAAAATCCTCGTCAAATTTCACGTCCATGTCTTCGCCCAAGAACTTGTTCTTCGATCTAGTTGTAGTACCCCCAGAAACCGACGTTCGTTCGGGTCTAGAAGTACCCGAAATTCGCCTTGGGCTATTTGGCATTGTCGAAACGAGAACTTCAGTACTCGCCGCAACGGAAGATGATCTACGAGGATTTTCTGCAAATATTTCACTTGGAGACCTGGATTTTGTTGGTAATTGTTCATCAGGATTAAAAATCTGACTCCTTTCGCTCAAGGGACAATTTGGATTTTCTTCAATTATCGCACTCCTTGATCCTGACTCGATTCCGCAAGGGATAACGACAGTTTCTTCAGCATTTTCTCCGCTAGTACATTGAGAGAGCGATGTGTCTGTTTCTGACGATGAGTTCTGAACCCGGATTTCGTTATTAGATCACAGTTTAGTATTATTTATCGGAATCTGGTCGAACCGATGATCAAACAAACCTGTGTTAAATATTCTGACTCCCTTCTCGATCCAGGAAGCGCAACTTTGGATGGATCCGGAAACTGATTTTCGCCGGAAGTGCTACCGGTCTCATCCTCATCGATCTGATTATCGTTGAGAGACTGTCTGCACGAAGATGAGTCGGAACAATGAAGACCGGCCAGAAAGACATACGAATCAATGAACTTCTTCAAAGGAATCATTGCTGATCCACCTTCAGGCTCTTCAGTGATAAGCTCGCAGAAGTAGACCATCGTTTCGAAAAGATTCTGAGCACATTTTTTAAGTATGATTAAATAACGGAGGATTGTTAGAGATTGAAGGTGAGACTAGGTGCGGGACTCACGTTTCCCAAAAAGCCACATCCGATTGCGATGAATTCAAGCAGTGGGCAATCACGACGTATAAAGTCGCCGATGATCAGTATCTGATAAAGTGTCGTCTCGGGTAGATCAACGCCTTGCCATCGTACGAGCAAGTTCTCAATCCCGAGTGTTTCAGTGTGATTAAATTGATTGAAGAGGATCTTCAGGTATCCAGGAGTGATGCCAGACGGTCGACTGAAAGGCGGGTACTCCAACCTTTTCTGAATTAAATGAAGTTGAATATCTTTTCAATCGGATTCGAATTACTTTCGATCAATTCTTCTCTTTTTCTTTCGGTTTTTAGTGTTTTTTTAGTTTTTATTTCTTTTCATTTCACCTTCACGGGAGGTACTTCGCCGTTGGCTAGGGCACGAAAGTACGCAGAACTCCATCGCAATAGGTCATAGGGTCGAGTTCGTATCGCAGATTTAGCGTAGAGTTTCAATATGTAAGGAAAAGTGACTGGAATTTGTATCTGCTCTGCACAGTACATGTGCTCGACGCTGCTATGGTCCTGCATATCTGCACCAGAATGATGAGTTTATAAGCTCAATTCTACACCGCGTTGACAAGGTTTATACAATCTAAACTTTAACCTGTTTATAAATTAATTTATAACGACCCAGAAAATAAATCCGCTTGCTCCACTTCGGGCAAAGAGTTGGTAGTGACAGCCGAGGCAAGATGGCGTCTTTCGAGATACCCTCGATTGTCTTTAACGATATGCCTGCCTCTACTGGGTCGGAATATACAATATGGGTAGGTACGCGGTTTCATCGACCAGTGTGACCCACATTATGTAGGGTGTTCTCGCTGCTAGTTCGGATGTTGAAATTCATTCGGTTGATTTTCATTATTATTTAGTAAAATTAGAATAACCTATAACGTTAAATTTTAAAGAAGACAAAAATTGCGTAATTTTTAAGCTCTGGAATTAGCCGGCAGGTCAATAAACTAGAGTAATTAGATTAGCTTATAAAAAGCGTGCCTGGCAAATCTAATGCAATTATATACCGAAGCTCGAGAGGCAGGCATAATAAGAGAGAAGAAGAAGAAGAAGAAGACCTTTTCTTGAGAAGTTGAAGTTAGAGGTGTTTAATACGGGTGTAAAAAGTAGGAATAAAATTGCATGACATGCTAATTAATAAAAAAAAAAAAACAATAAAAGGAACAAAGACTCTAAGCAAAAGAAATTTTGATTCTCGTTAAAGCACTGGCTTTATAGATTCAAAAATTGATAAAAAAAAAAAAAGAAAAGAACTTAGGCTTTGGTAGATTAGAATATCTTTATACTTCGAAGTTATCGACGAAATGTCCTTTTTCACGATCCTGAATGAGATTCGTATAAAAAGAACCGACCTACGTCGTCAACGGTAGCGTAGGTACTCGTAAGTGCCCATTGCGGATCGGACAGCAGGGAAATTCCATTAGCAATGACCACACACACACGCATACAATTTGAATTAATTTAATTAATTACCTTTGACGAACGGAATGAAAAAGAGACCATTAGGTGAATATATCTACGCCCGTGAGCATACCTTTAGATATAGTAGACAACCTATCTAAAAATTACAACCATGTGTAGGTTTATGTGAATGACGACGACGAAGACGACGACGTTCATTCGTTTGATAAAATATCCGAAGAGGGTCGGGTTCAGTTCTAATTGAGTTATCTTAATTGTGAGAATAGTATGTGTTGGTAATTAAGATAACTGAGAAGGCATGCTCTTCGGGTGTACGTTTGTGCAACGTGTGCAGGACACGATTAAATACTAATACATATATACGTATACATACGTCTACACGTTTTATCGCGAACGATTGAACTCAATTAAACTTGTAATTTTCTCTCCGTTGAGCTAACGAGCATTTGAAAAGCTTATTACCACCGTCATTTGACGAGTCGGTTAAAGTAGGTATGGTACACATATACATATATGTATACGTATAGATATATAGATTTTCTCTCTCGAGGCAAACAAACTTTGCACAAATAAACAAGGTGAGAATAACGAGGTTAGCGATTCGAATGGTCGACGATAATAATTGAAGAGCTGTTCTCAAAACTTCTTTACTGGCTCAACGAAATAAAAAAAAAAAAACAGAGAAAGAGAGAAAAAAAAAAAACAAATACGTTCTACTCAAACTGGAGGATTTCCTATACACTTTGTCCCTCAGGTAGGAATGGGTCCTAAATTTTAACACGGTTACCTAAAACTCTATCATCAAAAACATCCAGCCATCCTTCATTAAAAATAAATTGATACGCGATATTCTAATCTCAAATTGAATTGAGTGATCATATTCCGACTTCTCAACATCTCGAATTGCATATAAAATTCAGCAAAGATAAGATACGAAAGGATTTTTAATCTCGTTATGGTAATTAATATCCATTACGATAATATACGCACCTACTGATGCTTTTATCGAAAGATGATATAAGTCACTAAAAGGATATGTGTGTCAGTCGTATCTCCGAAGTGTTAAAACCGTCAATTATATTCATGTAACTCGTACGAAGTTAACGATGCAGTTTCTATTTTTCTATAGAAAAATCATAACAGCTATATAAGATGAAGAAAATTCTAAGATGAGAAAGAGAGACAGGACACATCCAAGACGATGAAAAGCACAGTTACGTAACTGGGAGCGGGAGCGGGAGCGGGAACGGTCGCCTCGGTTCCCATGGGAAAAAAAAACGTAAAAAAGTAAAGAACAAAAAGAAGGAAAAAAAAAAAAAAAAAGCTTGTCAACGGGTACTTGAATCGCTCGACGTCGACAGGCGCCGCCTCCTTGGTCACACACGTGTTCACGAAGAACTAACACATCTTTATATTCTTAGATATATGTATACCAAAGATTTACTCAAAAGTTTATCTCTCCAGGTTTAAACAGAGCCAAAAAAATATTTCTAAAATTTATTAAAAAAATAGTAAACGAAATAAATCGCCATATGAAATTACGTCATTTTTCTTATTTCCTTTCTTACTTCAGTATCCAGACTCTTAAGTGTCTAGACAATGAGAGTGTCAGTATGTAGGCAGAGTGCCACATTCCAGAACAGTCTGAAAGTCTACACACGTATGTATGTATGTATGTATATATGTACGTACATACCTACCAGTGCAGGATCGTCATTATTATGCATATTTATGAGGTGAGTTACGTTTGAGATCGAAAGAATGAGTCCAAGATTCCATCCGCTACAGTCACACCTTTATCTACGAAGATAGGTGCTGATCGGATTTACATCCAACCTGATGCGACTAAGTTTAACGAAAAAATGTAGTCAGATTTTTCCTTTTCCTGTTTTTTTTTTTTTTTTTTTTTTGCTTTTGATGGTCTAATTTAAGGCACAGGTGGATTTCTTATATTGGAACGATTAACGAAGGTATGAAGAAGAGACAAGCGGGTTTCGTCGTTCTTCTTGTCTTCGTTCGTTGACAGAAGAAGTGAAACGGACTTTTTGATACGACTTTATCCTAGATGATCGATCAAGGCTTTTCCACTCTTTTATCCCTATATCTTTTTCTTTTGTGTTCTTGAGGGGCAAGAAGACAGACTGAAGACCGTGAATTGGGTTGCCATCGCGGAAGCCCTATACCATGCTTAACCTCGTTATATACGATCCTTGAAACGGCAAGTGCCGAAGTGCCCAGAGTTTCAACGGGCCAAAGGATAAAATGGAAATCTATGATATTATATATGAGATAGATGAGATAGATATAGGTATAGGGTATAAATGTGTACGTGTGGATGAAAGAGAATAACGACGAAGTAGTCGCGTGCTGCCCCAAATTTCAATAATAGCTATAGTTATGAAATCTATAGATATATGTATACATATATACATGCATGTAGACATCCCCGAGGTCGAATCAATAATCTTAAGATAATTCGGCAGCTGTTGGCGCCTCGTTTCTCACCATCCTCGATTCTCACGTCGTTATAACTTACAACAAAATATGGTGTATTTTGTATAAGTTTGTGAAAAAAATAGAAACAATAAAAAGAAGCGATGGTTAAACGACGAAAAGAAAGAGAGAGAGAGAGAGAGAAAAGTATAAAAATAATAATACTAAGAAAAACCAAAGTCGATAAAATATATTTTGAAATCGAAATCTCTGTTCGTCGAGTTTATTACGGATTGGTATTGGTCAGAGTTCTATCTATCCATGTAGTTCCCGGTTCTTATAAATAAAATTAAGTAGTTTCATCGCGTGACCATAAAAAAATGTAAATTATTGAGAAAGTGAGTGGGCAGTATGGGTATGGGTATTTATAAGGGGTATCGCATTGAAACCTTATATAGAAAGCATTTATCAAACCGAGAAGAGAGGATAAAAGGTTCTGAACTTCTCTATAGATGGAGTAAAAAGAGGATGTAAAGTATATAAGGTGGGTATAGGCACATACGGGGGCGAGCCAGAGTTATACCGATAACTAAAAAGAGAAGAAAAAAAAACAAAAAAATAGAAAAATAAAAAAAATACTTGAATCTTAAATTCCTAATGTACTTTACGATACTGCTGCTGCTGCTGCTGCTGCTGCTTTCACAGATGCAGCTTCTGCTTCCTGCAGCTACATTGTGTATATTATTATACAACAGAGTGAGTCTAGACAGTCCAGGGGATAAAACCATTTTTTAGTAGCTATTAGGAAGATGCGGTTTAACTCTTGAAGCAACGCCCCCGCATAATAGTAGCTATATGTACTTCGATACTTTATTATGGAATAACTCTCATCATCCCAGAATCGATATTTAAATATTAAATCCAAAAAAAAAAAAAAATACAAAATAAAAATGATAATAAAAAACAGATTTCCTCTGTTAACTCACGTTAGCCCCAATCACAGAATAATCATAACATATGAAGGTCAAAGGTGAGGCTTACCTGTAACAGAAAAAAAAAAGAAATCCATAAAAATATAAAAATGGTAAAAGGATGGACAAATTTATCAATTTTTATTTTACATTTATGTTATTTTTAAATAGGTATTAGGTACCACATTTTAATTATGCGATGCAGCTACCGCGCCATGTATTATAAGGTAGAAGTGGATACATAGTTAATTCAGGTGTTTTCACCTGGGAAAAGATATCATCTCGCGTATATAATTTGTGCAATTTATAACACGAATGGAGGATGAATATAGAGAAAAGGAATAGGTTATAAAACGCTAACACAAAACTCGGACAACTTTATTGGTTTTTCTTTTTCTCACGTTCATTTCCTTCCATTCTAATTTTTTTTTTTTTTTTTATAAATTTTTTCTTTCTTTCTTTTTTTGAAAGAAATAAACTAACAGTAGACACAACCAGAGAGAAACTCATCGCTATTATATCCGCTCCGCTCGCGAATTGTGTTGCAACTTACAGTAATCTAGAAAATAACCTTTTCTGCAGACCTAAGTACATACTATTTTTTTTTTTTTTTTTGTTTCCTAGTTGTCTCCTTTTTTCTTTCATTTTCTTGCACCAGCTGAAAAATCCTCGACAGTCGTTAAAAAATTGAGAGAGAGCAAAGAATTCTAATCACTTATTCGCACAGAAAAAAAATAAAACAAAAAAAAAAAAAAATACAAAAATGATATGACGTTCGCTCTAAGAAGCAAAACGGAGGGCTGCGGTCTGTCGAATCCGTACCTACATACATTTCTTGCACTGCAGTCATATATCTGCACTGGTGCAGCAGCAGCAGCAGCAGCAGCACCAGCAGGAGAAGCAGCAGTTGCTGGTTAATGGTTCGCCCTGTTTCACCCCTCGTCTAAGATTCCATCTCGTTCACCGCACCGCGAAGCAGTGAATTTCTCGAGGACTTCTTGCGGTCTTTAATTAGTTCTCTCCACCGTTTTCACTGGCGGTTTAAAACTTTCTGATTTATTTGGTAAGTAACCAAAACTACCTTTAGCTATAGAAGAAGAATTTATAAAAAAAAAAAAAGAAAAAAAAAAGAAAAAATTCCCCATCTCATTTTGCTAATTCGAAAAGAGATGAAAAGCCCAACTACTACACGTCATGAAGTATATTATTAATTAGAATAAAAAATGAAATGTAAAAAAAAAAAAAAACAATTTTTAATGAATTTTGTTCATTAGATTATAGATAAATTAAAAGCCGATTAATAAAACAGTTCAATTTCTTGTCTAGTTAATAAATTTATCATTGTAATTAACGTAGAGGAACTACTATGCAGCCAAGGGTTATAACTTCGTGTATTATAACCATGAAGAATTAATAACTAGACTAAAGATTGAAATATAAATTAAAGTTGTAAAGTAATTACTATATCAAAGGTAAACGCGAGCTTATCCTCTCGCACTTGAGATAACGAGATCCTTAAGTAGGTATATACACGGTAAAATGAAGATATACAAAGTGATAAAGGAAGATCTTTATTAATTGCGATATGCAAAGTGACGAGTATATGAGAATTCCTTTTGCAAAATAGAAATTTTAGGTTTTACTCACGACAACTTCGAGATGCTCTTATATTTCCTTCCTTGGTAATATCGATTTTTGTTACTTTTTAGGTGATATACCAGGTATAATACAGGAAGTGATGAAATTCAGAATCTGAATATCGGCGTGTGTAATACAGAGAGGGTAAAGTTACGTTGAGATTTGGTAAAGATATGGATAAAATGAAGCCGAAACAGCCAACGATAAACGTTATCGAAATATCGCTTCGAATTCTGGCACGTTCAAACTTACTTTAAAATATATATATATATATATATATATATATATATATATATATATATATATATATATATATATATATATATATATATATATATATATATATACATGTATATTTACCTATAAGGTAAACTCTCTAGTAACCAACCCGTTTACACAGTTTTGACTTAATTTATAGTTTCAGACTTTCGAAGATATATATCTAAATGTACATACATACGTATAGCTGGGTAGAAACCGTCTCATCTCTACACAGGGAAGTAAGGAAACCAAAATAATAAATTTACCGTGAGTTTAGAACCTCAAATTATCAGCAGCTTTCCTCGAAACTTGAATTACTTAATAGATTGATGTAAAGAGAGTCCAAAATAGGGAAGGAATGAGATTAGGCATTATATTTTATTAAAATAGGGAAAGAAGAGACGTACGTTTTGTTTTTTTTTCTCGAGTAATCGTTGTTTTCCAATTGAGTCGTTTCGGCAACAGTATATACATATATAAGTCTGAAAAGATCAGACAAAACAGTTCCTACTACTCTCTTTACATATACAGCTACGAACGACGGAAATATCGGTCTCCTAATCGTCGATCCTAAATTTAATTGAGGTCTTCTCATTACCGCAGCAGCGCGTATAACGGGGTCGGAAAGTATAACCGAAACGGAGGTGAAGGCGGAGAATGAAGGTGGGGAGGTAGAGGTGGAGGAAAGAAGACGCGAAAGTAAGGAGTTTGATAATACTACGAGGGGAGAGATTTCCCATGAGGGTAAAAAGCCCGGGAAAATCTCTCGGCGATTCAAAGAAGCCTTACGAAAATTTTCTCTCTATGTGTACGTGCAAAGTCCTGATCCTCCTTTCCTTTCCTTTCCTTTCCTTTCCATTCCATTCCATTCCTTTACTTTCGTTTACTTTCCTTTCCTTGACTTTCCACGTTATAGCGTCGAGCTCATAGTTGTGTTGCCATAACCCGAAAATCCTCCGGATGATATTTGTACAAGTTGTAAAGCCGTAAAAATATATAACTGTATATACGGTCTGTATGTATGTATATACATACCTAGATACCTGTACCTACGTACATAATCCTTCCGAGTATATTTTCGTTACAATTAATCCTTTAATCAGAAACTTTACGTTCAGCTCTAATTAAGTTTAAGACTATAAGGTAGCAATATAGTGCAGGGTGTACATAGAGAAGCTTAATAAGACGTCAGCTAAAGTCTGACATTTTCACTACCGAGATTATATTCATGATTACGAATATTGTTATATAGTTTTTGAACTACCTGTAACCTTATAGTCTAATTTCTCAATTAATTTCCGCTAATATTTGCGAAGTCTTATTACAGCAGTTACCCAAGAAGTCGCGAATACCTATCCACGATTATAATATAAGGAAAAGAACGAGGAATATTTCTTAAAAAAAAAAAATATATATATATATAATGAAAAAATTTGTGTCTATAAAATTATCACAAATTTAATATTCGAGAGTAACAACTAAAGCCACTCGTATACCTATAACTGGTACAATTTTTTCATTACCTGCGATTTACAAAAAATCAAAAATAAAATAAATAAATCTAGGAAATGTTAAAGCTGAGAGACTGAAAGTAATTATAAAAACTAATAATATAATTAAAAAAAAAAAAGAGAATAATTGACGGGTAGATGTGTTTATAGGATTTTAATAATAAGTTGAAAGAGTGGGAAAAAAGTTGAAAAAAAAGAAAACTAATGACATTTAAATTACGATTAAATTATAATTAATAAAATTTTATCACTCCTTTCGTTATTATATAGCTTCACAAATTATAATTTTCAGGTAGGTATAATATATAATTATAGAATTAATGTTAATTTACTACAACTAGTAGTAGAGAGAGGGATTTGTAATTGGGAAGTCAATTTAAAACCTAATTAAAGTTAATAATAATTAACTCATGAATATCTTAATTTCAAAATTTCGGAAATATTTGATCGTTAAGTAAAAATTTGTTGTTTCGTACAAATTTACGGTCTGATCAATAAAGTTAAATCGATGAAAAATACGTGCCTGGTTATGAAAACGAAAAAAAGAAAAAAAAAAAAAAAAAAAATGGTTGTAACGTGTAATTGACGGGTTTTTAAAATAGAGTCGAAAAAAAAAAAAAATACTATTAGGTTATAGAAAAAAGAAAATGAACAAAAAAAACAAAACAAAAATGGTTGTAACGTGTATAATTGACGGGTTTTTAAAACAGAGTAAAAAAATAAAAATAAAAAAAAAATAAAAAAAAAAAAAAAAAAAAATGCTATTAGGTCAAAACGGGGCGAGCAGGTAGGTATAGGTAGATATAAATGACACCATGACATGAAAATGTTTTCCTTTTTTATTTCCGGATTGAAAACGGCCATTTTTCCAACGTCCGGGATTAAAGTGAGAGAGCCCTGCAAAGAGTCGATGCTGACGCGACTGTATACCAACGAACCTACCTACCTACCTACCTACCCCGCGTTTTAGCTGTTGCTGTTGTCGTTGTTGTTTTTGATACGGGTATATAGAACGACGTGAAACTAACTACCAATCAACCGGATGGCATTAACTTTTCCCGGGGCGCAATATTTCTCGTTTTTAATTCGACTACCGAGCCACGTACCCTACCCCTGCTGCTACTGCTGTTGCTGTTGTTGCTATTACTGCCATCCTCGTCATCCTAGACGCAGCACAATTTTCAATCCCAAAGGAGTAAAATACGTGACAAGGTGGAAGTTTACCTTTAAAAGGTTACTTCGTCGAGTAGTTATTACACGATGTTAGAAGAGAAATAAAAGAAATATAAATAGAGATAGAAATAGAACTAAAAATAAAAAGAGTAAAAAAAATCTATAATTTTCTAATTACTTTCCGTTATTTCTTTCCTCATCGAGAGGGTAGAAACCATCGATTAATAAAAACTGAAATAAAATGTAAAAAAGAAAAAAAAAAATTCTTTCCCCGTTTTACCAACGGAAATGAAACAAGATTTTTTTAATATTTTTTTATTCAATATAAGATAGTTATCAGAGCAGCATCAGCAGCTGGAATTTTGGTGCAAGGTATGTAGGTAAGACTACTAGGGGTAATAAATTCTCGTTATCATGCAAATCTGATTCTCATATTTCTCATAATTCAAAAGGGATATACCTACTATCCGTGTAATACCGAACCAAGATACAACGTGTATAGGTATACACGTATATTCTTATAAAATCTACGTAACCGAAACGTGGTGAGTTATTTGGGATTTTATTTTATTTTATTTATTTATTTTTTTTTTCATTTATATTTTGTTTAAAGCGTCATATAAAAAATCTAAACTTTGAAAGACTTATAACTGCTCGAATATACACGAAAGAAGACGACGGCGGGGACAAGGACGACGTATCTTGGAGGTTTTCACGCGAGCAATAAGCTCGCACGCAAGCTGGCTCGTATATATTATACCATAACATATTATTAGACTTCATGTTTTATATATGCGGAAAGAACGAGAATTAAAAAAAAAAAAAAAAAAATACCAAAAAAAAAAAAAAAATGGAACGAGAAAGAAAAATGAAAAGTATGATAAGAAATGGTAAAAGAAGATTATAACTGTACAAGAAATTTTGCTAAAAAATTTATTACGAAATATTGTAAGGTGATTTAAGAAATGAAAAAAAAAATGATGATGTACATACAAACAGAATTGAAAGAAGTATATAAGAAAATGGGACATCGCGTCTAAGCCATAAAATAAATTTCAAATAAACTGTAACAAATGTGTACAAGCAAAAAACGAAGAGTGAAAAAGACTGAAAAAAAAACAAAGAAAAAAAAAAAAAAAAAAATTTAGATGTATAAAGAGATACGGTGGAAATCTAAAACCGTCTGAAATAAACAGGCAATGGAACGACGGCGAACCTCCCTTAGGGATTTCTCCAGTTTTACCCTGGTTTTGCCCTGGTTACTGCAGCAGAAGTAGAAGTAGAAGTAGCATCAGGAGGCTGGCTTGCCTTCATCTCGGTTTATCTCAGCTGAAGGCCTTCTTTTTCCCTTCTGAATGGAACAAGAGTGCCTTGAGATCTAACCCCACGATTTCTGCCCGGTTCACTTTAGGGATGTGTAGACGGTTTAGCACACCACCTTAGTAGATTTTTTCGGATTATTTTCATCCCTTAAACTACAGGCCGAGTCAAAATATAGGTAAACGATTTTTCGACTTGAGATTATGAGACCGACTGACTGCGGAGTGTAAAGCTTCGTTTTAAAATCCCGACGAATTATAAAGATATGAATTTTTTTTTATTATTAAATAAAGAAAATTATGTAAGCCGGGAAAATATGTGGGCCAGTAGATAGGTACATTAAATAATTAGAAATATTAAATTAGAACGTGAATCGATACCCAATTTACTTCACAGGCCTTCAGCACTCATCAATTAATTACGATAAATTTTTACGAGCGTAAAAATTAATTAATTAATTCATTCATTAATTAATTAACTAATTGAAACGATACGGTGTATCCAACTTTCATACGTCATACCTATACTATGAATTTTAATCCTTCACTATATCTATTCCTTTCTTAAAAAAGAAATTGCAACGAATCTACATGACGCAACATCCGTCACCGCAAAATGCCCGCTACGCAATGCGCATGCATAAAAATTTCTACCAATTCTAACTCTTTTCGTATTTATTTATTTAATTATTTATTTTTATTGATTACACGAGATTAAGCATCATGCTCGATTATAAATTATACTATACGCAGACTATATGACGTAATATATTGTTGTTTTTTATTCTACTTTTTTAGGATAAGGTCTTGGCAAAAAAAAAAAAAAAAAAAAAACTTTATTTCTTCTCCTCAAAGCTTTTCAATTTTCATCCAGCAATAAAAAGTTTGATCTCGAGACAGGTTTCCAATTTCAATCCAAGATCAGCCTATTCATTCTTTTATACAAAAACGTCGAGTTTATAGATTTACTGGCGAGTGTGTACCTAATGCCAAATTCTTGTTGTTCTTTAGATTCGTCGATATTCTCGGACTTTTCACATTTTTTCTATTTTTTTTTTTTTTTTTCTCTTTCTCTTTTCTCACTTTCTTTCTACGAGTAAGAAAACGAAAATTATTTACACTTTTCGACTCCCACGAAAAGGGAATAAAAAAAATTAAAAAAATTGAAATAGCCGAAGAGAAAATACAGAACCTACGTAGGTATGTATCACCTCCCTCCATGTATGTCTATATATATATATATATATATATATATATATATATATATATATATATATATATATATATATATTTTTATTTTCTTTCTTCTCAACACAAATATTAAACATATATTCTACAGCTACTCAATACTGTACGTATGATCAATGGAGAAGTGTAGAGAATGGAGATATGGAGGTTGAGGTGAAGGTAGAGGGTGAATCCGCAACTGGATTGACGCGGAGTCTGCAAAGTCTGTTCTTGATGTTGACGATTGATGGGCTATCCTCTCAACGTGAACGTGAACGTGAACGTGAACGTGAACGTAAACGTGGACGTGAACGAACGAACAAACGAACGAACCTCCCACACCTTTATCCTAAAAGCGTCATAGACACTGACGGTGCAAAAACTTACCCAGCAAACTCAGGGCGTGAATAATCGGGCAAGATATTTGGTTACACAGTCTGCCACCCTGATTGCCCTTTTTATCGTTATAGGTATCTTCCTCTTACCTTACTACTTATACCTTACATTACGTTTATTGATATGGATATAGGTGCGATAAAAGAAGAAGAAAAAGAAAAAGGAGAAGAAGAAGAAGAATTCGCTCTGAGATGAACGGTAAGATTCCTTTTTGGAAAAGGTAATTTTTCCAACAATTCGCAATCTTTGTTTAGGGTATAGAATGCAGGTATACGTCTATATAAATGCCACGTGACAAGAATCTCCGGGCTTCTCTTCTCTTTCAATCATTACTTTTTCCTTAGTTTTCCTATTCTCCTTCTCCTTCTTCTTCTCCTTCTTCTTCTTCATCATCTTATTTTTCTCCTCCCCCCCTGGATCCCAATCGCAGACGTTTTGCTCTCGGTCGATGGTAAATGTAGACGAGGCGACGAGAGGTAAAGTAGAGGATGATCGCTTTGAGTCATTAAAATTGATTGAAAATAACAGAGAGAGAATTATTGGAGTGGGTTTTCGGCAAACGATCAACTCTTACGACGTCGTCACTTTGAACTCATCTAAAGACTTGCTGCTACTGCACTCGTCGTCCTTTCTCATCGTCATATTAAAACTTTATAGCCCTCTTACTCCCTCTCTTATATCAAATTATTAAATTCAAATTCAAATTCAAATTCAATACTCTTATAATTTTCTTTTCTATCTTTTTTTTCTCATTTTAACAAAAATTATAGAAATTCTATAGCAAAAAATATCGACCGATGAGGAAATTATTACTTGTTGTCGATGACACGCGGTTGTCGCGTATAAACCGTGACGTTGACAATCCCTAATCACGGATTGTATCGCGATTAGAACAGAAACAGGAACAGCCAAGCAGACGTCGACGCCAACGCCTACGCCAGGAGCAACAGCTGTGTCGTTTCTGACCCAATTAAGATAGATTGATGAGGCGTAAAAATGAAAACCATCTCTTTCCTACTACAGAGGAAACAAAAAGGCTGATCCAAAAACAGCCCGGAGGGTCCAATTAACCAAGACATCATCTCGCTCACGGTGCGCGTCAACGAGCGGAAAAATAACGAGTAGATACTACATACAAAAATTGAAAAAATAATATAAGAATAAAAAAATTAAAAAAAGATAAGAAAAAGTTAAGAACGATATAAGAAATTTTCTAATACATATTCCAAATTTTTTTTTTTTTTACTTCTTTTTTCAAACAATTAAGAAACTTGTCCCTTAATAAGAAAATGGCCGCTCCAATTTATTACTCGGGGAAACAAAAAAATTCTTTCACGATGAAATATTTTAGTTATGAAAAAAAAAAAAAAAAAAAAAAAAAAACGCGATTCATAGCGTAAATTTCTATCCCGAAATGAAATTACAAATTGCTATAAAGTCTCAGAATCGATTTAAAAAATTTTTCTAAATTCTGTAAAAATATTCAGATCCTTATAACAAATAAAAACCAAAAAAAAAAAAAAAAATTTTAAATCCATTTTTACCTGCCCTTTCCAAACCTATGGATCGATTTTGTCCAAATTCAATACCCGATCTGTTAATTATTGAAAATATTTCTTTGCCAAATTTCATGCGAATTCGTTCGGCTTATTCAAAATTTGTTTAAATAGTTAGAAACGTGAATCGATTAGTAATAAAATATACTTATAATATATTACCGTACGTAACACCCACGCTTCTATTGTAGAGTCCAAGAGGAACGTTAGATGTTGTGGTTAAGCCGCCATGTTTTCTTCGGCCTAATTGCCCGACACGGAAGCAATAAATTCTATAAGGATGCTGTGTAAATCTCAGACGTTGTGTTGGTCCACACAAAGGGAGAAAACGTATCTCAAATACTTCCGCAAGATTAATGTATAAGAAATAAAGAACAATATTAGTACATATGTATATACATATACGTACAGTACAATTAATCGCATTCAGATTCATTCAATAAGAATTCAAATCGATATATAAAGATCTCTGCATGAAATCATCGATTTATTTTCCTCTGAAAAATAGATGAAATTTTTTATTTTTTTTTTTTGGTGTTTTTTTTTTTGGGGGCCATCATTCATTTCGTTTTCGTATCTAATTTGTCAACCGATGAGAAAACTCTCGCTATTATAGTAGGTACCTATATTTAATCTAGATCGGAGGTAAAGGAATTTAAAGAATCCCAATTACTCTCCCGATAATTAGGATACCGTTGTAAATTCGTTCGATTAAAATTCCGGCAAATTAATAACGCACTAAAAAGTTTTATCAATCGACTCACGATGTCCGAAAGAGAAGAAAAAAAAATAATAATTAACCGCCTTTTTTATACCCCAGTTAAAAAAAAAAAAATAAAATAAAAGACATACTTTTGAAATTCATGAAAAAGCTATAATAAAAGCGTCGAAATTTTATATTATTTTATTTTATTTTTATCTTCGTTTATGAAATAGATACTTCGATCAAAATCTAATCTCGTGAAATACGTGGGTATACTACCCTAATCACTTCATGTCTATACCGATCGCTGTATAAATGAAGAAGTTATTACATCAAGTAGGAATATGTATAGTTCGCAGTGGTCACTCCAGTTTATCAAATGGTATTTGGAGGTGGAATTTGTACGAATGGGATTAAGCCCTTGTAGCCGATGTCCATATAACACGAAATGGGCGGTATAGTACCCACTAGATAGGAGAAGCTCACGGTTGAACTTGTCCAATATCTTCCGTAACTCTGACCAACCGATTTGATCTCTACTATACTACGAACTGACCATGCACGAAGAACCACCTCAATAATATAATAGGAACATGACCAGCTAGCCGAATACTTCAGATATTACCCCGTACTGGATTCGAAAAGTGGACAGTTCCGTTCTTTCCATATTTGTATGTGTATACGTTACATACATACATTTCCATCAATATTTTCTACCTCAATTTGTTTTTTCCACTTTTACACTGGACTTAGTCTATTGCCTATGTTCCTCGCGTCACACAATCAGTGACGCATCTCTTATCAAAAATAGAAAAGAAAAAAAAACGAATTCAAAGTGATGATGACGTGAAACAAGCAAATAATCAAATCGAATAGCAAAAGGGTAGAAAAAATCCACTGCTGTAATCTATTTGTTTTAGTTTTTTGTTTTTTTGGTTTTTCGCGTAAAATATGTCGCCCATCTTGAATACAGGGGTCCTTTTTGACAAGAAGAAAAAGCGATTGTATCTTGGTAAAGCTTCTTCTATCTTTCGTTGAGCTCCGCGGACATGGTAAGGTGTATATATATATATATATATATGTATATATATGTATATAGGTGTATTCTAGAAACTGTTATGGCTCTTGGAGAAACTCGCATATAAACAGAATTAACACCGCCATTCAACGTCTTAGCACGGAAAAGCTGGTTGGTAGTAGGGTCTTTGGCGAGTGGAGAGTTGCTTCTGGTTCTTCTCTTTCTCGGAAGCTCTAGGAGGAAATGGACCGAAGCTCATTTAGGAAATCCCCCGATCCTTGCTCTCAGTTTTCGTACCTTCTCGCTCCTATTTCTCTGTCTTTCTCTCAATTCCTTCGTAGATTGGTTGGCCTTTGCGGCAAGGAATGGTGCGGGCTAAGGCGTGGAGAGAAACCACCGCAAAGATCACGGGGTGGATCTCTAAGACACCCTAAAACGTAGCTGCAAACTAACCGCCTCTAGCACATAGCAATCCTACAAATTGTTTCATTAATTACTCGGCTTATCATTACCTGCACATACATGTATAGATTGTGGTCACTTTCTTACCTATAGACTTCGTCAAAAAATTTAATAAACAAAAAAAATGTACAAGCTGGTAAAAATTTTCTGCATTATAAAAAAAAATAACCTGAAGTGATTCATTTCAAGGGAAATTATTTACTCTAAATGGGCGGCGAAGGGATGGACGACGGTCCCATATATGACTCAGGGTTGGTGATGGTACGGTTTCAAGTACAGACCGTGATCGGTCGACCCACCATAGAACAGGACCGACCGGGATTGTTACGAGGTCGTGGACGAGGGTTCGAATGGGGCGGAGTACGGGGATGGAGGTTAGGTGATGGTCGTAGTGTTTGCAGAATCGCTGACAAGCCTACAGGATAAGATCATCTCTATTGGCAGTAGGCAGGGTACTAGATCCCGACCCCTGCTGAAGCAGACCAGAAAACCATCTTTACCCGTCTCGTCGATACTCCCGATATACTCGAATAGAAAAATGCGCATGTAGATAAAACGAGAGGAAATAAAATGACAAAGAGAAAAGAGAAAAAGGAGAAATACCAATAATTAAAATTATTGTAACGACAGAATTTTTTCATTGACCTCTGTCGATTGGTCATTTTTTTTTTTTTTTTTTTGTTTTTTTATATATCAGAGATTCGACGAGCGATGAACGAACGAAAGGGAAAAAAAGGAAAAAGAGGATAGAATAAAAAAAAAGCAGAAATTCGCTGACAATTATTCAAATTAGGGAGTACCGTTCGACCAGACCATTGGAATAATAATTATGGAACAACCGAATTGGCGAGAAGAGAGAAAGAGAGAAAAAGAGAGAAGAGCGTAGTTCACTACCACGATCACGATCGCTTTTGTACCTACGTATCTACCTACGGTGACAAAACAATTGACGTATTACCATATAACGTTTGCAGAGGGAATAGATAGAGTCTAGTGGGAACTGAAAGTCAATTAAATATCCGTTTGCTTCTATACATACTGTAGGGTATATATGTATATGTAATGGAAGTGCGATTATCAAGTTCCACAAAAAAAAAAAGAGGAAAAAAAAGTCAAAAAGAGGAAACGTAGGTTTAATAAAAAGGCAGATCCTTTTTTTTTTTTGTTGTTTTGTTTTTGTTTTTAAAAATTGTAGCCCTCTCTGCTGATGATGGTGAAAAGATATTTGATGTCATGCCTGTATCTGTGCGTGTGTAATTATTTGCTTTATATACTATACATATATACATACATATGTATAAAAAGTAGATTTGGCTCAAAAATAAATATAGAGATGTAGGGATGAAACATTTGCAAAAAAAAAAAAAAAAAAATAGCTACCACCGAACACGAGAGAGAAAAAAAAAAAAAAAAAACTACAAAAACGCAAGAGTGGGAATATTTAATTTTTTTAACTTGTCGCGCAGGCACGACTAATTACAAATTACATAATTTTTCCTTCTTTTAATTTATTTTTCGTTTTTCTTTTTTTGACAAATTAAACGATGTTATAGGTCAGCTGATTGTCTATCTCTCTAAAAATAAAAAAACGACAAAAACGATACAAAAGGAATATAAAATTGTTGGCGAGTCGTTCAAAATCGTTTTGAAAAACTGCACAGCGGAGAGATAATATATTATTTCAAAAAAAAAAAAAAAAAAAAAAAAAAAATGGATACAAATAAAGTAAAGGGTTTTTCGTTTTATTAATGTAAAATTTTCATTTCGCACGACCGCCTTTTGTGTGTATTCCGAGGTCGAGGGTATAGGTATAAGGTAGGTATACCAACCAACCAGGTACCAACCCCGATTGTAAAAGCTGTTTTATCCGTCCGGTTTCTAAAGTAGGCTCAACCCCGAAACACTTTCGTTGTTCTGTCCCCCGCGCCACTACGCCACCGCGCCGACGAGCCGTTAGCTCGGTACCAGCTAACGTAACGTAGCTACAGAGAGAGAGAGAGGATCCCCCTCCTCCTCATCCTCATCTCTTCTTCCCGTACCTACGTACCCCGCGCAACGTCGACATCTCCGAATAAACTTTCGGAAGAGCTAAAATATGCAAATACCGTTAAAATATGCAAATTCTCACTTAACTTTATCTCCCTACCGGGCGCGCGAAGGGTTCGCTCGACAGACACACGCTCTTCCTTTTCCATCCTCATCCCTTAACTATATACACCTACCCCTACCGTCTGTGTATTTCCCTTATTCCTTCTCCACTTCTTTACTCAACGATTTTACACCGAAAATCGGATGAACGGACGAAAAAAAAAGGAGATTGAAAATAAATGAAAAACAAAGTAAAAAAAAAAAATAGTAAAAGAAAACGACAGAAAAAAAACTTCAATTGAACGAAAATTTTTGTATCCAAATTTTCACTAAAATTAAAAACAAAAAAAATTATTTTGTAATTTTTTTTTTTTGTTTCTCCTTTTTCTTCGTCTCGATTAATTTAATGGAAATTAATTTGACGTTCATTATTATGGGTATAAATCCGGGGCACATAAGTAGTTTGAATTGCTTTGGGATTCCGTTGATGGTACACGGTCGGTTCGGGACTTTCGATTCTCTGAAGTAAAGGGGAAATCTTGGTCGTATGGGAATATCTAAGAAGGTCGGTGGTCCTAATCGCCAAGTAGATAAGTATAAGGAGGCACGGGTACGGGTATTGGTACGGGTACAGACGTGGGCGTGGGTGGAATCCAGTGAATATGCCAGTGAGGTACATTAATCCCAAAGGGCAATATATTTGTACCACGTTCGAGGCTATTAGGAGAGCTTATGGTATTATTTGGTCGCACTTAGGACGGTACGAATTCAACGTTGGCAAACATATAAACTCCAAAGTGACTGCTTAACTAGTTACCCGCACGGTTTACGTACCTACAGGCATTAGCCTATCACTTATCACTAATACCAAAACCCTGGAACCAATCTGCTTTCAAATCCCATGCTAGGCTCAATTTCCCATACACATAAATCTGTATCTGTTAACATTTTTTTTTTTTTTTATAATCGATACCCTCCTCATCATGAAACGATATAAATTTTCGATAAATTATGAGTGCATTTACAAAGAAGCAAAATTGCAAAAGTAAAAAAAAGAAGACAGAAAAAAAACTGAATATACACAAACGAACAAAAATAAATAAAAAATCGTGCGAAAGAAAAGAAAATAAAAAAAAAAATAAATAAATAAATAAATAAAAAACAGGAAACAACGCTCGATGGGTGATTTTTTTTATCGCAAGTACGTACCCTCCACTGTTAAGGAGGGGTACGATAAGGAGAGGCCATTTCAGTCGGTGAAATGGAATCGTTTAGCCAGAAAGAACGGTATATATGTTACACAAGAATAGAAGGTGGGAGTCTTAGGTTGTATTACGAGCAACAACTGACGATTTTCCCAGCCTAAAGGAATAAGAAGAAGAAGAATAAGAATAAGAATAAGAAATAGTGGGAGAAGGAAAAGAGAGAAATAAAAAGAAGAAAAATACCCGAGCTAGTGCGCGTCAAGAATTACAAGAATCCTGGAAAACTTTTCTCTCATGGACAGAACTTTTTCCACAGGAATAAATATTTGATGATGGGATGGAATGATGGGGAAGGAAGGGTGAGGAGGAGGGAGACTATAGGCGAGAGGTAAAAGACGAAAGAGACTCTCCCACCTCAACCTTCTTCTTCTTCTTCTTCTTCTTCTTCTCCTTCTTCTTCTTCTTCTTCTACTTACTCGAAAACCGCTTCGATTTTCTGGGACAATACGGGTGTTGAAGTAGATAAGGGAAGACGTTCTAGCTAGTCACGCACTTAAAACTTGTATCAATTGTCTCGGAGTATGGGATTCGGTAAATTTTTTAGTTACCCTATACAGTATAAAGTATCAACGTTGTATCATCAAGCCGTAAGAAACGTCGCTTACCTTACCAAATCATTTCATTCTCCATAATTTTAACCTGTTTTTTATTTTTTTTATTTTTTTCTAATGTTTCCCGCGTCATACCTATAACTTTTAATGACAATTATATTAACTGTGAATTGCTCATTTTCACATAATTTAACTAATTGTAAGTTTAAAACAGTGTCTACACACTACTTAACATAATAATTACCAACTTTACCGTTTCGACAAATTTTAACTACTGCACTACTTCTTATCCTCACGCGTAAGTTTCTACTACAAAATCCCATGTGAACGCATATATATATATATATATTCAACATTTACATACAACTGACTTACTTGTTTCCCTGAATACACGTAAGCATTTAAATTTATTTATCCACTTGACTTCCTTTTTGTAAAACTTAATCCGCACCAATTCTGTACGGTTTTTCTTTTATTATATATACATACATATATATATATATATTTTCCCTTCGTCAAACTTATAGAAGTTATATCGTATATTTCGAAGTGGCGTATGTAGGTACATCGTGCTCGGTTTAATTACCTGTACAGAACATCTTTGTGTAAACTCCGGATGTCTGCAGTTTATGTTTTATCAAAGTTTTACACTCTCAATCTGTTCTCTCTCCCTGTAGCTCTTTAATTCTCATTTTACTCCATTCTCTCTCTCTCTCTCTCTCTCTCTCTTTTTCTCTCTATACTGTATAACGAGCGACTATCGCCCGTCAAAAGCACGCGCGAGAAACTTTTCGTGTAAAACCAGACTCGTAAAGTCGGTGGTGTAGTAATATAAACTGAAACTAAAATCGTTCCTTTGCTACTGCTACTGCTATTGCTCCTACTCCTACTCCTACTCCTACTTCTACTCCTACTCCTGATGCTGCTGCTGCTGCTGTACCGAATTTATATCCACATACATCTCTATAGAATCTCGTATAACTTATACGTGTGTATGTATGTATAGGTAAGTAGAAATACGATATATAACTGTATGCAGGTATGTATGTACATACGTATGAGTGTACATATACGTAGTTTCCAACCCCTGCAGTCTGCACCTCGTCACCGAGATTTGTTTAGACTTTAGGACAAACACAACTCTCCGTTGGTCAGTTCACGGTGAAACTAACACTTATCCAACGACGAACGGTAACGAGTTTGAAACAAAGAATTCCCTCTCTCTCCATCTCTTCATCTCACTCTCTCTCTCTCGTTCCTAAAAGGAGTAACAGGATCTCCAGACAGTACAGAGAGGAACTAAAATGACCTCGGAGAACAACCACCGTCAAAGCATCGCTAGAATTTATGATTTTTTTCCATTTTTCTTTTAAAAATTAATATCGCCAGATTTTTAGGCTTCATATATAATTGGGGGTAATCTGTGATCGAAAAAACGTGTTGATAATTACAAAACACCGTTCAGAAATTTATGATATTAAGAATTTCAGGCTGAGCCGATGTGAATATCTATAATACAGTACTTCGACTGAAGAGATGATGATGTTGACGATACGAAGCCTGTACAGTGAGTAAATTGACGGGTTTTTTTTTTTTTTTTTTTCTTTTTTTTTCATACGTTTGTGAAAGGACTGGGTAAAGATATTTTCATATAATTTAGATCGCAGGTGTTTTTCAAACTCGTTTAAATCGGCTTAAGACATTTCGCACGTGAAGTGTATATCGGGTTAAAATATCTCTTTGATATTCCTATGGTATCTTGGTACGAGAGCTGAGGTTGACAAAAACACTTTGGTTGTTTTGACGGGACTGAAGAGTGACGGACTATCCAAAGGCCGACGACACGCAAGAGAGCTAAAGCGACGGACCCAGCCTTTTTGTTAAACTCCATAGTAGGTACGGTACGGCTTCGCCGAGGGTCACTTCACGTATGTATATGTGTATATATATGTCAGTATACCTATGTACTAACTTACAGGCACACTCTCCAGACGAAAACATGCCTGGTTACTTAATATCCGTCGCAGGTTTGAGGGTGGTTTGAGAAAAGACACGAAGAACAAGAAGAAGAAGAGGAAGAAGAG
Organism: Macrophya annulata; assembly: GCA_963924015.1. NCBI lineage: Eukaryota > Metazoa > Arthropoda > Insecta > Hymenoptera > Tenthredinidae > Macrophya > Macrophya annulata. Next base: position 13,750,093 of record OZ001263.1, on the reverse strand, counting down.
AAGAGAAGAGAAGAACCTATCCAGCCCACGTTTCTCAGTTTTTTGTCAATTTGGGACTGAAAGAGCGAGTTAATAAACCGAAGTCGTGTGCCAGACGGGAATCCAGCTAAGAAGAAGAGGAATTAATTAATTAATTAATTAATTTTGTACAACCGACGAGCCGAAAATCAAGTTCTGAGATAATCCATCGAATAAAAAATCAGCACGTGGACGAATCGATTGATTTTTTTTTTTTTCTTTCTTTCTTTCTTTATTTTCGATAACGATCTGCAATTATCCAAAGGATTAGGATACCGAAGTGGGATGGACAGAGAAAGTTTGAGAGATTTTCTTCCTTTTTTTGTTTTTTTTTTCATTACTCGTTTCCCTCTGTACAATGAGCAGAATTAAAAGTTATTGAATAACAATTTAATGTTATTTTCCCTTTGTAAAAGAAAATATCCTGCAGGGTAAAGAATTCCGTTCGTTACTAGGTATAAGGTACTCGAGGACCGTTTAAAAGTCTCCGTTTCAAACTTTCCCTTCCTATCCCATCCGTTCCATCTTTAGCTTTCTGTGTATAAGGAAAGAAAAAGTTGTAAATTGAAAAGTTTTCTTATTTTTAAATTTTTTCTTATTATTTCTTTTTTTTTGTTTATTTATTTATTTTATTTTTTGTTTGTCGAATTTTCTCTTTTTTTTCTCTCTCTTTTCTTCGTTATTAACGAGATTTTTATCCCCTTTCAAATACCCTAATCGTATCATACCTCCGTAGAATATTAACTAAGCTTTTTTAGCGTTAATTATTACCTTAAAAAAAAAAAAAAAAAAAAAATCTGCGTTTCCACTCAAGTCGAAATTTCGACAAGATATACACAATAAAAGAAACAAAAGAAGAATAAATGTATATGGATCTTCGTTGACACTTCACCTACCTTTCAATGTACTCGAAAAAATAGAAGTGGTGTTATAAATCGCAAAGACTTACCTGAAACAGAAAAAGGAAACACATATCTTTGAATTATATGGAAAATTTTTTTTTTTATTTTTTTTTTTAATTCTTGTTCGTTAGGTTAAATGAAAAATAAAAATAAAATAGAATTTTAATACGCGGGTTTGAAATTTTCGAATTTTCCGATAACAGTTTTAATACACGCGCGATTATCAACCGACAATGTCAGCGTGGGAAGAGTACGAGGAGTACTCCCCTCTGTTTCGTCGAGAAACCCTTGGAGGCAGCATCCCTTGAGAGTCGAAAAATCCACCCTGGGGTAACTCACCGATGACGTAATCGAGCGCTGCAAAATCCAGCATGGTAGAGGGTCGGTTTCATCCCCAGTCCCCTTTTACATCGAAAGCTTATAGTTGCAAATCATTGTTGACCATGAAAGGGGGATGAGGTTGAAAGCGAGGGTCGAAAATGACAAGTTTTGCATCATATAGAAAATCACTATTGATTGATGACTCGCCATGTGTTTTTTTTAATTATTAAAAATTCAATCCATTACGATTCCCAAAATTTTATGTCTTCAAAATAAAAAATCAAAAACAAAAATAAAAAATAAAAACGAAAGACCGAATCTCGTTAATCGCTTCCTTTCCCATACTAATACTAAACCATCATCATTTGCTCAGGGTAAATATCACCGATGGTAGTGGGCAGACATGTACATACATATACCTACTCGGGCAGTATCTAAATACAAACTATCTATCTCCGCCTGGTACACACAGTCCATGGAGGGGTAGTTATGTATAATTTATACCTAGACAGTAAATATGTATTTCTGGTTTGTTCGTATAGTCATAGCCAATATGAACTTCGTATTGAACTTGGACATACGTTTCGGATTGATTAACTGACCGGATATTAGATATATCACTCTCTCTCTCTCTCTCTCTCTCTCTCTATCTTTCTGACACGTAAGCTCGTTCATTTCTGAAAACGAAATAATTCACTTCATTCCATATTATAAAATCGATTTTCTCATTCGTCGATGTATTAAGAATGCTCTCAAGTAAATTTTTTTATTTTTCCTTCTCCACCCTCTGATAAACGCAAGTGCCACTCGAATAATTAAACCAGTTTAAACTCGAGGACTAATTAGTCATATATACCCACCCCGGGCATGTACTCGACTGACTTTGACTGGCTTCACAGCTGTCAAACAATGAAAATCGAGGGGCTACTCGGTCGAAAATTCTAAGGGATGATAATCGGTAGGGGAGAAACGTTCTTTGCACATCAATCGGTTACAACATCCCTCCGTTACCTTACCCCTCTTAACTATAATACCATAGTAGTAGTGGTGGTCATGGGGTACTCAGTGAAGGGTGGCTTTAACAAAACGTTACATCATATTGCATGGTAGGGGTACAGGGCCCTTAAAAGACCCCGGATCCGCACTAGTCAGTAACTGAACAAAGTCGACACGTGACGTTTGTACATGTTCGAGTCATCGTCATAGCTGCATTAATTTTCTGTACATGAGACGCTTTCTCGAGGGAGTATAAATTCGTTAGTTTTAAAGTTTATCTCATCTCGAGTCACGGTATATTATATAACCACCCAAAAACGAGGGTCAAATGACGTGGTAAAAATAATCCATACTATACACAACATGGATATAACGATATATATATATATATATATATATATATATATATATATATATATATATATATATATATATATATATATATATATATACCTAATCCATTCATTTGTGCATTTGTGTATATGTCAAGAGCACTTTACCTCCAGGTTATTATAATTCTAGGCCACGATAAACACGCTGCAGATATAGAGTCAAAGGTAAACCCCCTATTTTCTCCCTTTCTAATTAGCTAATGGGAAACTTTGTTACCATATGTCATGTACAATGTGCGAATTATCGCCCGAACACTCCTGTTAAACGACAAACCATTTTCTTCTGTTCGTGTCAGTTCGTTAAGACCACGAAAACAGCGTGTCAATCATTATCCAATTTTTTCTTTTTCATTTTAAAAAAGAGATAAGGTTTAACTCTCTACTTGTAGATACGTACTACTTTTGCGGAGGCGAAAAATACAGGTTTTTAAAAAATTTAGAGTCTCGTTTCTTCGGGGTGTATACGAAAGGATGTGAACATCTTCCGGTGGTAACCGGGCGAGAGTTGAGTACATCGAGAAGTAAAGGAAATAGAAAAAAGAAATAAAAGTAAAAAAAAAAAAAAAAAAGTAAAAAGTGAAAGAAAAGTAAGGTGGATGACACAATGGCTCGTCTGACTCTCAGTTTGTTGATTCACGGTTTGCCTCAGCAAATAAAAGCTCCATTCTCGCAAGCTTTGTCTATCCTTTTGATTCTTTGAAAAACCTAGGAAAACCTATAGTAGTTGGTTATATGTATATACGTATACATAGAGGAAAAACCTCACTTTTATATAACTGCAAAGGCTGTTGCAGCAGCAGTGTACACGTTTCTACGTAACGTAACGTAACATACGTATAATACCTATTGCGGTTCGTTGAAAATTTTTGACGCATCGGTATTCCCTGACTTTTGCGGATTCCATCTCTAGCCTCTTTTAAAACAAGAACTATATTTGTTTCTATGCTACATTGTACAAATTTAAAGATGGGATTCGTCGGAGGAATAAGAAGTGAGAAAAATCGGAACTGATGAAGACTGATGAAAAGAGTTTTAAAACTAAGAAAAAATAATAATATAGTAATAATGATGATGAATGATTGGAAAAATTTGACGATTTTTTAACTTCAGGAAACTATTTTTCATTTATTTGTTATTTTTTATTTTGTTTTATTTTTTTGATTTTTTGATCTTCATTAGCCTTCTGTCTAAATATATGTTGTACATACCTACAGGTATAATATTGTGTAATAAAAACTCACAAACATCACCGCGAGATATGTAAGTATAGGTAACTAGTAATAAAACTGTCGATGCTTTAATAGCAAAGCGAAACGGATACTGTGTTTGCGATAAAGATTTTGGTGACCTACTTTACTCAAATATTTCATTTCTCTAGGGGTAGATGGAAATTTTCGATAAAATTTCAGACGATAAATGCAAAAAAGGAAAAATACAAAACAGAAAAAAAAAAAAAAAACTTATTTACTTCATTTTTTTACAAATAGCCGATGATGAGTAAGTTCACGATAAAAACTGGAAACTGTTTAATAATCATTGAATTAAAAAACAGGAAAAAAAAATTGCTTTTAACGTAGAGTCTTCATAACTTGACGTATATGTAAAAACCGAAAAAAGTCCGCATGAAATTTGCTGTTATTTTTATTACGATTTTTTGGTAAAACCTTGCCTCGAAATTGCAAATGGAATAATGGGTTTTCTCTATTTCTCTCTTGGTAAATAAATCGACAGTACACAACGCAGCTCCCTGTAGTACAGTACAGCACAGCATTACTACAAAGTGCACAAATAACTGCATCAAGTTAAGTCCTTCCCTTAAGCGGATCAAACCTGCAGCCCAACTTCGAAGTATCTCATTCCTTTGCCCTTTACGATACTTTGACATACCTTACCCTTTACCCTCTACCCTTTACTCTTTTCAATTTATGCTGTAGCTTCAGATACTCAAGAACGTTTTCTTCGTTCATTCTTCTCCTTCTCAATTTTCATTTTCATTTTCATTTTCTTTTTCTTTTTCTTCTTCTTCTTAATCTTCTTCGGCTTCTGTGCTTGTCGTATATTATATTGTGTAACGTCTACAATACTCACTGTATATCGCATTCAAATCGAAATGTAATAAATGTGCATCTCTATTGATATGAATACTGCAATAAATAGTCTAGTCTGTTTTGTAAAATTTCGTAGTGATTTTAGTTTTATTAAAATAATTTCGCTATGGAAAATTTCGATTGTAAAATAAATTCGATTGATTCGTATCACCACCACCACCACCACCACCTCCCCCTCGTAACGTGTAAAATTTTTTGTTACCAACCTAATAATATTTTTCAATTACTTTATTTGACAATAATGAAAATTGAAAAATAAAATTGACAAATAATATTGCAATGGTATATATAACGGGGAGGGGGGAAAAAAAAATAGCTTGGCTCAGTTTAACACGATGTGGTTATACGTTTGTACCCCATACCAACAGAGCACAAGCTCGCCACAGTTTATTGACGTCTGGCCATTGACGTCAACGACGCAAAGAGAGCTTTGGCTAATCAGCTTTTCACGTTCTATTTTTTATATTCATTTTTTTTTTCTTTCATTTATATTTTTTTTTGTTCCTTCTCGCTAAATTATGCAAACCTTGACACGCCTCATACTTCACAATATGAAGTAGCGAGGGGTTTATACTGGTGCAGTGCAGTATAATGATATCAAAGTGGTTCATATCCACTAAGAAAATGAATATTTTCAAAGCAGTTTCGATTTTATAAAAGTTTTTTTTTTTTTTGCAACTACAATTTGATAAAGAAATTATATATTCAAAACTTGTTAGGAAAAAAGGAAAAGGAAAATAATAACGTCGACTGCAGCATCAGTAGCGTAAAAATTAGGTACGAGAACGTAATCGAAAAACGTTAAGTATTCGATGAGAAAACAAAATTGTGTTTTAGAAGGTGAAGAAGAAAATGATGGAAAAAAAAACAAAAAAAAAATAGAAGGTAAGAGTTTGGGGAACGAGAGGAGCGGCTAGGATTAGCGGTGGATCGGTAAGTCGGTTGTGGTAGGTATATACGGGATCAGGGAAGTAAAGGGAGAGAAAAGAAGACATCAGGATCAGCCATCTGTACGTTTCATTTTGTCCCAAGAGACGACAACTACGAAGACGACGACGACGACGACGACGTCGACGAACGAACGAATAGAAAGAGAGGATAGAAAAGAACGTGACGGTCTCTGGAACCCCGACTTACCCTAAGGGAAAAATTCTTTGATGTCCGTGTCCGCCGGACATTTTCGTTGTCGTTCTCATCGTCCTAAGGGTTATCCCATAAGATATCGATTCGCGTCTTAGAAAACCAGCTTCGATTCGATTCGATTCACTTCACTTAACTTAGCTTTGCTAACCGTCAGACAGTATTCATACCAAACCCGTAAATCATGCGATTATATGTTTAAAATTTTCGAATCAGTATTACGAGGATGTTAAAAAAAAAATAGAGAACTGAAAGAAAAATCTCTCACCTCATCACAACCCCTTATCAAAACGATTCCGATTCTTTCCATCCGTTTCTCTCCATGCCTACTTCCCGTAATAAAAAGTAAAAAAGAAAAAAAAAATCGGTGAATTGTCTTTCACTTGAAGAAGAGAAGGGTTGGTTTTCATCCCTGTATAGAGACGATAGAACCGAGCTTCCATTGTGTAGAGGATTTTTTTTTTCCGGAAGCTTATTCAGAGCTGCTAGGTGGATGACAGGCGAAATACAGTGACAAGAGGGGTGCGACCTCGCTAATTGTGATCTCTGATTTCCGAACAGCTTTTATCATCGCCGTAAGCCCCTCGGTGTATAACCAACCAGGAATATAGTTTTCGTACGAAGGGAGCTGTTTAGACTATAGGGAGAGAGAGAGAGAGAGAGAGCGAGAGAGAAGTTTTCGAATCTGTGCAAAGTGCTAGTAGGACTTTACCCTTTGACATGGTTTTCCTATTAATAGAGTCCTCTTACAGTCTCGCCTATCCTTCCGACCTGGACAACTCACGTAACACCGTAACACCCCAAAAGCACAAGAAGTTTAAATCCTCTAGTCGGTAAGCCGCCTATACTGCGAAAATGCGAGGTCCGATAGTGACTATAGAAGAAATTTCAAATTTCGTAGATCCATAAACCGATTTTTATCATTATTTCTAATTTGAATAAAAACATTTTTTTTTTCTTTTCCTTTTCTTTTGTTTTTACGATGGAAAAATTCACGTGTAAATGATATGTTCCCAGAACATTTACGTATTATACGATTTTCTACGAAAAACAATTTCCCTGATGTACCAAGCTGCTGCTGCTGCTGCTACTGCTGGAGCTATACTCGGTGGTTGGTACACTGCGCGTTGTGAATTAATCCACCATTTATCGTGAGTACCAGCTTTTCAAAATGCACCACCCTAGTATATACTACATATATTCTGAAGGCAGCCATTATACCGAATCAATGATGTAAATTGAAAAGCGAATACCGATATTCGTTTACCTGGTACAGCAGTTAACGTGAAATGTTTGGTATATGGGTATATGTATATATATTTGTATATAGGCAATAGCTGCAGTATAGTTAGGTAGCTGGTGAAAAGCCATGGAGTTGCTGCAGAGGTCAACAGAATCAATCTATATGTTAAACTTTGACGGACACGGCAATGACTTACGACGATCGTATGTATATATATGTACATCCACCTACGATATCTAACTATCTACCTATATATCCAATTCACAATACTCGTGTATATTCAAATATATACGATTTCCAGGTCAATATATCGAATATGAAACTCTCTGACTGTGAATCGAAAAAGTTCTGCAATAAATTCTATAATTATATAAACCGTGAATTAATTGATTTTTTAATTTTTATTTCTATACGAAGAAGATGAGGAGAAAGAAATTTTTTTTTTTTAATGATAATTAAATCCTTTCGAATCATAGGAGGAACGAGAAAAACTGTTACAGTTTTTTTTTTTTTTTTTGGTGTTTGATGATGACTGGAAATGAAAGTAGTTAAATGGAAAGCAATTGCGTCGTCTCATGGATGATAACAAAATGGGCAATACTATTTTAATAGGAATACCACGAATAGTTTTCCTGCCGCAGTTATTGGTTACCTGCCATTTATACTCATAGTTAAAGTTATAGCCTTAGCGTGATAGTTATACGTCGAAAAGTCATTATTACTACCTAAAAGGAGTGAGAATTTCCAACGATTCAAAATCGGCATTAACTGCAGCAAAGCAACAACGAAGAATTTTATTATACTTATATTACTGTGTATGGGTTATGAAAAATACCTCGTCTTGTTATCAAATTAAAATATATATAACTTTTTTTTTTTTTCTATCCTTTTTATTTTTTTTTATTATTTTCTCTTTGTTCCATGTACGCGTTTCTACTCAAAGATTATTTTTGTTCACGTGTAAATTTCCCAACTTTATGATCAAAGCAGTCAATTATACAGGAAAATTGAGAAAGCGTCAAAGAGTGGTTACAGACCTTGAAGTATAAGCTTGCTAGCTTGCTAGCTCGAGGTATAAAAATCAGCGTTCAGTTTTTAGGGACTAAAACAAGAAAGATAAATAGAAAATAAAAGTAAAGGGGAAAGAGAAAAAGAAAAAAAGCTCGCAGGCGTTCTTTTGTATCCTCAATTTCAAGTTCAGTGTAAAATATGAGGCAATATCCGGTCGGAAGTCTTTCACCGTATAGCTATAAGTATACGGAGATCGACGTCAGAGACAACAACAAACTTGTTTGTGAAAGATCAAACAATCCTCCTCCTTTACACATATAAAATGCAGGCAACGCCACAACAAAGAAAAATGAGCAATGAAAATAAAAAGTTTAAAAAAAAAAAGTTTTTTTTTTTCTCTGGACCTGTAGTATCCCTATCCCCCTATCCCCCTATCCCCCCCCCCCCCCCCCCCCCCAAAAAAAAAAGGAAATGAAAGAAAAAGTAGAGGAAAGGTACCTGCAAACCGATCGGATCACATTGAAAATTTTCTTTCGTTACCTTTTATGAATCCTCGTACATTAAATTGTCAAAAAATTTATCGTCAGTCACGTAATTAGGTTACGGTGATTTGTTCGTTTTTTATTTTATATTTTTTTCAAATTTTGTTTTATTTTCTCGTTTATAAAGTAATTGCGCGAGCGTCGCTTAAATTTGAATTTTTTTTTTTATATTTTTTTTTTTATTAGACCAAGGTACAGAAAGTAGAGTTTAAAACCGTGTGCCCAATACGAAAACAAAAAACTCGACTACCAATGGTCATTTTTGTAAACATGATTTAATATGCATAAATACCGAGGTCTGCTCGGCTATAATACGGCTAACTCCATCTTCCCCGAGACTCGAGGCAAATAAGCTTAATGTACCTTAAGCTCTTTAATTTAAATATATATATCCTTTCTTGTTCACCGTTACAAGATACGTAATGTGATGAGTAGATTATTCTCTAAATATTTTTCTTTCTATATTCTGTAAAATAATTAAATATATATATATATATATATATATATATATATATATATATATATATATATATATATATATATATATATATATATATATATATATATATATATATATAATGGGAATAATATCGATTAAACTTTCTCAAAGCAATTATAGATTTAATCCAGTGATAATTAAATCTGATCTAAAAATCTCATGAACTTTGAATTTTTTGTCCATTTGTTCCTTCGTTTTAAATCCTTATATGTATTGCAGACAGCGATTGAGTCCCGACTACTAATTGTCTACACAGCCCGAGCTACGCCGAATTACAGTTAATTGACGGGCAGACGTGATTCCGTGCTTACCCAACCTTTACTAGTTCGAACGTTAACGTCAGCAGGATAAAGAGACGTCCACCCTGCAGGCACCAGATATATACACATACCTATATACCATGGATAGTATATATATATATATATATATATATATATATATATATATATATATATATATATATATATATATATATATATATATATATATATATATATATATATATATATACAGGTATATATGCGATAGATAGATACTACATACCCTTCGACATATAGACACACAAAAGAAAGTAGCAAGCGTCGAATTTGTCGAAACGGTGTCTCAAATGAACCCACCCGTAGATATCCGTGGCGTGAAAAATTCCGCTTTCGACATAAGAGATGGAATAAAAATTTAAATTAAAGAAAAATAAAAGAGAAAAACGAATGGCGAAGAAATAGAAGTTATACATTGCGAATTCTCTCACTATTTTTTTTTTTTTTTTTTTTTTCGTAATACCTGCATGTGATGGATGTATAGACTTATGTACGTTATAGATCTACAGCTTTCACAACTACATAGATATTTCTATCTAATAAACGAGTATGAAAGGAGGGTTTGTATGCAGGTAAGCAGCTTGTGTATTCTAAAGTAGCAGCAACAGCAACAGCAGCAGCAGTACCAGTAATGGTAAATTTTGTAAGTAGGTAAGATGGTAGAAATAAGACCACGAGAGAAGTGATCCGCTTACAAGATCGTATGAGAGAGATGAATCTTCATGAAGGAATTGCAAGTATGGTAAGGATGCAAAAGAAGCCATATAGAAGGTGGTCGTCGTAGCACGTGGCACGACTACGAAACTAATTAAAGGGTGCAAAGAAGAAGAAGAAGAAGAAGAAGAAGGAGGAGGTAGTAGAAGAAGAAGTTTGAGAAGTTTAAGAAGAAGAAGAAGAAGAAGAAGAAGAAAGAAAAAGCTGAAGACGCCACCAGTTAGCAGTAAAATGAAACCGGTATCTCGTTCTTCCTTTTATTCTTCTGTAACCATGCGGTAGGATATATCAAGGTGTAAAAAAAAACCGGCCACTACCACCTCTTATTCCAACTTTACCATTATTTTCTACTCAAGCTGTTACACGTCTGACTAGCAATCGACTCAGAGTCTTGATGACGGTCTCATCAAGTATGTCTATACCTACCTAACAGTCGTTTAATAATCCAACGTTCATCAGAAACCCGAGATCTCAAAGTGAAACAACAACACTTAATGTTCTTGCGTTTTCTCGGAATGGACGACGAGGAGGGGTTTGATCAAGAGAGGAAATGAAGGCCGATTATAGTTAGCCTATCGATATTATACCCATACCAAAAGAAATGTAAAATTTCTCTTCATCTTTCTCCTAGATTCTTAATTCCCACTTTTAGCAGAATCGTCAATCAGTTAGTTTTCCTTATTTTCAAGTTGGATATGTGAAATATTGAATGATGATAAAATTACGTTATAGTATAATTGTGAATAATTCTCTGTCATTATCATAGTCATAATAATTTTTTCAAGATTATTCAAATATTAAATGCAACGAAACGTAATACATTATAGATATATATTGTATCATAAAGTAAGCTTTCGACTTCATGGATACGTGAATCTGATACCTTGGCGCTTATAACCCCGTTAAGGTAGGGGATGATGGATTAAACTGAGGCACGAACAAAGCCGAAACTCCCCAAAATTAAATCACGGCACAATGCGCGTTCGTTAGGATCCTCAGAGTTGTTACAAGTCGTATTATACATAACCTTATATAATTGTGAAGGTATATCCACCCCACCCTACCCCATCCTCAACCTCACCCTCCCTTACCCTACCATCATCTCGCATTTGCTGTATACAAATTGAAGTATAATACAACAGGTTTAATAGAAGAGAAAGATAGATAGATAGATAGAAAAGAGAAAGAGAGATAGAGAGATAAACTACAGGATGGGAATTTCGTGGCATGTTACATGTGCAAGAGCTATAGATGATGTGTTTCTATGTATGTATAATCGGGTAATAGCGTGTTGCACACAATAGCGTGCAGTGCAATAATGATAAAGAGAATATCAGATAGACTCAGAGATAAATAGAAAAGCTAGGTAACAATTAATCGGACTTAAGTACTTGCATGATCGTAATAGCATGAATGTAGGTGAATGTGTGCATATCCAATAATCTAATAAACTATCTAAGAAAACAAAACTAGCCAACAAATCGAGTGTTTAGATACCAAAATTGAGAAATTTAATTAACTAATTACCTCCCTGATTATATTATACGATTTATTGTTAATAATTTTACCAAATTAGGGATTATTCAGTAGTTCAAGATTCAGCATACACCTGTTACCAAGACTTATCACTGTTGGATGATCCTCTAAAGTGTAAGCGGAAGGACCTGGTCATAGGAGAGAGAGAATGAGCTAGACCCTATCCCTATCACTTTGTATATACCTAGTGTGATATATACACTAGGTTTCTAGGATATATCGATGCCCATAGCTCGGGAAGACAATGCAGTTAGCAAAGTTTGCAGCCCGATGTGGTCGACTCTGGTGGTCTGGGGGTCTCCGATGCCTCCGCGTTAACCACAAAAGCCTATAATCCAGTATTGGCTAGCGTAATTGATTATGCATCGATTAAACCAATCAATTAGAACTTTCAGGGTCTTTGGAAAGGAGCCAATATAGCTCTGCAAAATCATTTAAAGACAATAACAGTACGTTACTTATATATGTGTGTGTGTATAGATGTGCAATATGAATGTATAATTTCAAATTGATGAGACAATTTTTTTTTTTTTTTGTTTTTTTTTTTTGTTTTTTGCGCAAAAATTAGAAAGAAACTTTTTAATGTATGTACATACATACGTACATACATACGTGTTGTGTCAATTGCGGGAAAATTTTGTAAAACAAGTGACGTACGAGGAAATTATTATTATTATCATTTTTTTTTTTTTTAAATACTTTTTTGTAAACTTTTGTTTTTCGTTTTTTTTTTATTTGATATTTTGCTTTTACGCCTATATATTTATATGTATATGTACGTACACCGACAACGACCCTTTTACGCTTTTCGCGGTGAAAACTGTTCGCTTTAATTAAAACACAAAGACACAACTCCTATGCTTGTAAAGTGAAAAATTAAAAAATGGACCATTCAAAAAAAAATTTGAAATAATAAATAAAAATTATGGTATACAACGCGGTAAAACAAGTCAGCAAAAATCTATCGAGTTTTGAATATTATATATGTAAGTTTTTGATGATAATTAGACGATCCTTTCTTATTTTTTCCTTTTTCTCTTTTGATTTTTCTTCAGTTTTTTTTCGGAAGCTCATTTTATAAAGCTAAAATAAAACGGCACAGATGTCGATTACAGACATCAATAGAAGGGCGTCTGGCAGCCATTCACTTGCGTTAGTAATTATTAAGGCATTAAAGCTATACGGGCTTCGAAAACGCTGATTACGTGTTTCACGCCACTTGCTGCGGTCTGTGAGCTCATTAAAACCAGACAAGCCAAGCCAAGCCAAGCCGAGCCGAGCCGAGCCGAGCCTTGCGACGCCAACCATAACCCAGTATTGACCGATTCCTGAATACATATACATACATTTACGTACATACTCTGATCTACCTACTCACGATTAAACAATTTTTTAATCAATATTTAACAGGGTTTCGATATTTGACCATCTAGTCTAATCAACTCTCCTCCAATGTCGACACCGATAGAATCAATTGACCGTTTATTTCGCTTATATATATATTTGCTTTAACTTCCTATTTCGTCGATCATTAGTCTCAAGGATTAAACCGACTGCTGGATCAGTCGCACGAATTAGTTTTTTTTTTTTTTTTTTTTTTTAACGTAAAGAAATTTCTTTTCAAATCGTTTTTTTAAATCAGTAAATATTTGAATTTTTAATTATAAATATATAAACAAAATTCAGTGGATACCTTTCTCCAATCTCGATATTTAATTTCATAATATAAAATTAAGATAAAGAGGAAAAAAAATAAAGTATATATTCTGGAAACAATAAGATGCGGTAATAAAGGTGTATGACGTGATGATTAATTAGGCAAAAGAAAGATATGATATCAGCGAAGAAACAAAAAAAAAATAAAAATTATTTATAAAGAAGTAAAAAAAGGTAGTAGGTATATGTATATCGTTTGAAAACTATCGGTCGTCATTTATCACTCGAGAAATATATATTTACGTAATGGAAATTTTGTTCAAAAGCACCTAAAGTCAATTTTAAAATAACAAAAAAAAAATATATATATATACCTACATATAATCAGTTTTTATTCAAATTACCTCACAAACACAGATTTTGATATTGTTTTGTAGTATAATTTAAATTTTTATTCTTTTTTTTTTCTTTCATTTCTCTTTCCCCCGTATCTCTCTTTTTCTCACTCCCTTTGCGTTATTCCCAATACAATTTTAAACATCATTTTACATTTATACGTGTAGGTATGTACACAAAAAATCGCGTGTATTTTTTTTTTTGTTTTGCTACGGTTGAAAAAAAAAAAAAAAAGAAAGATATGTTAAGCTTGCATTAGCCAGAGTACGTAAATACCTAGTAGTAGTAGCAGAATCAGAATCAGAAGCAGAAGCAGCAACAGCAGCATTATATAAGGCTTTTCAACCATTTGTAAATCACGTATAAATATTTGATGTCCAGTATTTCACCGTGAACATTATATCCCGTCTCCTCTACTATACTTTTACCCGTGAATTTTTATATATACCTACATGTGTGAAAAAAACCTTGTACATCTATATGTATATCCTATGTATATATATATAACTATATATAATATTATATTACATATCCCACCCGAAATTCGTGAAGGAAAAACTCCGCAAGGTATTTTCGTAATTCAAATCCCAGGACAGATATCCTGACTCGAAACGCGACAGGCTCATATTATAAATCAAATATTACCTTTGACGGGTCATATATGTATGTGTGGGAGAGGATTGAAAATTTTTTTTGACTCTAAAAAAGGCAGAAAAAATAAAAAAATTGAAATAAATATATAACAAAAGTATATATTTCGTCTCTGTAAAAATTGAGCGATTAAAGTAATCCGGTTTCGATCACTTTTTTTTCTGTTTTTTTTTTTTGCTTTTACAATTAAAACCTAAAATACGGTAATATGAATGTAAAAATTAAAAAATTGAAGTCCGATAAAATATCGTATATAGATATGGTTAACTCATTTATATCATAACGGTTAATAGTTAATAGCGAAATAGGTTCTATACCCATTACAAACATTTTCGCGTTTAATTCACAGTCCAAATATCGATAATAAAATTAAAATACCAATCGTACCAAAATTTTTAGCTATTATGTATACTACAGATTTTAGTATATATTCACATATATATATATAGAATAATGTAGGTTAAATACATACCTACACATGTATATATAATATATATACGATGGTAAATTAGCATATGCTGTTGTGTAATGAATATTTATATAAAATGAAAATAATTTTACACCGAGTAACAAAACCGTCTATATATATATATGTATACATATAATTATTAACAAAATATAGATACGTAAATCTATTTATTATTTTAGTACCAATTGTAATTGCGGTAGGTAACAGAATTCAAACATCCCACATCATAGAATAACAATTAATATTTCAATCGATCATTTTCAATTCAATTTGGTTCAGATAATTTTTGACGAATTTGTAATTGACGAAAAAATAGAGAGAAAGAGAGAGAGAGAGAGAAAAAAAATGGACTTGGTGAATCGTAGATGGAAAAAAAAAAATCACCGTAAAGTTAATCCGTCGTATAGTAAAAAAGCCACGAATTTGAAGAGTTCGAATAACCTATAGTTAGCTTTTGGTAGTACAGTCTCAGATCCGAAGTCCACGACTGTCCTAATCTCTTGGGATTAGACATCTTAGCGAACGGCACCGCAGCAGCTGCCTACTTAGAGTTAGAGAAATCAAAGCATAAAATATACAAGGGCAAGGACGAAGGTGTCCAGGAACCTTAAGACTTGCAAGTTATCCCCATGTTCACGGTTGTTAGTTGTTTAAATTTTCAACAAGGTATTATACGTCAAGGTTGGCACGTTGTTAATATACCTACGTGACGTTAAATTCTCTACGAAGCTTATACATATATATATATATATATATATATATACCTACCACCCATGCCTACAAACGTTTATACATATACGTCACTCCGGCGTTAAAATCGCATGACATAAGCCGCCCCCACGCGCATTTTCTATTTTGCAAAAGAGGATTTAAACTATTTAGTCAAAGTGGCTACTCGACGGTAGGAGAATTTGAAAAAAAACAAAAAAGAAAAGAAAAAAAAGAAAAAACGGTGATGTTGGTAAAAAAATTTAATGGAAAAGGGAATGAATATATAGAGATTTTTGGATAGAAGATAAAAACAAAACGAAAAAAAAAAAACAAAAGACAAAAAATTTGAGAACGAGAAATCGTGGAATAAATATCTCGAATTCCGTACAGCAGCAGCAGCAGTAGCAGCAGCAGAAGAATAAAGGGCTAGATAGGTATATTCTACGGGGTTTATTTATTCAGCGATTAACCTGCATCGTTGAATTTCACCGATTTACTGAATTGGATTTTGCGTCACTATACCTACTGCAGCTATTCGCACTTGCAGTCGCAGCACTAGCTTGCACGCTTTTCCATTCTCTAGCTATGCTGCAGCACTTGCAGTCGAACAAATTGCGATTGGCGGATCTCCGTAGAGCTTCTCTCTATATACCTACTCCGCCGTGGTGTTATACATATCTATATAGATATATGTATATTGTATATATATACATTCCTATTCTACAACGCGATTGTAACATTATCAACTATAATTTAAATTCAGTGGTTGACACTGTACCTACCTACCTACCTACCTATATCCTAGTCTCTAGCAACGTACACATATCCAACACCGCGCTGCTACGCAGGACAAAATAGCTAGTATATCTGCAACAGCAATCGGTGCTCTCGAATTCTAGATTCGATACGTCGATATTATACATACATATATATACATATATACCTATACAGTATATCTACATACGACGATAAATTTGCAGGTGAAGTAATGAGTGACGATGCGGACTGAAAGTTTCACAGTTTTTATACACTTGATAAAATCTGTTTAATTAATAGAAAATTGATTGAAAAAAAAATTTTCCATCAATTTTTGCATCTTTTTTTTTTTTTAAATTTATTGTAAAAATTGGAAAAAAACAATTTTGTCAGAATAAAGAGAATAGCGTTAATGGAATATGGAATAAAAAATTTTTTCTTGTAAAGAATGTAACCGAGTTACGAGTCTCTTTCTTTCTTTCTTTCTGTCTTTCTTTTATTTCTTTCATTTCTTTCATTTTACTCTTGTATTTTTTGTCTTTTTATTTTTTTTTGGGGAAGGGGGGGAGGGGGGGGGAACAGCCTACCTGACCACATATCAAATACAACACGGTATGTGCATCGTTCCACGTTCATGCTCTCGACAGAATAGGGTAAACAAGAGAATTGGTGGTAGGTGGTACGAGTATACAGAAACTCGTCGCCAACGCAAATGCAAACGCAAACGCAAACGCAAACTTCATGAACGCGTTTGTTCACGTTTCTATTTTCGTTTCTAGAGCTTTTTTTTTCTTTCTTTCTTTCTTTTACTTTGATCGAAATTTTATCATTATTATATTTAATAAAATTTTATTCTAGTAAATTTTTCTCTTTTTAATTGTTCTTATAATACAATTTCAATTTCGGTATTAACTCCAGTAGATATATCCATCCTCTTTCTCTCGCCCATTGAGTATTATTATTTATCCACTTTTTCCTGTTTATAAAAAACAAATTTGTTTTTTTTTTGTTTTAAACAAATTATTGGCTATTACATATATATACACGTGCCAACCTAACCACCTGTTGACTATATTATACATATCCATTGGCTTAAACTTTCCTCGACTTATATAGTTTATATTAATTATATTAAATCACATATCATTAGTTTCGATATTATAATCAATAAATATATTTCGTCCATCCAAATTAACATCTACATCTTAAGATATTCTTCACGGGAATAAATTAATAGAGATCTGATTTTCCGTATCATATATATGTATAGAATATAACTACTAGACATTTTATTTCCTCTATCTTTTTGAATCTATAGATTAAAAATTCTATTTGATATTGTAATATAAAATTCTAAAGTATAAACGCTATAATACGTATATGCATAAATGAAATTCAATAAACCTCAGTATATAATATACCGTATAGGCAATTAAAATCGAATATTTCATCGATATACGTAATTAATTAAAAATAATTAAATTCATAAATTTCTATATCATAATATTATATCGAACCACGCTGATTACTCCACAAGCCATAGATAAACCCGTTGGCATAGTTTGGTTATAGCTTACCTAAATCGATAAAAAAACAAAAAAAATTAAAGAAATAAAACTAAAAATTACATAAATATAATTGTACATAATTTTTTTTTTTTTTTTTTAATCGTTTCATACAGTCACTAATAAAATCAACTATAGATAACGTTTTTCAATCGATTACGATTACGGTTCTGTTATAAAATTATTCAATGACGATATATAATTGAAATAAATTGGTATAATAGAAAACCGCCTATTGATCGAGAACAATTTTTTCTTTCATTTAATATTATTATTATTTTTTTTTGTTCCAATAGTTATGGTCGACGTTCAAAAATCTATAATCTAGATGTTAGATGTATTAGACACAAGTGTCTCTCTCTCTCTCTCTCTCTCTCTCTCTCTCTCTCTCTCTCTCTCTCTCTCTTTTATACTCATAGTACGCATATAACTATTGAGATTAAACGTCGTCTATCTACACTCTTCTCTGTTAGAGCTAGCCAGTAATTTATATTTCAATTACAGGTCCGAGCGTACAAAACGGACCCAAAGATTTAGATTCCCATTTAGATATATATATACAAGTTGTTTCTTATATACATT
This sequence comes from Macrophya annulata, assembly GCA_963924015.1. Classification (NCBI taxonomy): domain Eukaryota; kingdom Metazoa; phylum Arthropoda; class Insecta; order Hymenoptera; family Tenthredinidae; genus Macrophya; species Macrophya annulata. Next base: position 13,731,568 of record OZ001263.1, on the reverse strand, counting down.
GTCCATAGGTATATGAATTTTAACCACAGGTATATATACCAAACATTAAAAACTATATATAAAATAAAATGAATTATCATTATCATTATTTATTAACATAGTTATTATAATACACAAGGTTAATCAGTTATAGTTACGTTAAATTTCAATCAATTCAAGATATCTGTAATCAAGAGTGACAAAGAAACTTTCTATATCTTTACGAGTCAGTATATAAGACCGTACATATTATATTAATAAAATTGGAAATTTATAAAAAAAAAAAAAAAAATAATAAAAAAAAGATAACATGAGATGAGGAGCTAATCAAATATTGAAGAAAAAAAAAACTTGGTTTAATTTCATCCACGAGATTCTTTCCCACCTCCCAAAAAAAAAAAAAAAAGAAAAAAAAAAGATGCCTTATACATCGACAGATAAAAGTGTTATGGGAAGGTGTGTTATAAGAATTGATACTATATCTTTGTGCAAGTAGATGGATTGACTTTCGGAAGATTACATATCTTATAAATTGAATACATAATCTTCTCAGCTCGTCAACACCTAAAATTTCTGAAACTTTGTGGTCACTAGACGGGTCATTCCTTAATACAGACATCTGTACGGGGCGTCCAGTACATTCCGCAGGTATAAAGCTTTTACTCATCAGTACATACATATATACATATATATACATACGTACACCTTGAATATCCTGCTTTATGCTCACTCGGGGTTATTGACCCCCTCCGAATAAATGTTTACCTTTTGTAAACAAAAGGGCAAAAGATATTACGTGTGCATAGCCTTTTATTACGCAAGATTGCCACTACTATAGATACAGTGTATGTATATATATATATATATATATATATATATATATATATATATATATATATATATGTAGGTATATGTGGTTAGAGAAGTTAGCACCTAGAGAAGAAAAATTTTTCGTTTTGTTTTTCCCTTGTTTTGTGTTTTTGGTTTATTTTTTTGATTGATTTTTTTTTTATTAACTTATATCAATAAATAACAATTTCAAGATATACCTACAGCTATATCTTATCTCTGGGTATATATTATGTTTTATGAAGCAGAGTATGCACTGCAGGTATACGTCATATACTTAAAAAAAAAAATAAAAAAATAAAAAAACTATGTACTTCTGCTTTTCTCAACCGATGTTTGTGGTTTGAACTACCTATACGTACGGTTAAAGTATGTATGTACATACATACACATACACATATATTTACCAACTTCTCGATTTCGTATGGGAACTTTAAACTACGTTAAAAAGTTTCTGTAAAATGAATAAAAAAAATTTTACTTGCGGTTACAAATCGATAGAAAACTGTTTCTCAAAAACTGGAAGAACAAAAAAAAACCTTAGGTTATGAGAATTTTTTAATTTTTTTTCAATTTTCTTTTTTTTTTTTTTGTCTCTATTCGCACAGTTTCACACATCCGAACGATGCAATTATCAACCCGCATTGCAGAGAAAAGGTTATAGTGGGACGAGCAGCAGCTAGTAGCATTGTTCTCGTGAGGTAACAAAAAAAAAAAAAAAAATTTTCCCCTTTTTTAACTTACAAAAAAGAAAGAAGAACAAAAAAAAAAAAAAATAGAGACAGGATAAATGTCTTCTATCGAAAGAATCGATTCTCACTCCGCTTCCTGGTGTAAAAAAGTAAGAAAAAAAAAAGAAGAAAAAAAAAGAAGTAAAAATCTACCAAAGAAAAGAAAAGGGGTAGGATAAAACGGAATACAAAGCGTTAGGAAAAGACAGAATCGAGGGTAGAAGGAGAAAAAGAAAAAGAAGGAGAATGAGGGTGGATTGGAGTTAGAAGGGTAAGAAATTGAAGAAAGAAAAGTTATCGCGCAGGTGTTGGTCTTTTGGTTTAAAATAAAGAAAGGAAAGAAAAAAAAAAAAATAAAAAAAAAAAATGAAAAAAAAAGGAAGAAAAAATGAAAAAATAAAAAGAGGGGATGCGACTCTCTCGACTTTACTCTATATAGACTAGCACAACGATGGTGGGATGAGTTGGTTTCAACCAGATCTAGAAGAGAGGGAGAAAACCTGCAGGCGAACAAGTTTAGATTAAATTTTCCACCGCTTTCGATGAAAACAGGGAGAAAGCGGATGAGAGAAGAAGCAAGGAAAACCTAGTCAAGGATAAAGGTAAGGGTAAGAAAGCAGGAAACCGACCAAGACCAAGACATTACTGAACTTATACTACCTATATAACACCACGCTCATAATCCCACTTTCGATCCCGAATAGATGGGAAGCTAAGATCCAGTTTAAGGTTTGGTTAGGGTTAAGGTTAGCGTTAGGGTTAGGTTAGCTAAATCCTAAGGGAGTTCAGTTCTGGCTTGTCGCTAATATTCCTATCGACAACGTGACTATACCTACTTAACTCTCGAGTTAGTTCAACATTTGATACGTCACACCTCATCAACAGTTTTTGATTTACACCTACACCTATATAGTATGTATACATATATATATATATATATATATATATATATATATATATATATATATATATATATATATATATATATATATATATATATATATATATATATATATATATATACCAATATATATGTAGTTTCTAAATAGAGAAATTTCGTTATAATATTTAATTAAATGTAAGTATATAACTTTTACGCGGTTACAGATTATATTATATACCTACCCCGCATAATGAATCGATTAATTCTTCTAATCTTCTTACTCGATAAATTTTTTTGGAGTTGAAAAAAAAACAAAAAAATTCATTATTCAAGATTGAAAATCAGTGCCGCTTTTAATTCCACTCAAAAAAAAAGGAAGAAAGAAAAAAAAAACAATTAAATTAAATTTCACTCTCGAAGAGCAAATTTCAACTCTGTTGAAAGAGGATTCTGACTCTTCTTTCCACTCTCGAACAATTTTTACTCCAAAAACCATTCAGTCGTCGTAATTAACAACCGAAAAAAAATACAAAAAAAAAAAAATAAATCATTGTATAGAAAAATTGGTTGACAAATAAAATTTAAAAAATTTATATAGTAGTTTTTTTTTTTTTTTTTTTTACAGTTTCCTCTTTTCTTTCGTACAATTTTTTTTTTTTACATACCAATACCAATTTTCTTAGACAAAACTTGAGATATTATTATGTATATGATATACAAAAACACACGTATTCATACATAAATACGTCTGCAAAATAAATTAACAAATATATACATATATACGTATAACCAGGTCCGTTTTGCTATAATGGTATAAAATACCGCGAGAGAAGAGGATATTCCGGGTATCGCTGAAATAAATTCGTCTGATGTTAGCCGCTAGAGCTCTACTACTATACTAACCTCCTCCTCCTCCTACTACTACTACTACTACTACTACTTGACGTTGCTTTGCCGACAGACAGACAGACAGAAAGACAGACGAGAGAAAGAGAAAGATGGAAAGAACTTGCTGATGAACGATGGACGATGTCCGTCCCGTCGAGGCCACCGCGCCGCGGCGGACATATTATATATATATATATACCTTCGTATGGCGCCACCGGAAACTGCTGCAGCTACCGCGAATCGAGTAATGAATATAATATGTAGGATATTACGAATATATAATTAGGTACATAAATAAATTAGTTATTGAAAAATATTCATTAATAATTTTTGATAATTATTGTCAAATTTTATTGGCTGTACCATATTTTATGTCGCGATATCAAAAATTCGACATTTATACCTATTACCTATACAAGATATTATAGATATGTATTACCTATATACTGTTTGGTATTCTTTACTCAAAGAGTCATTGTATCTGTACCCATACCTATATCCACTGTACGAAAATAGAAATGATGTTTAAAAAACGAAAAAAGAAGAAAAAAAGAAAAAAAAACCCAAAGAAAAAAGAAAAGAAACTGCAGTAGACTATACTAAGTTCCAGCGACTATATAATTTGAGAATGGAATTTAGAACATCAGCAAAAGCGTCGCGACGCAACGCGCACGCTGCAGTCTCCCATTTCCACTTTCCCTACTCTAATTGTCAGACTATAATAATAATATTAATACATCGATTAAAAAAATTTCAAAAAATTAATTTATATTTGCATTGTCATTAATTAATCAATTAATTAACATAATGACCAGGTTTTGACCAGGTGACCATAATAAAATAGTTACTATGAACTCCTATATTAGTATAAATTCTTATCTAAAAAAAAGAATTCTATTTTTTTTTTTGTCGATTTTTTTTTCTTTTTTTTGTGTCTGTCTGAGTAGTTTGGTTAAATACATAAAATGATATAGGAATTGGGTGGAAACGTTAAATACATCGTCGCGTCGCGGTGACTAGGTGAGATGAGGAGATGCGATGTGATGTGATGCGATACGATGCTACGAGATTAATGAATCTGTAAATTACTGAGCTTTTACCGGTTAGTTATAGGAATTTAAGATTCTAAAAGTTTGTTTCGTTGGTGCAGTTATTTAAAGAAACTTATACTACATATACATACATACGTCTTATGTTAGAAAAAGAGGAAGATAAAAGTTACTAAACGTATACATAGGTATATATAAATATACACAAGTGCATAATGGGGTATAACTACAAACGTGTGATGAAAACGTATGTGCGTGTTACACTGTCATAGTGCACGTATGTACATGAATACATACATACATACTTCTAAGGAACTCGAATGACTCGAAAAATTTCCTACTAGTATAAACCGGACAACTATTTCCAAGCCTTATACTCCGCGGACGAGAGCTATTAATCTTTTCCTCTTTTTTGGGGTGATAGATAATGCCTTGTGCTGCTGCTAGCGATGCGACGCGATGCCGAGTAGTTTCTACTACTACTATTACCACAACTCTTATATGTGTCTCATCTACACCCGACCCTAAGAAGATAGAGAAAAACTCAAAGAAATTGTTCTGGCTCTGTACTTAGAAATTGTTCTAGCTCTTACTCTATTCTCATGACATAAAACTCTTCTGCACTTGATGTATGTATGTACTCATACTCAAATAGCTTGAATACAAAAAAAAAAAATTGAAAAAAAAAATTACTTTTACGTCAGACCATATACTGTTACACAAATACAAATACGCTGAGGAAACTGACTCTGACTTGACTGACTATAGATATGTATATACGAAACATTTTGCGTGGGTGTCGGGTCAAAAAAGCAGCAGCAATGCTACAGGTGTGACGTAAGAAAAGAAACCATAAAAAGAAAAAATATATATAGGTATATAGAAAAAAAAAAATCTTAAGTAAAGTAAAGAAAAGTAAAGAAAAAAAAAAAAAACCGAAGAGGATATATATTTATATATATACGGATTTTATAATGAGAAATAAAGAAAAGTTAATTGAAAAATTATAAACTATACAGTATGTACAATACATATACATGTATGTACGTATAGTATACATAATGTGAGGATTTTTGATATTATATTAATGTAAAATAAATATAGGTGGTTTTTATAGAGCTGAGAATTAATAGTATATAAGAGAAAACTGTGAGGGGTATAAATTTAATTGAATTAGATAGTTCTGCCGGTAGAAAAAAAGAGAGAGAATAGAGAGGAAAGAAAAAGGAAAAACAAAAATAGAAAAAAAAAAAAGAATAAACGGTTTAAACAGGTTGTTAAGCTACGTCAGACCTTTGAGATAGAACGACGATAAAGCTTTTAATACGTTCGTTAAGTTTAGGTAGGTATATATATATATATATATATATATATATATATATATATATATATATATATATATATATAAAGTATAAGGTATAGGAATAGGTATATATATCTTTGGTACTTATATGAGGTGATCGTAAAACCTTACGGGAATTAATATTACCCGAAAATACGAAAAAAATTCATTATCTTATACCTATTAACGATCAATCGTTGATTTTATTATACTGAGATTTCTCATTCGATACACGTACCTATACCATCTATGGTATGTATGTACATATATGTAACTGTAACTATAATGTACACTGTCAAATAAATAGTAGATATTATTGATTAAAAAAAAAAAACAAAAAAACGTAGAAAAAGATGATTTTTTTTTATTTTTTTATTTTTTTTTTTTTTAGTGTAAAGAAATATGGTAAAATTAGGAAAAAGATAATTAATAATTAATTAGAAGAAGAAAAAATTAAAAAAAGAAAATGTCAAAAGTAGTAAGTAAAGGTATGCCGACCGACCGAACGAACGAAAGGCACGCAATTAGTTCTGGGGCTAATAAACTACTCCATGCGTTATCAAAAACGTCGGATGTAGCATATTCCAGCATATGCAGTAGAAGCACACGTGACAGCCACGTGTTTCTCAGAATTCCGAAAAAAAAAAAAAAAAATAATAAAGAAGAGAAAAATATAAAAAATGACAACTTCACGGAATTTTGTGTATAATTTATTGCTGTTCGGAAGGTTTTATTAAAAATACTTATAACCCATATAACGTTGCTGCACCATCGGAAAGTAAAAGAAAAGTAAAAAAAAAAAAAAGTAAAGAAAAGGAACGAAGTTTAAATACAGACGTGTACAATTTTCTCAAGTATTGTTTTTTCGTTTTTTTGTTTTTATTTCGTTATTTTTCATTACCCCTGCAACTTTAAATATATATATGTACGTACATATATGTACATACGAATCCAGGTTGTTCCCGTGTGAAAAATGAGTACAATTTTATTCGCTCATTTCATATAGCCCCCCCGGCGAATGTCAGGATTTGACCCAATTTTCACCTACCGTAGCGATATTTTATCGTGCAAAGGTCTTCTTCCCCTCGTACACACACACACATATATCTATACAAAATTCTACCCACCTATACCCACACATTCTACTTCTAACTTATAAAATAATCTACTCTATATGTATATATATATATACGCATACATCAATAACATCCAGATAAATTATCTTCACGTACACTATTTCTTATTAATTCTCCAAGTACAGACAACAAAATTAATTCTGTTTCAATCTTACACAAATTTTCGCAAATATAATACATTTAGTCAAAATTAAAGAAAATATATACACAGTATATATATAAAGTGTCAAAATCCGAAAACAAAATCAAAAATTAAAAAAGAAACAGATAAAACAAAAAAAAATTTATATAAATATAGAGAAATATAAAGAGTGTTTGTCGGCGCGGCACCCTCTAATTTAATTTAGGCAAGTAACGAGACCGGAAATGGTGCGGGTGGTGAGTGTAAGTGTCAGCTGTCTAGTGGTGTGTACAAAACTTCGTTTCTGAGTTTCTCTTGAAGTAGAAATTTTCGGGTTGTGGGTGCGGGGGGACTTTCTCCCTTCAGTTAATTTCAATACGACAGCCGTGTAATACGGTGACTATTAGAAGGCCCTAGCCCTAGCAGCCCTGGCCTACGACTACGACTACGAGCTAACTAACGTTAAGCCCTCTCTTCTCTTCTCTTTGCTTTGGTGTGTTGCTCTTCTCTTCTCTTCTCTTCTCTTCAGTCTACCACCAGGTCCTATCAGGTTTCTAAGACCACCAATTATTCTATGCTAGGTCCCAACTCACGAATTAACGCTCCATTAGTCGGTTAATTGCGACCGGACGAAATTTCTGTTTCTACAACGAAGTATAGAGTTTCACCCGTGAAGCTTGTTATTCAACCTTTCTCTCCTTCTCTTTCCCTCTTCCTCACTATTTCCATGTCACATGTATACATATACGGTCTTTAATTAATCCAAAAATGATTATCATTCCCCTGATAAAACCACGTGTATACGCATGGATTTATACTTATATATGTATTATATTGAAAGAAGAGAATCTTTTCGTAAAAACTGCAATCGATCTTGAATATACAGCTGACTGATCGCTTATCCCTGCATACGAAATGTATGACAAAAACAAAAACGGAGGATAAAAAAAAAAAACTGTGTAGAATCAATCACATCCGATTTTCCTTTGACGTTGTTCGCGGTGCTGCAATTGACCAAGAAATAAAGAAATAAAGAACTAAAGAAAGAGAAAAAGAAAAGGAGAGAGAGAGAGAGAGAGAGAGATGAAAATAAAGAAAAGTAAGAAAAATAGAGAAAAACGAAACGAGGGTCCGAAGTAAGGGGAGCCTCGAGGCCCTCGAGACAACTGGTAGAGTGGCGCGCGGCATGTGGCCCACTCAGACTCACTTTTGTCAAGTTTTTGTGCCTCGCTTGAGTGCAATTGTTGACGATAATGGCTCCATTTCTCAACAGTTTACTGCATAGTCCCTATGTGTAGAGTAGTAAAGGTATATATGTATATAGGCTCCTCTGGTGTTTAAGTATAATAATATAAATGGTTGCGAAATGAAAATATAAAAACAATAATGATAATAAAAGTTAAAAAAAATATTTATAAAGAAAGAAGAAAAATTTTTTTTTTTTTTCTTTTTTCAAAAAATTATTCACAAACTTACTGCATATCAGTCCTAAGACCCCTTCCCCCTCTCTCTCTCTCTCTCTCTCTCATGGGACTTCTTCTCACCATCCCAAAACCCCTAGTTATACCCTCGAGCTAAACTGAGTGAGTGAGTGAGTGAGCAAGCGAATGAGTCAACGAGTACACTGTACTGTAAAACGTACTTAAATACCGAGATGAGATGAGAGGAAAGAAGAGCACTTGGTGCAATTAAAACGACACGACACTACGCGATGCTGATGGTTTGATGGTGTCTGCAGTCCTGTCCTTACAGACTACTTTCAATTTTTCGCACGGTTCTTAATCGCGAATTATTCTCGTAAGATGAAAAATACAAGAAACTTTTTTTTTTTTTCTTAATACCAATAAAATATGAAGTAAGAAAATAGATCGAAGTTCAAAATTGGACAAAAATTTAAATTTTTGTTAATTTTTTTACCATATTATTCGCATTATCGTCGTCGATCAATTAATGAAAGATAATTAATTAGGGTGAAACCAAGTTCCTAATGCGAATACTTCAATGACCATTACATATATAGAAACGATTCTGTCTGGCTCTCCGCTACTAGCTATTGCAAGGTCGATGGTGAATTCCAACGATCTAGCTCTAGCCATTCAACGTATAGTAGTACCTACCCACCAAGTCGAACGAGCGTTATTGTAATTAGCATACCTCTGGGCCGAGCAATCAGAGACGAAGAATTTCTCATCTATATCATAGCTACACCAAACTAACACTAATGCTTATCAAAATTTGCCGTGTACTTGGAAGAAAATAAAGAAAAAGTAAATAAGTAAAAAAAAAAAAAAAAAACCATTTTTTTTATACAAGAAACCTTCGAGTGGGAATTAAAATGTAGAAAAAAAGGTAGAAAAAAAAGAGGAAAAAGATAAAAAAAAAATTAAGAAGAAAAATCGAATCACATCATCTTCTAGTCCATGAGGCATAAGAGCCAACGATCTCTTGGATAAAATGACCACTCGTTTGCAGGGTTGCCCAAGCTAGATAGGTATACTATAAAGTGAAACATGCCACGCATCCCTCGTAACATGGACGAGTAAAAACGTAGTCATTACCGATATTGTGCTGTTGAAGCTCTCCTCTCACGAACAATGACATCGACATTGGCAATCGTACGATCCGGATCGTATATACATGTACATGTACATGTACACAAGAGAAGAGAAGAGACGAGAAGGTAGGTAATAGAAGCTCAGTTCTGCACCGTGGCTACGTAGGCTATGGCCTTTGAGCTTTGGATTTTGAACTTTACAGGGGTTTCAGTGGGCTTGGGGTTTTGAGGCTTTGGATATATATATATATATATTTCGCACAGAGAGACCGACGGACCCCGGCACTGCCGTTGGTTACCATCGTGCTTTTACCTAAATTCCCTCCTGTGCCTGCTTCCCTTCGTCCTCCATACTCTAACCACACACATTATAATACACCATGCCATATGCAGATAAACGCTATTGTACTTGGCATAGGGGGACACACCGTATAATACATGATCGGGTGGTATATGGTTTATGGAGGACTAGATTGGCTCGCTTGTTTATGGCAAAGGCCTGGTGTTGGTCGTGTGACGTTTATTGCTGTAATTCGGTGACACATTGTATGGAAACAGTACTGTATATGAAACATATACATACATGTACTACAGATAGGTACGAAGATATACATATACATATATAATGCATATCGTACATATACCTTCAGGAAGTTATTTTCTCCCTGTGAAATATTATAAATCAATGTAACAGTTACTAGTATATACATATGTACAGTTACGAACACACATACATACATAATATCTACATATAGGAATGAAAATCAATCGATGATATTGCTTGCTGCTGCGGTATACGCAGGTAGGGAAGGCAGACAGGCTATTCGTAATTATTTATCCCGAGTTTCTCATCATCAGCCCCTAGATGGAGCACAAAAATCCCAAGAGAAAATTTCAACTACCTATACGTGTATACGAGACCAGGTTGTAATTATTTACTCGGAGGAATGAAAAAATGTAGTAAAAAAATAAATAAATAAATAACTAGATATAAAAAAAAAAGGATTTTGTATGTACGTATATGTACATAACTTGGTATAGTATACAAACAGCTCGACGTTGACGAGTATAATTATAAAAGTCTGAAGGATCGTCTGGTGCAATGAAAATTGTAATTTTGTATAATTAAAAGTATAGCTACATGAAATTCTTGTTCTGACCATCCCCCTCCCTCTTTTTTTTTTTTTTTTTGATTTCTTTGAAATAATTAAGAAATTTGTTCCGGATGAAATGATCGATGAGTAAGAATGAAAAAAAATTTCATTTAATTTAAATCAGACGAACGGTTCGTAAGATATTGTGACATTTCTTTATCCCGCATTCCCAAACCCCATCGAATTGGTTCTAGTTTATTATTCACGTTATTTTTTTGCTAAAATTTGGTCTACCATTTTTATTTAGTTATTTATGTGAGTAAAAAAAAAAAGTAGGAAGCCGTTTCGAAATGAAGAGAAAAAATCAATAGTCGTATGAGTGATTCTCTTTAAGATCGATACGACGAATAAGAAACTTGAAGAAATGGAGAAAGAAGGTCGAGTTCGCGGATCGGTCCGATGATGGATGCCATGATGTCCGGGCTCTGAATGCCCAGGACAAATGCCCTGGCTAAGTCTTACCTACATAATACTCTCTGAAAAATAGCCTCGCCATTCACAAGGCCAACGGTGCGTGGCTGCCTCTAGGCCTTATACACTAGTCTTAGGACGAACACGAACACGAACACGAACAAGAACACGAACACAAAGAAAAAGATGAAGATGAAAAAGGAAAAGGAGAGGCAGGACGAGCCTAGAGAACATCTGCGTACGTCTGAGAACGTGGGGATTTTTCCTTCAAGAATCCTAATTCCGGATACGTTCAAGTCTGAGACGGTCGGGACAGGAGATAACCGTTTCGTAAAGCGATAAAGAAACCAATTTGTCACTCTCTTCCATAGTGTATAATTAACTTTAGGGTTATTTTCAATATTCTATAAATATAACAGCTAAGCCGTGCCTGAAGTAATAATGAAATTAGGTACCTACATACATTTCTATTTTTTTTTTTTTTGTTTTTTTTTCGTTCTACCTACGGTAAAATTTGTTCTATTGTAAATTATCGCAACATGATCAGAATGATCCTTTTCTCTTCCCAAACCCATCGTGTGTAAAAATTAATTTCTAGTCTATGTACCTGGAAATAAGTTATAAAAATATTTCCTTGGTAAATGGGATAGTTCATTATCCTACACGAACCTATAATGATATATCCTATATCCTATATGATGATATCGATTGTACAAAGGGAAGAGCTATACTACGAGGTTGATAGATGATAAAAATAAACACAAGTAGTACATATAATGAATATAACTGCTGATGTATAGAAGGAAATGACAAATCTTTTCAATATCGGAATAGCGAAGAGAAGATTCTACGATATTTTTTTGTTTTTTTTTATTTTTCGTTTTTTTTTTTCTTCTTACTTACTTCAGATTTTCAATAATCTTTTCTCGATTCAAAAAGTTTGCCTTCCGACCTGCCGCCATATCCCAAAAAAGAAAAAGAAGAAGGAAGGGAAGAAAAGAAAGAAAGAAAAAAAAGCGATGAAGTGAATTCTTGACTTTCCCTAAGGCCTCGGAGCATATGGACCCACTTCATTGTGTCCACTGGGTGAATTCTACGTATACAACATCACTGACTTTACAAACTATATACCTTTAAAGTCTGTTCTCAATTATAAATTAATTTATCTGCCAAAAAAGTAAAGATGGTTTTTTTTTTATACGAAATAGTTTTTTTTTTTTTTTTTGTTTTTCTTATTTCGGGGATAAAAGTTTTTGACTTTGGTGGCTCAATAAATCGTGAATAAAATAAGATTTGATCACGATCATTCTCTGCGTCTTTTGTGTCATTAAAAGACGATGAATCATGACCAACAGAGGAAGGGAGAGAGAGTGAGAGAGAGAGAGAGAGAATGAAGAAGGAATGGGAGGCAGGCTGACACCTTAGCCTGGTGCTTTTAAGCTATGGCATTCAGTGATATTGAACGAGTCATCCTTTTAACGTTCGTGAAATTTATAAGATAGATGATAGAAGTCGAATACCGAATAAGAAAAAAACAGAAAAAGAAGAAGAAGAAGAAGAAGAAGAGGAGAGGAGAAATATAATGTTTTGATTTTGGAACCAGCTTCACTAAGAAGAACGCCCCTCGCCTTGGTAATGTATAGAAATATTGGAAACCCAACTTCTGCCACAATGAAAATGAAAAATAACCCAAAATGGCCGCTAGAGTATGACTGGGCAGATGTATTGTAATCTTCAAATTTAAAAAAAAAAAGAACTCATCCTCATCCCCTGCACCCTTCTCTGGTATATTAAGACCCACAGCGTCAGCAGCAGGGATAAAGGTTCGATACCCTTCGAGGTAGGTATAAAACCGAATATAAATTCCGTCATAAAACGGTAAATAGAAAAATCTAAAAGAAAAAACACATTCATACATCATTACAATCTTCTCTTTATACCGATGGTTCATTCACTGTAAATTAAAAATTATTTCTTCTTCCCCAAATCGACAACCTGCCAAATTTCGTCTCGTAATTATTACGAGGGAAGTAATCAGCAGTGGAATTTTGGCAGCTGTAAAGAGAGAGAGAGAGAGAGAGAGAGAGTTGAAGAAGGGAAGTTACGTAATAGCTCTCGGTTCATTGCTCGAGGGTTAAACTTGACAAGTATTAAACTGGGACGCATGAGACCGCTTATTAGTCAGGACTGCGCTATTCTATGGAGATGGGCAGGTAGGTAGGTAGGTAGACAGATAGATAGATAGATAGATAGGTACATATAAATTGTGAAGACGAATGCATCAGTGTCCCAGTTTTGGCGTATATGTATAGAATAGGTATAGGTATGCAAGTAGGTGGTACCCGAAGATTGAAATGACACTTTCATTCCAACTCGAGGTACATTCTGTACGTCGGTATGAATAATGTCCCAACTTAGACTATCAAAAGATGAAAAAACCAGGCAAAAAAGAGATGAAAACAAAACAAAAAAAAAAAAAAAAAAAAAAAAAAAAGGAAAAATGGATGTTGGAAGAAACGATACTAGTTATTGACCAATTTAATATTTTAACGATGATTTGTCCTCGTAGTTGATACAGGATCGTTAAGTAACGCGATAGAGCCAGAGGAATTGTTATATCTAAATTTTATCCTCAGTCAAGAATCCGCACCACCTCTCGTGTCAACGAGGGTGTGAAAGTTCTATCCTCCAGTTTGTATGCATGCATGTTTTCTCGTATATATGTGTATATATGGAGAAAAGGACGAAAAGCTTTATGTATGTATGTATGTTAGGTAGGTACGTACGTACGTCTACAACGGTCCTTTTCCTCCATCATGAGGCATTACTAAACCCAAAGCACCGTTTTATCTCGACAACGTTAAACGAGAACGAGAGACAGAGGACAAGCGTTGTGCATGTCGTAAGGGTCAGGTTATTCCCCATAATGTTCAGGTGGTTTGAAACACCTACACCTACACATCCTCACTATCGTTCTTCTCTTTCTCCTTTTATTCTCCTCTTTAAGTTTAGTATATGTATATATATATATATATATACATATACGTTACTATGTAACAAAGTGGCTGCATTTTAAAGAGTCCATACCTTATTTTCTACAACCTCATACTATAAAACTACATCCCCCTATTATACATAATAAAATGTATGTATAGTGACTTTGCAAATCCTCTCATTCATCCCTCTCGGATATAGAAAAGTACCTCGTAAATAAATAAATAAATAAATAAATAAATAAATAAATAAATAAATAAATAAATAAATAAATAAATAAATAAATAAATAAATAAATAAATAAATAAATAAATATGAACTGCAGGGAAATGAATTGTTCATTTATTATCAATTTTAACAAATAAATCGTCGAAATCGTTGTATGTGGTAATTTTGATTTGTTAATTATTGTCATTATCGCAATCATCATCAGCAATAGGTATGTATATATGTATGTAACATAGATATATATGTACAGCTATATAGGAGTTTCGGGGTCGCGGTAGCTGCGTCGCGTCGGTTTGTTAACAGTTATGTACAAACTTCATCTGCATACATGCGGGGGATTGATACAAATATGTTCAGATTTACTCGCGGAATAATATTATACACATACATATATACATACATACATACATACATATACATATATGTATAGACACGTTGTTAATTGGAGCTGTCCGTTGATTAGAGCGACTTGAAATAATCTCGTGAAATGAAATTTAAACTTCTAGTTATAGGTACAGGTATATACCCACATATATATTATATATATATACATTTCCGAAATTGTATAATCACGTTTTTCTTTCAATATTAAATAACATATTGAAAACAATATGTAATATGTATATATGTATATAAAAATATATCTGATCAAAAAACGAAAAATAGATTTATTTATTTCTAATCGAAATTCAAATATTTCTCATTAGTTCATTTTTTTTTTTTTTTATTTTCTCTCTTTGATTTTATTTAATTTCCTTCCACGGAAAGAGCTATAGGGGCATCAGCTATATATTCCGTTTAAAATTTATTTCCTAAAACGTAAATTACTTGAGACCGTCAATTTTCTTTACCGTGAATCAAGTCCCCTTTCCCCCTTCCTCTGTGCACAGGTAATATTTTTTATACGTCAATTTTAATCGTTTTTTTTTTTTCTTTCATTTTAGCAATAATTTTTGATATTTTTTTTTTTTGGTTTATTCCTTCTCTTTTTTGAGTTTTTTTCCCCCCTTTTTCTCTGTAATTACTAACCGTGTGGTATATATATATACATATATGTACACATGTGTATATATGTATATGTATATAAACGCTTTGTCCAATAATTCAGCTGCTCGACCCACCCCTATAGTGACTTGTAATCGAGTGGTCCTTAATAGCCTTGGATACTATAGGTATTGAAAACAGGGGGGGATTCGATAATTCATGTAAACGGAAAACCTTGCACACAAAACCGCGAAGCGCAACGAATTTAATAAATCAAGGGATATGGGAAAATTTTCACATAAATGGTATAAAATGTGTTAAAATAAACGAGAAATATAGAGACGTCATCAAAATAGGTAATTATACCTATACAACGATTCGAAATAAAATATTGTTCTAAAAATTTGATATAGAGAAAATATTAGTCAAAAAAAAAAAAAAATTTTTTTTTTTCCAAAGGGTTCATCTATATCCTTATTTAAATAAATCTCCTACTTTTTTTTTTTAAGATAGGTAGTATACACTATGTATCTAAATTCCTTTAGATTTTTGAAAAAAATTATTCAAAGACCCAATTACCATGTTATGTGGTTACCCATACATTGATGAAATGTGATCAAGATAAAGAAAATGAAAAAAAAAAATTTGTTAAAAACTGATAATTTTGAGAAACGCTGGAAAAATGCTAATATCTCGGAAATTAGGATCGACAAAGTGGGCTCTTTTCGTGCGGACGACCACATATAATCTATTCATATAGAAATCGATAAAATCTCACATCTATACCCGGGAGCAACGAGCGTGGGTAGGTAGATAGGAATAAGATATAGGTAGATAGAGTACATGTAATCCACACAATTACACGTCGTAGATTGTCAGTGTTTCTTATTTTTTATATAATTTTCATTTTTTTTTTTTTTTCTAATTTTCTATTCTTCTTAAAGGCATGTAAAACACGCATATAATATGTGCATAGTATATAATTATACTAATTTTTGTATATACAATTATCTATGTACATACATACATACTTATATTGTAGATAAAAAATTTTTTTGCGTAAGTGTCCTTGTCATATACGTTTACGTTACCTTCATCTTCGTTACGCTACGTTACGTTATATTATATTATATTATATTATATTGAGCGAAAAATCTTCTTTCGTATACAACCATATAAATATACGTACATACATAGACACAATATATATATAATAATACTTCCGCGCTTACGTAAGAAGGTTTGGTACTTGGCCAGGATCAATAGACTTCTCTGTCTCCATCGTTTTTTACCGTTTTTTTTTTTTGCTTTTTTTTTGCATTTTTTTACCTCCGCCTAACTCTCAGCTGCAAAGGAGGAGGATCTCTCCCGCGAGGGTGATGGCGAGCAATTTACTTGAGGGTTTTAAGGTTTTAGTTTCGTTATTCCCTTTTTATATTTCAGTTTTTTTTTTTTTTATTATATTTATTTATTTTTTTACTTCTTTTTTTTCTTTATGATTTTTTTCTTCTTCTCTTTCATTTTTTATGTATTTCTTCATTCCTTGACATTTTTTATATCTGCCAATATAACTGCACGACGATAACTACTATCACACATACGTATATATACCTATGTGAAATTGATTTTGAAATATCAATTTATAGAATAATAATCGTTGAGATATATATATATATATATATAATGTATGTACATGAAGGAGATAATATCATAACTTTTTTATTAACATTGATAAATTTATATTTATATGTATAATATATTATATTATATAAAAAACTAATTCGTTTTATATGTATACCTATGAAGGCGGTGTAAGTAAATCAATCATGTTTCTTTCTCGAAAACAAGCTCAATATATTTATATAACTTGAAATATCCCTGTTTACGAGATCCTTATGGCTCTATGTATATATATATATATATATATATATATATATATATATATATATATATATATATATATATATATATATATATATATATATATATATATATATATATATATATATATATATATATATATATATATATATTTATACGTATGTGTATGTATATGTATATACATACTTATGTATGTGTCGCGTATCAACTTTTCCCTACAGATCGACAAACAATCCCACAAGAAAGAAAACAGCGTCAAAGAAAACAATAAAGCCTCAGCGATTCAAACAGATAAATATTGTTTTCCCTCTTTTATCTCTTTTCTCTCTTCTTTTTAACTGTTTTTTTTTTTTTTTTTTTCAACTTTTGATCTTTTATTTTTCTTCATTTTTATTTTTTTTTATTTTTTGTTACCTAACTTTCGATCGACAACTGAAGCGATTACCCATAGCGTCCTTCTATCTTTCTCTTTCTCTCTCTCTCTCTCTCTCTCTATTTCTTCGCGTATAAAGTTTATTTTTTCTCTTTCTGATCTCTCGTTTGTCAAATACCTGTGAAAGAAAACCCGCCCAAAAAACAAAGAAGAAGAAGAAGAAGAAAACAAAAAGAAGAGAAAAAAAACTCGGAATTCCCGATCCTTAAATTATTAGTTAATTTTTTATTTTTTTTGTTTTTTATTTCGCTACGCGATCACGCAAAGTCACGTTTTAAACTTTTAACATTACCTACCTACCCTCGGATAGCTACGTAGGTAGGGACTAATTAATCCGCAGTGTTCTTCCGGGGAGGAAAAGAGAACTGTAGTATAGGGTATGTATGTACCCTACCTACCTACATACGACATACCTACCTTAACCTAAACCTAAACCGGAAGAAGAAAGACGGAATACGGAAGCGCACTCTCACACATTTATTTTTTAAATATAACCTTTTACCGCTATCTGTTTAAACCCCCCCCCCCCCCCCCCCCCCCCCCCCCCCAGCGTGTATACAGGTTATACATGAGCCCTAAATATATACATTTCCTTTTAATTCGTCCGAAATATGAACGTGACCGTAACTTTATTTCAACCCATCAGTGCCTTTGCTCCTGCCTAAACGGCATGACGATGATGACCCTGACCCCGGAGATCGGTAGATATATACCGACATTGGAGCTGTTGCTGCTGCTGCTGCTGCCTAGCCCATTTTTTAAATTGCGTAACGGGAAATAAAGCAGCGATTTTTAAAATGAGAAAAAAAATTTAGCACAAAATAATAATAATAATAATAATTTGGACTAGTTTTTTTTGTTTTGTTTTTGACACTATAGTAGTCATATAATTACCGAATATGAAGGGTGAAATGTGATAAAATATTAAAAGATAAGAAAAAAGGAGAAAACTAAAGAATAAAAAAAAAAAAAAAAAAAATGGAAGATGAGAGTATTATACCTATACCTCAACCTCTTATACTACCCTGAAACTTTTAATTCTCTCGCAATTTATTTACCCAACAATTACGCTCGCTTTCACCGCGTTTGATAGTATGATGCTACTTCGCGCTGTGGCTCCTAATAAAGTCGACCCGTGTCACGTGAATATTCATAATTATTGCCTCGCCTCTAGCACCTCGTCCCTCGGACCACGGACCTCGTCGACGGTGTAGGGTAGATATATCATACATATATATACATATACGAGTTTTCGCGGCAGGAATATATTGCGAAAAGCGTATACATCTACAAGACAAGAAACATACAGATAATATACTATATTATGTATAACCCTTACTGTTGGCTGTGTAGATACAGACTATGCGGAATTCGAGATTCCTAGATTCTTGTCGCTATTGCCATAGTTCAGTTCGAAGCTAAGGTTCCTGTATCTAGTTCACAGTCGCATGTCTATGCCTACAGAACTATAACCGCCATACATATGTATATACGATTCGTTATATCTTTGCAGACACACATATATATATATTATACATGTATATCGGTCGCATATCTGCACTGTGCTGCACAATCCACATTTCGATATTCTGCTCTTCCTCTGGAGGATCTTTAGCTCTCCTAATTCCATATCTGGACAGCAAAAGCTTGAGGGAGTTCGTTAAACGGGAATAAACGCGAGCAAAATTTTTATTTTCTTCTTCTCTTATTCTCGTCAATTCGTATATCTCCTATTTGCCACTGGGTGGTTATATAGGTATAGTATAATAAAGTGGTGGAGATATATAGCCTCGAGGATGATTTACCCTGATTTAAAGAAACAGATGATAGAACGTCGTGTAACTTGCAACTTTGATGAACTCTATAATAATGTACACATTGTACATATACATATATATATATATATATATATATATATATATATATATATATATATATATATATATATATATATGCGATACCTTATATCGTATTACTTGGATGCCCGTACTACCTGGATCTGATAAATAATTCATGTAATTATTATTTCGATCGAAGAATACGACGAACGACGATGAGGAGGAAAACTTGGAGAAACTTTGTCGATTCAAAATTTTTAAAACAAAGTTTTTCTATTTTTTTTTTTTTTTCTTCTAATTTTTTTTTTTCCTCAATCCAAAAATAAAGAAAGAAAATTAAAAAAACACAGAATATATATCCAAGCCCCAAGAGTGCAGGGCCAGATAATATCTTTTTCATTTTTGTTTTCAAATCCTCTTTTACATTTTCCCTATATACAGGTACATCCGATTGTTGGTAAATTATTCCTTGATCTTTGAATAATTTCGTGGATTGTATTGCTGATGATGCTAATTTTATTTCTACATTTTTATAGCACGAAAATTATTTTTAGGGTATAGATTCGATATATAGGTAGTAGGTATACATGTGCACTTAGATGTGCAGGAAATCAACGATTTTTATTTCATTTCTTTTTTTGGTTTTAATTTTTTTTTTTTTTTTCTTCTTTCTTTCTTTTTGTCTATATTACGTGTGTGTACGTGTGCCTCTGGTTTTGTTCCTGATGGTACATCAAAGAATACCTAAGTAGGGTTAATATTTACATTATTCTATACTAAACAAACCGCTAACTTAAACCAAACTCAAAAGTTGACCTAAAGCTCTGGTTCAGCAGTTCATTTCTGTCCATATGACGTAAATATATATACTCACATATATATACATATATACCGTACTCTCCCGACCCTTGGACAATCACTTACAGAATATATCATATTAATCTAAAAGTTGGAAGAAAACAAACAAATAAAAATTCATCGTATTGTACTCATAACTGTGCAATACACATATATATGTATATACCTATATATATAAACCACGTAAATTAGTGCAGATTTTTTTTTCAGTTTTCAAAAATCGTAAGTACATGGTTTAATAAACTCATAGAAAACAAAAAAAAAAAAATTCATTGAGTAAAAATGAGCGAACAGAGCTTATATAATCATGTTTTTTCGACATATATATATATATGTACCTTACTTAACCTATACCTATATGTCTATGTATAAGAAACGATGACTACTATCATCGTAGCTATTATTACATACCCATACCCTATAGTAGAGAGAACAAGGGAGTACCTAACTGAACCAAGTCCTAGACCCGTACGTACATACATACGTGCTTACCTACCTGCTTGCAAGCATACATACTCCTATTATACAATCAAATCGTAGGTAATTAAATCGCGCACGTGAATCTGAACTGCACATTACGGTTTGCTCGCACGGCGACGTATATTATATGGTATACCAACATCATACCCAGAAATGCCGATAGATTTATACTACACCTATGATATAATGGGTATGTATATATATATATAATCCTCAACTTTATACGTAAAATGGTATATATATAATACAGAATTTTCACAAATATACAGATCGATAATTATCGTATAGATATTTATTATGTGTTATCGTCAATATATTTCCTGATAACGTAAATAAATTTAAAAAATAAAAATAAAAGAAAATCAAAAGAATTAGAATCAAAATTAAAAAATGGTTATTTTTATTCAAAAATTATAATTATCATTGTTAAAACGTAATTTATTTTTTTTCTTATCTTATCCGTAATAACGAATCGAGTATTATTTTCCACGAATTTATGTACGTCGATAAAGCTCGGGTTTACATTTCCCATTAATCAAAGGACTTATTTTGATAAGATTTACTCCGCTATCTGATTCTTGAAATATTCCAAACTATCTCTCTCTCAATCTTTCTCTAACTCTCAGCTCTCTCTCTCTCTCTTTCTCTTTTTGTATCTCTATTAGACTGCAAAATTACGCGGTTTCAATTGAATCGAATGCAATCCAATCCAATGCAGTGCAGTGCAGTACAGTACAGTGTGGTACAATACAATACAGTACAGTAAAGTGCAGTGACAGCAGTATGGTGTGTATATATATATATATATATATATATATATATATATATATATATATATATATATATATATATATATATATCTAACATATTAAGAACTGGGTACGAGGTACGATAACCTATAGAATAAAACTTGTACGCTATACATATATATCTATAATACAGCAGTGTAGTGTAGTGCAGTGCATTGCAGCAGGATTCGAGGTCTATTGCAGATATCAGATAGTATTCTGACTCTGTACTGCAGCCTCTTCTCCTCGGCGGAGATACGATCCCATTAAATGTCCCGTATACGGCAATATAATTCATACCTATACGTATTCTTTTCTCTGTGCCTACTGCCCTTCGATTTACTCCTCTTACCCCGATTCGATTCCCCTCCCCTCCCTCACCCAATCACTGCTTTTATTCACCAGGTATTATAATAGGCTCAGGTGTTTATAAGGGCTGATAAAAAATGGATGACAAGAATTTTAGATAAAACAAAAAACAAAACGAAAGAAATAAAGAAATGGAAAATTTTGATACGGAATAAAAAGAACTGTTTTTTTTTTTTTTTTTTTTTTTTGTTATCGTTATCGAAATTTCTATATTCTGCATTCGAGTAAACAGCAATTTTCATTTTTCAGAACGAACTTCCGTCTTTTGAATTTAATATATGTATATATATATATATATATATATATATATATATATATATATATATATATATATATATATATATATATATATATATATATATATATATATATATATATGTATATACCTAATATGTATAAAGCTTTGCCGCACTAATGACACCTTTCCTTTCTTTTCCTTTCGTCGTATCTACCTGCCTATAGTATCCTATATCGAAGGTAACCCGCGTTAGAGACTCGAAAACTTAGTTAACCCACGAGCCGAACCATGACACGATACAAATTGCACTTTGTTAGTGATAAACGGCTGCGATGCTACGCGACGCAAACTCGTCTTTCCCTCCGCACTTACAGCACAAGGGCACGTCTTTGACTATACGGGACGAGAATATTAGAACGTGTTCAGCAATCTAATCTCAACTGATTTCAAAATTATAATCCCGTTGAAATAACGATGATTTATTAAAAATCTGTAAAAAAAAATAATGATAATAATTTATTCTTGCGATTTTTTGTAAATTTTTCAAAAAAAAAAAAAAAAAAAACTTGATTTTCAACAATTTATTTTCATGAAAGAATAAACAAATTTGTACCTATATACCTCTACATACCTATATGTATACATACCTATATACACCTATACATAAAATGATGAAGATATTTTATTTTCTCGTGTACCTAATCTTCGCGGCTCTTCTTCGCGAAGCTTTATATACACCGCGTCTTCGCCTTCGGTGATAAGATTGAATAAATAATCGTGGACTACTTGAAATTTGATTAAAAGTTACTTCGCGTCTTGATTATATAAGGCTTCATTCGCGCATTTATTTATTTATTTATTCATTTTTTTTTTTCCTGTTTTTTTTTTTTTCTCATTTTTCCAGAGAGAGAGAGAGAAAGAGACAAGCAAACAAAAAGCGAAAAAAAAAAAAAAAATACAATTTTAATGACAAATATATATATTTGTGTAGGGGAAAAGGCGGGCAAAATGGGGTAACCCTTAAAAAAAAAAATAAATAAATAAAAAAAAAGGTGAGAAAAATTTTCAAATTACACCAAATCAACCGAGACGATTGTAAAAAGAATAGATTTCAATTTAAAAAATAATTAAAATTACAAAAATTCTCGGATAAAAAATTTTAAAGAAACAAAAATGTTTGAAAAACATTTTTTGGAGATCCCCAAATTGCATACAAAAATTATAATAAGAGAATTTATTAATACGGTTTAAAACCATTATGGCAAAAAAAAAATAAATAAATAAATAATAAAATTGTCAAATATTTTGGTGTATACCCCATTTTGCCCGCCCTTCCCCTATATATATATATACATATATAGGTATCTATACATAAATATACTCGTAAATCATTATCAATTATTGCTAATAAATATAGGTGTATAAGCTACTACGAATTTGAAAGCGCTTTTATGTTTCGTCGACGTACTTAATTTCCGTGCTATTAATTCATGACGGATTGTGTAGAGTCCGTAGGGGAGTTAAGCATTAATACAGGGTATCATATCATAAGGCTTGAAATAATAATAATAATACCAATAATAATGATAATAATAATTTGTACATATGTATATGTTGTAATCCTATATACATACATGTATATATAATCGATATAGGTATATATTGAGAAATAATGTGAAAATAAAATTTGTGGATTTTTCGTTAGATCCCTAGCGATTAAAAATTTATACTGTGATTGTAGTAAATGACTTTTATCTCACGTCGACGTGTTGTATATAGGTACAGAACCACGAAGGTGAAATTGAGGGCTTTATCAAATTTGTGGAAACAAAAAAAAAAACAACAGAAAAATCGCGATAAACAATACAGACAAGATTAACCCGGTCCGGTGAGTTAGCCTCGAATCGTGATCTAAATTCCAACAAACTTTTTCCGACCCGGAAAATATAGATATATATATATATATATATAACAATACACAATATTATAAGCCTCTGCAGAGTTTATGTCACAATTTTTTATTTTCGATAATATTTTCCAAAACGAGAAAAATGACTTTTTCCTTTTTTTTTTAATTTTTTAATTTTTTTTAATCCACGTTGATTAATTCCGAGTTTAAAAATTGCGAGTGGTTGATTTTTTTACTCATCAAAATAAGAAGAAAACAAAAATTGATAATAAAAATATATCAAATCACCAAAATTGAATCTCCGCAAAAACGTCGATACCTACATCATATAAAATACATATAATAAAATTATTAAACCTTCTGACGTAAGATGAGAAAGATGATGGTGTTACCGTGTCATACACGACTTAACTTAATCCTTCCTATCTAGAATTTCGCACGTTCTATTTTACACCCACGCGCAAGTAAGGAAGGATAAAAAAAAAAGAAGAACAATCCCCAATATTAATAAATAAATAAAAAAATTGTGATTAAAATTTGATTGTGATTGAAATTTTTAACAATAAAAATGGAAAAAATACAAACGTTATTATACCTAGTGTGTAGTTTGTTGGAATTTGTAGAAACGAAATTTCACGCGGTTATGTACAATCTCAGTACATCCTCTTCCTTTTTCTCATATTTCTTATTTTTGTTTTTCTCCATACTTCGTGGTATTTCTTGGTGCAAAATTTATATGTATACATATATGTATGTATATATATATATATTCTCAACTGACATAGTGCGTTTGGCGCACAGCTGCAACTTCGTCTTATTATTCTTGTTATTCTTCTATTTTTTTTATTTTGTATTTTTTATTTTTCCGCATGTTCTGCGATATCTATTTTGAAAATCCTTCACATTCATACACTCCGTATGCACGCTCTGCAGATTATATACCGTGATGACTAACGAACTAAACGTACATATACTTTGTTTATATACTTAAAACGTTGGCTCGTTCAATTTCTTGCATATACTAACTTCCGGTTTTCGGGCTAACTGTAATAAAGCGAATTTATTATCCATAATATATACATATATATATATATATATATATATATATATATATATATATATATATATATATATATATATATATATATACCTACCTAATGAGTTTGTCATCTTTTACTAATTTTTTTTTTTTTTTTAAATAATGGATTACGGATACACCTCTTTACCTAAATCATCTCTTTATACCTCTAGTAACCCGATAATCCAAAGCATATACCTATACTCGCCAAGATAATTCGTCTAATTAATTAAGGTAATAAAAAACCGCAGAAAGAGGTTGTAGTAAATCCGAAACCCCGAAAAAACCTACACACGCCATATTTCCGTTAGTGCAGCAACTCTTCGTCTCTCTTTTAATTTTCCTTTCCTTTCCTTTCCTTTCCTTTCCTTTTTTTTTTTTCCTTTTCTTTTTCTTGGTCTTCTTCGTCCGGTTTTTTGGGGTTGACTAAGTAACGAAGCTGCACGCGTCTAGCCATTGAAGTGAATAGTTATAGATATATAATAAGTAAGAAAGTGTAACGAAGCGCAGTGAATATATGGGAGCTTAAATATGAAAACTTATATATGTATACGAGCAAAGAAGAGGGTTGTTTCGTTACTGTAATAATAACAAGTATAAGTAAATATATATATTTTAGGTAAAACGAGGAGGTTTTTGGTTTTTGCTAGGTCGCTTTAAATTACGTAACGTAACCCCATTAACCCCTCCAAAAGGCTACTATATATGGCTTATCGTATTACTAATCTCGAACGATCGCAAGTTTCTTCTCTGATCTGATCAACGTACCTCGTAACTATTGGGTATATATATACTCGTGGCTTTACCTCTATTAATTGGTAATGCGAGATCGTATATCGACTTCATTTTCCGATGGTATATTCAATACGTTATTATAGGTATATAGACGATATTCTTTACAAGAGACAAAAGTTTGCGAGACAAGAAATTTTTTTCAACCATTTATATAAAATTGAAAAAAAAAAATTTAATTAGACGGTGTCACGAAGTTTCAAAGATTTTTCAAGTTCGAAATTTTTTTTTCAAATTCCGAACGGTAAAAATTGCGATTTTATTGTAAAACGATTTTGAATTCTATTTAGAAACGTATAATTAAAATCGAAGATATTAAAATTTGGAATTTTGTATACCATTCGTAAATTTCAAAATTCAGAACTTATAAAAAAAAAAAAAAACCGTAAAAAATAATAAAATCAACCCCCCTGTAAACATTGAAACTAAAATTTAATTCGACAATCCATGATTTTTAAACTTCTAAAAGTTAAGAAATAAAAGAGAAGCAAATCGCGTCTCCGTACATATACGAGATAAAAATAAGACGAGATTTTTGTTCGGTTGGTGCAGTATAACCCCGCGAATTAAGTGAAAAAAAAAAAGAAAAAAAAAAAAACTATATAAAACTCGATTTTCTCATTTTATTGAAAATCCATAAAGCCTTGAACGACTTACTTTATACTCGTCACCTCGATGCAACCGTCGGTCGTCCCGTCGCCACGTCGTCGCAACGTTACATCGCGTCTGCTGAGAGCATCATCCTATTCCGTTGCACCACTAACAACTCGACACGATCCGTGCGAAAAAAATAAAACAAAATCGTTTGCCAAGTTTATCATCGCCACTCTATAACTACAACCCTCCACACTTTACTGGATATCGAATTAACCGGTGCTTTTCCGAAGCTTTGAACATCACGTTGTAGCTACGTTGTAAAAAAGGTTTTCGCTTCTTAAGACCAGATATAGTGCGAGTTTTAGATTAAATTATCAAACTCCATTTTTATATTCTCTAAAAAATTTTTTTATTGTTTTTCAATTTTGACAAATGATTTGATGTATAGAAAATCTTTTTTTTTTTCTTTACATGTTATTACCGAAAATCGCTTGTTTTTTTTTTTGTACTTTCGTGACACGTGTTTTCGACATATGTTTTTCCAATTTTTTGTTTTTTTTTGTTTCATTTTAGTGATTTTTTTTTGTCTGATTTTAATTAAATTTAGTAATAATTGAAAGACGAAAGATGTGAAAATAATGATTTGATAAAAGAAAGAGCACTTATTATAAACGTATATAATATATTATATAAATGAGCTTCTCTATGTCATCGTCGTCTAGAAATTGCGGCTAAAAGAATATAAGCTGTGTAAAAACATCTCGATAAATCTTGGCTAACCCTCTGTCATAAAAACTTAGCGAAAAGAATAAAAAAAAAAAAAAAAGAAGAAGAAGAAGAAGAAAAAGATGATGAAAAAAAAAAGAAGAAAAGGAAGAGAGAAAAACGAACGAATAGGAACAGCGCAAGGCAACGCAGCGCAGCGCAACGTCGCGAAAGATGGGCGTCGACCGCTTCCGCATCTTCCACCGTTTTACGAAAGGGAAGTTATACTTGCATCCTTGAATAAAAAAAAAAAAAAAATCTTTAAGTAAAAGCTTGGATTTTCTCAATATTCTTGACTCGATGATGTCGTTTATGTACCCATATATAAATATATACCTATGTACAAAGAGAGATGGACAAAAATTAAGGATGAAGAAACTCTTTTAATTATACGAATCAGATTTTCAACTAAACGAAGAAAAAGAAAAAGAAGATTGAAAAGCACTTGAATAATTATCGTAATTAAACGACGCGGTTTATTTAATCCATTTAAAAAATTTTCATTTCAGATACCTGACTTACATAGTTTTATTTTTTCCTATTTTTTATACCTACATCCCTGTAATGATAATATCGATTAACGATAGTTGGCAGACAATAAGCTGCTGTCTGTCCGCGAAGAGAAAAGATGAAAAAAAAAAAAAAAAAAAAAAAACGAGAAGAGAAAAGAAGAGAAGAAAATAGTATAAAAATAAAAGAAAAAATAAATTAGAGTGAATTTAATTGCTTTAACACCATTCTTGAAATCCCCACCCTCACCATATATTATAATGAAACTCGATTTTTCTTTCATATAAGAGGTGCTTTGATGGTGGTGCTGCTCATCGTCCCGGTCGACCCACCCATTCACCTACCCATCACGGTATGGGTATATAGAAAAACTTTACCGATTAATAAACCGCGAACGAATTAGAAAAGTAAATTAGATGCAGTTTCCTGCAGCTATATATTCTATATAGGTATATATATATGTATAGATAAGTAGATACATGTATAGGTATATAGTCACGTATGTATGTGCACATTATACCGAACTATATCCATTCCATTATCCTGTGCATATATTATAGTCTAGCTTTTCCGTATAAATGTATCGGAAAGCAAAAGGGAGGAAAAAAAAAAGAGAGAAAGAGGAGGGTAAAGATAAGAGATTCAGAGGTCGTCGCGAGTAAGATATATATATATATAATCCATACATGCATATCTAGCGGAATAATATTATCCAGTAGGATATATAAAACAAGAACTGCGTAGTACTATATATAAGTATAATAAAAGTACATATACGTATGTAACATATATGAATATGAATTAAATAAGAATAAAAATATTTTGTCCTCTTATCGCATATGATTTAATAAATTAAAGAGAAATACCCATAGAAACAAAAAAAAAAAAAAAAAATGGGATTTTTTTACTTTTTTTATGTGTCAATTCTATAAAAAACTAAATCTGGGCCACCCCCCGCCACACGCTGTAACAGTCGGCACGCGGTATAAGCAAGATAGCGGAAGAATTTCTCTGATGGCTGTTAGGGTTAGCCACTACTAGTTATGTATATATACATACGTTATATATATATATATATGTATTAATATATATGTATGTATTTTAGTATAAGGAAGCATATTGTACTATGTATGGACGTATGTATGTACTATGTACAGATATACATACACGAAGATGAAACGCCACGTGACGCGTGTCAGTACCCATTCATCAACTTCTTCATCTTCTTCTTCTTCTTCTTTTTCTTCTTCTTATTCTACTTCTTCGTCATCTACAACGGCTTGGCGTCGTTTTAGCCATTAACGTCACCCACACTTTTAAAAAAATCCCTTATCTCATCAAAGCCGCCCCATATGTGTTCAAAAAAAAAAGTTAAATACATACTTGGACCTGCGCGGTTAGTAATAATTCCTAAGTTTTTTTTTTTTTTTTTTTTTTCATACAATATAACGTTTGATACCCTAATTTGTAACGAATTCGAAATTTTTTAATGACTATGAAATATTTTTATTTAATCTTTTGGTTTTTTTTTCTTCTTCTTTTCTTCTTTTTGCTTGTCATTCGACAAATTTAGCTTCGTTTGTGTTAAGACCAACTTTTATACGATATTATTACACCTAAAGTATAACGAAGTACAGATATAGGTCGGTTACGGTCGGTTAGATTATATTACCGAATACAAACCCGATTCCAAACCATGGAAATATGTACCTCAATGCTTTGTAGAACACACTTCCCATCGTATTATGGAAATGAAGTCATATCGGGATTTCACACCTGCCACAATAACCACGAAGCTATAGATTCCAATTTTTTTTTTTTTTTTTCTTCATCTTTTTCGTTTTTTTTTTTTTTTCTTTAAATCTTTAAATATTTATGTACTAAAAACAGATCGCACTTCCCTCTCATCGCAAACTCTTGTAGCTATCGACAATTACAAAAAATAAAATCCTATTCTCAAATCCAAAAATCGAAACTTAAAAAAATTAGAAAAATAACGAATAAATTTCTCCTTGTAAAAATTAAATTTTAAATAAATTTACTTACTCATATATTCTCGAAAAGTGCTTTAGGTAGATATATACCTACAATATATGATAGGAATGATTCTTACCTGAAACAAAAAATTACAGAAATTTTATTATTATTCAAGTAGAAGACATTGAGATCAGATTAATTAATAAATTGCATAAAATTAAATCCAAAAAAATAAAAAAAAAAAATATGTATCTGCAGTGTACATACATATAGTTAAACGATTAAATTCCCCGCTTACATTATATCATCGTGACGTGTAAAACAAGGTTATAGATATACATATATATGCGGCATATATTCCATAGCCCGGAAATAACGAATCAAAAGCTTTGTTCCGTTGGGGATATTATCCGATACCCAGTATAATCGCGGCTAAAAATCCTCTCGATATACATAGGTATATGTTATATGTATATATGTATAGTACATATGTATACAATTCATTCCTATCTATATGGTATGCGCATATGTGTAGTCGAAATATTTTTCGGTAATGGTTTTACCGATAAAAACAGAACAAGCGCCCGCAATATATTGCGAGAAAAAAAAAAAAGGAGAAATCAACAAAAACAAAAAAGAAAAAATATATACGGATATTATAAATGATGGAAAGAGAGAAATTGATCGGGATCATTCAATCGATTGATCGATCGATCAAAACGATCAAATGCAAAACGAATTTGGACGTCCGATACGAAGGGTGAAACATGTTTTTTCACGCATGTATTGACGTATTGTATGTATGTATGTATGTAGTATATACATACGTATGTAACTACCTAATACCTGTGTGTGTATGTAGGGTGGACCAAATAAGCCAACTATTTTTTTAAATCTCAAGATTTTTTTCCAAAAAGAAAAACATAGTCGATTTATTTGGTCCACTTTAATCCATATGTATACCTATATACCTTTACATCATCAAGATAATTTTATTTTTCATTTACAGTATTATGAAAAAAAAATAAAAAATAAAAATACCCATATAATTAAAATCCTTTGATTAATTATTTTGAAAATTTTATGTAGCTACTGTATATTTACTTAAAATAGATCGAAACACCAAAGTGATTTTCTTGAAATTTTATTTATCAGATATTTATGTTGTCAAGAGAAAGATAGGTACATTATAAAGGGGTGAATTATGATTGTATGAAAAACGGAAAGTGATCAGATATATATATGTATATTTTTAAGCCATTACACGCGTGCTGAATTGTCCGGTTCTTTGGCTATACATATATAGGTACAATATACATATGTATAGATATACATATATATTATATGTATAAAATATATATATACATATTGGAAAACGTGCGGAATCGTATATACAGGCAGACAGATAGACAGACATAGCAATGGCCGGGTCCGATCCTCGCAGATTTCAAATATAAATTCTATAATCCGTGATATAACACGGATTTACGGATATTCACAGATTTACGAACACGATTCACACAGACGATATAAAAAAAATAAATAATAAATAAAAAATACTCCTCTCATACGGTATAACTGTAGTAGAAATACAACGATCGCGGAACACAATAAAATCGACTACAAAATAGACCGGAAAATATATATAAAACTTAAAAAAAAAAAACAAAAAAAAAATAGACGACCATCCGTGGGAATTGAAAGCGTTATCAATTCACATGCGTCAGCATCAATAATAATAATAATAATAATACTTAAAACAAAAAATAAATAATAATAATAATAATAATAAAAATGGAGACAATTTTTTTTTTTACGATCATTTTTTTTATTCCCTAATTTCTCATATTTCAATTTTATCGTATAGATGAGATTTTTCTCAGTAATTTTCAAGGAAAAATGGTATATGTATATACTGTATACCTAATTTTTTCGTGAAGTGAGGTGTGGGTATAATATAGCTACGCTGTTGACGTGAAAATAGCTGCTAGTGGACGACGATCGTCGAGAGTGAGTGAGTGAGTGAGTAAGTGAGTGAATGTATGAATGAGTGAGAGAATAGGGTATATATATAATATAGGTTGGGTAGAATGGGCGTTTTAATATCCGGGGTGAGAAATTGGCAGTGAATTTCTCTCCTTTTCTTTTTTTCTCTCTCTCTCTCTTTATTTTTCTCTTCGTCACTTTTTATCTCTCGCCCTTCTGAACCTGAACCTAAACCTGAACTAGGGTCTATTTCGGAGTTAGTGAAGTCCCAAATAAGCTCGAATTAAAACACGCCCGAGGTTATAGAATAATGGAATAATTATCCCATAGGATCTGCTCCAGACTCAAATCTCGTCTCCTCTCCTTTCCTCTCTTCTCTTTTCTATCCTCTTCTGACTCTTCGACAGCAACGCAACGTGATCAAACGGCAAAGCAAGACGTTACACAGTTTCCTTCATATCCCTAGATACTTGCTTGCTTGCTTTCCTCACCAAAATGGAATTTCTCAAAGTCCTGTTTACCTGGCAACGTTGATTCTCCGATCTATTTCACCTCCGCGTCAACATTCATCGGCTTTAGAT
This sequence comes from Macrophya annulata, assembly GCA_963924015.1. Taxonomy (NCBI): domain Eukaryota; kingdom Metazoa; phylum Arthropoda; class Insecta; order Hymenoptera; family Tenthredinidae; genus Macrophya; species Macrophya annulata. Next base: position 13,699,185 of record OZ001263.1, on the reverse strand, counting down.
ATATTATATACATTTTGATGCGCAGTTATAGATCCCCTAAGTATTAATGATAGTAAATTGATTAATTAGCACTAATTATAAGATTTTTTCGTTGTTTTTTGTGCCTTTTAAAAACCTTCGAACATCTAATATCTGTATTTTTCGATCAAATTTGATTCTTTCTTATTATAATTATTATTTTTAATATTTACAGATTTGTTTATGGGATAAAATTTTCACTTTGTTACAAGTTATATACGTACGATACGGTATAGCGTTTTTATACATCTTATACCTTCTGCCCTTATATACCAGCTACTTTAATGTCGACTTCGCGTCGCAGGAGCAAGGATATCAATCACATCGATCATACGAAACATGACTTTTCTTCTTACTTCTCGTATGTAGGTACATACCTACGTGAAGTACTACATGTTGTAAGACGCTGTCTGACTCATTTTAACACAGGATATATAAGTACAAGATATATATTATATATAATATATTCTACCCGTTTTTGCTACCGTATACATATATTGTATACAAGTATATACATATATATATATATATAAAGTTACATATACATTTATTTATACACGACAGAGTTTGAAATCAAAAATTATTTCTGCACAGAAAAAAAAAAAAAAAAAATGATCGAATAAAGAAAAATTCAGTTGAGTAATAAATTTTTAGAATCTATATATACCTACTTGACGTAATTTTTATTATTTTATCATTTTTTCTACATGAGCCTAAAACAGGATATATAAATAAATTCCTGAGTCAGATTTATAGCATTTCTTTAATCTCGGAAGTCTCTTTAATTCAGCCCTATTCCCATTTAAACAAAAGTATATATATATATATATATATATTTATATAGGTATTATGTATATAGGTATGTAAAGTAGAGGAAGAAGAATATATATTGTCTGAAGCACAGATCAGAATCAAAAGAGATTCAGAGAGAGAGAGAGAGAGAGAGAGAGAGAGAGAGAGAGAGAGAAGGAGAGATAGTTGAAAAGAGGGGAAAGCGATCATATACCATCACAACGCTTTTGCAAAATAATAAACCCTGCAAACACACCGCCTGAGGGGTATGTATAATGTGCAAAAACCAAGCTAAGGCAAGCGAGCAAGCGAATTAAGCGAGCAAGCGCGTGGTGGTGTTTCCATTTTCACTTATTATCAAATTCCTGACGAAGAATTTCGCTGCCTATGTATACATACATATACCTATGTATATACGATTACGGGGCGGTGGTAAACCTAAACGACGGTGTGTCAAACAAAAAAAAAAAATAATCGAAAAAATAAAAAAAAAAATCCTTCTAAACATGAAACAATTTCTTTTTGATACATTTTTTTTGTTTTTTTCATTCATTTTGATTCAAACTTTTCAAGATAGTATCCTCCTCGTCAGCTCTCCAGCACATGAACAATTTTACATATTTTCTGTAAATTTTCTTGTGTATAAATAACGTCAAAAAATTGAATCAAATCGTTTTTAATAAACTTAAAACGGTGCTAATTTTACCGAAAAATTTTTATTTTTTTGTCGAGGTGTTCGTTTTGCCACTATCTTTTCTACATTTAGATTGTATCCCAGTTAAATTCAAGTCTTGTTCTACATATATAATGTATAATGAGGTAGAAATTGATGTTCCGTAACTCAACTCGGATTCTGTTAACAAGACCGTGATTTTTTTTGATAGTGGATATATAGGAAATAGGAGAGTATAGATATATAGGAAAAGAGAAGGAAAAAGATATATATGTGTGTATATGTATGTGTGTGTATTCGAAAAATCGGGAAATATAGGTTTTGCGCCCCTTCTGAAACATTATAGATATAGTCTCAGCTCCTTTTCGTTCTAACAAGTAAAATAGGTATATAAGCCCAGTCGATAGTGAGAGTAAGACAGCCTTTGCATTTCCCGTGGGAACTTGAGCAGACGTTCTGTTTATCACACGATCCTATCCTATCCTATCCTATCCTATCCTATCCTCTTCTCTTCTCTTCTCTTCTCTTGTCTTCTCTTCCCTTTTCCCTCTTCCATCTTCGATCCTTTTCTCTTCTTCGCTAGTCCCAGCTACTAGTTCTGTACTATCCTGTTGGCGTCAGGATTTCCCGTGGAATGTAACTACCACGATTTCCAGCTCTTGCTCCTGATTTTCTCTCCTCTGTTATTCATCTCCTCTCCTTTCCCTTCTTCCTCTCTCACTCTCTCTCATTCTCTCTTACTCTCTTCGTTTCAGGCTCGTCTTCAACCTACAGATTCATGTAAATTTCAGATCTCTACCTTTGCCGACAGGAAGTTTGTCAACGCTATTTGAACCTCGCTGTTCGCATCATCGTCGTAGTAGTAGAGCAGCTCAGTATACATATAAGCAATACATACTCGGTAGCTCGTAGGTAAATGTATAAACTATAAGATAGTCGTATAGATAAGTGAGGAATATATATCTATACGTTTGCTCGTCTATCCCACAGATTTTCCAAGATCCTCGTCTACTCGGATGACTAATTTCAGATAAATCAGATCAAATAATTAATCTTCATCATTTATAGAACTATAAACGTTCCTGCAGCAGTGCGGTACGTTTAAGTATGAGATAAAGTTGTGATAGCAATAGATCGTGTGGATTTAATAGTACATGTTGTATATCAAAGATTGGATAATAATCTGCCAGTTTTTTTTTTTTACTAAACTATCCGTGATTTTTATTTATTTTATTTTTGCTCTTGTTCGCAACTTAAACAGCAATGTAAAAGATAAAATGAAAAATAAGAAATAGATTTTTTTTGCTACGAGATAAGATAAGAAAAGATAATAATGTTGAGGAATTTTGTAAGCTTCATAACTTGGAAAAACTTTTTTTTTTTTTTAATTTTTTTATCTTTATTTCTTACCCTCTATCTATCTATCTATATATATATATATCTATCTATTTATCTCTTTTTTTTTTCGAGACAATCTAAACACACAAAAAATCCGACGCTGAGAAGCTAGAGCTATAATTTTTATCGGCCAAAGTAAACTCTGCACGGATTGTGCGGCTTTTGGGTTATTACAAGACATAAAATGAGAAATAAAAAAATTTGAAAAAAAAACCATCCAGACTTTTTGGTTGGTTTTTATTTCGATTGTTTTTTTTTTTTTCAATGCTTTTTTGTTTCAATTTTGCCTTTCAATTTATCATTTTGAATTAAATAGAGACGTTGCAACGTGTGGCTTTTGACAATCAGCCTGTATATCGTTGAAAGGAACGAAGGTGTCATGATGCAGATATACGTTTGACACGGTGGACCACAACCTCCCACAATTCAAAGATCTTATCGGTTTATATATGCACGTGTATATCAAGCGTTATCTTGACAGGATCACAAATCATTTTTACATCTCGAATATATATACCGCGTTTTTTTTTTCTCATCCTCTTCATCCATATCTCTCTCTCTCTCTCTCTCGCCAAGTAATTATTATATATTGTATTTCTGTATTTTTGAATTTTGCCTCATGGTCATCCAAGGCATAATAAAATAATCAATCAATCAATCAATCCCTCTCTCTGTCTCTCTATCTATTTATTCCTCAATAATACGACACTACTTAAATATATAGGTGCATATCATGCATATTATTTCTCATCGACGACAATTCAATCGGCGAATTTAAAACAAGAATAAAATTATCCTAAATTAAATACATCTCTCACTTTTTATCTTTTTCTTTAATTTTCTATTTAATCATTCGTTAATTATTCGATTCAAATTTGAATTAATATATCAAGAACTTTTTCCGTTTTATTATTATTATTATTATTTCATTAACTATAGAGATGCGTAAAGAGTGTTGTACGTATACATATATATATATATATATATATATATATATATATAACAGTGGTATTATATCTGTGGGCGATCATTGAAATCGAGGTGAATCAAATCGAATAAAATCGAATCGAATATATAATATAAAATGAATATTTTTCTTCTCTCTTTTTCCCAATTATTAATGTTATGCAAAAAGGTTGATAGGTTGGTATACATATATAGGTATGGATATTGGTAATAATGCCGGTGGTTAGATATATACAGAGTGCTACGGTTCGTTCGTCAATTCAATTTAAAAACACTCAACGAAATAATGGAATCCTACAACATCAGCATCAGCATCAGCAATAACAATATATAGGTATCATAGCAATATATCAGTGCATCAACGCGGCATGTAGAGTCTTTTAAAATATCTCATTCAAGCATAATATAAGCATAAGCATGAGCATGAGCATCATGCAGTAGCGTATAGAGTGAGTAATCATACCGAAAAAAGAAGTATTGAAAAAACGTCAATTTAAACGTAAGAAGTAAAAAAAGAAAGAAAGAAAGAAAGAAAGAAAAGAAATAAGAAAGGTGAGAAAATGGTCATGATCACCGCTTTTCGAATCTCTTGTGTATACTATAGAAATTCGTTCACGTCAGTAATTTCAACGTTCGCAATTTCTCAATCTCTGCAGTTAGCTAGCTAGAGCTAGCAGCACAACGCGCGAACTGAACGTTTCGTTTCTACTAGCGCAATTCTGAACTGCACGTTGCACCTCGTGGTGCAGACAAGGTGAGCAACGTCATCATTTGCTCAGACTTCTAAGATACGTATATCGTACGTACGTACGTACGTATGTATGTACATATGTACATATATCTTCGCATAGCAGCGAACCGCGGAGATTGATCGATTGCCACGCGACTCTCTTTAGAATATAATATATAATAAATAGTTATGTAGGTATATATGTGTACATAGGTATATACATAAAGCAAAATTAAACGCATCCTGCAAAACTACACACAACCTGCATTAACACCTTAGTACCTAAAAAATTGTATAAGTATGTGTATGTATGTATGTATGTATATACAATTGTATGTATATATTGTACATACAATAAATCGTAATGATAATAAAAACCCATTTTTCCCTTTTTTTTTTTTCTTTTATTGTTTTCTTTTTCGCCTATATGTATAACGCAGCGAAAAGTTCGGCAAACAAAACGAATAAATTTCACCCTGCACATACGTATGTACATACGTATTGATGTATGTATATATATACATATGTATAATAGTATATTACAGCTTGTAATACGCGAAAAAAAAATTTTTTTTGTACGTTTATAAGTCCCTTTGATTTTAATAAAACAGAAAAAAAATCATTGAAAATATGTATTCACCCTTTTGATTTCATTCATGTATGTCATACGCCCTTATAGTTCTACAGCTTATTTTCCATCATAAATGGCACAGTATATGTATACATACGCTCTTTTGTTAGTCAAATACCAAAAAGGGTCTAAAACGGTAGCGTATACGCTCTTTTCATCTTAGACATACCTACGCGATATATACATATATATACATATAGGTATGTATAAAATGACCCCTTTGAAAACTGTTCACTTTATTTCAATGAACCAAAAAAAAATTCAAAAAATAATAAACCTAATTTTTCCATAACTTAATTAAATGAAAATTTTTCATATTTATTAGTTTTTGTACATATATATATATATATATGTATATATACATACAAGTAGTACATGCATAGATGATTATTTTTTTACTTGTTTTCCACAACCCCTATATTATATGTGTCTGGTAAATGACAGGTAAATTAGTAGTGCACTTCGTCTGCACTGTCGTGTGGCCAAAATAGTAAGCAAGTATATTAATGGTTGATCCACCGCCGCGACGCGCCGTAACGTATAGGTGCAGGTAGAGATCGTCGCGTCGCGCGGCTTATTTCTTATACATATATATTGTATATAGATATACATATATCTATACATATAGGTATATGACTATATGTATATACATCGTCTACCTGTCTGGCAACCAACCAACCAACGAACGAACGAACGAACGAACGATCTCAGAATCCTGTAGCGCAGGTTCGGAGTATAAGTTGTGAGTGGTTTGGTATATGGTATGGGTATATATATATTTATATTATATACTCATACCTACACCATACGTACACATAAATACATCTACACAGTGGTCGATAGCCTGCCTCCTGGTGCCGGCACACCTGCTCTGGTGAAGAGGCAAAGGACCGATTCGAGAATCGAGATGATACCCAGCGGGGAATCGAGCCCCTGAATCAGCTGTCCTCGTGGACCATTTCTTGAAAAAAAAAAATTTTCTCTTCGACAAGAAAAAAAATAAATAAAAAGAATGAAACAAAAAAGCATCGAAACTATATTATTGCAATTTTCATTTTTTTTTTTTTTTTTTTTTTTCTTACTTCGGTAAGAAAAAATAAATTTTGATCTATTGTCACAAAAAAAAAAAAAAAAAATTATGTTTGGAATAAAGGAAAAAAAATGCTAATAACGATCGATAGACTATAAACTTCGGTCAAAAGGGCTCTGCAGCCAAACTTAAGATATACATCTCTGTAATGTATTCATGTATCTTGTAGCTCGAGTTTTCTTTTTCTTTTTTGTTTTTCCTTTTTTTCTTTTTTCTTTTTTTGTTTCTTTTCTCTTTCTTTTTTTCTCCGATGACCCCACTTATTTTTTATTATCTTTCTCGTAACATACGTACAGATTGCAACAACGTAACTTTACTGCTGCCAATTAAATTAGCGTGAAAAGTGTTGAAAGAAAAAAAAAAAACGAAAAAATTCAGAAAAAAAAAAAACAATAAATGAATATAAAATTTCTATAAATTGAGAAAAACTGAGAGAAACACTTTCTTTTACCGTTTCGCATAATAACCGAACGAACTGTCTCACATCATTGAATTAGACATAATCTGTTCTATATTATGTATAAAATCGTCATATTAATCATAGTTTGGTCCTTTATCTTTATACTATTTAAAAAATTGAAAAAAAATTGCTATTTATTTTTATTTTTATTTTTTTATAAGGTGATAAGAAAAATTTCCGATCACGTATCGTATAGGTTATATATATATATATATATATATATATATATATATATATATATATACCTTATACCACGAGATATATATGTAACTATATGGGGAAACACATATCTCGCTGAAGTCAATGAAATTTTGTGCTCTGATAGGTATTACGGGTATATATATATACATTATACATATATAGTAGCTATACCTTACATACCTGCAGACTCTGCACGATCAGTGTTCGCACGGTATATAACAGTGTCTAAAAATCATATATATATATATATAAATTGTAAAGCGCCACCCAGTATGTATGTACCACATACATATATACATATGTGCAATGTGTGTACACGAGTAGAATGAAATACGGATACGTGCCGTCGCAGCGCGTAATATAACTATATGTTTTATATATTATGTATTACATAAATGTATAGGTATATATATATATATATATATATATATACATATATGTATACACGGTGACACGATTCTCCTGCCAAGCACACGATCTCCACCCTCGCTACACAGAATACAGTTACGTTCACGTATCGTAAGATCCAAAATGACAAATTCTTTTTTAATTTTTTTTTTTTTTTTTTTAATATTTCAATTTTCTATACTAAGAATAAGAATTATTATTATTCTAATCCAGATAGAACAAAAAAAAAAAAAAAAAAAGATATAGAAATTTCGAAAACCAAATTTAATCTGTACTTGATTTTTAGTATTAGAAAATTATTCATTTTAATTAAACAAAAAAATAAAAAAAGTGTGAACGATAAATAAAAACAATAGCCATATATACTATATAAGAACGCATATGTATTTCTCTCTCTAACAACAGCCTCTAGGTATCATGAGCTAGTTATACTATCTTCATGCTATGCGCCGCGGTTTGTCGAACTTGAACAATGCGAATAGAGGTCCATTCGAATCGACAATCTGATCCTCTTTCTTAGCCTATTCTTCTTGTTTTTTTTTTTTTTTTTTTCTTTTCATCTGCACTTTGCTATACAATATATGTATATAACTACCGGACACTTTTCTCTCTTTATGTTTTTTTCTGTATCTTTCTATCTCTTTTTATTCTCTCCTACAGTCTCGTACCTTTGCCAATATACCGGCTAACCTGACGAATATATTCCCGAGAAATATATATATTAAAAAGAAAAAAAAAAAGAAATCCCGATAAAGATGATGTCAAAAAAATAAAATGCTTGCACTTTATTTTTTATTTTTTTCCTTTATATATATCGAGAGTATTTTGAGAAGTGAACAGAATGAGCTAAAATATTGAAGAACGTATAATCTAGAACGTCATCGACTATAGAAGTAAGAAAAATGTGGGTAAAAGGAAAAAAAAATGAAAATAGGGGAAAATATTTTGCCCCAAAAAAAAGAGAAAGTATCGAAGAGAGAAAAAGAAAAAAAAAAAAACGGAAAATAAGAACAAGGAGGAGACAAAAAAGAAGGAAAAGAAGAAGAAAAGGACTCGTGAAAAATGTAAAATCATCAGCACCCAGACGCTCGGCTGTCTCGTCTAGAGCAAGATCTGCAATCTTGTGATAACAGATAAGAGAACGAGTTCTCTGTGCTGTCCCTAGAGAGAAAAGTGAAAAGAAAGAAGAGAGTAGAAGAAGTAGGTAAAAAAAAAAAAATAATAATAATAAAATGAGAAGAAAAAAAAAAAAGATACAAGGCCGGAAAAATGGTCGAGCATCGCGAACGAAGAGAATAGAAAAAAAAAAAAAACTAAGAAAATTATGGCAGAAGAATTAGAAGAATTAGAAGAAGTTAGGACGTTGTAGGAATCACGGAATATAAAGTGACACTTTTAATTTCCTCCCTGTGTGACATAGGCATAGGAGGTACTGGTGGTAGTGGTGGTGCTACTGGTTGATCGAAATTTTAATTAAGGTTCAATTAATTACACACCTTATCGCATCTTGGCCACTTTTTTTTTTTTTTTTTTTTGTTTTTCTCTTTTCATCAGTTTTCTTTTTGTTTCATTTTAATTCAATTTTTTTTTTTTTTTTTTCTTTTGAAACTTTAATCTAATTTACGTAAAGTTTCCTTGACAAAAACAAAAAAAAAAACGAAAGAAAAATTATATTTCTCTTTCCCTCCTTGCATTCTCTTCGGAGTATCTTTTTTTTTGTTCGATAATCTAAATGAAAGAAATAACGATGCATATATGTAGAAATAAATGAAAAATAAATGACTAAATAAATAAATGAAAAAAAAAAACGTAATTTGAAAAATTTATATCAACTATATCTATATATATACGTATTATATATTATAGAACGTGTTCAATTTCTATTTCGATGTTATTGATTCCCGGTTGCTGCAAGGACTATACCTTACCGCCCCGAGCGCAGCGTGTTATAGCGGTACGACGTATAGAAGCGTAGAGTAGGTATATATGTATATACCTATACGTTATACAGCAAGGCGCGTGTATTCCTATACCTTGAAACTACCCCAAAAACGACGACGAGGACGACTCCGAAGCTCGACGAAACTGACGGGAGTCTTCCCCTTCTCTTCCCTTTCCTTTCCGTTCCTTTCCTTTCCTTTCCTTTCCTTTCCTTTCCTTTCCTTTCCTTTCCTTCCCTTTCGACCCCTCTCTTCGATCGATGGAAAACGTGACCCTATGCACGCTACGAATAACGTTAACCCACTGCCTCCGCTCCTATCTCGCAGTTCTTATGCGTATACTTACTTACCTAACTTGCTCGATCTATCTATCGCATGTTTGTACTTACGCACGATAACGGGCTTTCTTAAAACTGCGTGTCACTATTTCATAACTTTATTTGTATCAATATATGTGATGCATACGGAGTGTTAAGATAGTTCACGAATAAAAGCAGAGGTTTACCTTCCTCGTTCTTACCGATCCGAGTATTTTGACAATGCGATGTAGTCAAATTGCTCATCGAATGAACAAAAAACAAAAAATTGTTCCGCTTTATGTTTTTTTTTTTTTTGATAATTTATGCGAAAACTGAGCATATATAGGGAGATGTAAGGTCGAGGCGCGTAGCGATCTCCGAAAAGTCTCTCGCAAACGTGTATAACCAACTATAGGGGTTCGAAAGATGTTGGCCATCTGTTACACGTTGGTATACGTATGGGTAAGCGATGCATATTGCGCGTCGTCTGTATCATAGGTATATCCCATAAGCCTGGCGCCAGTGGTTTCCTTTACGAGTGAGAAGAGCGTTTATAGTGTGTAGAGCGTCCTGACCTTAAAGAAAAGGAACCAAGCCGCATGGATGAAAGAAAGAAGGCGCGCGAGCGGTAAAAGTATGCATATGCATACCAATACGTAAAAGTATAATATGTGTATATATACGTATGTATATATGTTATATATATATATAAGACCTTGCAGGAAGAAGGAAGAAGACATTGTAAACAACGTATGAACCACCCCCCAGCCATATTATACGACTTTACTATTCATTCATTCATAACTAAGATATGCGATCAATTTTGTTTTCTTTCTTATTTGTTAAAGATATTTTTTATTTGTTTATAAAAATTAATAGTAATGAAGTTTTTATCGAATAATATCGAATAATAATTGTTTATCTCGAAATAAGAGTAGAATCTACCCGTTAAAATACATTTTCCCTTTTATTTTTTTCCTTTTTTTTTTTCTTTTCTTTTTCCTTTGCCACATCGCAGCTCTTCGCCTTACGCTCGGTGTTGAATAAAAGTAATAAGCGTCAAAGTAAGGCGTGTTCAGAACCTTTCACGATCCGTTCCCTTACCTTGCCTTACTTACCTCTCGCTCGGTGGGCGCAAGTGGTTTATCGTAAAAACACTGAGTCTTTAATTTATTGTTTTGGTATGAAAAGAAAAAGTTAACAAAAAAGTAAAAAAACAAAATCACTCCGTGATAATTAACTAGCTGTATTGTATACATATATAAGGAATAAAAACGAAACTAACTATCCCCACGTACAAATATAAATGAATAAATAAAGAAATAAATAATTTTAATCAATTAATTTATTATTTCATTTCAAATGATTATCTTCGCTAATTAATATTAAAAGTAATATAAAAAAAAATAAATAAAAATTTGTTTAAAAAAAACGAAATACTAATTGAAAAAAGGTACATGAATATTATGTACGTATATATGTATACGGAGTGAGGGAGTTATAAGTCGCAGCAGCACTGACTGCTAAACCTATAGTGAGGTGTATGCAAATTCCCACGTGCCGTTGATACATGTACTCGTACTTTGTTGTGTTGTATAACGTGACGTTGATTAAAACCGCGTGTTGGGGTGGTGGGATGTTAAACGTTGTAATACAAACATTTATCGTCGATACATAGTTTATTATAATTATCATTATTATTAACGCACGATTTCCTTTCTTTAATAAATTTCATCATAAGTCCGCGATTAAAATTACAACCTAATGATAATAATAATATCAACAATGATATCAACATACTAATGAGTATGAGAATAAGAAAAGTAGGATGTGCAGATAAAGATTATACTTTGAATATATGTGTATATAATTATCATCGTATATATGTATTAAGTAGAAAATTGTTATTTTTTTTTTGTTTTTTCAAACCCACCGGCAATAGCGAAGAAGAATATCCATACATCCATGAGGCCGGCTGCGTGGCGATAGCTGGCAGAGGATTCAAACATACTCAGTTGAGGATACACATAATATTCTCTTCCCTGCCTTGGATTTTGTTTGTTTTTTTTTTTTCTTTATTATTTTATTTATTTATTTATTTTTCACTTTTAAAAGAGAGATGAAGAGATGAATGAATAGATAGCTGGATAGAGAAAGAGATAGAAGGATGGGGGGAGATTACAGATATATACTTATATATATATATATATATATATAGAGAGAGAGAGAGAGAGAGAGAGAGAGAGACTTGAATCCCCTCTCTCTGTATTTTATTTCACGTACTTTGGCGCAATGCCAAAAGATAAAGATGTGTATAGATAAAGATAAAGGTTTAGGCAAAGGCAAAGGTAAAGGTAAAAGGGTAAAGGGGTTGCCACCCGTTGCGTCACCACAAAAACAATTAATTAATTACTTTTTTTTTTCTTTCTTTCTTTCTTTCTTTTATTATTATCACTAGAAAAGATATTCGTTTAACTTATTCTTTACTTTGTTTTCATTTATTATTTTTCTTCCACGGTCACTCAATGATAATTACTATACGAAAACGATTATTTAATATCTCACAATATACACTAAAGAACCTACACCCTGCAAACGGGGTACCCCGTCCACTGTCACTCGTGTCACTTTTATTATTAAAACACAATAATATAATAATACCGAGGACGAGGATATGGTACAATGATAACCAATATATATATAGATATATATGTATATAGATATATATATTTTTTTCTTATACCGATAATAAAACACCAAACGAATCACATTATAATCTTCCTTAAGGTGTATTTTTATTTATATTTTTTTTTCTCTTTTTCCTCTTTACATTTATATACTTTTACTCTTACTTTTACTCTTACTCTTACTTTATCATTCTTTCGTTTATATGTTAGAAAATTTCAATAAATCAACCCCCACGCACACACGCTTTTCTATTATTTAACGTAACGTAACGTAACGTAACGTAACGTAACGTGGCGTAACGTAACGTAACGTAAACCGACGACTGCAGCCACCGTACCTACGTACAACCGTGATAGTCGGCTAGCTGCACGCTGAGCACTCACGGCTGAACCCCAACTGGCTCCTGGCTCTCTGCTAGCGTGCTTTCCCCGTCGCGTCGCCTGGAGTATTGACCGCGGTACTGAGACTACGAGGTGGGTGAATGCGCGCGCATCTTAAAATAGGGTGGGGGACGTGCGATGAGATTGAGGAGGGGGTGAGGGAAGGGGGCAGCGTTGCCACATCCCCCAGACTCCCACACACAGGGGTTCACGGAGGGCGTCACGACGTTACAAATACTTTTACGTTACAATTTTACATTACGGAAATACATACCTATGGTATATATATATATATATATATATATATATATATATATATATATATATATATATATATATATATATATATATATATATATATATCTATGCAGAACTATTTAGTTTGTGTAAATATAGGTTTTAAATTTCTGACATTATTTTTCTTTTTTTTTTATCTTTCGAGTTTTAATTTTACTGTATAATTATTCAAAGTTTAATGAATTTTTGCCTACATTTTTGTTTTTTAAAAAACCTTCTATACATAACATATATATATATACATATTATATAAGATCGTAAATTCAAACGGTTTCTTATTATTGCCTGCAGCTATACATATATACGACCTATATCTTCCTAGCACGAAATAAGTCACGCACACTCCCCGTTTAGTTGATATATACACTCGAGTAATAACCTGGAAACGATGGTTTCTGCAGGTTAAAGTTATATATCGCAATATATATTAACAAAAAAAAAAGAACAAAAACAAAGAATCTTTACCAACCATAGGTATATTATATATATATATACCATTACATTGAAATTAGATTTTTCACATGAAATATTATAACATCAATCGCAAATAATATATAAATATATACATACCCTATAATATAAGCGCGATCTAATTATATATGTTAAATGTTTTGATATACAATATATCATAAGGTATATGATAAATCGATGTTGCTGCAGTTGTATATGTATATATATACCTGTATACCTACATATCTATATATTTAAATAAAATTTTTAAGCTAACCGCAACGAAACGTCGAACCGATGGGATATCATATGCGATGGGATGGCAATGCAATGCAATGCAATGCGGTCCGGTGCTGCACCACCAGCAGCACCAGCAGCTCTGCACAGGTTGAAAAAAAAAAAAAAGCTATTTGCTATATTTCACCATTCACTTCATAAAATTGTGTAACGTATGACTTTATGAGCTAGAAGATTTACGACGGTACATGCTCCGTATACGTCAGCAGGAAACACTTCATACTTCTCCCTCTTTACTCTCTCTTCTCTCTCTCTTTTTTCTCTACTCTTCACTCTATCTCGATCTTTCTTATATAGAAAACTATCTATGCACTCGCATTTTGAATAACCTCTAATCGTCTAAATAATTAATCAATCTCTCCCGCCCTTTCTCTTACAAATAATCGCTTATATGTATTAAAATTAATATACAAGTAAAAATCGTCTCATCATTACCTACAGCATATATTATATGGATCAATGATTCTCTCCCCTAAAGAAAAGAAAAGAAAAAAAAAAAAAGAAAAAGGAGAAGGAGAAGAATAAAAGAAAAAATCAAAAAAAACTAAACGAGACACTGTAATACAATAAAAGGCAATCGTGGTTATAGTATACTATATCCGAACTACTACTCTACGGTATATACATACATGAATAACGTCGTTTGTTAACATAAGAGGAGTTGGTGGATAAGGAGGAGGAGAAAGAGGGAGAATCACGTCGCATAGAAGCTTACTTAGCCCCCTCGAATATAACCTGCGTATATACGCGCTAATTAGCTCGAATAGAACTGCGTGCTGTGTTATAGGTGTGTATACATAGGTATAGTATACCTATATATGTATGGGTGAGAAGTAAGAGACGGGTATACGATGTATATAGGCGACAAAAAGCACTTATTATACCCATAAGCCCGATCGCTGTGGGTTTTTGGTATATGTATATATATGTATATATACGTATATAGTATAGGTATGTTTGGTATATATATAGAATATATATATAATAGATGAGAAGTTTGTTGCAGACGTCTGAGACTCCCTGGTATGATGATGAACTTACCTCCTAAATTATCAAGGTTACCCTTATAGGTTAAGGAATGGGATGAGACGAAGAAGAGGACGAGAACGAGGACGAGGACGAGGACGAAGATGAAGACGCGGTGTATCGATATCACCGTGTGAAATTTCACACCCTGAATAGTATAAGGGAGTTGGAAGGAAGGGATTAAAACGACGACGGCAACGACGACAACATAAGATGACGAAAGAGCCTAAGGATGAAGAGGAGAAGAAATTTAGTTGCAGAAACAAAAAAACCGAAAAACAAAAAAAGAAGTTTATTTTTTTTTTTCTCTTTAGTATGTTTAATGAATCATTTAGTTAATTAATTAATTAATTAATTAATTAATTAGTTTATCTGTATGTTTATTAGTTTGTTTGTTTGTTTGTTCGTTTGCTTATGAGTTTAATTAAACGTCGAACAAAGGGTCCGCCGTTTGCAGGCGTAGGTAAGCTTAGAGTTCCAAAATTATATCCCGAGGTGTTTTATATGAGTAATGTATACGTATATGTATAATGATTAGAGAAAATAGAGACAGAAAATAAGACGGAGATAAAGATAGAGACAATGAGAGAGTCTCGTAGAAATTATAGGAGTATGATAATCGTGTAGGTAATTACCATACTCATTTGTTTATTCAGAAGCTCCCAGAAGGTAGTTCGGTTGGAGGGGGGGGGGGGGGGGGGGGGGGGTAGGGGTTGAGGGTCCTAAGGGGTACGGGGAACGTAGTCGCTAAATACGTTCGTGCCCCTAATTCTATTTAAATTCATGTAGAGAGGTGTAGCGAATAATTACTGGTTAGCAATAAGAGGGAAAGGAGGCGCTTTAACACCCCCTAGGTATCTATACATACATACATTCATATGTACATACATACATGTATACACAACATCCAAGAATATTCCAAAATTGCGGAGTTTGTACACCTATATATATATATATATATATATATATATATATATATATATATATATATATATATATATATATATTTAGGTATATAATAAATACATGTATGTATAGGTATGAGCTACGCCTCGTACCCGATTTCCAGATGGTGTTCTACCCAGTTAACTCGATCAACCCCTTTTTGGAGGAAAATATTAAAACCCTCCTCCCCGCCCCAAAACAAAAAAAAAAAACAAAAAAAACTTATACACCCTGCAAGGTTCGATAAACGTCTGTATCCCTTAACACCCTAACGAAACACCACAGTCCCATTATTTTATTTTTTTCTTTCCTCCCCCGAGGGTGATTTAATTCAGGATGATGTAATTCTTATCGAATATATTTTTTGAGAATAATACAATAATTACAAGTCTGAATTATTACCGGTTGAAAAACAAAAAGAAAATTTTGCTCTTCATTATTTCTTTCTTTCATCAATTATCTTTTTTCTTGATATTTATAATTTTGAAAATTATCAAAATGAGCGGATATTGGTATAGGCAAAGTTTTATTGTTATAGTTATTATTCATATAGCGATAATCAAGGGATGCGGTGAATGTGCTGTATAGATAAACCGCAATGCACGGATATAAGGTATTATATATACATATATATGGTGTAGGGGCATATACGTGTATGGTTAGAGAGCAAGAGAACCATCTCAACAATACATATACCTATATACATACGAATCTATGTCACTGCACAATATCTGTCACGGAAAATCTCTTCCTGTTCTTATATAGTTGCGTATATAGAAATATCAGATATATAGGGTATACCCATCCAATCCTTGATATGTATACATTATATATGTACCTGAAGATGTTCTTTCTTATTCCTCTCATTTACGTAAATATCTATTTATAATATATTTTAAATTTTAATTTTATTTATTTTTGATATTTTTTCAAATGTACCTATAATAACGATAAAAATTCATTCGTTACGTTCATTTTCAAATCTTTATCATTTTGTTAAAGAATTTAGAAAGCAGAACGAATTTTTTTTGTTTTTTGTTTTTTTTTTTCTATTTATTTAAACTGATTGACTGTAGCAAAAGCAACAGCAACATCAGCAGCAGCACCAACATAAGCTTTGTGTTCATTAGCCAAGGGATAATAATTTGGTAGAATTTGTCTCGCGTTTTATTATATTTATAGAGAATAAGAGACGGATAAAGTATGATGATGATCGTTAAATGTTAAAGCCACTATACCTCGGCTCGACACGGTGTGGTGCTGTGAGGTTCGGGTCGGGTTGGGTCAGGTCAGGGGGGGGGGGGGGGGGGGGGATTTTGAAACAAAGATAATTTCTTGGTCTGTCGGAAACAGATATTCTCCCTCATTAACGAAGCTGTGTGCTGTACTGTGCAGTACCTTGAGAAGGGAATATAGGAAGGGTTTAACCACATCACGTGTTGACGAAGGCATCTCATTTCTACTTCTTATCCATTTACTGAACTCAAACTGATTTAGTGAACGATAATCACAAGTAGTATAGCGATCGGTGTGCAGACGGGAGGGTATAAAAATTGAATAAAATCACAAATGTGTGTATACCCAATTCGTAACGATTATAAAAGGGGTGAAAAAGAGAGATAGAGAGAGAAAAAAAAAATTGCATGGACCAGAGCTCTAATCGTTATTTATTTTTATCAGAGTCTAGATGTAAGCTGTAATATACAACAAGGTCACGTCGCGTCGCGGCGTCTAATTTTATTACCAAGGCTACTACTACTACGATCCTTATGCTGCTGCTAGCTGCTGCTGCTGCTACTTTCTGATACTCAGAAACCAGACCTTCGAGGGACTGCTGGTGCTGGTCGTCTACCTTAATGAAAACAAATGAAGAGACGAGCAATTAGGTATATAGGGACAAGGAGAGAGGTCGGAAAGGATGGACTGATGTGCAGGAGCAGGTAGCTAGCTGACGGCAAAAAAATGAAGAAGGAAAATTTTTAGGATTTAGATTATTTTAACATCTATGAAATTCCCGTGGAATTTCGTCTGTAGAAATTTAATACACATCGATGACCGATGAAATTTAGATGAATTAAAAAATTTTAGAAATTTAGATGCAAAGTTTAAAACATTTTATTCTGAATTTCGTCTGATTTTGGTATAGTTGCATTTTTTTTTTATCTTCTTTTTTTCTATCGAATCTAGATCGCGAAAAAGCTTTCTGGGATTTCCGTATAGTATGTTGTAGTCAGCCTGTATATAGTACTATGCACCATGCTTTGAATTTAGAATTGGGATATATTCTTGGAAAAGTGAAGTCTGTTCACGTGGGAATCCCGTTCGCAAAACGCAACGGTCTGCAACGCGAATTGAAAATGTATTACTGGTACCTAGGTAGATAAGGGAGATACACCTTATAACACCGCGCAATGCATTTCTTGTTGTTATAATGGTAAATTTTATTCCCCTTGAAAAAAATAAAAATATAATAAAAAATAAAAATAAAAATACAAAAAATTCAAAAATTTACACCGAAATTATAAATTCGATTTCACAAGTACATGTGTAGGTATTGTACCAGATTATATATCGTATATATATAACTTGCGGAATATTTCAGGTATCTGAATAATTTTTTTTTAACGTGGGCGTTTAAAGCAGGTATTTTTTTTTTTTTAGTTTTTTTTTTTTCTTTTATTTTTTACCTTACTTTTTCGTTTTCTTTTTATTCTGAAATGAAATGTCGGCTGACCGAAGAATGGGTGGATATTTGACCGTTCCTGAGGGGATAAGAAATTCTTCCCTTTCCTCAAACAACCGAAACAATTTTTAAAATAGAAATCACGTATATATCCGCGTGCATCGAAACGTGAATATATTTGCTCTGGGAAATTTTTTGTTGTTTTTTTTTATTTGTATTTTATTTTTTTTACCTCGAAGTCATATTTCGAAGCTCTGAATTTTGTTGAATACATAAAAAAAAAAAAAAAACAAAAAGAACAAAAAGAAAGAAAGAAAAAACAGAAAATTAGGAAAGAACACAAAAGAATAGATAATTAAATAATGAAAAATAAGGCAAATTTTTATCGAAATTGGAGGACAATATTACGTAGCTGTAAAAATTGTCAATCCATTGCAATTATTATAGGTATATGAAACAGAAAACAGAAGAAAAAAAAATCAAAAAAACAAAAAATTAATTGACCGAATATACGAAAAGTCAGTCGGAAAAATTGTTGAACGTATTTTACCTCAGAGTCTGTTTATACTTGCATCAAAACGGTGGCAGATGGTGGTACCTACCCTGCTCCCCAATACTAACAATAAGTAACGAAAAACCAAGCCAATCCCAGACCTCAGCTTCATTCAATTCGCCATCAATCAAAGCCACATATTGCCCTATGAGTATACGAACTATTGTATGCTTACAATGATGCTTATAAAATACAAACTGTAAGATAGGACCTCTGGTCAGTAGCCAGGTTAATTCTCACGCGGTGAAATTTAGACCGTGTGATTATTATTATTTTTTTTTTTTTTGGAATAATAATATAATCGATGAAAATTTTTGAAGATTTTGTGAAATATTAAAAACTGAATAAAATTCAGTCGGTAGTTTCCGTGATTTGAAAAAAAAAAAAAAAATTGTTGAAATTTCGATAAAAAATTTTTTAGATTGTTGAAACTCGAGTTATTGTGTATTATCGAGTTATCCGTGAATGAGAAAATGTTTTAGGTAAATTTCGCGAGTTTTAGGTATATTTACGAGTAGATATAGGGTAGTAGGTACAGCTACCTACTCTTGTCACGTGGAAAAGAGAGACGGTTGTATAAATTCGCTATTTATCAAACAAGCTGAGCTTGTGACAAACTTCGCTTTACTTTACCTCCGAATATCCCCCCCTCCCCCCCTCTCCGTTTCTCTCCCATTCCATCACCGTTACCCAGCTCGAGCTTCTCTTTACCTTGGTTTTCCTCCACCGAAAACTCCACTTCGTCGTCGTCGTCGTCGTCGTCGTTGTCGTTGGTTGGTTCGAGCCAAAATTTCATGGAAAGAGTGAATAAGTACCTACCCCTACCCCCAACCCCTGCCTAAAATCGTTTTCTTTTACTTCGTTTCCCTCGCAACGAGTTTTAAACCGGGGAATAAATTTCCTATTTATTAGTGCCTATACCTATACCCTACACCCACACACCTCACCTCCTATTTCTCATTGCTGCCATTTAACTCGAAGGGTCACTCACTAGCTCTCCCTCCCTCGTTATAATGTTCTCTTTGAAATAATTAAAACCAACTGTTGAAATAATTATACAACAATGAAGATATAATAACAACAATAATAACAAATTGTAAGAAACTTTTTGAAACCCCGTTACTTGCAGGCAGGTTCGTTAAACAAAACCGTCATACACTCAAATCCGCATAAAACGACGAATAAAAAACTAAACAAAGTCTTAATCGTGTAGATTAGCATCTGAACGATACCTAATCGTTAATTTCACACTTGATTAATCGTTATGCAAAATTCTTTACCATCTTGCTAAATAATTCAGCAAATTAAACAGAATTATTGAACCAAATTTGGGATCGGAATTGAGAATTCTTTTTTTTTGCTGTTAATAGGAACAGCGTAATATAAAAAACTTATTCACTGACCATCTCATAGTGGTATTTATATGCAAAATCAATAATTTTTTTCTTAACAACGTTCGATTTTATTATGTGTAGAAAATTCGACGCAGCATGTATAGTATGATGGCGGTATTATTGGAGGTATTATCGCGATTTTCAACTGCGGAATCGGATATTTCAATAATTTGATTCGGTTTTTATTTATGTATATAGGTATATATGTATATTATATATATACATTTTTTTTTTTTGAATAACCTTGGTCCAAGCGAGGGAGAGTAGAGAGTCGAGAACCACCTGCCTCCACGTTGTTATCGAACAGCACTGGAATCAAGCCAAGTGAACCAAGGCACCCGGGGGCCACTCGACGCTCTAATATCCACCACTTGAACGAAAACCCGCAGGTACTTATGGTACTTACCATACGAATATCGATATATATATATACCTACACTAAAGTACGTAGATATTTGCTTTTGACCTAACCAAGACTCTCCGACATTAGGCTGTATACAAACGTTTCACTTAATTACGTTTATAGAAATCATTAAATGAATTCAAACATTTTTGGATCTGATTTTACTTTTCATAAATAATTGGAGAAATTTTACAGTTAATTTTCAAAAATAACATACAATATTTTTTTTATGGTATAGAAATCTCACGAACGTTTTTCGAAATATTATTTATCCTTATTTTTTTCTAAATTT
This sequence comes from Macrophya annulata, assembly GCA_963924015.1. Lineage (NCBI taxonomy): Eukaryota > Metazoa > Arthropoda > Insecta > Hymenoptera > Tenthredinidae > Macrophya > Macrophya annulata. The sequence goes on along the minus strand of OZ001263.1, from coordinate 13,678,171 downwards.
TTTAACAAATTTTCACCTCCAATTATTAATACCTGATCTGCTGATTTGATGATTTCAAAGATTTTTGTGGCAAATCTCATCGAAATTGTTCGACTCATTCAAAATAGAAAAATAAAAAAAAATAAATAAAGACTAAAATAGCCATTAAATATTTAAAAATGTCCCAAATTTCTCGGTTCAAACTGACTTGATAATAATTATTTGACTTTATTTTCAATGTTTGTTTAAGTCAGAGGGTATACATATAATAAAATTCGTTTAAAGTTATATCACGTGTCAGAGGATTTGTGTAGATCGTAAAGGGTTGAAAACTGTTGCGGGTTTTAATAGTCAGTATTACATCTACAGACTGTATAAAGTGTGATAAATGACGAGGGCGTTAAGTTAAATCACGCCAACGGTCATCAGTTATTTAATTAGCTGATGAAACAAGCCTTCAGAAGTTAGTTCGTGCCTTAAAGCAAACTCATCGAGATATATGTATGTATAATATATAGGTATATATACATATATATATAATACAATATATAATATAATATAATATAATATAATATGAAGAGAATATTTAATTACACAAATAGCGGCACTCGCGTATTAAATTGTCGGTTGAAATGATCTCTTCAGTTTATATCACGATTCCTGGTTACCAGATGGCTGTACTGTTTAATTAATCTCTATCTATCTCCCTCTCTCTCTCTCTGTCTTCCCCCCCCCCCCCCCCCCCCCCCCATTGCCCCCTTATATTATACACGAAGTATAACAGTTGTTATACACAAAATATATATTTATTTGAGGACGTTACATATAACAACAGCTGTTCTCTTATTCGCTAGCGGGGTAAATATCATTAATAAATTATAATACCTATTCCTATATATATATACATCTATGTATAGTAATATTCACGGCTAAATATTGTATATATTTATGGATTTATTCGCGGTGGAAGAGAAGCGCGAAAGAGAGAAAGAAATAGAGAGAGGAAGAGGGAGAAAGGCGGTTGATTAAATTAATCAATAAGGTATTAAAATTTCAGAATAAAAGTGTCGAACTTTGTGAATTTCATAATAATACTAATAATATTAGTAATAATAATAATAATAATAATAATAATAATGTTAACTTGACTGTAAGAGCGTATAATTTAATAAGATAGAAAATGTAGATGTAGATGTAGATGTAGATATAATACGTTCGTTTGTATAAAACGGTGCGACAAAGGTGACGATGAAGATTCGGACGTTTAACGCTCCGTCGCGTTTCTTTTATCCTAATGTTGTTTTAGCTCGAAACCCTTTCCCTCTAAGGTATATATATATATATATATATATATATATATATATATATATATATATATATATATATATATATATATATATATATATAGGTATATATATGTATATTATGTATATATCTATATATACACATAAAACCAGGAAACCCTTTAGAGCGACCTTTGCTTTACTTTGAAAAGCCACCCTGCAGGTTGTCGCCCGACGACTTTTCAGTCAAATCTTCCGCGTCAGTAAAACGAAAACGGCGAAATTTTACACCAAAGTCTCCCGCTTTTAATTCTCATCTAACACGTGTATACCGTGTATATAGTATAACTATAAACGGGAAAATAAGAAATTATACTTCTCATTAAAAAAAATAAAGAAAGAGAGAAAAGAGAAAACAAATGTTAATTAAAATTAATTAAAAATTTCTAGTTAGTTAAAAAAAAAAAATTAAAAAAAAAATTAGCTAATTAATCAAAATTTCTATATACCTCTTTGGCGATTCTAGCCGAGGAAAACAAAGCGACAATGAGAAAAGAGAGAGAGAAAAAAAAAAGAGGGAGAAAAAAAAGTGGTCAATGAAGTTAATTACGCGTTTCTCCGCGAATGAATTATTAGCCCTTTAATGGGAAGGTGAGTATCAGCACTTAGCCGAGCATTATGGATCTCTTCTCCGGTAGCCGGGAGAGCTACTGGTTTGCATTGAATGATAAATGGTAGAAAATAAGGGCGCTTGAAAGTGAAGTGAGAGAGAGAGAGAGAGAGAAAAGGAGAGGGATAAGGTAGGTAAGTAGGTAGGTTATATACGTATAGCAAAGAATTTAGCCTATAGAATTACTTATACCTTGATGCGAGATCAAAATTCAAGCCGTTTAGTCTCAGCGATTATTTTCACCACTACCATGCGCGGATATAGACGTATTAAAACGCTATACTATATATATATACATACTTATGTCTACACAAGTACATGTAATGCCAAAAAGTTTTACCGCGTTTGGGATAACTCTCCTCGTTCTATTACACGCGCCGCATGCAAATTACTATACCTATATCCTAAGTGAAGAGCGAAGAAGCGAGCTTTGCGTTTTTAAGAAACCAGACGCGTGGTCAGGAAGTAATGTTGTCACGCAAATCCAACTTATTTTTTATTTTTTTTTTTTTCTTTATTTATTTTTTATTATTTTTTTTTGCTCATAATTTCGTGTGCGTGTATCTAATGGCGACCAATTCCCTTCTTCATCTTCAGTATTATGTATAACGCCCTCCGGTAAATGACAGCCCTAAAATTATACCAAACCCTACAGTAAGCCCCCGATTTCAAACCTGACCTGACCTTTACCGTCAGGAATCTGCAGGGGTCGCCTAGTCCTTAGGACTAATTCTGATGGATTATACCTCGCGGCTCGCTAAGCTCTCCCTTCGGTCTCGTACATACGTAGCCCAAGCCGGAGCTCAACGAGAAGAAATCTTTTATCTTGACGTGAGAGGAATGTCGAAATAACATACATACATATATATACCGAAAACGTCGAGCATCACGATAGTTTGTTAAATAGATATATTATCAGCGTCAAGACTCTCAATTATTGATAATTTAACCAAAAATAATTGTTTCTGTCTTTTTTTTTTTCAGCAAATTAAGCTGGATTATTGCGATAATAATTATACCTATATGCCTATATAAACGCCATATTTTCCCAACTTGCAATTATTTTCGTGAAAAAAAAAAATTCGATTATCCTAATCAATACTCAAGAATATCAATTCTCCTTTTTTCATGTTTATTCGCGACTAATAATACAAACGAATTATGGTATACATGCATAATAATAATAATAATGCTTACCTGTAGGTTAAGTGGCTGAACTTGACGGGCAAAGATTGTTTTCGCTGCACACACAAACACTTCACATCACATTTCACTGTAATTTTGATCTGTTCGAATAACGGGACAAGTCCCAGGACTTATTAATCACATATTAACGGATTAGATACTGTTTGTTCTTTTATTTATTATTAGTTTAATTCACTTAACGGCCACACACTCACAAATCACACACTTACACTTGTCACACTTGTTTTAGGGGCTGAAAAACGCGGGAAAATCAACGCGACTATTGCCCATGATCCTTTGCGGCTTTTCACGATTCATGACAGAGAGCGACATCTAGCAATGAAGCGGCTAACTTGTTTTGATTATTGTATGATGAGTTGCAGAACACAAGGCGCTAAGTACATTAATATTAGAAATGATTTAATTAATATCGAAGATTATTTATTTTTAGTAAATTATTAAGAATTAAATTAAAACAAGAGTCATAACGTCTAAAAAATGTTATGTACCGAATTTAATGAGCGTAATATAATACGTCAAATTATAGAAGCTTTAAAATTTTTTAATTATTATCTTTCTAATAATAAGAATTTTATTAGGTATATTTATAAAGTCCACTAACGTTTTATTATTACAGTATTTTTTCACGTATACATACATACAATTAGATCGAGTTTAGAATAATAAAATATATAAAAAATTTAATCTTCATCCAACAAAAATTTATTCAAAAGTTGTTCAATTTCGCTAAAAGCTGCCTTTTTATTTCGAAAAGAACTATTCCTAAAGCTGTACCGGTGTTTAGACTCTCGACACCGTTTATAAGCGGAACATTAACTCTAACACCGTCTCTTCTCATAGCTAATGCAAGCGATTCTTGACTTAGACCTTTCGTTTCTCCTCCAACTATTACTACACTTTCAGTATTTTTATATTGCGCAGCAAAATACGGTATAATTGGCAGACTTTCCACACTGTCCTGAAAATTATCTTCATCCTCGTGAAAAGTTAGTTTCTCCGTGGAACTTATGGGTTTGTTTGATTCAGAACCGTCAGAATCTTTCGGAGATTTTTCTTCAAAATCTTCCTGAATCTTTTTCGCCAAGTCTTTCACCTCCGCGTCAGGTTCAACCTCTGAATCACTGTTTTCAGAATCAGAATCCGAACTTGAACTAGAACTTGAATCTGCTTCAGGATCTTCGCTCGGATCAATCGGTGGTTTTACGTTGTTATCAGCGACGAAAATATTAGCATTTTCGCTAATTAAATACTGAACTTCAGACCAAGTTTGCGACCTGAATATGGGCAATCGGAAATGCGCACCTGCTGCTGATCTCAAAACTTTTGGACTCCAGAGATCTACGCAGCCTGAAATTAGCAATTTTAATTAATGCATCAGCAACAAAAATTTGATTTAAAATGAGTTTTATTTGGTAGTCAATTATTATTATTATTATTAGTTAAATTTCAATCTGTTTATACATTCAAAGCGACAAACCTTTGGTCAAAATAACTCTCTCACATCCAACTCCAGCAGCAACTCGCAGTATTGATCCCAAGTTACCTGGCTCTCTTACATTATCGCAAATTATTGTTACTGGTAACGAATTGTCCGCAGGTTTTTTGTCACTTATATCAGGGGTTTTGAATATACCTAAATTGAGATGTTTGATTAAGTATTTGAGTTTAAATAAATCAAGATTTTTAAATCTTTCCATTGCTTTCCAATTTATAAATTACGAAACTTATCATCAAACGTAATGAATTTATTCACAAATAAGTGAAATTCCTAACTTGAAAATGATGAGAATCTAATATTTATTTTCTCAAATCATATGAATGAGAAATATAAACGAAATTTTTGCCCTTTTTCAACTGGAATTTCATCTTTTAATAATATTATCGACAATAATGTGCCTTTGATTCATTTCGGATTCAAATATGTGAATAAAAATATTTTATTTCAATCCATGAAAATGATTACCCATAATTCCTGGAGAAGTGGATAAATCAGACCACAGCTGTATAGTCTGATAAGGAATTTTATAAAGCTTAACGCCTTCCTTTGGTAGCGGTAACCTTTTGAGAGTAGGCGTTCTGCTGAATATAATAATGTCAGGCACAAGACCGATTTTGATAGCATCTTCAATCAGTCTGTAACCTTCTAACAAGACTCTATCGTCTTGTTTCTGCTTTTTCCGTGACTTTACCATAATCATCAACGTGCTGAAGAAAATAAACAAATTAATGAATAAATGGAGAGTTAGGCTTTGTGAAAAAGGATCCCCGAAAAAATTGGACAACTAAAATAAAACAACAATCCGTGAAAAGTAAAAAAAAGACGAATCGCAAAAATGAAATTTACACTATCATATTTTACAAAACAGGTTTACCTCATTATCGGATCATCTTTTTTAAGTTTAGTAAAAATCGGTGTGCCGTCGTCATTCAGAGTTCCATTTCCACTTTGCTTTTCGAGTGCCTCGTCTTTATCGGTTTCTTTTTTCGACATCAGCTTTTGACGTTGAGCAAAAGCGAATTTAGCATTTTTCAAAATGTTCTTAGAAGCTGAACGCTCATCTGAGCTTACAAAAAGTTCTTCTTCGTTAACAATTTTAGCCGGTCTACGATGAGTCCATCGACTGTATCCTTTCACTTGTAGAAAAATTTTCGAATTTATAGGACGCAAAATTTGTGCATTTTGAAGACCCCGCATTGTATATTGTATCGTTTTAAACGTGAAACCCATTTTGTACCTAATTTTTTTATTATTTTTATAACCCTACGATAAAAACGCCGGCTAACCTAACGAGATGCACAACACTTCCCAATTTTAAGGTTATGTTCCGTACCACCTCAGATGTGACTGCTAAATTCGTCTGCTCGTATGTGAATAAAACGTCAAGGTCGAGTTATGCGAATATGCGGATAGGTTTATTTATAGTGACTCATATACACAGCGATATCAAAGCAAACAAGTCTCTCTACGCCTCTGTACGCATTTTTGTATCGCGTGGTGCTCTGCCGAGTGTGTATCGGCATATGCCGAGAAGTGACGTCACGCCGACATTCGGACGGACTTCAGAGGTAATTTGTTACTCAATGGTATATCGGCTGAGTACGTTTGGGAACACCAACAGATACAGTTTAAAAGTGGTGACCTCTCCCGGCTTCCGTAATGATCAGTCGTATCAACGAGTAAAGAATCTTCACTCAATGGTTGTCTGACAGAAGGCGTACATACATTCAATATTGTTATTATTTTTTATTTTTATCTATCGACTTGAAGTAAATTGTCTGAATTTTAATGAAGAGTATAAAAAATAAATACGTAAATAATTTATAGATGAAATATCTGCGCCTTGATTACGTATGCGTGAAATGAATAAACGGTGGAAAATTCCTACAACAGATAAATAATGATCGTATTTATACAAGCGGCTGAGCAAAAATCCTTCACATATCCCCTCCGATTTAACTCTTGTTATTGTTATTGTATACATTAAACACATTACATCTGCAGAGAGGTTGGAGTTAGTTATAAGCTCGAGTAGCAACAGCGTATGTAATTACATAAATAAATTATCGAAGCTAGATGTTACGGTGTGTGCGTTGATTGTTTTGATTGTAATATATTAAAATTTATTATCATTCGATTGAGGGTCAAATTGTTAAGAACATATTATCGTGATATCGAAATCAATATGATATCACTAAACGTAGAGGAAGAATTTGGCTAACAATAAAATATGAACCTAAGCAAGATTTTTATTAACATAATGAACGAGATATCAGCACAGGGGTGAAAAGTAAATAAACAAATCGAAGAAAACGCCGGTTGTGCGGGAAGTGAGGGAAGGGGCAGTTACAAATAAAATAAATAAACTCAATCTTTACTTAACTCGCGTAGATCGTAGCCCCGCTGATCTTTTATGCAGTGATAATAAAAATTATCAAACAAATAGATAAATAAATAAATAAATAAATAAATAAATGAATTCAAAATGAAACAGTTCAAGCTAATAGTGCATCAAAAAAATTTTAGCGGTGAAGATTTGATAATAAATCCAAAAGACTATCCCGGTATAAAGAAAGGTGATATAGTTGAGATATTTCATCCAGAAGTTGAATTCAGTAGATTACTTCTACAGATAACTGCATTCAAAGAGGATCTTCAAGGCAGAGAAACTATCAGTGTTGAAAATAACATAGCTACTACTTTTCAACTAAGAACATTTGCCGATGTTTATATGAATATTGTTAATCCTGACGATGTGGCTTTAGATTCTGTAGAACTTACTTTCAAAGATCAATACATGGGGAGGAGCGAGATGTGGAGGTTGAAAAACAGCTTGGTATAAAATCATTTCAAGAGTTTCATATCACTTTTCCTTTTCATTTGTCCCAATTTTTCATTTTTATTCTCCTAGGTAAATACCTGCGTTTATTTGAATAAGAAGATCGAATTTTGCGGAGGAAGCATAAGATGCCAAGTACACGAAATGTGGTCTCAAGGAGACCGGGTTGCTTGCGGCGTAATAACCGACGATACCAAGGTATAAAAATACTGGAGATTAAAAATATTGTACAAATTGAGAAAGTCTGGGATCAGAATTCTCAATGGGCGCATAAAATTGTATTTTCTTTTTTATATCAAAAAATAACAGGTGGTATTTCGTTCTTCGACGAGCATGGTGTACCTTTTTATCCAAATGAGTTCTGAGATGTGGGATTTTGATATACACGGTGATTTATACTTTGAAAAAGCCGTGAATGGATTCTTGGCAGATTTGTTTCAAAAGTGGAAGAAGAATGGGAGTAATCACGAAGTGACCATAGTTTTGTTCTCAAGAACTTTTTACAAAGCAACAAGCCTGGAGGAATTTCCTAATCATATGAGGGAATGCTTGCAGCACGATTATCGTGGCAGATTCTACGAAGATTTTTACCGGTAAAAACATGAACAATAAAGAATTTTGACCGAAATTGGAAAAATACTCAATTCTTACAAGTCAATTATCTATTTATTTCCAGAGTCGCCGTTCAAAATGAGAGATACGAAGATTGGAGCAACATTTTAGTTCAATTGAGAAAATTGTTCACAGATTATCAAAAAATTGTATTAGAATATCATCAGAGACCTGGAATCGTCATGCCAAAGGCAATAAATTCTACAGCAGCGCAAGGAAATTTTTTAGAAGTACTCAACATGTCCTTGAATGGTAATTCGTAATTAATACTGTTCACGAATCATTAATATTTCAAATCATTAACAATAACTGATTTTATTTTAATAAACGGAATCCAAATCGCTAGAAGATATGTTCTATGTTAATCTAAATATTTTTAAACTGATTTATATAATTGAGAAACAGTGTATTGTATAACATGTTTTCTAGTATTTGAAAAACACTACTTAGATCGCAGTTTCGATAGAACTGGACAACTCTCTGTAGTAATTACTCCTGGGGTAGGAGTCTTTGAGGTTGATAGAGAATTGACAAACGTTACAAAGCAGAGAATCATCGACAATGGAGTTGGCAGCGATTTAGTTTGCGTAGGAGAACAGCCGCTGCATGCTGTCCCTTTGTTGAAGGTATATTCAACTACATATTCTACCTACAAATAACAGTTTTCATGGGTTTCTCTCTTGTCCTTGAATTTCTCTAGCCAGTATCATTGAGAAATGTACTTTGATCCCAGCAAAGCTAAATTGATGGCTAAAAAATTAATACGATGTCTTATCTTCATAGTTTCACAATAAAGACACATCGATAAATGCAGCCGATGACTACAGCATGCCGCATTGGATAAATCTCAGCTTTTATTCGACAAATAAAAAGATACCTTACTCAACTTTTATACCTCGGATAAAGCTACCACCAAAGATTTCTAAACCACCAACAGAAAATGGAAAACTACCAAACAAGGGAAAACTACTACAAGAAGATGCTAACGAATGCCTTCACAATACTTTGTTCGATTACGATGCCTACGATGCTCAAGTATTCCAACTTCCTTCGGTTCATACTGCTAGGTAAAGCTGGTTACCATAAATCAGTAATAAAACAGAAAGAATTTCCGAGTCTTGGTGCATCTTTCAAACTAATTTTTGTATTTTAAAATCATTTATTCAGCTTACAAAGAGTTTCAACCAGAACAAAGAAGACAAGTGTGGCTTGCATGGAGACTCACAGTAATGCACAAGCTCTGAAGCTATTGAAACGCAAAATGTCAGATCCAGATATCCATCATCCACCTCCCGAAACTCATTCTTCACCTACAGTTGCTTCGCGCAGTGCAGCGATTACGATTCCTTACAGAGCTGATGACTTGATAAGTCTTGGCTCAAATGGAGAAGGTACTTAAATTGTGAACAACAATTACATATTGAATTTCATCATTGAAAGATGCTGAAAATTCCTGCTCTACAAAATGACTAATTCGTTTTTTTATTTCGCAGCAAAGCCAAGGATATCGTTGATCAATGACCATGCAGACACAGAAATATCACCGCCTTTCAGACCTGTTGTTGGCAGCGCCGGAAGTCCCACTAATCCCGTTTCTCAACCCAGCAACATTCGGCCAGGAAGAGCTTTGATCAATCCATTCGATCCATCCCATGTTACGATAAAGTTAACAAGCAACAGGCGAAGGTGGACTCACATTTTCCCAAAAGGTGGAGTTTTTTTTCTTGTCTTCTTTGGTTTTTTGATACTAAATTTCATTTCTGTTACATATCTAATGTTGTACAGAACGTTATTCGAAACGTATTTTAACTTGTTTCAGGACCTACGGGCGTCCTTATACAACAACATCACTACCAAGCTGTGCCTACACGATCTAGTTCCGAGCATCAGAATGACGCCACATCGATACTTAGCAGTTCTCCTAACGAGCAGAGTGTTCCAACTTTAAATCATTCAACTACTTGCCAAATTCCTAGATCTGCTTCGCAGATTGGATTTCAAGACCGTAAGTCGGTTCTGGGATTCTATTAAAGTCTTACGATAGAGAATTGTCTCATTCATATCTTATTTCTCATGGATTTTAGATATGAAAGGAAAAGCTCAACGCCCTACGCTGCCATTAGGTACAGTTGATAAATCTGGAAATATTGGAGCACCTAGTACTAATAATAAAAGTTTAACGCTGTTATGGGGAGCAACCGGTGAACAAGAATGGACTCCTGCTCTTACAACAGGTATGACTTGCTTGTATAAACGTATATATTCTTATTCTTATGTAACAGTTTTACAATACATACAGAAGCTATTTGGTTGATGTAATCAATGGTATGAGCTATAAATACATAATGCCAATTTATTTATTTTAAGTACATGAAGGTGAATATACATATGACGATTCATAGCATGATCGCAATGATTGTCTTTTTCATCAATCTGCAATCCATTTCTTTATTTTTGAAATGCTAGAAAGTCTTTGCTCATTTCATTATATCACATGGATTGCTTTTTTGATATAATTAAGGATTTACTCCGAGAATTTTTTCATTGCTTTATTCAAATAAGTGGTATAAATTAAATGTACTACATTACATTATTATGTTTTTTGTGAAATGTTAAGTACCTACGTCATTTTGAATTAGATTATCTTATAATATCGAATCAATTCATCGTATTAGGAGTTGCTATTTTATTCATAGGCCATAATATTGCTTATTGTGTGTCTTTTTGCTAATATATTTCATTTCCAGCTGTAACAACACACAAACTACCAATCTAGGTACTAAATACATACATATAACAATGGTAACATTCTGGTTTAGGCCCTAAAGTTAACAAGTTTTGACTTTGGATATTCAAAATTATTTTCCTTTTTTTAAACTTGGATATGAATTGTATTTTTATATAGGTATATAAATTCGGAATACACTTAGGCAAATATATACCCAGTTGAAAATTAATAGACAAGATATTTAATGTAATACTAAAGGGAATAGTCTTGAAATTTAACGTCTATAAAATTAAGAGAATAAAATAATAATTTTTGCTTTCGCTGAGCTAAAATTTGATCAATTAACTAATTTTAAAAGTGTGTTTCATTATTTTTTTCTATAATTATTATTATTTTTTTGTTATTTCGTAACTCCGATGAGCTTTACGTTATTAAATGATTTCCCCTCCCCTCTTCATTCAGTTAAATTATTAAATTTCAAAAATAATACCTACTAAACACAAAAAAAAAAAGAAAATAATATTTAATGTAAGTAATAAATTATTATTCAATTTATTTCCATGCTGTGGTACATCTTGTTGGGATCTGACGCCGGACATATTGATGCGTGTGTGATGTGCGACTATTCGATGTCCACTTTATACAGCGAACATAGGTTAGCGCCCCACATATTATTCAGGGCTGAATCGGTTACGGTATACACCTATTTTAGGGTGAACACAACCCAGTAGATTTGTAACTACTTTTATATATGACTTTAATTATTTTTACTTATTTTATTTTATTTATTTTTTTTTTTTTTTACATCTAATATCTTGTCACTGTTTAATGCATGCCCTATACTGTGTAGTAATTTTTCTTTTCTATTTTCATTCAATATCAAAGAAAATTAGTACTTATTATCAATCCTCATATCTAGGACTATCGATATGAAAGATAAAATTTAATATAATCAAGGTAGCCTTCCGACTTACTCAATCATTTTATAAGCAGTCTAAAATTCCCACTATCATTCCTATTGATGAAACTAAGATGTGATTATGAGCCTTCAATCAGTATTACCGCAGTATATCACTTCTGATTCTAAGTCAATTTGTAGATCATAGATTTAATAGAGTTACATCAGATAAGAGGATTGATAGTTGCCTGTATAGTATTTACATGATTTCTCTTTGTACAAACTGTAATTTATATTATGGATTGGGGTCCGTTATATTCTTTTTTTTTCAGTCAGCATATGATGAGCGGTTTTGTAGGATAGAAATGTAATTGTATTCTTCTTTCTTTGCTGTATAAGTAGATTTTATCCAACTTTTCAAACAGTTGTGTATCCAGATTTGATTTTCCATTGTGCATATCCTTAGCTTTAGATTTATTCTTCATTAAATCAAAGTTCGGACTGTGGTATCATCTATGAAATTCAATTCCGTGGTACAGGCAATAGCTCTTAGAAAGTTAATCGAATTTAATACACGCATTATCCCTGTTGCCATAATATACCAAAGATTTTTCTATGTTGTATCAATTGCGTATGCTTGTATGCGCAGTGTACATTCAACTATTACTCGTACTCTACTATGTCGACTCAAGTCAAAGCTTGTAACTGATATTTGTATTAATGTTCGCATTCTATTTTAACTAAATGAATTGTTTCTGTCTTATGTAGCAGATTTCATAACAAAAAAAAAAAAAAAACAGTTAAAATTGTATTTTTCCATAAAAACGAGGATCATAGTCTTTCGGATAACTAATTCCACCACAATCATCGCATCATCTACTATCATAGTCGTAAATTAAAGTGTGTTCCGTAACACATAAGATAGAATTTAATTTGTGTACATTACATTTTGTGAAGATAAAAAATCAAAATCGATTCAAATTCTGCATCATATTATTAATTGATATTCAGTAGACAATAATGGTTCGCTCTTCTTCTTTCCTGTAGTAATCAAACACTCATTTTTCATACTATCTATTGTGCATGGCTTGATACCTCAATGAGACTTATATCACACTTTACAATAGTCACCTGCTACTGTTGTTTATATTAAGAAATCAGCATTTTACTGTCTTTACAGATACTCATTAAATGATCTCAAATATTCCCCCTCGTTATTGTTATTCCAACAGCATACATGCTGATTTTGATTCAATTCTGAAGCCTAATTAATGCTTTATATACAAAATCTATAGTAGCTCACTTATTTACAACTTAGCATGAAAAAATTGCAGTACCTAATTAATGCTTTGCACTTAACAGCTGAAAAACAATCTAAATAAAGAAGAACGAGATACTAGAAAAAAATTCCGCTCTTTCAACAGCTACTTGACTAACATAATTAAAATCGTTTTAGAATGACGTTAACAATTGCCTATTTTAATAATCAAGCCATTAAATTCATTGTATACATCGCCTGCTCTTTTTTAATTGTGCAATATCGTTAGAGCATGGCAAAGTAAACTTAATTGTTCATTATTATAGCATGAAATTGAACAGCAGTGTTTATCAAGGGTGTATCTGACCTTCTCGAAGATGATATGAAGATTTAATCATAGATATCATTCTATAAACATTCTCAAAATGCTGAAATGATGATTTTGAGTTGTGTTAAAAGCTCCAAACGAATTGCAATTGAATTTTTTAATATGTATGCAATTTGTTTGAATGGTTACTAAGTTGGAATAAAGTATCAGTACCCTTCAATTGCATCGCTGAAATTCTGAACTCTATGCCTTTGTGATATCTCATTTTATCAAACAAATATGTATGCCATTTCTATCTCAGCTGTGTCCAATAATAAATCTGCTTCTTCTTTATTTATACAAACAATAATAATGGATTATATATTTCGTATTCAGAGAATATTTTTTTCATTAGGTGTTGACTGGAGATCGTTAACCATCCCAGCTTGTCTACCTATCACAACGGATTACTTTCCAGATAAAAGAAGTTTACAAAATGATTATGTCGTCTCAGACTACAACTTGTTACCCGACGATGTTAACGCAGATTTTGCACAACTTAGAGCAATTTATAAAAAACCACTTAACACAGCTGAAGTTTTTAAAGAACTTGTTTCCCAACGCTTAGCTCAGGTAGAATTTCTTTCCTAATAGCTGATGTAGTGGAGTTTTTCTTTAAATATTTTTGTTAAAATTATCATCTTGTTTTATTAATACTTTATTCAGTATCAACTGGTTTTCAGGGATTTCAACTAATACTATTACCTCCAGCGAACAAAACTCAGGCTACAACACCCGGCAGCAAACCTCCACCTCCGATAAGCTCATTAATGCGTGGAAGGCAGACTGAATCTGAGCCTAAAGAAGAATATTTACTCAGTATAGGCAGAATATTTCATAAAATATCACTTTGTGGTAATTCTATAACAGTCACAAGGTATCGACCAAGGTTTGTACTTGAAAATTATTCACTGTAACACCGAAGACATCTTTTTCTATTTTAAATGTGAAATAGCTTCTACAGTCTGTTTGGAAGATAATTAGGCAAACCGTTATAACTGTTTGCATGAAAGATTTGACCAAAATTGATAAAGATTCTGTTTCACAGGCATCCTTATCCTCCATTCAATATACATTATCGATATCGTTTCCATGCACCTCATCATGACACCTACGAAGTATCGTGGGTTTCTTTCACTACAGAAAAGCTAGAAAATTATAACTGGAACTACTTGGATCATTATATTTGCACTAGAGGTGATACTGACTTTGCATTAGTCGAGGTAAATTGTGTTAACTAACAGCGCATCAATATCATTGGATATAGATTTACTTTAATCAAGGTACCACCTTGAATTATTTAATGCAGAGTTAGGTATGGTAAGCTCTTTGTTTCAGGCACTAAAATATTGGCGATTTAGAGTCTTTCTGTTGCCGCTTCACGTTCCAGCCACTCGTCGAATCCTTGAAGGTTCGACACATTGTGATATTTATACACCAGCAGCTCCAAGTGATCAGGCTCTTCTGATGGAAGGATTCTTGAGATTTATTGAGACTTGGTTGAACAGGATCCGTCGGCCAAACACCAACAAAAATTGGGTAACACTCTATTGGTCATATTATTGTATTATTTATTTTATTCACATCTACGCCCAAATACTGAGTAGAATAACTTTCCGTATCGCACCACGATATGCAAATTCAGTTGAAATACTTACCACATTTTAAGTGTCGTTATAATGCAGAAAAATGGCTTGTTTCTCAATTTTACTAGCTTCTGTAAAATGGAATTATTATTTCTTGCAATGATATTATCAGTATTATATATCTTAATTAAGGGTTTCCAAGCCTGCAGTCAGTTCTGTTAAAATGAAACGATATCTCTATTCAATGTATTGCGATTTTAGTATGAAATGTGTTTTAGAATGTGGTTTCAGTAGTTAAAAGCTATTAAAAACTCGTTGTAAAAGTTGAAAATTAATCCCGAAACACTTTTTATTCCCATGTTATGTAGAACCATGTTAACCTTTTGACAAAAAAACGTTGCCTATTATTTACATACATCATACTCACAATTTGATGAACCACTTTGTGCCCCTTTTCTTAAATTATGTATAATATCTATATCGAGTAAAATTTATGTAAATTGATATTTGAATATACTTATATCTATTTTTTTTATCTGTATTTTTTTTTTTGCCAAACTGCATGTTATGATTTGGTTGCAGTTGCGTTGTGTAAAGTATAGATTTGGTTTTACAGCTTTAATTGCATCTAATATTGCAAGTGTTATTAAGTTTTCCCTTCGCCTTTATTTCAGATTAACATCATCGTTATTATAACTTTAATATGAGTAACAACAATCTACAATTAAACTATACACATAAATATTTTTTAATCTCCAATATAAGATTTCATGGAAGTTTTTTCTTCTAAGTATAACTAAACGTTAGAAGGTACACAAGGTTAAATAATAAATTCATACTCTACTCGTAAATTGGTAATCGAATATATTTTTTCGATCAGATTTTAAATAAAATGTGGGTATCATAAATATCTGAAATTTAGTTAAACAAATTATCCCTTCGGTGACTGAATTTATTTAAATATAGCATCTTATTTAGGTAAACTTGCAGATATACTGCATTAAGTCCTCTTTTGTAGAGGAAGATCGTTCAGCGTGATATGTTTCAGAGCCCGGCAGCTCTAGTTGGAGTTCCCCCGAGAGATCCTGCCTCCCACTTGACAAGGCGCAGGCACAGCACGAGCCTGATATTCCTCACTAACCAGGTACTTCCTACCCTCCCCCTAGCATCACTTCGCCGACCGATGCGCAGACGTTGAAATTTCCAGGCGTCTATATTATAGATTATTATCGGGGCGCATTGAGTTTATAATATTATCCTACGTGCATATAGAAAGCATTGTAATTTTTCTATCTCCAAATCTCATACCATTTATGCCACATATTTTTTTGAGATTACGTTACACATGCTGTGTTCCACTCATTTGAAATTACTCTTCAAAAAATTTCTCCGTAAAATGCTTAACTGAATGATATTTAATTAATTTCATTTTTATTTGCATTCTAAATGGAGAATGTTCGCTTTGTTTTATTGCATTTGAATATTATGCGTAACTACACAGGCTTTTTATACTCACATAATATCATTGATAGTAATATATTATTTTATAAGTTATTTCTTTGTTTCTACAAATGACTTAGCCCTCTGTTGTAGCTTTACCAATGATTTTCCTGTTATCTTTTCCAGAATGAGTATTATTATTGACTAGCTTGTGTGATAATTTGACGATCATACGTCTGCTTGAGTGATGGCTTGAAATTTCATTATTATATAAGTTTGCAAGCTTATCCTGTAAAGGAAATTTTATATTCAGTTTTATTCTACCTTAGTAGTTTAATGCATCTTTAAAAATTCATATATTATGTTATTCATTTCTCATACTAAAAAAAGAAAACAAACAATTTTATTGTTACCAATTGGCAGCTTATCAAACTCTTGCAGTTATCAAAATTTTTTTTCCTCGTACGTTACAGACAAGTCTTGTCGGCAGCTCCCCATTCAGGGAACGACTTGGGAGCAACCGTCTGCCTGAAAAACCGAGACCCAGGTTTGATCCGCTTGCAAATGATGCATTAATGCTTTTTGCTAGATTCCAAGTAGTTAGCTATGTTTGCATTTCAGCTTTTATCCATTGATCTAGTTTTCGCCGCCGTCTCATCGCTTCAGATGTTTTATCGTCGATGTTGAACTATTATAGATAGTAATTTTAATATATTTACATCTTTACTGATCACATTGGAACAACTTTCTCCAATTCTTTCCAATATTCAAATAGTTTACCAACGACGTAAATCTAACATTCATTTTATATTTAAAATTTGCCTCAAGCTTATGTTATGTTTGTTGGTTTTTCCCTAATTGTATTTATGGGTTTTCACTTTGCAGTATCACACATACTATAAGGTGATTGTCTTTTTCATAAGGTATTTATAGCTTCATCGCAGTACCTACGGACGCATGTACATACATACCATACTTTGGACCTACTTACGATAAAGCATCTTTTCAGTTTACGCAAAAAGGAAATATTCGTAGCTATGCGTAGATAAAACTTTAAAATCACTATTTCGTAGCGGAATGAAGATGCAGCTGAGGAATTAGTGAAATTTAATAGATCTTAAGAATAAGCTTCTAGCTTTAGTATAGCGTATCAAATAATTAGCAAGGATTGTGTAGCGAATTGTTGTTTAAATAGATATTTCATCATTTTGCTATCAATGTATATTCAATTTGAAATACTAGACGCGATATATTGCCGTAATGCGTTTAAAATATATGTTTTTAATAATCTTTTGTACTTCTGACAAACTTTACTGACATTTTATTATGATTTATAGTTTAGTCTATTGTTTAACGTATTGTATGGGTGGTGTGTGAGTGAGTTACGGGGTTCTTTGTACAGGAGAAGCATGTAGTGAATACCGCTGCGACTGCCCGCACATCCTTTGATATTCCTCGCCATGTGACAAACAGGTCAGTTTTACTTTATTTATATCCACTTAGATTGCCCTCAAACCTTAATGAATTGCGATTCATTAAAATACCTTTACAAACTTTACGTTTGACAAAATAATGAAAAATTCGTAACTGTGTCTGTACATACATACAATATACAATATCTTAGTTTTAATTTCTGCATTTAATATGACAGAATTTAATATAATTAGTCGTAATTTTCTTCTCTGGGAAATATTTATTATCCAATTGTTTAATTCTGTCCCATTTTTATGGCTTATGAACGATAAGTATAAAACCTCTTTACGACAATGTATAGCGAAACTGCATTTTTAGAGTCTGACTTGACGAATCACCCGACTATGTTTTGAACTAATTGATGCTACATATAACGTAGTTTTGTACCGCAAAACTAGAATAGTTTATGCATTATTAGTAGAGAGCAGTTAATGATATTTAAAAATAATTCGGCAATACTAATTCGCACATATATACATTTGGCTTTAGGTAGCACATGTGCATCGCTTGAATACATCAGCATCATGGAATTGTTTGCATTACATTATATTAACATTCTATCAAAAAAATCCTTCATACAATGTAAATTTTTAACTCAATTAATTAGATCTGGCTCAAAAGTAATGGACCGGGGAAGAGTATCTCCTGCAAGTGAAGCTGTATTGCCACTTTCTCCAGAACAACAACAACAGGATCACTCAGAATGCAGCGAAGACAGGTAAAACTCATTGTAGCATTTATATCAAGCTAAGTCTGAGCCTTAGACTCGATTTTCTATAAAAATAATTCAATAAACCGATTACCTTTTACAGCGCTAATGCAGAGGTCAGCAAGATCAAAAGTAATGCTTCAAATACGGAAATATTAGAGGCCATGAAGCTCCCGCAAAGTGGAATAGGATTCTTAACGCAACATCCATCCCTACCAAGTCTGACATTTGTTAGCGCAGAGGCAGTGCAATGGTTGAACAATCATATCGAGGGTGGAGTTACGGTAGAGAAGGCAATCGTCATAATGGAGGTAATTTATCTCAAATGATTGGCACAGTAATAAACAGATATTTGAAAATAAAAAAATAATATATTTCAGGGAATGATAAGAGAGAGACTGATTTGCCATGCATCAGGAGATTTCAAGAAGCCTTTTATCCTTGGTTTTTATCTGTACCATATTGTTCAAGATAAAGACGGTCAGAAAGGTATATCCAGTATCCTCCCCGGGAGTTCATTAATTCTTTGTAATATTTGATAAAATTCTTTGCCTTTTTTATATAGAAAAGGATTATTTCCCACCATTAGGCGATCTTCAGAGTTTTGAAAACGAATGGGTAGAAGTTGAGATGAAAGCACCAAAGGGATGGTGCGAACCTACTGCTCCGTCGTTAAACCCAACTATATCATCACCCATATCTATACCAAGTTGCGATACCATAGATGAATCAAGTGTTCCTATATTTCTAAGAGATGATATAGATCTCACATTTATGATGGATGATAGAGAGTGGACTGGTCAGTGATTAATAATAAATAACAATTATCTACAATATTGATAATTATTCCCATCAATTAGTCAACTAATTTAAATATATTCTTTCAGCTCCTGTTCCACCGTATAAACACACCCATCTTGACATAGATATAAATAATAGAAGCGATAGAATAGAATGGGGACATCTCAGGTATCAGTCGCTATTCAAGACTGACCATTCGTACGAGCTTGTTGTTCAATGGGTCGCTTCCTCTGGAAGTATAGCTGCTGATCTTGTAAGCTCGATTCATTGTATGCAGGGTGTAGTAAACAACGAACACTATGGCCAGGTGATATAATTTCTGTTGTTTTATTTGGCGCAGATATTTGGGTGGCAGAGAAAAGCACAGTTGTGTGGAATACAAATGGTTCCAATACCCAGTGATTTACTCGCGCTTCCATTTACTCTAAAAAGCGATCCTCTTCGAGGGCCTATCTTCATCCCTTTACACACTGAATGTTTAATGACCAATAAACCGTACCTTTTCGATGGTTGGTATAAATTAAGTATAGAAATAAGAAAATTTAAACTCTGTATTATAATCGTGTGTTTTATTCATCATTATTGAAACAGAATTTCGGGAAGACACTTACACACAGAGATTGTTCCTGTTCCAAGAAGCCATAGTGCAAAGATTCGGCTTTGTACCTTGTCTGGTTGAAGGTACAGAAAATGATCATCAGTATGTCCACGTTACTGGTAATGCATTCATACTCGTTCCATCAACTCCTTGTATCCGACCTAGACCAAGAACGGATACTAATATAATCAGACGAATAACAGGCCAAAAACGATACCCAGTACACCCTGATCAGTCTAGTCCACATGAGGCTTATATTACGAGGCATGTAAGCGGGAAGAATAAGGACAACTATAGCATGGACAGAAGGGTCAGTTTAAGAAAAAAACTTTTTCCTTGTTACTTCAGATTTTTGTTGAATGTTTTCTAAAGGAATTAAATTACTATCGTTGATTATTATTTAGGTGGGTTTTTTGTGGTCTTGGAATCACATGGTCAGTCGAAAGTGGAAGTCTTTATTGCCTTCGGCAACTGGTGACGAGTTGTTCCAAAAAAAAATCATTCAGGACTTTAGAAACTTTTGTTCTAACGGCGATAACAGATTGAAACAATACTGGGAATCTTGCTGGGAATTGAAAGAAAAAACTTGTTCGAGAACCGAGTGAATATGATCATATGTTATTTAGATTTAGAAATTTTATACGCATTGCGATATACAACAAATTTTCGATACAGGTAATTTGTATGTACTACGTTTTATTCAATTACGAGTGCTGGATCACTCAGCTCTTTCTACAATGGTTTTAGTAAATTAAGAATCACATCTTTTAGATGTTTGATTTAATTAATGTAACTGTAGCTTCAAGCAGCCTTATTACCTGAAATTAATATTATTGTTAATTTGTTACCGTCTGTGTAAGACTATTAATAAATAGAAATAATATTGGAAAATTTCAATGTTTTAATTTTTTATTTGTAACTTCTATAAGCAATACATTATACATATACCATAGTTAGTAGTTACGATTAGACATTTTGTACTTAAATTAAATATCTATATGTTAATTTTAACAGCTTCAAGTATTTTTTCGATTTTGTTTTGTTTTTTTGAGTTATATAAAGAGAAAGTAAAACATGGATATTTAGTGCTGTTAATAATCAGAAATGATCTGATCACTTTCCATTACAAAATAATAATGTTAAATAATAATCTATCTTACGTATTGATTATAATTCTATATTCAAGAAGAATAATCAGCTTTAATCGTAGATTTTGAAGAAGTTATTCCAATTGATTCCTGGTCAATTGGATTTTAATACTGAGATTTTTCAAATTCCAAGTCTTGTTAGTGTCATACATTTATAAATTCAAGTCATCATTAATTACCTACTAAAATTCTTCACGAAAGGTTTACTAACTATAAAAAAATAAACAGTTCCTCACAATTCCAAGTTAATAAAGATAAAAATGAAGATTATATTGTTATAAAATTAAAAGTCATGTGAATAGCTTAAAGTGGTCCTGGTATAAAAAAATATATATTATTAGTATTCTAGAATAATTACATTTGTTATTATATGAAACGTGAGAAAGGGAAAAAAAAAAAAGGAAATACTTCTCAGGTATTGAAAGTATAATTTTGAATCATAAATCATTTTAGTACGGTGCCTTCGACGGTGGTGTTGCGAAGTATTTCTTGTTTTTCCTCATGAAAGTTCGACTGAAATAAAATCGAGGATAATAATTAAGATTTTCAAATTTTAATATAGATTCCTAAGAACCAATGATTTTATTTCAATTATATACCTTGAACTTATAGGAGTATTAAAGAACCCTCTAGATGTTGTCCGTTTTAAGAGAGACTCTGTAGACGGGGTATGCCTGAGTTCCCCAGTCTTCGGTGTTCCCACTCCATTCAATCCTTCTGAATTGACAAAGTTCGCCCAATAATCTGATGGAATTTTCAATAAATTCTCCACAATCTGAAAAATTAATAAATCGAATGTGTTAATTAGGAACAGCTGGAGAATTTGGATAAAGGTGTAAATTGTGATTGAAATAAACAAGAAACCTCACCGCAACTTGACTCTTCGTTTCGCTTAGCATTGAGTTCGGTGATGGTTCTTGGCAACTATAGCCAACTATAGTAGGTCCGAATACTTTGGCGAGATTACCGATCGGCATCTTGCATTCTGGGCTACTGGATACTCTCTGTAAATGGAGAATCAAAAATGCCAATGTGTCGCGATTTGGCTGTGGCAATTCTGAGATTGCCTGATAAAGAGCAGCGTCCGCATCCTGTTTATCAGTGATGGTTGCTGCTCTGGCAAAATCTCCCCAAAGTCCTACGGTGATCAAAGGTTCGCGCAAAGTCCTGCAGTAACAAAACAATTACATGAAATAATCCTTATAGCCAAAGATATATGGCAATGTTTTTCATTTTTAAAAATGATCAAAGCTTCTTGAACTAAGAACACAATTTCACCTCAAGAAATCTTTCAAAGTTGAACAGATTGTCGGAATATCAAGTTCGGAAAGATTAGGAGCTCCTTTTCCCTTCAGGAATTTTTCCTTCAAACATTTAACGTCACTTGATCCGCCGTTCACGCGGTATAAACCTTGCTCGCCCATTCCTCTCAATTCTACCTCATTAATACAGTGTACAACCAGGGAGGGTACCATGGGTGGTATCATAGGTGTGTAATCGGCTATTGTACCCTGTGAAATAAATAGCTGACTTTAAACCAGACTCTCTAATTGCTTCAATCAAATTGAACAAAATGAGATTATCAACTAACGGATGTTCCTCTTAAAGTTGGAGTATTTCCTGTTGGTACGCAAGGCAAGGGCACTAGATCCTTGCATTCTGTGTGAGAAGTGGCTCTGCATTCTCTGCATTTTAAAGCTACCCTCCCAAATCGAATTCTGCAATCATTTTTAGATATATTAATAAATAATTCTGAAGATTGAGGGTCTTGGTTAACAAAAATATATCCAAAAACATCAATTCTGCACCTTTTACCACAAGGAGTGCAAATTTCTGGCTTGATAACAGTTTTTGCTGTAAAACTGTGTCCTCTTGACGATTTTGTGTTCAAAGTATAACCACCGATGTTAGGACTGGGCTTGAAAACACCTTCCGAATCAGAACCAGATGTTAGTATGTCTGCTTTTGGAGCTGAAGGCTGGAGAAAAATGTATATAGTTGATAAAACATGTAGTAAAAACTTTTTCTCAAATTCTTGAATGTTTACAATCAGTGGAAACACTTGCCTCTACATCTATCAAAGGATTGTTAACATCCAAGTGGGGAACTTTTGGTCTAGAGCGATCAACACTCTTGCGAGTTTTATGAGACTGAGAATTTGGATCTTGATTTTCATTTCCTGGCACAGCTTCGATAACAGATGAAGCTGTGATGGGTCCGTCCTTAGGTAAGACAACTGTAGTAGTAGCTACTATTCTATCTGATACATTTAAGTCTACAACTTTTTGAATACTACTGCGTCTTTTTTTAGCTGAATATTCCCCACTCGGTCTGTGCTCTTTCCATTCTCTTTTCTTTTGGTTTTGCTGAATCACAACACTTGCGTCTAAGTCATCTTCGGATTTCGAAAAACAACTCAGATCGCTTAATAGCGAACCGGTAGAATCCAATTCTGCTATTGTATTCAGCCTAAACAAAAAAAAAAGGTAACAATTTAGGTGATTTAGAAATATTCAAAGTAGTCTGGGAGCAGAAAAGGCCTTTCAAACTCACTTATCAGTATTATGCAAGTCTTTCATGTGTACATTACTGTTCCGACCATTCAAAGTAGTGTTATTAAGAAA
This sequence comes from Macrophya annulata, assembly GCA_963924015.1. Lineage (NCBI taxonomy): Eukaryota > Metazoa > Arthropoda > Insecta > Hymenoptera > Tenthredinidae > Macrophya > Macrophya annulata. Next base: position 13,654,454 of record OZ001263.1, on the reverse strand, counting down.
TTGTAATTTCTCTCTAGTCTCATCGTTGAGATTTCTGCCTCCGTCATTTAGAAATAGATCACGAACCATGGAGATTTGTCTTTCCTGAGTGAATTAGAGTATAATAATTAAAACGTGTAAGAATAGACACTTTATATTACAGTTTTTTGTTACAGTTTTCATTTGGGTGAGAGATTGACCCACTGAAATCTGCAAACTTCCTACCAATGAATTTCGCTGATCTTCTACTATACGTCGTCGTCGTTTTTCCTCATCAAGTAACCGTCTTGCATGACTTAATTTTCTCCCAAGATCAGCTGCCTCCAAGTGAGATTTTTCTAAAGCTGAATGAAGCCGTTGGCATTCTTGAACAGACGCTAACCATTTCTGACGTATCTCTTCCTGGTTTATAGCAAACTGTAGAAATTCTGATATAACATATTAAAAAAAGAAAAAATCAGTGTTAGAGTTATTCTCTAGCTCTTAACAACAGAACAATGAGTTTATTTGTTATCAAATATTTCCTACTCTGAGCTGATTAAAAGAGAGGAAGCTCCCTGATAAAATAAAATAAAATAAATGCAAATAGATGTATTCAAATGATCAACAGTCATGAAACAAATTTGGTCTTTGAAATATGTATGAAATAAAAATGTATTTATAAAATGCTGTTTCTGGAAGGCGTTCTGATGAATAAAATATTAGAAATATTCGTTGCTTTAAGAGAATATGAATAGTTTTCAGGATAAGATGTGAAGTTCGGTTGGGTATGCATCGTGTGGGGTCCGGAGATCGGGGAATAGGTAAAAACTAACCTTGTTCGCAGGAGCCGTTGATGAGAACGTTGGTGCACCGCACCAATTCATCGTGGGATGCTAGTATTGATAAGGATGTCATCTTCTTGGTTCAACTTATTGAATTATGGTTTCATTAAAAGAAATTCCGGAAAATTGGTAATAAGACCGCTGATCGACACCGAGACAACTGATTGTTTGGATTTACCGTAGATGTTGTATTTTAACTGGTATTTTTATATTTAAGGAAATAAGTACGTAGTGGTATTTGAATCTGATATGTCGCACTTTTTAAAATTAATTTATGGATAAGTTTATTACTTTTGTAATATTTTAGTGAATACTCGCGTTGTTAATCCCAACGACCGCTGTGTTTAAAGCTTGACCGTTTGAAATTTTTAACCAATCTCAAACGAGCGTCGTTTTTCCAGATTGTCTCTGCTTGTTATTTTGTTGCTAAATATTTCACAAGATGACGCTACCAATGAAATGTTATATCGCCATCTCGCGAGCGGGTTTACGAATTATCTGGAATTATCTTAACGCAAGGAATCTTTTATCTTTTGAATCTTTTTCCCGGTAGTTGTGCCAGATACCGGTCTTATCGACATGCGGTAAGACCGACCGACCAACGGTAAGACCGGTATCTTCATCACTTCGACCGCGAGATGGCGATACCATTTCAGAGCACTGAGCAACGACCGCAAGTTGACTACCTCTACCAGCAGTAGAATTTTCAGTGGCCCACGTGGCGTTAAACAGGTAACATGGGGGGCTGCGCTAACGCGATTCAATATGAATACTCCGAGCAGATATTTATTTATTGTTACATAGTAGCCTAACGATATATTACTGTATTCTGTAGAGATGTACAGTATCTGTACGCAGTCCGGCCACTTAATACTAACCTAAAATAAAGTACAAATTAAAAAAATATTTTTTCTTACACTGGCTATTACGTTACTGCAATAAGAATGTTGTTGATGTTATAATTACTTGTACGGCAGAAAGTGAATGAGAAACTTGATCAATTACAATGGATACACGTATTTATTTTTAAGAAACACTTACAAATTGTATACATATAAACTTTGGTAATGAGTAATAATGTATCGATGCTACAACAATAAATACGGTTATTAATCATTAATAGGAATGTTTGTGAATTGATCGGCTAGAGGGTGGTACCATTTGACGTACGGTGGCGCGACGATGCGTAAGGAGCGGTAGTGAAAGTGAACCAGGGCAAGGGTCTACAGTGGGGTCAGTGCCCCAGTAGCTCGCATGGTGTTAGGGTGTAGATGTTTGAGCCAAAGAGTATTGTGAGTTATGTTAACGAAATACGAATTTGACAGGCATCTCAATAGAAATACTGTGAATGTAAAGAAGTTATAACAAACCAAACTATGTACTCAGTGACGTGACACAATTAGATTGTCTAATTTTTCAAGTAATTGACTGTATGCTAGTGAAATTATAACCCTCACACTTCTGTTACAGTTGAATAAACTTCCATCAGAGTCCGAACAAGGAGTCTGTTCCAATTTCAACGAACGAGCGCATGTTGAACTCAGTCTTTGTAGAATTAATTATATTCGTACATTATTGTAATACGAATTTAACTTGCAGCCCAGGAAGCAAATGAAGAGATTCGAACACTTGCGTTGCTATGTATTCATTTTTTTAGAAACAATTACATATGTAAAAGATACTGTAGCAATGAATTTCCTTATATACTTGTATTCAATTGTTTTGTTATTTTACAATAAACTTGACCATGTGCAAAAAATTACGTCCGCACGTCGGCTTGCGTATACGCTGTTGTTTTTTTTTCCCGCCAAAAATTTCAGCACACCTCTTCGGCTCAGATGTTCTCCTGATACTAGGAGCAATTTTTCGACTTAAAATTTCAAAAACTCTGAATTTCGTATTCGAATAAGACATGCACAGAGACACAGCCATATAAATGCATGCCTGCTGAGACACATGCTCCTGATTTTTCCCGCCAAAAATTTCAGCACACCTCCTCGGCTCAGATGTTCTCCTGATACCAGGAGCAATTTTTCGACTTAAAATTTCAAAAACTCTAAATTCCGTAAGCTAATGAGAGATACAGAGAGACACATCGATGGGAATGCATGCCTGCTCAGACACATGCTCCTGATTTTTCCCGCCAAAAATTTCAGCACACCTCCTCGGCTCAGATGTTCTCCTGATACCAGGAGCAATTTTTCGACTTAAAATTTCAAAAACTCTAAATTTCGTAAGCTAATGAGAGATACAGAGAGACACATCGATGGGAATGCATGCCTGCTCAGACACATGCTCCTGATTTTTCCCGCCAAAAATTTCAGCACACCTCCTCGGCTCAGATGTTCTCCTGATACCAGGAGCAATTTTTCGACTTAAAATTTCAAAAACTCTAAATTTCGTAAGCTAATGAGAGATACAGAGAGAGACACATCGATGGGAATGCATGCCTGCTGAGACACATGCTCCTGATTTTTCCCGCCAAAAATTTCAGCACACCTCCTCGGCTCAGATGTTCTCCTGATACCAGGAGCAATTTTTCGACTTAAAATTTCAAAAACTCTAAATTCCGTAAGCTAATGAGAGATACAGAGAGACACATCGATGGGAATGCATGCCTGCTCAGACACATGCTCCTGATTTTTCCCGCCAAAAATTTCAGCACACCTCCTCGGCTCAGATGTTCTCCTGATACCAGGAGCAATTTTTCGACTTAAAATTTCAAAAACTCTAAATTTCGTAAGCTAATGAGAGATACAGAGAGACACATCGATGGGAATGCATGCCTGCTGAGACACATGCTCCTGATTTTTCCCGCCAAAAATTTCAGCACATCTCCTCGGCACAGATGTTCTCCTGATACCAGGCCCGCATTTTTCGACTTACAGAAATTTTCAATCAAATATTGTCCCCTGGTATCGGGAGAACATCTGACCTGAGGAGGTGTGCTGAAATTTTTGGCGGGAAAAATCAGGTGCCTTATTACATGCAACCCGCACGTCATCCATGTAATATTTGTCTCGAGATTGCATATCATTAGGCTCATGTTATTTTTCAATTTAAATTTTCTATATGTCGAAAAATTATGTCTTCTTGCGATCAATAAAATTTACTTATCTTATTCAATACCTGAAATAAAGAGTGGCAGGAAGGGGAGGGTGGAAAATAACGAAATAATTAATTATATGTATGTCTGAGAATTTATTGCTGTAGCATTGATAGAATATTTCTCATTGTCAACGTTATGTATACACAATTTGTAATTATTTCTTACAAATAAATATGCGTATACGCATCGCAAACTATCGAGTCTAGCTTCATTCGCTTACTGTTATACAAGTTCTTATAATATAATCTACATTGTGTCGGACAGAGATTTTTCTCTTGATTTTTCTCTAGCAGTTGCGTCAGTGTTTCGATTGCCAGACAAAAATAACCCAATTTTACAAATTCATATAATGCTTGTCAATTATCTATGTGACAACTATTCCGCTTTCGGAATATTTCTAATGAGATGTCTGTCAATGTCGTCACAGAATTCGCATGTGAACTCCTTGACGCCATGAGGTCGTGTTACCGAGTTGACTGGCGATGATACTATGCAGGGAACAAGCCTAATATCAAAAAGAATACTCATCTGCACCCTAATTCTAGAAACTTCTCGAATAGTTTCACGGGTGGTATACGCCGTTTGGACCAATCAGAGAGCAGCATTAAACAGAAATGTACACGCAGAAAATTGGAATAAATAAACTTCCAGAGTTTTCAGTTTAGCTGTTCTTGCATCAGGGCTATAGTTCTCTGAATACTCACGTACTCACCTCGACTAACCCAGTTTCCACAGGTGCCCGATGATCCACGCTAATTTTTTCTGCCACGTGGTTATAGCCAACAGTAAATCAAGCAGATACTGGCATGAAAAAATAAATAATTTTTGCAAATAAAATTCGCGGGAACGAATATTCAAGTCGGTTTACCTTTCGGAAATACATAAAATTAGGCCTACATGGTATTACATACATCACTATTTTATTCATACGTAACGATAACTCAGATATAACTACCACATACTGCGCTGCACCTGTTATACTGTATGTATGTACATACACATACATATTATGTATTATCGTAATGGAATCGCATTGATCAAAACAGTTCAGATACGGGCTCGGTGAACGGTTTATCCAATTCGAGAGATAAAAACAGAATATATGTGACTAGAATATACCTCCTTGTTTTTTTTTTTATGACAAGAATTTTCGGCACGTTTTATATACCTACATAGGTCTATATCACAGTTCTAAGTCACATATTATGTTACAAGAACCGCACAAATCCATCTTTCACCTTTAGCTGTTACAGCGAGACGTAAAAAATTCTTTCTGGGTCGCACGCAGGTAATTTTTATCAGGACTGTTAAAAAAATCCGCAAAGTATAATACCAACATATGGACGTGTTGGACATATCATGAGTAGAAATAGCAATAAAATGTCCGGTAAAATGATGATCACAAGATAATGAATATACTTGGTATAAAATATCGTATAAAACCATAAAAAAAGTTATTCTTGGAAAATGGATATAGCTTAAATAATGTATCAGCAATTGGTTTGAAAATTTGTCGATATCACGAAGCACATTATCTGCATCTAAAAATGAACTCTAAACTATGATCTCATTTATACAACGTTCATAATATATCTTTTCACCAATTTTCCAACGTATAAATTTACCTGTCGCTCATCAGATGGTTATACTCTATCAATCATATTCAGTGTACTCTGGCTTAAAGTCTTACCTATACAGCATAAATCAATTTGTAAAAAAAAAAAAATTATGGTCATTGGCAAAGCTGGCATGAGGTAAATTCAAAGATAAAGAAGAAACTATGAACCTCTGATTTTCGGTGGTATTAAAAAATTCATTGCAGTTTAAAATCGCATTAAATACCCGATTCTCGATGGTACCTTTACCTATACAACAAGTTGTTTCGCCACGAACCGGCTTATCTTAATGTTGATACTGGTAAGCTGTAAAACCGTGTATTGAAAAGCCAAAGTCAAGCACTTCTGAGCTTTTCGCAGGAAAGCGATTTAACCACTACTATATAAGCTATGGGAAACTCAGTGTGTGAGTTGGCGATTTTTCTTTCATCCTGAACGCGATTGGCTAACGAAATATTACGGATAATGGTTTAGAATCGAGAAATCAAGAGGGGATACCGTGTATATAATAACCTATTGTGAAAGAGACTCGTCAGTTGGCTTTGTGAATTTTCTATACACAATGAGGTCGATTTACGGTTTAATACTTTTAACACTTACCTTAGCTCTCTTATGCGAGGCTTACCCTGCTTCCGATTCCAAGGTACATACATAGTAAATTAAACATAATAATATATTCACAGATATTTATTACACTTCATATTTTTTCCAATATTATTTATTCGTCCGTAGAATTTAACGTCCTGAAACCCCTGCGTTGTTAACGACTACGTACTACGTAATCGTGGATATGGGTGGGTAGGATATTGTACTTCTTCTATAGATATGCCGGGTCACAATTTCACCTCGAAATTCCGCAGTTCTTGGATGATGCCACCACGGTGTCGAGAGTGGTTGGTGCTTTATCACTCCACCAAGACTCGGTGGGTGACAAGGGTGCAAGGGGCAAAGGGTGGGACTACATTCTCGAGTCAATGAGGTTACTTCTAAGCACGCTCGTATATTATGCTCCTTGTTAGTTGTCGCGTTAAAGGGACACAGTGAAATTTATATAATAATAATAAAATGAACATCGCAGTTCACACGGTCAAAAACGATTTCTTAATGAGTATAATCACACATCGTGTTGCCAGTTTATCATGAAACCAAAAAATCGTTACCCTCAAACCAATCAAAATAAAGAAATTTTATTTTTTCGTCAATTTCTATAATTCTTATGGTATCGAATGAATTTTCGTTGTTCACAGGAATTAACCGCCGAAAGATTGGCCAGATTGTTCGATCAGTCTGAAAAATTGAAGTCTTATAATTCGGACATCGATGTGGAGGAAATAGAAGTACCAGATTTTATAAAAGAAGTTTGGAATCCGCGTGGAATTACGGTTGAAGATTTACGGACGTCTATCTATGACAATCAAATCGAAAATCAAAGAAATGTTGAAACGTCGAAAGAAATAGCTCACGATTATGCGATCGATAAAAGAGCAATGGGACCGTTCAAATACCATACATGTTACTTTAATCCAGTTACGTGTTATGGAAAATAATTTTTTCAAACAAATAAATATATAATTTTAGTTTCTTAAATACCAAACTCTTTTCTCTATGTAAAATTATGTCTTGTACTATAACTATTATCCTCATTGAATAGATTCATCAATAAATTAATGAAAATTTCATTCTTTATTGTCTCTAGTTATTCTAGTTTTAATAAAAATTTGAAATTCAATTTACGAACTCAGCCAAAGAAGTGGAAACAATTTTTTTCACCTCTCCAACTTACATTATACTTACCTATAAAACCCTCCACATCAGATCAATATCATATAATTCTCTCCCTCATTTACTTATCTACATTTCTACCCTGTAACGATTCAGCGACTGACTTACATTTCTGCACATGCATTCAGTCCGCTTCGATTTCATCGACGAACTTTCGTTGCATAAATGAGAAGGAGATGCTGTTACGATATGCGTAACCTATTTCTGAAATCAGTGGAATCTGTTTAACAATGACAATTCTCTATATTTACTATTCGATACCTACTCCTGTAGTGATTTTAATAGAAATTCACATGCAATTTGATTCAAGGTAATGTGAGCTGTTACAAACTAACCAGTTGTATCGATTTTAACTGCTTTTACATATCCAAACTCTTTGAATAATATGCGGGTATTTTGCCATGTATTCGCTCATATCTGTGAAACCTAATTGGGGTCAAATTCTGGCAAACACAGATAACATTACGTATCAGCTAAGTTCCGTATATCTGAATTTTTACTTAAAGACAACGAAAATATATCGAAATTGGAAAAATCCGCATTAAGCCGTAAATATCACAAATTTTAAAACCAGTAGTCTAAGAGGAGATTATCATCGATCGCTGCAACAGGTGGATAATCTTACGATGTTAATTATGAATAATTAGTGAAAATAAGACAGCCGTGATGGATTTTAAGATAAGTAATTAATAAAGATTGAAGTACGAACATTGACTTGAACCAAAATTTAAGTTTGAGGACTTTCTATTTCGTTCATAGAACGATTCGTTTGGGTATATAAACTCTGCAAAGACTCTGCAGTAGAAAAAGCACGAGTTTAGTCCGGCAGTAGTTAATCCCGTTAAAGTAGAACACGAATGAACATCTACTGCTACGAAGTGGAGCCGTAAGTTTCTGGTCATAGATGTGTGTACCACAATTACACGTTCGTAATAAACATTTGCCACAATAATATGGCATATATCAACGTTACATAGGTATATTATTTATAGACATAATATCGAGTACAGGAAATCGTTTTTTAATGTTCAAACCTTTCCTTGATTCTGCTGAGAATTCGATCTTGCGATTATTATGTGACAGTTATTCGCATCTATAAATAACGGAATGAAAATCGCAATAAAATTGTTTACTTGCTATATAAATTTTGAAAATAGTGTATTACGTATACTTAACTTTTTTTTTTTTTAATTTTTTTTATTTTATTTTTTATATATTATAAGATCACACAATTATAGTAATTTAATATTTCGATTAATACAGACGTGAAGAATTACAGTTTGCGGTTGAAAAAATTTTTTTCTTATTATTATTCAAAAGATCGAATATAGATTAGATACGATAAAAGCTTGATAAAAAATTTTCTCTTTTCTTTTAGTATTAAAATTTGCTACACAGAATTATTAGCCCACGAGCGGAATAATTGTAGATGCATTATGCTCTTATACGTAAGCAAAAAAATGTTGTTTTTTTTATTTTTGAAAATATTCACTGAAATATTAAATTTAAATTTCTTATACATATTGTGGGAGTTGAAAGAAAAATGAATATCATTCACGGACTTCTCTAAATAGTATAAAAAAAATAATCTTCAATTTAATTGAATAAAATCAACGAAGCCCACTTAAAACACATTAAAAATTATAAAAATAATTCATACAAATATAGACGATGACGAACTAAATATCTTAATTAAAGGAACAAGGTGGATGTTCTTTATTCCACATTATGAGCAGTATACATGCCTTTTTTTTAATTTCACACGTTATAATCATAAAATAATTATATCAGTCTCGATAACACAGTTTTAAATTCAGATTACATCAGCATAATGAGTGTATAAGTATTATATAGCGATAAAAAAATCACAAATATAAAAAAAATTTAAATATGATTCAATTACTTCTGTCTTATTGTAGCTGTTTGTATATTATAAAACAATAATTCGCATAAATTTCGAGAAGAAAATTAGTCAGCTGATAAAAGTTTTTAAACTATGGGATTTGATTTAGTATTAATAAAATAGACAATTAAAATGATAATAGAATTTTTTTTTAAATTGAGAAAAATAAATCGAAATTATTTTTCGAGGTCGAACAGATATTGAATTGCTTTTTCTTTTGAGGTTTGCGTGAAAAGGCAATGCGCTGACCTGCTCGAAGCGCCCAAAAACTATTGGAAGATTCGTTATAGTATACTTAATAGAGGAAGTGATACAATAGATAAATTATCGCTGCCTTGTCGTCATCACTTTCTCTTGAAACATGTCACGGCGTTGAAATAACAACGCCAATACACCCGGCCCTTTGCTTGACCTCGGCGTTGAAGATCCATCTGCGAAATTGTAATAAATTATGTATATATTTTTCTATTTTTTTGATTAGCGAAGTTCCGAAATGCTGATAGTCTTTCATAGAACAAGCCTGAAATGTGTATGGAGAAGGTAAAAAGATTCTACAAATTTTTGAATCACGATTTATCCTTCAAATAGCTAGTCGAGTCTAGACATGTATCTTCGCAAATGGCTAACAATTTCAGGATTTATCTTTCTCCCCCTTTCAAACTGTCAAAATCAGTTGCTAGTAATTATTATTATAGAATTCACGTGTTATAATATAAGCTGTCAGAATCAGTTTCAAATACTTGAATTGATCCGATACCGCCTCAGGACAGATTTGATTAAAAAGAAATTTTTTATTTCTATATAATAAAACATATTTTCATGAAATATATATATATATATAATACCAGTACTTACCGTTTGTTCGTCGGCTGCTGGTACAATTTGAGAATTAACAAGCTGTTGCTGGGGTGCAGATCTTGCAAGATTTCTGCTACTTGAACCACCGGTGTTCTGGTCATCGACTGCTTTTTGTAAAGCAACCATAAGTCTGTCTAGCAATAGAGCTGCTCTCTTCGGTACAACCACCTGCAAGATTGTAATAAAAATGATATAAGTTTTTGTAATTTTACTCATAGACGACTTCATCCTCGTGTTATAATAAAATGAATCCTCTTTAAATAATCTGATTTAGTTCAGGGGCAAGTTATTGTTAGATATGCGATATATAACTCTCAAGTATATTGAACGCGGAGTTGAGTATGTATTACATTACAAGAGAAAGAGAGAGAAAGAGAGAGAGAGTAGGTACGTGTTGAGGCATTAAAAAATATTACCGAAAAAGAGGTCAGACTTTAACAGCTGCCAAGAAACTGCAAGGATATGAAATTTACAACGAGAAATGAACTGGATATCCGCGATAGATGATATTCTTATTGAGGTACGTGCAGAAGCAGCATGTCAAATACCTAAAGTACGCAAAGTGTGCATGGCCTAGATAACCACCTTATACCTACATCTTATACTGCAGATGGATTTTTATTATCTTTCATACTATAGCCATGTTTACTTACTTATTACAACGTACACCGTCGTATATAATATCTTCTTGATGTTGAAGAATTATAAATTTATACATTTTATCGTTAAATAGGTTGAAGATCGAAAGTGCGGTGGGTAAAAGCAAGAGTGTGTAATTACACAATGGGCTTTGAACGAACTAATGAACGATTTTTTTTCATTTTTTTTCTTTGGAGAAAGAAACGTTCCGAATTTTCTTTGCGAATAATAAATGGATTGATGAAAACGTTTTGTAATGGATACGCGATGGATAATATGTATACCCAGGTGTAGAATTCTGTTAAATATAAATTGAATAAGTTGAACTGTTTAATTGGAGTCAGAGAGATAAGGAACGGGTTTGAAATACCGAGGTGATGTTCAAAGTCAGATCGTATTTTATATCGAAATTAAATTTATTGATTTAAATTTACGAGAACCTAGAAGGGCAGAGATTCTGATCAAAGATGTAGAATTGTCAAGGTGATGAAGACTAAGTACGTTAAAAATATATATGAAAATGTCGTCACCTAATTAGCAGATTTTAATAAGGTTAGACAGAAATTTGTTAAAAATTCAGAGCTTGAAGGCTGCTTATAATATCTAGGGAGTAGAGGTTATTTAATATATTTGAAAATGTATAAGGGAATTTAACAAGGTTCTTTTTTAGTTTTTTTTTTTTTTTAATTTTTTTCTTCAAATTTGAATAATTAGAATAATAATTAAAGTCTTGAGCGATATAAAGTATGAAGTAGAAAATGAAACGTGAGAGGAGATGATGAAACCACTTTATTCATAATTCATTGAAACTCTCGACGGCATTTTGAGAAAAGAATATTAAATAATCCGTTTGCTCAGAATATCCTCGTCTTCATTAACAGCGGCCAATATAAATATATAAACGAGATGATGAGAAAAATTATAATACTCAAAAAAATTAGTGAAGAAAAAAAGAAAGAAAGAAAAAACAAAAAAATAACATTATAAATTATTATTATTAACTGAACTCGGTACGATACCTACGATGAATGAATTTCACTAATGAGCAATCTAAAAAATTTATTCAACAACGCAGACTAGTAATTAAATGTCACATAAATATTTCTCATTCAAAACATGACGAATAGATGTATATGTATAATGTATACATATGTATATATAAAAATCAGTTTCTACTTGCAGTACACTATCTCGTCTTTTATATGCATCAATTTAATCGACTCGCGATAAGCAATCGGTGATAAAAATAACGAGCTATGTGAATCCCTACCTGCAGACATCTGCGTGGGTTATGAATGAAGGAGAATTGAGATTAGAGATACGAAGTAAGTGTGTTAAGTTATTTCCGCTGTGATAATGACAATGTTTCGCACATAGGTTCATTCAAATCGCATACTTCTTAAACACCAAACAAGATTTAAGCTTATTCATATTGTTTTCAGTCTCAATTATGTCTGCAAATAGCGATACCTTTAAAGCTCATAATCAGCTTTCCTTTATTGTTATGTGTCCCTAAGAAAAAAAAAATCTACAGTCAATTAGCCCCACGTAACTCAAGATACATACACAGGTATACAAACCGATCAATATGTACTGTATTCTGTTCTTGGGCAAACAACACCTTCATCCTTAAGATAAAAGAAAAAAAAATAGCAATGCCATTAATGACAAACAATCGCTTTGTATTACGATTTGATGCGGCATGTTAGCCTTGGGTAGTTTAATAATCGGAGGATGACAATCAATATGTTCATATATCTGTATGTAAATATAATTGTTTGAAAACATCCGGATTTTTTTATTATTTGTGATTTAGAGTGTTCGATCATATCTATTTTCTGCTGATGATATTTTTGTGTGCAGTTATCGATTTCGTTCGATCTTGTTAAAACGAAAACTGAGGGTTATAGCTCGTTTTGAATAATTAATCTGCAATTTAATATTTCATCATTAAAATCTACAGAGTAGACAGATATTGCTAATTTTCAATTGACGATATTATATTATTTAGTTCCACGTCGGTTTTAATTACCGCAAATCTATTAGCACAGAAATCTGGACGTTTATTATTTTATTTTTGTAATATTGAAAACCGTCTGAAACCCTGCGTGTACCAAGAGTGCTTAAAACTGTATAAATATTAATCCCTTTTTCGCAACGGTTATATCGCCCACGTAAATTAAGTCCAGATATTTTGGCCCTCTGAAATATGAAGGAGAAAAAATTCTTAAGCCACATCCGGTCCTAAATGGGACTTGACTTTCTACTGTATTCAGTCGTTTTCTCGAATCAAATATAAATCTCTAATTTCCGGGTGATTAAACCCGCGGAAATTGCCGAGTATAAAACTTTTGGAAAAATATTTACCTTTTGTTTTCTTTAGAATCAATTTTTCGTATTATTTAATTTAAGATGAAAAATATTCGTTTGAATAATTCACCGAATAGATTTTTCGACGATAAATTTTTTCTATTTTTTTTATTTTTTTTTTTTTCAGTTTTGGAGTAAAGAAAATTGTTTTGAACAAATACGCGAATTCATCGACAAAGAAACGTGATTAGGAATCATTGATTTCGTTGGTAAAATTTTGGGGTGTCAAGGCAAACATCGAAGTTTTTCTGTATTTTTTTTTCCCCCCTCGTTTCTAGCGGTTCAACCTTCTTGTCAATTTAATTATCGACTTTGGCCTGAAGCAACTTAGCGAAAAACTGCTACAAATAAGAAACAAATAAAATACATAAATCTCGCTCTGTGGTTGTTTCTGGGGATTCTACAACCCGTGAAGAACTTGCGAACCGAAAATTTTAAATCCACGTGAATTCCTGTAATCAAATATATATTATCGCTTTTTGAAAAATTCACCAAAATTTTCCTACATATTTGTTCCTTCAAATGTGACAAATTTTCAAATATTTATTCATCTGTCTACAATTTGCGATAATAATTATTACGACTCAAAATATGCCTCAAGCTAATAAAAGCTATACCTACTTTGAAGGGTACGTATATCTCGTATAGAATTTAAAACTTCAAGAAGATCGAGATACGCCAGGGACACTAGAACCGCCAAGATATCAGAGGCCAGAGTCAGCTCTAGTGTACTTAAAAGTCTATTTAAAGTATGGCTTTACGATCTGTTTGAAGTTTTCTTAATTTTTTAACGTCAGACTGTATAAATGCGAGAGTGGTAAGAAAAGAAGAAAAAAAAAAAAAAAAAAACAAGAAAGTTAAAAACGCGTTTCTTGATGATAAATTATACTTAAATCAATTTTTCAAATAAAATTTTTCCGAAAGATTCACTTTCCGGAATAAAAAATTGAAGGACATAATAAAATAAAAATAAATAATAATAATAATAATAATAATAAACAAAAAAAATATCCATCTTCGCACGAAAAGATACGAATCGTTACCCGCAAGACCCTTTTTCTATATAAGGTCAATGCACCGCAGGCGTTTTTCTCATTTTCAAGGGTTGTGGATATCAGAGTAATCCAACCGCAAAAAAAGATCCATCAGCTTATGTATATACCTATATAAGGTTATATATATATATATAGTATATATATGTATGTATATAACGGAGAGATAAACATTTCGTGACAGCCTCTTTTTGACCAACGACAGTAAAATTACCGTCCTTCAGAGGGTGAATGTGAAATATTCCAGAAATTAGGAAGAACCAGACGCTAAACTGGCCAGGGAGGATTACGGAAAATAATAATACCGGGCACTTTCATCATCTAATAATACTGAACAACCGAACATTACTCATAGTCACATACTTTCTGTATTAGTTGCTGGTTTTCATACAGTTAATACAATTTTCTTATTTTACGTCAACTTTCAGACCGTTTTCATATTTTCCCTCTTATTTTATTGAGCCTCGGGAGAGCCTGAAGTTTAATTATTAATACACTCCACATAGTGGTTTTCTTTCATTATGTTGCAACCAAAGGTGTATTTCCAGATGTATATACATATATATATATATATATATATATATATATATATATATATATATATATCTAAGTACGTATGTGTGTTTAAGACCCAGCACACAAGGGAGACGAATGGTTTTCTAGAACATTACTTATTTTGTTCTGTATTGTTTCTTGTAACATATACTATCGTGTCACGTTCAGTTCAATCTCGTTCTGCAAGTTGCAAAGGAAATTGCGTTTTCTAAGTTTACTTTTGACCGCCGAAGTCAAGCGGGTTACAAAAATCGAATACGAAATTCTGACTCACGTTAATTCCCAGAAAGATAAATCTTCCTTGACAGACGACGATCTGACACGTATGTATGTATGTACACACATATACCTACATACATGCATACATAGGTATAGACACATATGTATGATGGATATACGAAGCTGAGTGAGAAAAAGCTCAGCTAAGAAAGTCCAGCTTTTCGTTAAGTAACGTCTTAAGAAACTGTCAACGTCTTGTCACCGGAAAACACGCGGCTAAAACTTGCAACGTCTTTTTTGATCCTGGACGTGACATTTACAAAATACGTTAAATCTCTAAAGTGCAAATGTTTTGTCGAAATAAAACTTAAGATGAAATTATTTTAACGGTTCTCTGTATTCTCTCTCTTGTAAAACTAATTAAAAATAAGATTTCAAAGATTTGAGAAAAAAAAATGATGGGGCACGGATATTATAGTCACGGTATTTAAATCTTGAGACGTCAAAATCACGAGCAACAAGTACAGAACTTTTCTGAGTATACAAAAGTAGAAATAGAAAATGTGAGAAAAAGTATAAAGAGAAAATCGAATTCTGAAATGTTGTTTTTATCTTTCATCAAATTGGTAGAATCTGCAACTTCATTCTAAAAGTGCTTCAACAGCATCAATCTTCTCCATCTCGTCTCAATCCTACCTATAGTACACCTCGTTCCAGATTCACTCAAGTACGGAAAGCCGCGACAAACTTTTCTGCACGATCGTGACGTTTCACTTATAAAGCTTATTACGTGATGATATAGATTTTTCGCACGTATAAGGTAAAAGGTAAAATTTTACCCGAATTTTCTCCTCATCTCAAACTTGACGTATTTGTAAATTTTTTCTTTTATTTTTTTTCCTTCTTCCTTTTCTTTTCTCAACCGTATAACATCAATGAATCGAAGGAAAAAAGCTCCCAGTACGATGTTTCAATCAACTTTTATCGATCGTCCGTAATCATACCATCAAACACTTGGATTCGCAAACTGTAAAAAAGATTTTCAATAAGTTTTGAATATCGTGAAACTGTAGTTGAATTGTGTTTCTGAGAGTCAAAAGGACGCGTTGAGGACCCTTAGCAAATTTACATATATCTTGACCCTGTCGCAGAACTAAATTGCCTCACATGTCACGACCTTGTCACGAATTTCTCGTGCTTACAGAAAAAAAATCAGGAAACCGATTGACCTGTGGGTCAACCCGACAACTTTCCACTGTGTTAAATACGTTACAATTAATTGATACCATTGTGTTTATAATAAATTGAAGAAGGTTATAAGTATAATTAGTTTTCTGTATACAAGTCTTTTTTTTTCTTCAATTTCTATTCTTCGAATAAATTTGAAACTACTCGACCGATCGAATCCAAAATCTAATCAGATCTAAGTCTTGATAGACCCTTTCGATCGCCATAAGAACCATTCCAATCGGTCGATTCGTTCTAAAGATATCGTACGACAAAAATTTGTTCACACACACACACACACACATACGGACGTCCATCCGAAAATAGTCAGAATAGCTTTGTAGGACCCCAAAACGTCCAGATCTGATGAAAACTCGATTTTCGAAAATCGGACCGAAGCCAATAACTTCCCTTTTCTATGAAAATATTCAATTTTCATCGCAGGAAGTTAAAAAATTGATTTTATCGTTCACTTCCATCAGTATCATCGTCCCAACAGCTTGGAATCGACTTCACTCGTTTGTCAATAAAAACAAGTCAGTTTATCCGAGATCATTATGCACACTATTCTAAGATTGACCTGATTGGTGAAACAAGAAAATATTATTTCACGTCATTTTCAGCTCATTTTCTCCTACCTACTGTTTAACAATAAATTGATCTATGACAGACATTTGTTATTCAGATTTTAGAATGTGATTTAAAGCTTTCCATCTATGATACGGGCGACAATATCCTGGCCAAAGATTTAACGGCTTTGTAATTTTGTTGTTCAACCCTCGTCCTTGTGTAGTATTTTAAATAGGTATGTGTACATACATATATATGTATGTATGAACGTTTTACCTGTGACATATACACAATGCGATATAGGGGTCTAGCTGGTAAGCGTTGATTCAATCGCTTGACTAACGCAATAACGTAGTATTAATGGCTTACCGCATGTAATATACTCGCGGAGGTATATGATATAACGTATGTATAGATATTGTCATGCGCGTGATGAAAGATAATCGAATTCGAATGAATGCCACATAGTGTTGCATTTGGAAAAGAAATGAAACTAATTTATTCAGTATATTCAAATTCCGAAATTATTAATGAAACTGTTTGAATTAATATCTGATGTAGCCCCCTACCCCCATTAATCGAAGACAATGCTACAGTGATTGTATTAAATGATGGAACTAGATTATGAAACAATTCACTGCCTAAGGGAAAGATCGTTTGCAAAGAGAATGAAATATTGTAATTAGAGGATAATGGTTACTTTTCAAAAGATTCAGACTCTTTTATAGAAAACTAAACGAACTTGACGAAGGTTAGATTTCAGGGAAATCGAAGTGTGTGATATAGTAATTGAAGAAAGTTTCAGAGGTGAACTCGATCCTTTTTTCATTCCTCATTTAAAGTTAGAAAGAAATTTCTGTCTTTTTTTTTTTTTTAATCTCTTTTCGTTTTATTATAATTAACGAGGAGTGTTTCTTGTCGTTCGGTTTACTTCGCTGGTCCAGCAACAAGCCTTATCTTACCTTCGGCGTGTTGATTTCTGAATATCGATGTAAATTAAGACTTGAGCTTTATCGCACGTAGTTCATGTTACTTAGTGTTTGGTTGAAAGCACTTCCCTCATAATATTCTCTCTAATGAATTATAAGCAGCCATAATTATGACAGAGCGTAGGCAGACAGGAACGATAAACAGCTTTACCGTATGATGATCAAATTCGTAACAATTAGCTTACTAACAGCATGCTGTAAAGTTTTTATTTAATTTTTTTCTTCTCGAAAAGTAAATATTAAAAAAAAAATAGGATCCAATCATTGAAGAATCTTTGCTTGAAATTAAATCTAAGATGAATGAATGTGTATGTGAGGTGGTTAATCATAATTATATCTAAGAAAATGAAATAAGTAATTAAGCTGATTTAACATTTTGTAAGAAATATGTCATAGGCCAATAAATAATTATCACATTAACACCATCTTTATAATTTTATTTCATTTTGTATTGATAAATTTTGAAAACCTTGTCTTAAGACGACGGGGGTGGTAAAATTTCTTCAACTTATTTACCCTGTTATTTTCAGTATACCCAAGTCATTAAATTCTATAAATAAATACTGAGAACCTGCCTCTTTTACAGCTTTTCCAGTTCAATTAATAATTACTGTTCAGTTAACCCCTCCTCGTATTTAAGGGCGACACAACCTTTGATGTTTGACGTTAGAATGATTTATGTGCAAGCCTTTCGTCTTGCTGAAGGCCCAAAGTACACAAGAGGAAATCACATAAAAGGAATGACAAAAAAAAATCAATTAAAAAATAAAACAAAAATACTATAAAATACCAACAAAAAAAAACACCAATTTGAATGAACTGCTTCCGTTCCTAACTGAGAAAAAAATAGATATTCAAATGCAGAGCACTGTTTCTTATTATTCTTTGATCATATCCAGCCTTTCAGTAAAAGCCAACTAATATTCTCGTACCAAAAGACAAGAAAAATTTCAATTTTTCTTCTGATTATCAATTATTCACATTTATTACCCCTTTTTTACTGAATTTTCTTTCGTGTCAGTATATTCAGAGCTTTTAGATCTCTTCGTAGGCTCGTAATCCCCAGCTTGAATTCGCAAGTACCTATATCTTGTACAATCGTTGTATGTTAATGTACCACCCTTATATTCCCTTATTCACATCAGTGCTCACCACCATGCTCAGAACTCGTTCTATTCACCATTTCGAACATTAAATACAGTAATAATTATACATATTATAGGATTACGGGTTAAGGACAAGGCATAGCTGTAGGTACATACATATACGACTGGCACAATTACTCCATGAATATCATTGTCCCCCATTGATATTCGCCCCACGAAATCTAGGGATGGTTTTTAATTACCTCGGCTGACTCGAAGCTACTCATTACCTACCAGGGAAAGTGATTAACAGTTGTTCGTGGCTACAAAGAATTTTTTTTCTTTTAATTTTTTTTTTTTTTGAGTCTATATACAACCCGTTTTAAGCTCAACAATTCTTCTTCGCAATTCATCACTCGAGGGTCTTAAGGAAAGACAAATTGTAAATATACCCAAGTTTTACCGCAGAGAATACTTATTGTAAATTTTGTAAATTTTGTTTAAAAATAAAACCGCCCTTATATTCTCGGTTTATAAACTCCTGCTACTATAGTTGACCCGGCTCTTGGTTAGCCCTTCGATGTGGGTCCCAAGTTAAACTAAAGTGCCTTTAGGCTTAGTCAACTTTAGTTCAAGTTAGTCATGTTCTAGTTCGTTAATGGTGGTATTATGACTTTATCAGGCTTTTGATGGGGATTGTTTGTCATGAGAGGTACGATTAGGAGTCAACCAATTTCACGTGGATGTTATATTAACTATTTACCAGAGCCGAGGAATTGATGTACCTTATAAAATGTACCTTGAAAAAATATATTCAAGAGTTTTTATTTTTTTTTTATTTTAAGAAACTCACAAAATTTTTTAAGCAAGAAGAATTTCGTAATCAAAAACTTTATCCGAAATACAATTTTAAGTCTTTCCAGGATTGCTTTTGACAGTTTGTATTGGATGAGCAACTGCAAAGTTCATCACTCATCTCAATCGGAAAGAACTTTTGTTCTGTTTACAATTTTCATAGAAAATTAAAACCTGAATGTGACAGGGGTTCAACATACCATTGAAATTACAACATGATAAAATTTCATTCGGATCACGTATTGGTGTGACAAATAGGTCAATCGATCAATCGGACAATATACTTGCTTACATATTATAGTACATAAATAACGTTAGCTTTCTCTTCTGTAGCCAAAAAACAAAAAAAAAAAAAAAAAAAAAAACGAAACAAAATTGTTTATCAAGTAAAAAGCAAAACATCTCTTTAATTATTAAATTCTTCTCGTATCTCATTTCCTTCCTACAACCCTCGAGGCTTTAGCTGAATTATTTAATGCAAATGATTATTTTTTACTTAAGTATAACTTGAGGGGATACAAGGTCATATAACTACACGAGCATAAACCGAGTAGTGAAAAATATGCTATGGTAAATCGGATCTTGAGATAAAAGAGTTGCTTTGCACCTTTGCCATTCAAAGGATTCGTATAAAAGGGCACCAGGCACCTTATAGTACAAACATTCCGGTGCCAAACGTAAAACATCAAATTTCACACCCCTGGTTATATCTACATGAAGGTGTCCTGCTTTGAAAAACACCTTCCACTCTCGAGTCAGCACTTTAAAAGGGAAACGAGTTGGAGTGAAATCCGCCGGATTATAGGCGCGAATAAAGCTCACTGTAACATCCATGATCTACACATCCCTTAGTTTCACATGATATTTTTACATTCAAATGATACATTATTTTCTTCTTTTTGAGTCATTTGCTTGAGCAAAAATTTTTAGTGAAACAAAAAAGAAAGAAAAAATACATCAATGTAAATTATTTGTTAAATTATTCGTGAATTGGAATGAAAAATAAGAATTTGTTACGTTGGAAAAGAGGCATGAGATATAAAAGATTTTCGAAGCAGTGAAACGTAGAGTGACACAAGTCAAGTATGATTACGTCGCAGGTAAATCACGTAGTAAACAATTTTATTACTATTATTTTTCTCCAACTGAAGAGAAATACTTGGGAAAAACTGTACAACACCGAGCTACAACAACATTTACTCTCCAAGTCCCTGTTTCCTGCTAACAATAAGTTTACCACTCCGCGAAAACCATTCCGCTTTGTTCCCTGACAGACGGGGTCTTTTTCAGTAGAAGAAAGAGAAGCAAAAAAATAAAAAAATAAAATTTTACAGATCAAGCGATTTGACGAGTTGGCAACGATTTTTTTATACCTTAAAGCCAATAATGATCCGTTGTGCAAATAAATAAATGAATAAATAAATAAATCGAATTTAAGACATTTTTTTTTTTTTTTTCTTACTCCAAAAGCTGCGGCAGATGTGATTATTTTTATTTTCATTTTGATACAGAAAAATTATCGTGATGAATTGAAACGATGCAGACAACGTTTCGTTATCGTTAAACAAATAAAAAAAAAATGAAAAAAAAAAAAATCATTCAGCCACAAGCAGTCTGTGCAAAAAAGATCGGGTAAAAGAATAAAAATAAAAAAAAAAAAAAAAACTATTCATATAGAACAATTTGAAACTCTGATTATTGAAGAGACGATATAACGCACCGTTTAATTTTGATCCATTTCAAATAACCATCGAAGCGTACATTGACCCGTTTTGAATATAAAATTTTCTAAAATATTGTCTACGATTTATATAGCGATATGTATAATAGTGGAGAAAAATAAATGAGATATTTATAATAAAAATTGTGAAATATCTATATTCATTCTCCAGTTTATTTCTTTTTGGTAAGTCGTCTGTAACCGAATTCTGCGGAATACTCGTAGATGAAAAGCAAACAAAAGGCTTAACTCGTTTTTCCTCTGAAACGAAAGACGATCTTTTTGAATAAGTTACCTGACCGTTTGATGCCTATATGTATACACTTCACGAAGGTTTTCACTTTCACATTATTTCATGCACGTGCCATTTTAGTGAATAGATCTTCTAAAAAAAGAAAAAGAAGAAGAAGAAGAAATATAAGTAAAGGGGGAAAAAGAAGAAGAGGCCACTTACTGCTGGGCAGTAACGATAAACATCGAAAATTCTTTGACCACCATCGTCCACGTGTACCCAGATAAAAACGACTAAATGAAATAAAAAAAAAACGAAAAATATGGATAGAAAAAAATTTTCAAATCTAATTTAACTAAACTCTTTTTTTTTCTTTAACGAAATTTTGAAACCAATCGGAAAGAAGTAACATATTACATTAATTAATAATTTTAAAACAAAATTATTGGGCGCAGAATTGGCTTGCTGGGGTGTGAACCATGTCTGGCATGTCTTACACCTGGGCAAGGTTTTCTGCAGTTTCTCTTGCCCCCTGTGTGAATTCGCGTGTGTCTATCAAACAGCTTAAGTCGGCTGCAGACGGATAATAATGGTTACTGATTATCCCTCCCTTGCCCCGTGTAAGAACTTTGGGAACTTCCATGGGGACATACCCTTTCGGGTATGGCTGATTCTATTTTTACTTTTATTATTATTATTATTATTATCATTAAAGTCACGTGAACATGAAAAGCTCGTATTTTACTCAAAAAAATTTCTAACTCTCCAGGACGACGCATGCTCGAAACAAACCACATTGAATATATTAAAAGTTGAATAGAGTGAGAAATGAGTTTCCCTATTTACAGAAATGGATTATTTGTAAATTTGTATTGAACCTCTTCGCATTACGTAGATATCGGGATTTCAATATCGAAGATAAAAATGGTGCGATTTTAGACGTTCTAACTAAAGTTTAAAAAAACAAATACACACTAAAAGAAAAATAAAAAATCAAAACTAAATAAATAGGAGAAAACTAGACGTCTAGACTCGCAGATAGCTCTTCATCACTGATCTTGGACTAGATATAAGGACTGCAGACGGGGAAACCTCTGACAGACAAATCTAATTAATTTCCAATGGGACGAGTTTGAACGTTGTTTTGTCAATTTATTCGAGCCGAAATTGTCGCAGCTAGTCACGTTCGATTTGGTAATATTTTACGCTATACATATACTTCATACATACATATACATATATACATGTATATATATATATATACATCTAATATACAAGAAACAAATTTACGTTACAATAATTAATCGACTTAATTCGCATTTTCTACGTTACGTCACATAAATTTATACACATTATAATTTGTATGTTATTTAGCTATTGTTTAGCTAATCGCGTAAGCCTTACGCGAGCTACATGTGTACACATGTATGTATTAGTATGTATATACCCTACGAAAATTATCTTGCCAAGGAGCCTTTCAAAGTTAATCGAAAATTGTCACATAATTGCTTTTCGAAGTCGGGTTACCTACCCACCGTACGTGTGTGTACGTATGTACGTATGTATCTATATAGTAAGATGCGAGAATCCGCACAATTTTATGGATAATTGAATCAAGTCACGATTCAAACTACCATGTAAACTATATAAATTATGAATATTCTCAGGAAAGAAAAATTATTTATTGTTAATAAAATTGAATTTTTAGAAAACGGAAACAGAATATTAATATCTAAAGATTCGTTAATGCGTATATATAGGTATGTGGATCGAAATCTTATTTAATCTCACTTTTCGATAATATTACCTATAATTACTCTCTTATTGTATAGCCATGTATATATAACGAGTAATTAGTACTATTCCCCCTGTGTCTTTTGATTTCTCTAATTAACGGTATGTTCAATGTGTAAAAAAAAAAAAATAAGAAAAAGAGAAGTTTCATTTTTATTATATATAATTAGCGTATCGAAAATTCGGAAAGCCTTTACGTCTGATCTTTGAAGAATATATTGTAGATATAAATTTTTTATTTTTTATTTTTTTTTCTGTGATAATGTTCGATATGATAACACTAAATTTATTCGAGTGAAAGTTCGGAGTGTAATGAGGTAATAAATGAAACCCAGACCGTTTGTATAAAGTTTTTTTTTTTTTTTCTCTCTCTCTTGATTCTTCAAATGTTCAATCGCTTTATGATGCTCGTTTTCAAATAGATTTAAAAATTTCTCTTCAAATTAATGAAATATATAGTTTACCGTGGGTCAATTTATATATACCTATATCATAGCCTGTTACCTCCTGCGGTGAAAATATATCCAATTCTTTTCAATATATATAAATTCGAATAATAACGTCACGATACCCAGTTGTCCACTTGCGGTCATGACGGGAAATCAATAGAACGAAATAGATTGCATTTTGTATAACGTAATTTCAAATTGGAAATCGTTTATACCTCGTTACAAACTGTCACTGTTTCGACGTAGTTTTTACGCAATAGACGCAGTTGTACATATCAACTCTTTGAGCCTCTCTCTCTCTCTATATATATATATATATATATATATATATATATATATATATATATATTGGTAAGATGCTAAATAATTTATGTAGTAATATTCGATAAAGAAAAAAATAAAGAAAAAAAAAGTTTTTATATGTATAGACATACGTTAAAATTATATATAAGATAAAAAAAATTTTAAACTATTTAAAATAGACTTTATATATGTATAATATGATAGACTAGAACTCGTTAATAATCGACCTCAATTATACGAACTGAGACAATTTATATAACGAAATATTTTAGTGTAATTGGAAAAGTATTCTTATAAAATTGACAAATCAATTGCAAATATTGATATTAATTTTCGGCCAAATGATTGACGAAATTTTCATTATATGTTTTATCAGAAATCGTATGATTCAGAGGAATTAAAAATAGTGTAGGAGTTTCTAGGTATATTGGGGATCATCGAAACCGATGTGAACAGAAAGATAAAAACATAAAATATCTTTTAATATATAAAAAAAAAAAAAAGAAATAAAAATTAAAGATTTCTACCGTTATAAGTGATAATAAATAAATATTTTGAAAACTTTAGACTGTTTTTTTTTTTTTTTTTTTTTTTTTTTAACTCTGACACTACAATTAGAATAAGTTCTTCTAAGAATCTCAAGACTAGATCAAAATACTTATACGGTATTAAGTTATACCGGTAATTGAAACGAGGGTTGAGTATGTACATCTGAAACCGGTAAAGAAAAAAAAAAAAAAAAAGAAACAAACTAATATCCGTTACGGGCTATACAGTTCGACATTTCGATTATTTCGAAATATTATTTGCATTTTCAAGTAGCTGAAAAAATATTACGTTGATACGTTAATTCGTTGGTTCAATTGCATTTCGCTATCGTAAATTAGATTTTTGATAATGGAAAAAGAATAAAAAAAATAAGAAAAGAAATTTTTTTTTTCAAAACTATTGCTGAAACAATTTTTCGAGGAAATAAAGAATCCATTTTTTGGTGATGGTTTATACCGTTCTAGTAAATGTTTTGACATTGTAAACATGAAAATATATTCAAGTTCAATGAGTTTTCGTCGTTAATTGATTGAAGGATTCGCGATATCTGACCGGGGTGGGTTTTTGAAGGTGTTAAACGAGCCGTTTATTATTGGACTTTAGAATCAATCAAATTTCGAGGATTCATTGAGGGATGATTAAACGCTCGAAAAAACAAGCGTTTCACAAAAAGAAAAAAGAAAAAAGAAAAAAAAACAAGGGAAAGATGAGGGTATAAAAAAAAAATAATCAACTAATTGACGAATAAAATCTTTGGTAATCTGTTTGAATTGTTTAAACCTTACGGCTGGATGGACGAGGCTGTTAATTTAATACATTATAACATGGAACTCGAGATCTACCGCGAGTCTTGTAGCCTCCACCTAATTATGAAGGGGCTTGTATTATAATCGTGAAACTTTATCGAGTTTCGTACCGTTGCGGCTAATTAACATAGGTATATAAGATCATTTTTCTTAATTTAGTCAAAAAAAAAATATATAAAAATACAAAAACAAAAATAAAAATAACCAAAATTAACGGGACAGATGAGAAAATTTGCTTAATTATTTAGCTGGAATGATAAAATTGTTGAAAGTACAACGAAAAAATATGAAAAATAATTTAAAAAATATGGGGTTCTGATTATTATTATTTTGTTTTTTTAATAAACTCACCGGATACTCGTCGTACTTGACTGCAGGATAATCAGGATAGTCAAAAGCTCCGGGTCCACTTCCTGCCGCGCTTCTTTTGGCTATCGCATGTCCCCGAGTTGTGGCAAAAACCAATGTCACCATCAGCATAAATATCAACGACATCCCCATGTTGTATTATTATACCGTCACAAAATTATAACTGTGTAGATTTATTTAACGAGATGTGTTGATGTGTTTTTCCCGAACGTTATAACCGCACCGTTTAGTATAGTATATATTAAATTAAGGATCCTCTTTTACTGAAGTATAAATTTTTTTTCACAATCTATTTGGGAATTTTCTAAGGGATGATCAAATTTAAAAAAAAAATTTTTAAATATCAAAGTATATATGTATAATATAGCTCGATTACTGTATATACCCTAAGTTTATAAATACTGACAGGGTTCTATTTTCAAAACTATAGAAGCTAAATTTAAAAAAAAAGAAGTGTTTTTAAATATTCTGGATGATTTATATCAGTTTTGAGATCTACAATCGAGATTGATGATCTCTTAGATGGATAATAAATTCTAAAAAGTTGTGGACAAAATTTATCTTTTTTCAAAGTTAAAAACTAAGAAATGAAATTTGCTTTACGATGATACCCTGAGTCAGAGCTCTTGCACACATTTAATTAGTTTGTCGATCCGGGATCCAGATGCGAAAATATCGGAGGATCCCTCGAGCCCTCGATTTTTCTTTCTAATTTTCTTAATTTTTTTTTTTTTGTTTTTTTTTTTTTTAATGTTCGTTTTAAATTTTTGGTTCTTTGCTAGTCGGATACCCGCGACTAAGATCTCGCTACGTTACGATCGTTGGGATTGTTGACGTCCTTTTGGAGAAGAGTTTGAGGGTGCAATGCGAAACGTGAGGGCTGCTGCAAGCTCCTATATACTAACCCACCACCACGCGACTCGGTCTGACGCAGGCGCGAATTTCGACAATTCGCAAACTACCCTAGGAACCTCAGCTTATACCAAAGTAAGAACGCGGACTCGCCCATGAGGAACTCAAACAATCAACAATTTCTTGCCTCTACTAGCTACTGCGATATTTGCGAAGGATCTGAATTCTTTCCGTTATATTATTGTGTACAGAATAGAAAACCAAAAAAAAAAAAAAAAAATAGAAGGAAAAAAATAACTGCAATGAATTACTGTTTGCATAAAAAAATTACTCAGTACAGCCTAAAATCGAAAGTAATAAAAATTTGATTCAATATTTTTTTTATAAATCACTCAAATTTTAAACTATATTCGAAAATTTGTGTATAGTCAAGTCCTGATTCGATACTGAAATTGAACATTCACTCAAATGCGTTTATTTGTGAATTCCAAAGCTCAGTCTCACAGCTATAATAACACCTAGCCAAGTTGAGTTAACTTGGTCTTTCATTGCCGTTAACATTCTGGCGTTAACTGCCCCTTCTGAATGACATTTAGACGTTGCGACGCCACAAAGCTGATATAGAATGGCAGAGAATGTGTATATGTTTGTTCATATGTATATACAATACATACATACGTATGTATAATATGTATATTTACAGTGGAAATAAAGGATTACGTTTTATTTTGACGTTGGGGTTTATCTAATCTGACTTTACAGGCTTGTGTGTCTATTGTACAAGTATATATGTTGCCGATAAGATCAGACCGACAACCGTTTCCATACTCGATACTTTTTCAACCTTATTTTGAATTATTCTACATATACTTTTGAGTACATCCGTAAGAATATTTCAGAGATTCTCCTATTACCATGATTATGGATCCAAAAACGAAATCAAAAGTATTTTCTTTCTTAAATTCAACATTTTGAATTTTGAAAACGAATTCGTTTACGTTCAAGAGGAATTTCTGGAATTTCAAAAGGAAAAGATGGTGCTTGGACGGAGGTGCAACATCGGATTTGTGTAAAGAGTTGGAAGATTTTGCATCTGTAAAAGAAAGGATACGCCGTATACACGAGGATGCTCTAGTAAATGATGTAAAATCTGAAGGTGAATTTTCAGATGAACACAACCCGGATGGAACCATTGAAAAAACGAAAACTCAAGGCTTGCCCAACATCCAGGGAATCGAATTCAGTAAAACGTTCGCACCAGTCGCTCGGTTGAGTTCCATTCACTTTTTGGTGGCGATTACAATTGAGTACGGAATGTCAATCAAAAAATTTGACGTGACAACGACGTATTTGAATGGTCCAATCGAGGAAGAAGCATTCATGAATGCCCTTCCTGAAACATTGGAAATAATCAGCCGGACCAAGAAGAGATAGCGATTTGAGGATCAAGAAAAGGAAGATTTTCGACGAACAGAAGAATGGAGATAAAATTCGCCACCTAAAGAGATCATCGTATCTTTTGCATTAGCGAGTTTCGAACTTATTACGAAATTATAGTTTGTTAATTTATTTTTACTTGTTTTTCATCAGGTAAACTGGATTCGATAAATCTCTAGACTGGCTGTTATTAAAACCGACTAGGTACAGACGCGGGTTATAAACTAATTGGTAATAATTTTTTAGCTTTAAATTTTAATCAAATTATTAATCAATATTTATGACGACGTATATACTGGACGTTCTCAGTCTACGTGTCGCAGACTCCATCGAAGTTAAAAAAATATATTATACACATGGTTATATTCCTGCATTAATAAACGAACTATTGTCATTGTAATTGAATTATCACTTTTAATTTTTGAATTCTAAAGTAAAAAATTTTCTATTTCGTTTATGATTTTTCAATTTAATTAAACATTTATTCACGTTTGTTTAGTTCGATTCAATTCGACGTATCATCTCATTCATATTGGTATGATTACGATGATTAGTCTCCTACGTTAACGCAATAACGTTGAAAAATTATATTGAGAAAATTTTTATCTTTGTCAAACAGCGAAACTTGAACTGTGGATAAAGTTACTCTTGGGGTTATATCGAAAGACGTCGCTGTGCATAAATATCATCTTTTTATATCCGTGAAGAGTAGGCGTTATATCCAGCGGTTCGAAGTACTGCTAAGTGCCTCAAACTGTATGCTTGAATTAACCAGACATGGATTACTGTAATTCCTTGCTTTAGCAACTTATACCACCTCGTCATCAGGAATTAATCAATCGTTGAACTACAGCCATAAGATTGTTAAAGTTTTAGATCCAGATGCTCTCGCTAGACACAATAAAAATTACAACTATATACATAGGTACGTAATTCTGCACTTTTGAACGCACTTTTATACGAGTATATAGACATATGGTCGAATCCCCTGTTTCATATCAAAAATAATAAAATGTGATTAAAATTTTTGTATGTCTTTCGCGAAAGAAAAAAATAAAAAGAAAGAAATCTACCCTTTGTCCGAGATCGAGTACCTAATACCTTAATGAAGTATTAGAGCAAACAGTATATTCATCTATATGTATTAAATATCATGTAATATAAAGTTATATGAACTTTTTTTTGTCTATATAACCAAAAATAAATTTTTGTTTTTTTTTTTTTTTTACTTTCTTAACAATTTTCACAGATTTGAATGAAAACATCTTCGACCTACGTCTGAAGTTTTTTATAATTAACATGTCATTTTCGAATTATTTTTTATACGTAAATCCACTTTGATCGATGTAGAAATTCATCGCTTTTAGATAATATTATCGATGGATTTTCAAAGCTTATGGTAATTCGCGACGGAATTTGCTGATTCCTTAAATCCTGCAGCTACAGCTCCCTCGCGAATTATACACTTTAGATAAGGGGATGGGGTCGTTCTGCCATCGAGCGGATGCAATTCCAAATGTATTTATATATACTACGTACAGTGACATGTGTTTACCGCGTGTGATGACGTAATTAGCGAGTCATAGGCGGTTCCTAGGGTTGATGAAGTTCACAGCCCGCTAATGAGACTTCGTGGAGTACTCGACGGTGTTTACTGCAAAATCGAACAGACCGAGAAGGAAAGAGAAAGAGAAAGAGAGAGAGAGAGAGAGAGAGACATTTATTAGAGAGGGAGAGAGTGAGAGAAAGAGAGAGAGACTTATTGATGTGTCTAGATTTTTATAATCCTATTTTTTAATTAATTTAGAAAAATTTAGAAAAATAGTATAGAAATACTGTAAAAAAATTAAAAGAACCACCAAGAAATTGCACTAGAAGTGAAAGAAGAAAATGAACAATTCTGATTCAGCTGTGGATTGCAATGGGAATAGAATATTGCACCTGTACGAATTATCCACGATAATCTTTCCGATCGTATTGCTGGAACTCAGGGGTAGTTTCAGATCTGAAACCGAACTACTTCGAAAAGAAAACCGTCCGCCTCCCCTAGGAATAATTCGATTACTATGGAGTCAAAATCAATTCTGAGAACTTTCACGATTAAAATTGTTTCTCTGTATTTTACAGGTATCCTAAAATTCATTTTTTTGAACAATAATGAAGTTTGAAATACGTTTGTAATTTTTTTTTTTTTTTTTTTTTATTAACGAAAGAATTGAGAAGAGCGTAGATTTTGTTGCAGATATTTGCGGTATGTATTTGTTACTCTCTGACATTTTCCGTTTTCAATCGCTAGAACATTCGGTTTTCCTCAATTATCTACCTTGGAACAAAAAAAAAAAAAAATAAAAAAAAGGTCATTCGTCACTAACTCGACAAGACAAGACCGTAAAGAACGTATTCGGTATTAATTACAGTTTCTTTCTAAAACACGTTTCGTTTTAAAATGAAACTTTTGAATGAACTGAAATTGTGATGTATGGTAAACCGGAACGAAATGTACGTTTTCTGAAAATGCAAAAATGCAGACTCGATTATTCTGCCAATGAATAAACGTCGTGATAAATAAATTACCAATCAATTACCCTAACACGATTAATTGAATGTTTGATTATTTGCTCGTTGAAGACAACGGTTTTTATTAATATTGCGATAGTGGAGCAAAGATTCGATTTTTTTTTTTTTTCCTGGCTAGTTATTAATTGGGTTTTATTAGTAATAAATGGTAATGGAATAATGGAATAGAAGAATAATGGATGAATTACGACTATAATAAACGGTCGTCTAACGGACAAAGAAAAGCTTCTTACAACGTTAACTCGAACCAAGTTCCCTACCTTCAGGGTTCTCGTAATTATCACATAAATTTCTCACTAATTTTTACTGCAATTTTGATGATATCTTCTGTAATTAAACTCATTCTCTACTCAGCGGTATATCTACTATAACTTAAGCTCTTAAATGAACCTGTAGTAGAAAATTGCAGTCACCTCTATTAACGTTGAACTTAATTCCTCAAGACCTCGTCATGAAGCTATAAATATTTATTTTTTTCTGTTTTTTTTTTTTTTTTTTTTTCCCTGGATCTTTATATCAATAATAACAAGTTTATTAAGTCAAGTAAGTACACTCGAACAATTTCTTGTGCAAAAAAAAACAAAAGAAAACCGCAATAAAGATGTTACTATTCCTAACAAACACCGATACAATATAAACGTTCAATCCCTTTTCGTTTTTTCCACCAAAATTATACACAGCTTTCATTTTACTCCATAAACAAAAAAAAATAAATAAAAAGAAATAGTAAATGTTTTCTTTACGTTTTTGTCACGCTGAGCCGCATGCTGTTTGGTTTAGTTCGATCGTGAGTTATATTAATGAAAGGAAAATGACTATAGAATTTAGGTGTGAAATAATGATCTTTTAGCACTTATAGTTGCTGCAGTTCATCTACACTGCACTATTTTTATTTATTTTTTTTTTTTTACTTATCTTTTTTTTTTCATTTTTTCTTTTTTTGTCCCTTTGATTTCTAACTCTAGCTGGTTCACCAGCGGATTCCTCAGCAGGTGGTTGAGTGCTACCAGCGGAAGCCTTTAACGCCTCGAATTCAAGAGGGCAGTGTATACATAGGTATCGTAGTTGTCGATGAACAAAGGTGTAAAGGAAAAGCAAGAACAAACCAATCACACTAAGCGTATCTGCTCAATGTTTTGCTTTATTTCTGATTGATTTCCAATGTAACCTGCAGGCTGCACGGTTCAGGGAACTCGAAATTTCATCTTATAAGCTGCAGGAGTTAATCTATTATATATTATCTTCGTTGAAAATGACCAGGGTACAAAAAGATCCATCCTTAGTGCAATTGACTTTGATTTTCGTTTTATTTTTATCATTATTTCAAACGTTGTTACAAAAAAACATGGAAAAAAAAACAGAGAGATAAGAAAAGAAATTGAAAATTCCTACGTTTTAAAAGCTAATTCATTGTCCGGAGTTAAATTCGACGACTAACGA
Source organism: Macrophya annulata (assembly GCA_963924015.1). NCBI lineage: Eukaryota > Metazoa > Arthropoda > Insecta > Hymenoptera > Tenthredinidae > Macrophya > Macrophya annulata. Next base: position 13,622,294 of record OZ001263.1, on the reverse strand, counting down.
ATAACAGCTCTAAAGATAATGAGAAAAGTATAAGATCGATTAGTAACGTCTGTCTGTTAGTTTGCTTTCCTCCCTGTTCGTCTGTCTATCTGTCTGTTACCTGTTTGTCTGTCTGTCGTCGAAGCGTATAATGAAAAAAGTAAATCAAAATAAATCAAATTCATGGAATGTCATTCGTTTAGCTACCTATATGTTTTTTCCCTGTTCAGGAATTGGAATAATCCAATTTTTAAAATGTAATTATTTTCTTCGGTTCATGGAACAAGAGAATTTACAGCTTGCTTTAGGGTTAAAATATACACATTACACGGCTTATTTTCTCATACGAGATGGTTTTTTTTTTTTCATGCAATTCAAAAATGGGGGAATAGAATTAGGCTAAAATATTCACATCGTCACGAAGATTACAGATGAAAATATGTTTATGCCTCCGGTATCAATCGTATTTATAATATGTAAAATAATATCGAAACATGATGAAATTATGAAGAAATAAAAATGTCTTTTGTCTTCTGTCTGAGTTTTCATTTTCATTTTATCATCATTTTATTTTATTTGAATAATGTCTGTAGTTTACTTAGATTTTTGAAAGCAGGATGTCCAATACGATACGAACGTGGATTAATCGAAATTCCTCTCTTGCAAGAGAGAGAGAAAGGGAAAAAGATAAAAATAATAATCAAAAAAAAAAAAAAAACGAAATTTACTTTAATTTGCCGCACTCGAGCGGTACAAGAAATAACAATTTTGTTCGTGCTGTGGTATATACATTAAGCAGGGGTGGTCACGATAACAAACTCGACAATTCTCTACTCCCTAAAAATCTGAACGATCGAGAATAGAGAAATAATTCTATTAGTTTTTATAAATTTTACTCATAAAAATGAATTCATACATTCAAGCAAATCTTTGAATAAATATAATTGAAATTGCCTCTCTTTTGCCAGTTGCGTTCCACAATTTGGCCACCACTGCTCCAGCAGTTTGTCAACCGTGATATTATTTCCTGTAATAGTATCATAAGCATAGGCCAAACGACTCTGGGAAAAACGGGAACTCGTGCGGATTTAAAACGCGACATTTTTTTTTTCCATATTATTTATTTATGAATTTTTTTTTTTCGTTTTTCATGTGGCTTTTCGAATAAGAATATTGCACTTGATCTCAATCAATATCACGAGATGACTATGCCTACTATGCATGTGAAGTGAAGAAATAATGTTATACGTACATTGAGATTGAAATCAATAAAAGTTTGGGATTTAAAAAGGATCAGAAAGTAGAATTTCACATTGCAGTAAGAATGTAGTGAACATAAAATCTTTACGACTTTGCAGTCGTTATTTACACTGTAGAGAAAATATCTATATATGTGTAGTATCCTGGGAGTGGATGACTCTTGTTCGAGACTACAGCAGCGAAATGAGAAATAGAAAACGCGTATATATCTGGTATATACGCTAAGGACATAATTTTAGGACGAAAAGTTTAAGCTGTTAACTTATCCTTGAATGAAACCGTGCCAAGTTTATCTAGCGACCCATTACCGCTACTCACGCTAACTCAAGTTATACAAACGCACTAACTTAACACCCGCGCCGTAAGGCTTGCGGTTCTCTACTGCTAGCTCTGCTTTACGTGTGGATCAAAGTTTCGTTATGGTGTTAAACTTTTCAACAAAATGTATGGTACATACTTACGATTTGACAAAATTTGAATGATTTATAGGAACAAGAATCACGAATTACGGGAACTTTATATCGCAAAGAATTTTGTATTCTTCGTTGCGTTCTGTAAAGCTAAATAAAATGCTATTCAGCTTATCGTATATCACGCTATTAATATAAAAATCACTGTATTTGTTCAACTCTTGAATAACCATAAGTAAATTTAGTAGCATGCATTATATTTAATCAATAAATACGTATTTGAATAGTATATTATAACAGGGGCAATCTTCCAACGAGTTTACCACAGTCGAGAGGCCCCGAAAACTTTGACCGAAATATCACGTCGTTTACAATCGCCCTTCGAATTATAGGTGGGAGTAAACCAGCATGAACTGTTGCAAAATTATTGTGATATGTGTGATTCAATCCGATATAATTTCGGGTTGATTTATATCGATATTTAATGCAAAAGTGTAAACTTACTACATCCAGTCGATGTGTCGTGAAGGTATCATCTTTTGAATGAAACTCGTCGCTAGGTGCGCTGCATGCAGTTTCATGAATGAAAATGGCGTCGTACTAGAGGCGTAGAAACGTCAAATCTCATTGCCGTACCAGTTAACAGTCGTAAAAAAAAGTTCATAAAATAATCAATTATTTTTTACATTCCATTTACTATACACGTGATTTTTCTTCTTTATGTATAAAATGCGGCTAGTATATATCCACAGTTTCATCGTCGGATTAATCCTCCACTTAAATGAAGGTAAAATCTATCGTAAAACATCGTTCTTTCGCTTTTTTAATCCATATAATAACAAAATAAAATAAAAAAATTAAAAAAAAAAATTAAAAAAATTCTACTTATAGTCATCGCGTCTTTGTACTGTAAAAAAATATTAGGCACTATATCCTGCATTAAATATATTCAAAATAATCAATTCTTTTATCTCCTTTCATCAGAAACTGAATCCTCCTTCTTTATTTAAAAAAAAAAAAAATTTTATTGGTGTATATTTTACACTTGTTTAGATTCGTCCGCTAACACGACTCTAGATTCTTTTGTATGATGATTAACACATTGAAATTGTTATGAATAACCTTGATTGTCTAATAAACAATAATACGACACTTATCTCATCGGCTCGAATGTCGTCCATTCATTTGTTGTTCCATTTGTTCGATATAATCCCATCCGCATTTTAGGTTAGAATCACCGACTGTACTTCGAACTGTAACACACCCCCATATACATATGTATACAATTTGCAGCTTTATATTAATAAAATTTTACCCACAAAGAATCTGAAAAACAATGAAAAATTTTATCGATATTCAGAAACCTATTCCAAATAAAATTACAAAAGAGTAAAAACGAAACACATATGTTTATTTCTAGTAAACGCCGGGCAAAATCGAGTCGTTATATCGAACGATGGTCCGGTTGTACTTGGTGGGACAATAACGTTTAGAGCCGATTTATATTTGAGTAATGGTGATCGACCATCGGGTACATTTTGGTACAGCTGGAAGGATAACGCATTTAAACAACACGTGAATGAGGTTTGTTTAAACGGCAATAATTCATGACCAATGAATGCTTAAAACAGCTAAATAAATAAGCAAAAATACTTTAGCTCGTTATAATAAATTCTATTCATTCGTTAATTTCAGACGTATTCAACGAATACAACTTTTTACTGGACTATATCGTATCCAGCAGATGCTTACAGCACTGGTTCTTACCGTGTCCAAGTCGAGGTGAAACATCAAGATATTTGGTTTCTTTGGTCAACGTTTGGAAGAGATCTTGTAGAGATTGAAGTTACGAGTGGGTAGTCAATTTCAGGCGTGAATTGAATTTGTTTTGTTCTTTCAGAAATTTAAAAAAATTTTTTAACTCCTTTTTTACCTTTCAGACTTTCTGCATGGAAATATTACCGTAGAACAGTCTAATAAGACTGTTGCCGGGGAGTATGTGTCCTCTAATTCTGTAGCAGATATGGGAATAAGCTGGAGAAAGGGAGATTACGATTTTATAGCAGCTAAAGCTACTTCTATATCAACTTATTGGTTCATCGATTGTGAATACCTTGGACAATCGAACAATTTCACATTAAAATACAATTTTTCTAAACCGGAACTTACGCACACAATTGAAGCCTTGGTTATAGCTTCTTTCGATCCACCAACAACCACTACAGTTGCTCCTACTACTGCTGGACCACAAACAACTACTCTGGATCCAAATAGAACTACCATTTCACCTATTACAACTTCGGCAGCACCGATAATCACAACTTTAGCTACTCAGACCAGCACAGCGTTTATTAATCATTCTTTTCCATTTGTCTGTCATAACTCTACTGTTATACCACCCGAACCGCATAAAACTTACGGATACTTTATTAAAGAGATTAAAGTCAGAGGTACGTTCAGAGAGGATCGCAGCATTTGAATATCTGAACATTGAGCTTATTTGATACTATTGACCGAAAATAGATAGCCGGATTTAAATCTAAAAAGTCTAATTTTATTAGTTTAAAAAATAAACTTCAATTACATTTCAAGAGTAATAACTTATGATGTTAATCTTGTTCTTTCAAGCGCCTATAACGAACATAACTGTTGATGGAACCCACTGGCTCCAACCTTGGGAGTTGTTGTCTTTAAATGTGAGTTGCAAAGGCTCAGGTCCGTTCGAAAAATGTCTTGTGCTCCATACTGGTCAGTATAACGTAACTGGGAACGAAACTTGTAGTGGAGGTGATAAGATGGAGTCCTGCAGCTTTCCAATACGCCACTACTTCTTGGACTCTGGAGTCTACACTTACGTTGTAATATTGAAGAACGATATTACTACACAGATATACCCCTTGACTATAAACATTTACACAGGCAAGTTACGAGTCGAAGAGTTTAGTCTGAAAAAACCGACTTACATTAGTTATAATTTGATTATTAATTATTCTAATCAATTTATTTTTTTTTTGCAGTCACTCCTAAGCCACAACTGTCGGTGATTATTGTACCAGTCTCTTGTTCACTAGCAGCTGTAGTATTGATCGTCTTCGGTGTAGCTTACTACATACAAAGCAGAGCTAGGTTCACAGTTGAAGTTGCTGATTTCGATTTTGGACAACATAATCCAGAGATGGAATATAAAACGTTTACTGAAAGATTGAAGGACTCGATTAACAACGCTCTCAGACCAGGAGCGGATAGAATAAATGTACGACCTCCGTATTATGGTAGCATGAATCACTGACCGATTCTATTGCGTCAAAATTCTGCTAAAAAATACTGTTTCGAAAAAATAAAGAACACACAAGCAATCATATCTTTTTTACTATTAAATCAAGAATAATATTAACTTGAAATTTTGCTTCAAAAATTGGTTATTTTATTTGAAATGCGGTTTCGGGTTGGAGTCACTTCACAGAATTGACTATAAAATAGAAACGGCCAGAATAGATGATTGATAATGGATTGGCATGTTTGAAAAATGTTATAAGCCACAAAGATGATTTTTATTTTTTTCATTATTGTTTTTTTCAAATCGATTATATTAATTTTATTTGACGATATGTTTTTGTGGCTTAACTATCCTATTTACACATGACTAATCAATCTATTGAATCAACGATCTTCAGCTCTTACATTTGATTTATAAATCGAATTATATTTTTTATATCTAGATTTTTTTGGATAAATTATTTAATTTTCCTAAATCTAATATCCTACCTCTTGGCAAAGTCGAGCCATAGAATGATATATAAACTATTTAAATATTATCAAATATCTAACAAGAGAAGATCGATCGTTGATGGTACCACTTATTTAATTAATTAATTATTAGACATATTAATATATTAAAAATATACTTTTGTTTCTTTTTACAAAAATTAATTGAAACTTTGAACTTATGTATGAATTATATCCAATTATTGTTGGATATAAGTAGCGATGTTTAGATATGTGGATAATATAAATCTAAAAAAGTTTTTTTTCTATTCTTTCAGGGGTACGAGCCACTGAATAAACCGCTACTATAGTAACAGTATTGAAAATACATAATAAGAATTAAAGAAAGAATGAAATTTTCAAGGTAGAGAGAATAACAGTTACAAAGACTCTCACAAATACACAAGACGTTTAATTAAACGTTTTTAAACTGAATAAGTGACTTGATAACCGAGATGGTAACCATAATTATACTGAAAATTAAATTCAGAGCCAAAAATATAATCGCCAAAAATTTTATCAAACTAACGATAATTGAAATTTATATAAATTTTATAGTTTTTTGGTTTATTAAAAAAATTGTGATATTTTTATTGGTTTTGATCGTTAGACCGCTCAAAGACTTTAAGTATTGATTGCACGTGAAAAAAGTATCTAATCTTTTATCAGTGAAAATTGGTAATTATATTACAATTGGTTACTGTCTAAGGTATTAAGGCTACAGTCTTTCTAACAAGTCATAATAAATAAATATTATTAAAAGAAAGAAATAAAGAAAGACAAAGAGAAAGAGAAAAAGAAAAAGAAAATAATAATTATAATGCAGAGGGATTGGGTGAAAACTTTTCAAAGTTTTGATCCTCGAGATTGATGAGAGAAAATAATATGTAGGTATTATCAATTAGTCTCGAAGTTAATTTTATTTTTAATTATTATTTTCACGAATATAACAAGGGTTTCGACATCGATAAAATACGCGACGAAATACCCCCGTCCCTAATTTTTCTAATTACTTATTTACAATCATTTTCAAATTGTACATAGAGAAAGTCATATAGGCTGTGAATCGATGCGCCACTATTAATATTACGTATGTATGTACATACAATACATACATACACATATACTACACAATGCATAAATATATGATTACGATTATTTTTGTTATTTTGCTATTAACAAATATTGTTTGCATGGGTTTATATTTTACTTTATTTTTTTTTTCGTTAATTTGTATTACTTTTTATTTTTTAATTAACATATATCATTATAGAAACTAACTGGTATATATAGTTCGTATGATTACTGTAAAAAAAAAATAAATAAATAAGATAACATATATTATTACATATTATTGTGTAGTTAATATTTGAAATAGTATTAAATTATACATTAATTATGTTTATTATACCTATAATATATGATATATTATGTTTTATGTCGCGGTAAATGAGAATATATACTATATACAGTCAATAATAATAAAAAACAAAAAATAAATAAAACAAAAATAAAACTTATCAGACTATTTCAACCCCTCGTACTTATTTATAATAAAAATTGCACATCTTTTATGTCTTATGATCAAAATTCGATTAATGTTCTGTAACACTTGAATCATTGAAGTTATTAATATCTACATGAGATAAAATATGAGATCGTATTAGTTCTTGATCTGGGAAATATTCAAACTTTTTTTTTCTTCATTTTACAAGCTTTTTGTAAGAGAATTTTTCAATACACTAGTCTACACGATGCAACTTGAGACACACTCCGTTACATTAGATCGGAGATATTGAATGGCTTCGTTCAGCAAAGTTTGTTACCTGCGGAAGCCAAGAAAGAGATATATTGGAAGATAAATATGGTTTATAATATCAAACGGACTTTGAAAATACCTAAACTGGTATAAAACTGAGATAACGATATGATTAAAGCGCAATTAAATCTTTCGATACCATAATTCCATTACAAACTTCTTTTAAAAATCGAAACACTATATTTTTTCATTTATTCTTTCTAATCCTAAATCAGATTTAAAGTAAATTGTGTTGAATAAAAAAAAATTCTTTGTTTCGGAGCATATTAACTATAAGCTGATTCCAGACCATGGAGGATGGTGCAATGTGCAGTATAGCCCATCTTCGTGGTTCAGAAATTAATTTCATGCTAAACATGTAGTTTTCATGCCATGGAGGCAGACTACGAAGCTTTTTTTAATTATTGATAAATTAGAGGAGAAAATGTCGAATCTGATTAGAGTCTCCAAAAGCATCTTATCAACGGAAGTATAAAATCGATTGGACTCCCTAAAAATTTTCGAAATTCTATTTCTTTTCACGCTTAGATGAACATATCAACAATTACATACGTTGGTCTTCAAGTTCTGGGTCATTATCGTCCTGGAAGTCGACGTTTCGGGGATAAAAATTGTGAAACTTGTTTAAATTTAGTTAATTGATAGATTAAAATAAATGGGTGCAATTAAAAGAAGCTTTGGGTCATAATTATGGCTTGGAAAAAATAACCCAAAAATAATTTTTGATCGAAATCGAGAACCGCAAGGTCGAATCGGTCTCGGTTTCACGGAGAACACCTCAGGTATATAGATATTCGAATACAAGTCTGTCCAATATTGTGTATCACGTACGCAGCGGTCCGCAGGATGGTCAGTGCGGTTTCAAGGGAGCAACCAACAGCTCGGAATAGTTGGCAAGTAATTAGCTGTAGTTGGCTAAATTGGGCTAAAATCTAGGAGACCTAAACCAAAACCTTGAACTTTATCACCGCCACGATTTTAGGCCTTGCAAAGAGACCGAACAGGAAATTGGAAACAACGAATATCCGGGTCCCTTGTAAACGTCTGATACATATACTATACGTTAAATTATTCAACTTTGAAAACAGTTTTTGTCCCGAAACTTTAAGCACGTTACATACATACATTGTACGTATATATAGATATGTAGAAAAGGACATGAATTATAAAACCGCATCTTAATTCCATCTGCAAAAATTTTTCTGTGCTTTTTTTATCTTTCAAAATTTAAATTCGTTTCTAGTCTAGGTATCGCAGTTTCAGTTGCTGAGATACGGGCAAATAAACGAGTGATATAATCTCTCAATTTCAAAGAAATATATTCATGAAAATTATCATTTCAAAATCGTATTCTTTTCTTCGTGCTGCAAATCTCTGTATACCTGACTTCGGTTTGTCTCTATCTGGTATAACAAATCGTATGTATATGTGTCTATATAAGCTCCCCTTGAAAAGTGTTCGACGGGTTACTTACCTGATTAAATTCAACCTATACTTTATTTCAATTTATCTACAAACTCGTATAAAACTTGGTTAGAATTCTGGAGACACTCTACGCGCCAGATGAGGCGGGGTAATCAATTGCAGAATAATTTACTCGATCTAAAGAAGATTTATATACAATAAATTATTCCGGCTAATACTACATAGGTAGATGTATATGTATCGAGGTATAATATATCCTGTACCAAAAATTCGAATTTCAATTAATTTGTATATCATTCCCATATAAACACTTTTATTTGTTCATATGATAACTTGCTCTGCACGGTCTTATTGTTAGAATTTTGAACCTCATTCGTCAAGCTGTCTATAAGTCTGTGAACTTGTTTCAACTTGGTTTGTTCTTTGCGGTGCAGGTTGGTATATATAAACGGGTGAAACTTAAACCGCGATAAAATGAAATCCCTTGGGTAAAGATATATAGATACCGTCCTATGTGAGAGACGAGAAACTCTTACGAGGAGACAAAAAATAACAACACAAACGACGTCTTTCAGTTACCAGGCTTCGGTCTTCCTACACATATCTCCCCATGCTATGTGCGGCGTGCTATCCTATCCCTATCTTATTATGGTGATAGTGAATTTCTGTGAAATCCTCTCTTACTTACACTAGCGATGCAAAATGTAAACGAATCTCACTCGAAAGAACTCTTTACTACTCTCCGCACGAGCTCCGATAGATTATTCAAGACTTATTTGTAGTTTAGATGCATACTCATTCGTCCCTCTCACGATCGGTGATCAGTCACGGTCGTATGCTGACTGGATTGTAAAATCAATATATGATCAATGTATATAGGTATTTAGGTATTTGTATGATCACCAATTGGAGGATGAAGGTAAGCACAATATATTACATTGCTAAATTCATCTCCCGATCTAATATTTAATGGAAATTAATTTTTCAAATTGAAGATGAAAAAAAATTTATATTTCGTTGTTATAATACAAAATTTTGACTATTAATTATACATATAGGTTATATACGTATATAAAAAAAAAAAACAGAGTCGAGATATATTAGGTAGGTATATGCGAGATCGAATTTCTTGGATGCTGTAGCCGACCCTCGGGCCTCGTTCTACCCCAACTTTCGCAATTCTCTTCGAAGCTGTAGAGTAAAGTAATATGTATAAGTGTCAGTAGTACAATTGCGTTTATTACAATTATTAGCACATGGCGCCCCGTTAACTTAACTATCCTCAAACATCTGCGCGTCGTTTTCGCCATAGTTATCTTTATTCTCGACTTATAATAACGCTTTCTTACATTTTATTTTTTATTCACGACGCGTCACTTCCGGTTTGTTTTTTTTTTTTAAGTTATGAAATTTTGCAAATAAATAAACTTCGATGAAATTTATTCAACAGTTTAATCGAGCCATATGAAGCAATGAAATTTCAAAATGCTATCAGTCTCAAAATTGATCCACAAATTTTTTCAATATATTGTCAAAATTCTCGGTGCGTCAATAAGCACCAAGCATATAAATTTCATAAAAATTGTACAAACGGTTCTTATACTTCTAAAAACAAAAAATCATTTTCATCTCCCCTTGCCAAACGGTTTGACCAAATTTTCCCAAATTCAATACCTGATCGGTAAATTATTCGAGATATTTGTGTTCCAAATTTCTATGAAATTGATTCACTTGTTCAAAAGTTGTATAAACTATAAATCGCGAATGACTTATTATAAGTGTCTAAATTTTCTATCTAAATGGCTACTAGAAGAAGAACGAAGTATGACGTAAGGAGAACATCGCTGTAATATACCTGGGGCATCTGTTCAAATGTTAAAACTAATTTTCTCAAGATGCTAGTATAAATCAAACTGCGAAAGACAAAGTTAGGCGTTCTCAAAGTTGCAGTTAAGTTGCGGTCGGTGTTCTTACACAACCTTCACAATCACGTTGTGATATCGTAAGCCCTGCTATCTACACGTAACATTCATACCCACATAGGTATATAGGTATATATATATACCAACTTACCTACCTATATTACATGGCATACTTGTACCTCAACTTTGCACGCTGCTAGAAACTCTGCGTATGTATGTATGTATTATACATATATACCTATACCTATGTATACATTCATCTATCTTATATATACCTACCTGCCTACATTCTCTTGGCATTTCTCTGAGGCTCACAGGGCGCGGTAATGCAAGGCGTTACTCGAGGACCTCTTTGTTAGAACTGAGTCCGTGTTGTTATATACCTTATACTCGTATTTACAGATATATGTATATGTATATATGAATATATTTATGTATACGAGTAATCATGAGTCTTGCATAACATAGTCAGTTTCTCTTTATCCATCGTACAAGCTGTGGTCTAAAGTCAGAGTTTGGTCCTCATCTGAGAATCAGTTTGGAGTAGATATGTATGTATTGTACATACATGAAGACATATGGGTATACCTAATGATAACTTGCGTTAGAGTATATACCAGTAAACAAGTAGCGATTACAATGGTTCCTCCAACACTTTGCTACGCGGTTTGTAGGTATAAAACTAAAAACCAAAGATGAGGAGGAGTTGGAAAATAGCCAAAATGCAAAAACTGACCCATTTCAAAACCGCACTCTCTTACATCAAGAACAAAAGTATGAAAATGCAAATAAATGAAATGGATGATGAAGCTTAGTCCGATATTATTTCAAACTGAAAATATACATATATGAATAATTTAGAAATTGAAAGAAATTGAAAATGAAAAATAGAAACAATAAGATAATTTTTACATAGTGATTATTTATTTCATCTAAGACACTGTGATGGAGTTCCTATATAAGACCAAGCAGCTTCCATTGTCGATCGAATTTTAGATTGTATGTTAATCTAAAGTCTTCGCATAGCTGAATGAGGTAAGCAAAAAATTCTACGTAGGTATTATATTCATTTATTATGTATTCGTGTTGGCTCTCTACAATAACATATCCACAGATTTATATTCAACTTGGTTAGCTGTCTCGAATGGAACTGTGAGAACCTACAGATAATGACTATGGAGGACATTGCCGAAGGCGATCATGGCTGGATAAAGAATTATTATTGTAATAAAAAATAATTGATAACTGATTAAAAGCTTCCTCATAGTCGTCGTATTTTATCAAAGAACTAAATAGATACTGCCCTGGGATCTAAGGAAGGACATTACGAAGGACATCGACTAGTCAGGTGCGATACATAGTGAACCCACGGAACCTAGGAACGCACCTGACCCAACCCAGACTTGGTACTCTGGAATGTAGACACTCAAGGCGCGGTTAAGGTCAGTCTGGTTATTCGAAATAGCAACATATGTACTAGGCGAATGATTAAAGGTGATAAGATCCCATTTTTTTTTTAAGAGTATATACCTAGTCGAAGATTTCTAACTCCATAAATGAACTCGGACGATAAATTTGTAAACATAGGGAAATAGCGAAGACGTAATAAAAGTAAGGAAAGTGAAGGAAATGCTGTTATTTAGTATAAGAGTAAAATTACTTGGTGCGTATGTGAGATGAGGATGGTAAACTACGAGACATACATAATGCATTGGATCCTTGAAATTCGGAAAGGGCCAAAGCAATAGGAGAAGAAAGAATCGATTGAGTGGATGGCGGGTCTTTTATCCTGGCATTCATCCTTCGCACTTTGTACTTCTATCAGTGACTCGAAGAATGGAAGTGTAGAGATCAGAGCAGCGGCCCTCCCGGAGCGAAGAGCAAAGGATCGAGGATCGAGAATGTATAGTATATGTAGAGGTTCCGTAGTAGGTGAACCTGGTATCTCTGATCTTAGAAATTGATTCTCCCTCTCACACAGCTTCCAAGCTGAACCCAAACCTGAAGTTGAAGTTGAAGCTGAAGCTCATGCAGCTCTTTTGCTCTGCGATTCTTTGGCTTCTATATTCTGTATCCCCAAAGTCCCAAGGCAGAGAAATGGGGCCAGAAGTAGAGAAGGAGAGACTGCCAGTCATTCTCACCGCTATCAATCTAAATCACCAACATTTTCGTGGTCGAAGACATTAGCCTCGACTTACCAGGGTTGGGAGTTATCCAACCAAGAGCATCTAAGACACTCGCTAATCCTTTCCCCTTCCAGATATGGACTCCCACCAAGAAAAAAAAAAAAAAAAAAAAAAAAAAAAACCCTTTTGGATCATTCAATCGAATCCTCTGAGATTTTCTTGTAATATTAACCGAGTGAGTATCTACTCCCCCAATTTTATAGGACCTTTTTGTTCATAACAGGAAACCCGGCTATATCTGCCTTATCAAATCGGTTGTTCATCCCTCGATCAAAGTCCTAATTCAATACAATGCCTCAATTTTGTTCTATACGATACTGTATAGACATTTTCTCTCCAGTTCAAGAACAAAGTATAAACTCGACGGGGATGGATCAATCCGAAAAGTTTTACCCCTGCACGATTCCTACTCTATTGATAAAGTCAATGCTAGTGAATTAGTGGCGACTAACATCCGCCAATGAAAACATGAACGATTTTAACTTTTTATTGTAAAAAACAAAACAATACAAAAAAAAAATAAAAAATGGGATATACATGGGTCTGGATAGAACAATAAATATACTCGAGCACGTATCCATCACAGTAGCTGTCAGTAGCATGGTGGATTAGCTTAGCTACACGATTCGAAAGATATTACATCCGATATAAACGGAAATACGATGTTCCAGCTCAATTGCCTCTCTCCTATATTATGTAGTATCTTGATGTCAGATTATATGTAGCGTACGTTCAACCTATACCGATCACATATGTGACTATGTATAAAGGAAGTATTGCGTATCACTGTCTTCTCTTCACTTATAGCTACTTACGAAGATATGCATATACATATCTTTGTACGTATATTCGCTATCGGGATCAGCAGATCGTATCAATTTATTTTCAAGAGTTTCTTCTTTGGTCCGAAACAATTTCATTCATATTTTATCGCGGATCCATATAGTCAGCGTTATTCCTATATACCCTTACCGATACTTTCAATTTATTTTTTATTTTATTTTGTATTGTCTGAAAACAAAAAAAATTTAATAAAAGAAATTCCTATGTCTGATTTTTTATTTGTGAACTGTGTCAAATTCTTAATCTTTACCTACAAGCCAAAGGCGATTCATATATTAAGACTTCGCCCTCCTTTTGACACAGTCTTAATCGTCTCGGACCGATGAACACGAGGGAAGATTGCTTGGCAGTAAACACAGTGAGAGCTCCGTTTACAATTCGTTGAATTTGGTGAATTGAAATATTTTTATTTCTTTTTTTTTTGGAATTGAAAATCCACCGAGAATGACGAAAATAATTCAGAAAAAAAAAAAAATATTATTTATAATAATAATAATAACGATAATTAAACCGCAGCTTTATTACGTATTCCATTTGTTTTATATCTGCACGTTATCCAAATATTTGTTTATAATTTTAATAAAATAAATAAACAAATTGTGAAAGTGATAAAACGATGAACACGTGAAACGTCGAGTTGTCATATTAGTATTAAAGATGAATCGAATGGGTCAACAGGCAGGCATTAACCCTCTACCCTGTAAATATAAATTGGAGGATTGAATAGCCACACACGTCAGAATTCGATAAGTTTTTGAAAGAGGCAAAGTAATTCGAAAACCTTTTGTACGAGGTAATCGATCATATTCGTATATCCAAAAAAAATAAAAAATTTCGATATAGCGAATCGTATATTTATAGTAGTCGGTACTTTACTCACGAGGGTTAAAACTGATATATTTCTGTTAAAGTTATCATTCAGCGAGAGATTCCCAATAGGCGAATACGTCTTAGCCTTCTATATATACATAATACATTATTTATTTTTCATGTATTTTGTTTCATTTTCTTTATACTGTTTTCTTCTCATTCCGTTAAATTCCTTTTCTTCTTTTGACGGTTTTTTTGTTTTTTATTTTTGCTTTCGTTTTTTCTTCCTTCCCTCATTTCTTTTCTTTTGCCAACTGTACCTAACGCCGCAGATGTTGTACGAAGTCTTAGATTGCCATTTCATTGTACTTATACCTATAACATCTTATACCTACAATTCATCGAAGAATATATACCTATATATATCATTATACTACAGTGATAAAAATAATGTTTTAAACTTAGAAAAATAAAAAAATTAAAATTTCTAAATATAGGTATTTTTCGCAGCGTAATATATGATATCATGAAACGAAATTTGTTCGAACTTTTAGTACTTCTTCGCTGAATATTACGTGTTAACAATGGTAGTATTCTTGTCCTCTTCTCTTTAGAAATTAAATTCTCTTTTACACGGTCACGTATTTTTTTTTTTTTTTTTTTTGAAAGGATTCTTTCGAGCAAAAAATTTTTTAAATCAAAAAATAAAAAAATTTCTAGGTATGGTAGTAAAATGCGATCGAATTTTTTTTACTTTTTTTTTTTGTCTCTTTGGCAGGTTTCACCTGCTTTTTCATTTTCTAAAAAGAAGATATATATTGTATACAGTTGATAACTTTTTGATCAGTTTTCCCCATCCTCTCCCTATAAATGTTCTAAGAGTTTCCTGCTTACGAAGGTAAAATTAAATCGACTTGTTTCGGGGTAATTTCATTTTTAGCAAAAAGCTTAAAGCCATAGAACAGTACAGGAGCTAAATTTACTGTTAAACTCACTCTTGAACTATAACGCAGCTTTCATAAACCCTGAACAGTTTGTATTTTACGCCATTATAATTCTCGAAAAAGTATTCAACTCATTTTTATACCGTGGCATGCACTCGAGTCGATTCAAGGGTTCAAAAAAATGGTCGAGTTACGGCTCCGTAACAAAGTAAGAACTTTTCTAATTAACTAATTACTCGTGCCTTACCATTTTTTTTTTTTTTTTTTCTTTTATTTTAAAAGATTTTTTTCTTTTAATTGTTTTATCGATAGCTGCAAATAAAGAACCCCAAAAAAAAATCAGGAAACCGGTCGACCTGTGGGCTAACCCGAAAAATTCCCGCTGTGTTAAATACGTTACAATTAATTGATACTATTGTGTTTATAATAAATTAAAGAAGGTTATATAATTATAATTAATTTTTCCGTATACTTACATATTTTTTTCCGTCTGATTAGAAAAAAAAAGTTGTTCGTTATCAATCTCCATGGATATTTGGCGTATATTTTGGAGATCAAATAAAAGTTATAAATTTAACTATAATAATGAAATATCTGGAAGTTGTAGTACCTACATTATACTAGTAGACCAGTAATGGTCATGAATAGTTTAGTATTAAACCGCAAATATATACCTAGTTAGAAAATCAAAAGTCAAAGCAAAGTAATTAGCGATATATGGTTATTATATACCTGAAACTAAATGAGGAATGTTATAATTCCTTTTAACAATGAACAATTTAATAATAAATCGGTAAACTATATACCTACTAGGTATATACTTATGTATATACCTACAGTATTAAAATGCAAAGTTTGCTGACTTGAAATTCACTTGACTTTAGAATCCCACCAGCAGCAGTAGCAGCGCAGCAGCATCAACAGCATCATCGTCGAATAGGTCGCGTTTCTTCGTTCGTCTCTCTTATTCTGTAAGAGAACTTCATGCCTGTGCCAATTTCTCTCATCGGTCCCCCCTCGTAACCGTTTCTCAACTTACTCACTCACTCACTCACTTACTTACTTACTTACTTACTTACTTACTTACTTACTCCGCAATCTCTCCACGGCGTATTTATCTCCTATACCGCACGTCAGTTCATTGCTTCGAGTAGAAAGGCTTGACGTTCGATCCCATCGCTTGCGTCACATTCAATAGTGAGATTAAAATTACTTATTGGATAGAATATAAGACTGCAGTTAAATTGACGCATAAAACGTTGTTTTAATCTCTGGAATTGTTTTCTTAACGAATTTAACGTGATTTATAGATTTTTTCGAATTTTCAATTACCTTTTTTAGTGAAAAAAAAAAAACTAAAAAAAAAAAAAAATAAATAAAAAGATAAAAAAGAATAAGGAAGAGAATTGGTAATCTCTGCAATATCGCAAAACGTGCGGACGCGGTTATAAGAAAGTGGTACACGATACTGCACTTGCGATTGTCTCGGAGATGAGCTCCTGGGGGCTTCGATACATCGCTGAACTGTAACAGAGAACTTAAAAAGGGTCAATCTAAAAGAGCTTTCTCCATGTATATATACATATAAGCGCGACATGAGATTGTAGCGGAATCGAGTATCTCGCGAACTGTATAATTATGGAGAAACTGATATCAACTAGGTTTTATTTTAATGTAATTTGATCGTCCATATTACTACAGTTCTATACGCTGTTATAGCTTTCTTGTGATTATGTCATCAAATCTGAGAAACCCTCCCCCCCCCCCCCGCCCCCAAAAAAAAAAAAAAAAAATATACATATATACCCGCGAATAAATTTTGATTACAGAAAATTAGAGCCAAAGTAGAGAAATGAAAGAGAGTTATTATAACGCGAACATCTCGAACGTGAAAAGTGCAGGGATAAATTTTTTTTTTTTTTCGCAAATCCCCGTGGAAGTTGATGAGGTAGGAACAATAACCACTAGATAAAATGTACGGCGTCGCGTAGCGTCGCGAAACGTAGATAGGTATATAGCGACGGTTCGTTGGCCAATTTTTTATTACTTTTGGCTATTCTTATTTAAAGAATATCTAGAGCAAGCTCATGGCTTCGAGTACCGGGTTGGGTAGGTAACCCCTGCTTTTGTCTGCTCATCGTTATTTTCCTGCAACCGTACTTTTAGTTTACTCGGCGTTATTCCCTCGCGGGTTTGCCAGAGCGAAATGGCTACGAGGCAAAGAATTTTCACGGTGGAAAAACGCCTTTTTTTTTGTTGGTTTTTTATGTTTTTTTTTTTTTTTTTTTATATAAAAATAAAAATATAAACGGAAAATAACACAAGATAAAGATCCTCTCCGAGATTTTTTAGTTGATGAAAATTTCAACTTACGCGAAACTGGCGCGATGATCTGAGAAATGTATTTTTATTAATTTTATTTTATTTTATTTTTATTTTTTTCTTCTTACGTTTTTATGTCCGATTCACGACCTATGACCTATAAATTTCGTTCGTCAATGCATCAAGTGTTCAAACGGTTTCGCATCAGAAGATCGGGAACATGTGTGCAGAAGAGTTTTCGAATTCAAGACACTCTGGCATCTCTAGGAACGAACTGCTATTGATTTTGGCTTGAATCGTAAGCTTTCGCTTCGCGATTGACGAGAAGAACGTTCGACTTCTATATCGAATACTAGAACGTGACTGAAGCCGAGGAAGGACTTACGTCTAGAATAGTTCACGTCGATTTTTTACTACGGGTTAAAAAAAAAAAAAAATTCGTTGATTTTGTTTCATTTTTTTGTTTTTTTCCCAAATAATGCCGCCACCATAAAAACCCACACTCAATGGGGGTTCTAGAGTTTCACATCATACGTCGAAAAAGAGACCGAGATTTTCGGCACAGGACATATACATAGCTGCCTAGGTATTATAAGGTATATATGTATATCTCTTACCGTTAGCAAAACTTTAGCGGTTACAACGGAAGATCCCTAAGGCTTCCCCCTCGCTCTTTGGAGTGTTTCTTCCCCTTAATATATTACTGACGGGAAAGGAAACTCCATAATCCATTTGAAATTCCATAAACCAGAGACGAGATGGCTTTCGTAAAACCCAGACAGCTTCAACTCTAGGTAGGTATATGTATTGTACGTGACACACTTTTAGTCTCACGACTACCTACTACTAGGTATTACCTACTTCGAAAAATTTCATCGCTTACATTATACTCAGCTTGGATGAGAGAAAATCATTCCAACTCCATGATGATGATGATGAAGAGAAAAATGCACATAAAGTATATAGAAAAATTCAGATATTATACAAATTAGATGAAGCAAAAAAAAAAAGAAATAAAATATCTCATAGATTTTTCATGCATGTGATAATGGCTTCAATTTTCTGTCAAATTTCGATACGCTTGACTAATGAGAACACCCCAATTATCAAATCATGAAACTGGATGTAGCGGTCAGTAGCCACGATAGAACGCACATAATTGTCATCTGTCAACTGACCAGTTTCAGTCTTTGTGCGGTTACAGGATTTACAAAATTTCAGTTTCGGTATCGAAGTCAAATACGAAAAATCACCGAGAGACAGTAGTCATACATCAGAATTGACAATTTGTCAATTTTCACGATTTTTAGTTATCAAATAAGTTTCAAATCGATTTTTAACCAAAGTTTTATATTTTTTGGACTATACAAAACGTCATTCGTTCTAAAAATAAAAGATTCCATTAGATCGTGAAAAATCTGAGAAATATTCATTCAGGAGAAACAAAAAATAAAGAATCTTTCTTCTTCTCTCTATATTTCTTTATATATGTAGATATATATTTTTTTTCTTCTCCATATACTTCGAGAAAAACTCGGATAATTTTATACCTATATGTTTAGAGTGTTGCATAACGCCATCCGCAACTCGTTCTCAGACGTATTATTACCGCACGTTGAGTGTCAACGGCGTTTAGTACACATACGTACACACACGTATATCCTAGATACGAGTTTTAACGGAAATTTCGTATCTTCTGTACAATATATTTTTATTTTTTTGCTTTTTTTTACTCTTTTTACAAAAAATCAGAAAAAGCGGAATCTACAGAAGAGGAAAAAGAAGCGTAGGAAGGAAGTTTGAGCACGTTACATACGATGTGTGCATGTATATACCTACCTATGTGTAAACCGGACTTTGGTATTTTATACACATACATAGGTATTGATATATAGAACATATACATATATAAAATTCGGTGTATACTTCACCGAGGACAAAACGGCACAGTTTTACTTCACTTTCAAAGAATCGCTAAACTTTGTTCAAGAAAGTTTGTGAAAATTACTTAGAGAATTTCAGTCAGCTGCTACGGCTACTGCTACTGCTATTGCTACTTCAAGGTGCTGCTGGTCTGTAGCTTCAGATATAAAACCTAAAAGTAAAGCAAATCTAATCCTATATAATATTATATACGAAAAATAAGGTAAAGTAAATTACGTAACATAAAGAAAAAGGTAATTGTTTAAGGTCAACCCGGTGTAATAATAATTTACTTGAACAAAAACAAAAAAAAAATTATAAAAAGTTGTATCTGCAGGTAATACGCGCAGGTTTAACGAGAATATAATTATACATATATTTACATTAGACCTAGCAAGAAAGAAAAATTGTCTTTTTTTTTTTAATCGTGAATATTTGACCTAATAATAAAATAATAAAAACTTGGGGGTCCATTCGAATAATTCCAAGAATTTGCGGATTTAGTCTTAATTTTTCCTATTTAATCAACACGTAAAAATTGTTTTTTGACTGTTCAGTGCTTATTGAATTTTTCATGAATAATCGTGGGCAGTCGGAATCGTTATGAGGCTTTAATTATATAATGAACATATATTTTAACCGCAGATTAATTTTATTTTATTCCTACAACTGGTTTTTAGAAAATATGAGTATAAAAAAAACGTATTTGTAAATTATTTTCCAAATATCTCCGGAATTAAGAGACTTAGAGTAATTTTACAGGAGAGCTTTTTTAGAGAAAATTTTATAAACTACAAAAAAGATTATTTAGCATTTTTCGCTAAGCTCAATAATTTCAGAGATAATCAGCGTAGAAACCATAAAGAGGAATATACCTGAATTCAAACGTATAAACAATATATAATATATTATGTACAGCACGTAACATTTCGATTATATGTTAATTAGCAATAGTATATTTTATATAAATAGAAAAGTTGTAATATCGTACGACAAAAGGAATTGGTTACCATTTTTTTAGCCAGTAGTAGATTCAAGATACAGAATATATTAAAAATTGGAACAATGATTATTGGACAATCGATGAATTTCGCAAGTCAATTATACTCTACTTCGCAGTCTGGATTAACAATCGCAGTCTCGTCTTACAGACTTCCGTTATTCACCAATAAAAGAAGAAGAAAAATAACGAAAAAAAAAAAACAATTTTTTTTTTATTCACAATTCTACATCTAAAATACAATAAAATAAATTATACACGCGAAATTCATTGTTTCTTATCATATCTATCTTATTTTTTATTCATGAATATATGTGACACATAACGTTCATTTTTTTAATTTTATTTATATTATATTTTTGTTATTTTAACATCGTTAATCAAGAATGACGGATCTCTGAGTCATACAGCAAATTTTGGAGTTAATTATTTTAACTGACATTTTTTTTTCGTCAGAGTTATCTTTCGTCAGAGATTAATCTGCGGTTTTCAAAAATTAAAATTTTTATATATATATACAAATAAGGAAATGTTATAGCTTTGTAGAATTTCAATTTTAGTAGGTCCTACACTGTAATGAAATTCTCTGAAACATATATACACGTAGGTATTTCATTCCCTATATATGCATACATACCTACAATGACGAATTTTACCTCTGAAATAAATCGTCGTACAATTAACCGCATGAGTTATAATACCATTGGTCTATAACTTTTCAAATTATATTTTTAAAACGTATAATACCTATAAGTTTGCCTGCAAATTCAAATCAACGGATTTCAATATATTTATTTATTATTATTTTGTTTTAATTTCTTATTTTATCTTATTTTATAATTTCTACTTTGCTGTTAATCTCGTCTGACTATTGACACGGTTCAAAAGCCACGTCCGGTCTTAATTTTGTGCTCGATTTATACGCCAGATAAGTATATTAGAGTATAGGACTTCGGTCTCCTGTTACCTGTGCAGGTATGGCGAGGCAAGAGAACGATTGCGTTATTGCCCTGAGGACAATACTTGAAACTCGAAAGTGCAAGACTAGGTCGTGCTCTTTAATAACAACGGTAATAATAATGATAATAATAATACATTCAACGATGGCAAAGAGCAATACGAATCAGTAGCAAATCAGCATCGAAAATTGAATTAATTAAACTTGTTAAAAAATAAAAAAAACAAAAAACTTAATCGCATGAAACATCGTATTGCGAATTTAATTCGTTATCATTTATTAATATTCCGGAAATCCGAATATGTAACGTGTAAGTGGTCACTGAGCATTATAGGATCGCTAATTATTTAACTACATAATTTAAAACGAAAACTTTTACGAGTATATGATGTGTTTGTAATTCTTATTACGATTGTATATACACATATATAAATTACCTTGAAATTCAATGACGATTATTACAAAGTTTCCCCATTTCTATCCGGTCATTAATATAATTTTAACTATGTTATACAATTATCCAAAATGTAAAAATTAAAATTTTATTCATTCTAACAAATATAAATATACTTATATATATAGTTTACTTATACACCGCGCATTATTTACGCCGTAGGTATCGCGTCGGTTGGTATTAACCAAAGAGCCGTTTCGTTGGGTTGCGTTTACGGAGCATCGTGTCGCGTCACATCGAGTCGAGTCGCGTCGTCGCTATCGCGTGGATATAGACGCTGGAATCGGGTAGTAGTAGCGAGTTTAACCTGCGACAGTCAGTCAGTTGTGGCGCGCGCGCCTTCACGAACGGTTGGACTATCGCGAATATTTTTCATTATTTAACAAGTGTCTTTTTATTTTCTTTTTTACCCCAGTTTACTTGATTTTTTTTTCTTTTCTTTTGTTACCTAAACAAACAAAAATTTCTTCAATTCAAACAAAAAGAATAAACAAAAACAAAACAAAAATGAATAATTAATTGAATAATCTGTAACTACAAATTAATTAACAGTGATTATTACTCTTTATTCTTCTCACACTCTTTATCTCTTTATCGTGTCGTGCGGGAACAATTGAATAACTATCAAACTTGTCCCATGGTTATCGATTTGTGAATTTAATTATTTGGTGCTAAAGTTTTTACAGTTTTTTTTTTATGTTTATTTTTATTTTTATTGATAAATTACACTTGGAAACAATATCTTTCATCGGGAACTGTATATTAAATAGTGATTTTAAAGTGATAACTGGGCATATTGTACAAATTCATCTAACTTTAAAACAAGTGCTGGTACAATTTCTGCCTTCTCGGAACCCGTCAATTATCGGTAGGTAATAAAGTTTCTTCTCAATGTTTTTATTTACGATAGAATTATTACGCATTTTATGTGCACGAAGTGACATATATACAAGGTTATGAAATAATTCATACTCGTTTAGGAAATTTTTGTTTTTACTTCTTCTTTCAGAATAACTATTTACTAACCTCTATAAGACCCTAATCAAACGTCTTTCAAAAACTTTTTCCATCTATGTGTATATATGTATAACCCAACTGACAAGACTTTTATATACATACATTCATATATATATATTTATCCGAAAATCGATGTATATTATTTATTTTCCCTTCTCTTTTTTTGTTTCTTTTTCTTTTAGCAGCAAAGTCTTTAATCTCTTATTTGTTCCTAAGCAATAAGAAATTATCTTTCTGTACTACGATATTATCATGTAGACACATATAATATGCTAATGAATATAAATTCATTTATATTTATAAATAATATCGTTTCTGACCGCGTTTGTTACCGGTCCCAAGCTCAAGGACTGGCTATAGCTTAAGTTAAGTCTTCCCGGTTTAAAGCCAAAGGCCATAAGAAGTGAATTGTCTTGTTTACCATCCGAAGGTCAAACGATTCCACGAAGCAGTCTTACCTAGGAATTCTTAAGTCTAAAAACCGATGTTTAAATAAATCTTGATTATCACACGGTTTTTAAACTAGGATACAGTAAAAAAATTGACTTAAATTTATTTCCTGTTGAAATAAAAAAATAAATAAAAAGTATTTTGCTTGATTATAAACGACAAGCAATTATATGTGCTCGATTTATTCATATACGTTATATGTATATATATATGTATTTAAAATAATAATTAATCCGAGAAAAAAAACTGCATATCTCTAGCAATTTAAATTAAAAACTAAAAGAAAAAAAAAAAACAAAAAAATGAAATTCTTTGCAACGGATTTCTACACGCTAATAAACACGTGTGTAATGTATATAAATAATTCATATACATATTATAGTCATGCTGGAATAATAATTATTCTCTGTACATATCGTACCTTCTTACGTACATTGTATGTATTTACATATATAGATACGTACGGTTTTACCCTACGTTATACATATAATGCTTTAATAAAAAATCTATTTAAATTTACGCTTGAGATATTTTTATATGCGGACCATTCGGTTTTCTACAAGGAAGTATAAGAGAACGTAAGAGAAAACCAACCCTCGGTGTTATATATATATATTGTAATTTAGTTGCGAATTCTGCATCAACAACAGCAGCAGTAGCAATATTTTACGCGCCATTTAACACAGAGGAATACATATCGTAGATATATGCGTGAATTCTGTAGTAGATAGAGTAAAAGTCAGTCTTGTTTAATGTGTCTATCATACTACCTACCTATCCCTCATCAACTCATTTCAAAGATCGCAAAATTCTTCATATTAATCATAATTCGATGATTAAATGTTTGTTTTTTATTTATTTATTTTTATTTACTTTAAATACAGTTTCACACTAAATTCAAAAAACAAATAAAAAATATAGAACAGATATTGTAGTTTTTTCACCTCGAGGGGTAGATACCTACTCGTATATTAGCTGCACACTGCTCCGCTGTTTCACCCCGTTTAAACTCATCGCTTCTCACTTAGGGTTTAAACTGTGTGTGGGGGGGGGGGGGGGGGGGGGGGCTAAAATTTGCCCTTGACTTTTGCCTCACGAGGCAAAGCGACTCCTGCATCACGTGAATTTAAGGGTTAAGTGCTTGTGCCGACTTTGATGTATTTTTTGAGTGAAAATTTTCACATCATATTCATCCCAAGACACGATTAAAAAATAAAAAAAAAAAAAATCAACGGGTTCATTTTTCGGTCAGTGTCTAATCTTCTTTCTTATCGAATTTTTTTTTTCTTCTTTTCTTTTTTTACACTTCATATATAACATTATATTTTATTATATATTTATATATGTATATATGTACATAAGTATTATATATTTCATTTCATTTCCGTTTAATTAATTAGGATCGTCTCCTCCATAAATTGTACCTCCTAAACTATGCTGATACCTACCTACCTACCTACTTACCTACCTACCTACCTAACTCGCGATGTTACGTGGTTGCGTGAATTTTAGGAGACCAAACCCTTCGGAGTATGTCAAGAAGTCTTTGATGCGTGATATAATTCGTTTGCAAGTCAAAATTCGTTTATACCTATATACGCCTTACCTGTAGGTAGGTACTTAGTTACACGATAAACTAATTTCTTGATAGGAATAATGAAGTTATGAATATACGTATATAATGTATATTAGAAACTCACACGCTCTCTAAAACTGTCATTTATATTAATTAATACATCAATTTCATCGTCTGTAGACATCGCGTTTTCACACCGTTAAATTTATATGAAATTTTCCATATATACGAAGTCACCCGATTTCTGAGCTTGTTTATTTTACAGTTTTTTTTTTTTTTTTTTCATGTTTCGGTATAGTATAGCGATCGATTCTCACTTCAAAAACCATAAAAAAAAAATTGCGTTTTTTAGATATCTTAAATAATTTCAAAAAAAAAAACAAAAAGAATGATTTTAAAAGAATTTTTTTTTTTTTTTTTTGTTATTATTTTAGTGGCTTTTGAGGTGAGAACTATCATACGATGAAATATGAAAAACAAAATCAATAAAGATAAAATTTTCAGAGTTACATATGTGATTATAATACTACAAGAGACAAAAATTCGTTATTACGTATAATCGGCAATTAATTAACGTGCAATATTATAATCAGAATAATATAATTTGCTTAATATAATAATAACAATAATATAATGATCCCTTTATCTGTAAGATACGTATAATATAATTAGTATGTATATCTAATTAACAATAAATAAAATTTCATTCTCGTTTTACAAATTGGTTATTCCAATGCTCTGCGCGATGCCATGGCCGCTCTCCTTACACCCTTTAGTAGAGGAAAAGCGCCTGTCGAGGGTGGTAACTTCCGCTTCCCTAATTTCAAATACTTGCCGTTGTAATGCAAACAAAAAGCTCTCTTCCTATTATATTCACATAGTCGATGAGACCCCGCGGGGCTATCTCTCTGCAGAGTCTCGAGTAGAAACTTGCCGTTTCCTGAAACAACGACATTTACAATAATCGAAAGCACGTATGTAAATTCACACACACACACACACATGCAGGTATCTAATCTTATACAAAAATATAATATCCGTGTAGCTAAAAAATAGATTTTAATTTTTTTTTTTTGAAATTAATTGATTAAATTTAACCCGATTAATTTTTGATTTAAAAAATTTTTGTACATAGGTATATAGTATATTATTGTATACATATATGGAGACCATTACTGCGTGGATTTAATACATCTACGTTATATGTGGGGTATAAAGTTACCGTTATCTTTGCAGCTGAACGGCATTCTTGCATTTTTACGAACAGTTGAATTTGAATGTGTGTCCCAACTTGAGCGAGTGAAATCCGGTTTTAAAATATGCCTCATTTCGTTCCCTGTATACGTACCATATATTACCTGTACCTATACCTACCGGCGATTATTAAAAGGCGAAATACTATTTATAAATAATCGTTTGATTTCAAATTACATATATATCTTAGTTATAAAAGTAGCCCAAAATAATTTCACGTATTTTCTTAATATATAAAAAAAATTTTAACGAAATTTCCGTTTCTTTTTTTTCTTCTTCGAATTTTAATAACGAAATAAAAAACAAGAGAAACATAAAAATAAAAAAAAAAAAAAGCAGTTTCTAAAACTGTACACTCGAATCTTTATGATGAAACTTGTTCTAAGTTTTAAGTATATATGTATATACATGTATACATTGATTCTCTTATAAATTATAGTAAAAATACTAAATAGATTTATATGCACGAGCATTAATACGATGATGGCGTAGTATATATATCGTACCGTTATAATCTTGTACGTGGATTCGAATGGAATTCACATCATGTATGTATGTATATGTATGTATGTACCAATGTGCATACGTATAAGTTATATGTAACTGTGAGAATATAAGAGAAGAGAAGAGAAGAGAAGAGAGGAGAGCAGGGGCTTTCGAGTGAGGATAGTAATCTTCGGAAATTATCGTTTAATCATTGGTTCAGGTCGAGTCACGTAGTATAGAAATTCTTTTTACGTGATACTAACTATTGGTAATTATCGTAGTATAGGTACCAGTAATCAGTTACCTGCATAAAGAATTATTCCTTTTATTCAATTTATCAATATTCTATGTATGTACAATATCAATCGAATGAAATTTTCAACAGTTCAGACGGACTTATAGATCGATATTTTTTTTATTTTTTTTTTTTTCCATTTTTAGGTAATTTTAAACAAACTTATGAAATTAATTATATAAACTACACGTGTGTGGAGCTTTTTGTGCTTATTTTCATATCTAGATACAGTAATTACTGTCCCAGAGTAAACATGCTTGCCTGAAGCAGCTAGAAACTTGGTACCAAAAAAGAAAAGACTCGTATGATAATTGGTGTGGTTGTTGTCGCAGTATATAGAGCCTTGCTTTAACCACTATGGAGAGTTATACGTTTACTGTATATTATCATATATGCAAAAAGTTGATGAAAGTTGATTTTAAACGTTATTGAAGTTACGCTTAATGGATATCGTATCAGTGTTTATAGAAATTTTTATCTATTAGAAAGGCGATCTCAACGGTTACTGTTCATTTCGTTCAATCGATGATAATTATAATTTTTTTTTTTTTTTTTTTTTTTTTAAATTAGAGAAATCGTAGCTGTTCGTACACACACGTGATATAATATAATATCGTGAATGTATGTACATGTGGGGGAAACTTGGGTAAACATGACCCTCAAAATAAAACAACAATATGTATGTACACATTAGATTCGATAAATGGACGATCAAATTTTGAATCGATTCGATAAGGAAATGTCTTAAATTTTAGAAATTTTATTGAAAAGTAAGGTAAAGAATTTTGTAGTATGTATTAATATTTTCTAAGGGAGGTTATATTGCCGGACTTTTTCCAAATTGGCTTTCGAAATAATTCTGGTAGATGATAAGGACGTTGATTAATTTTTTGCAATTATTGTAAGTCTATTGGAGAGGAAGATACAGGAATTAGGAAATGAAAAGTACGATTTTATCGTAACGTTATATTATACCTACTTGGGTTTGGGTGGTAATAACCGATTTCCGTACCCCCGTGTTGTTATGGGATATTTAATTAACTTTGAAAACGTGTGAAAACGGTATCGTTTATTGTATCGAAGGTATATATAGATATGTATATATATATATAAGCGTGATAGGGAATAGTGTTCCTTTCTTCATAATCCCTCTCTTTTCTCGTAGCTAACCTTTGGGAAATGAGGAAACCCATTCTTAGTAACTGTCTCAAACTATCTATAGATTCTCTATAGCCTTTGGGAAATAACAAAAATAAGGTTTGGGAAAAGGCAATTGATGATCGTGGGATAGAGTTCTATACATATATACTAGATGCAGGGAAAATATATCGCGAAAGATAATCATTCGATCGAATTATTAGATATTTGTCTCAAATCGTTACAGATTTTGTTAAACTCAAGACAGATCTGTTTTCGAAAGTGAAAGAAATAGATAAACGAAAAAAATGAAATTAAATGAAAAAGAGAATAAATATAAAAAAAAAAAGTTTGACCGAAATTAGAAATTTAGAAAACTAGAATATCAATCCAGGATTTTTTATTTTTGATTTTTTGTTTTATGAGGACAACTTTCTGTCATTTCTAACTAAAGATCCTTGCTAGATTTTTTTTTTTTTTTGTTTCTTTGGTAGATACGAAATTTGCAAAAACAAATGAAAACAAAAATAAATAAATAATTAAAAAAATTAAAACTTTTGCAGATTCGAGTTGGTAAACTTTTGAATAGAGAAACTTGAAGTTCAGGTCATAACTTCTTTTTCTCTCATTTATTGAGATAATTACTTTTCTATATATACCTATATTTATATACAATATGATTAACAAATCAAAATTGTTCTAGAAAAATTTAATTAATTATATAATTATATATCGAGATATTAGATTTCATTTTTGCGAATAAAGAATGAATTTTGCTCGTACACCGGGTATCAGAAATTTCTTTACTTTTTCTTTGCCACTTTTTCCCTTTACTTTTTCTTCCTGTTTTTTTTTCTTCTTTTTTTTTCTTTTTATCTTGTTACGTTGGATAGTTCATTGTAGCCGGTGGTGTCACGCTCTTCCAATATGTAGGTAGGTTCAACGTTTCAACGATATCATGCCTAACTGTATAACGGTCAAAGTGGTATAACATGATTTTTGCATTACCCCACGTAATGCAGCGTACTTTCCACAGCATACATATACCTATATACAGTATAAATGTATGTATGTATATACATAAACCTGTACATACATACCCCACTCTGTAAATTATTATCAAGATGCATAATAAAAGTTTGGCAATTTAAAATACGAATGAATATAATGATCAATAAAAAATCGGAGTCTTCGTATACGTATGTTACATACATATATATGTATATGTATATCTACATACCATAACCAAAATGAGATTTAAAAAAAATAAAAAAACATAAAAAATGAAAATAAGTAAAAAATTGAACACGTCACTTCTATTCATTACAATTACAATATAAATAATGTAATTAATTCAGCAGCTTTGATACGTCGATGAGCTGTCCGATTTGAACCTTTTTTTTTTTTTTTTTTTTATTATTATATTTTATTTTCTTTATCGGACATGTATGTACGTATGTACCTTATAGTGATGTTTAAATTCGTTATGTTTCGTAGTATTGGTCCGTGAGTTCATCACCTGATACAGAATTAGTTTCTTTTTTTTTTTTTTTCTATAGATTGATTGTAATTTCTTGTGTTATTTCTTCATCGTTAAGTACAGCTCTAACCGTCAATAAACGGTTTCTACAGCAATCGAATATTAGACGTATAGTCGATTTTAGTTTTCAGTTTTTTTTAATTTTAATTTTTTTTTTTTCAAATTTATTTACTCGTTTATTTATTTATCTATCATATCTCTGCCTCTCTTTCTTTTTCTCTTCATTTATCTCTTTCCTATTTAACCATCACGTCCGGCCGCAACGACTGGTTTCTAGCTAAGAATTTCGGGTCAATCGTGGCCATCGGCATCTATCATATCTCCTATATATACTTCGGTCGGCTTTATAGATAGAAAATAAATGAAAAAAAAAAAAAAAAAAATCAAAATAAATGAAATAAAAAATGACAAAATCACGTACGCAAATTGAACTATAGAGTATTTTAACTTGTGTGAGGATGAATGATTATTAAATCCGTTAATTAAAAAAAAAACAAATTCAAAATTGAAAAAAATAAATAAATAAATAAAAAATTGTGTACACATATTTACCATAGGTATACATATCGATGAGTAAATATTCTAATTTCTAATTCGCGTCGCGGTCTAGCTATATCTATAATGTATAATAAGATTTTATATACCAGGATCCTTGCGATTCTTAATTTCATATTTACATGTCAAAGGAATTTACACTGAATATTATTAAAGAAAAAATTTACTAGTTATATCTATGGATACTTGAAATTATTGAATATTTATGAGATTGAAGATAATAAAATATTGACTCATGCAGTCAAATGGTTCTAAAAAAGAAAAAAAAAAAAAAAAAAAGTTATCTTTTCACAATTTTCGATACGTTAGGTACTTAAATTTAATTCTCGAAGAATCAATTACTTGAATTTTTTAATTTTTTTTTGTTTAATTTATTTATTTATTTATTTCTTATACTTGAATTTTGATAACTGTTTTACACTTAAATTAACTGTTTTGATACTGTATACATTTATATATCTTATCGAATATTTGAAAATAAGATAAACTCATGTACTCACCTCATTCTAATTTTATTTATTTATTTATTTTATTTGTCATTAAAAATTTTTCAATAAATATATATATATCTATGTATATTCTGAATACAAGTATAAAAGAATAAAAATGAAAAATAATAACTTCTACAGGTATTCAAGGCTTGTAAAATATAACGGATGGCAAAGCCAATGACCAACCAGGTAGCCGGTATTCTAGCCTGCGGCATTTTGCATCTCTTCATGATTTGGCCCATATTTCATGAACAAGACGGTCTTTATTGTTGCCTTACCGTTTAAGATTTGTCTTCAATTTTATGTTGAGGTTCTTTTCTCGACAGAAGAAGAAAATAAAAAAAAAAAAAAAAAAACTTCTATATTCAATGAATTATCGAATAAAAATTAACTGATCCTTATTTTTGCAAAAATCGGTTAGTATCGCAAAAAAAAAAAATACGGTTTTTAAAAATCGATCTCCTTGTTATAGTGAATCGAAAACGAAGTCGTATACGACTTACGTATACATACCTACGTTAAATAATGTATAGCGGTGAACTTTATAACGAAACCGGAATCTAGAATAATCGTAGATATCAAAGAGATTTAAGGCCAATTAGGTAAGCCGCAGAAGACTTCACCGACTTTATATATCGAGTTGCAGGTACTATACATAGGTATACATTCTATAGGAGTAAAGCCGTTAAGACTTTATACACTAACGCCTGCGGTAGTATATAGATGTAAATATATTACATACATCGATGCACATATATACACGTATACATACATACATACATATAAATTCTTAAAGGTATAGAAATGCGAAGAGGATCGGCGGTGTCCAGTCTCGAGGCTCGTAAGGGGTCCAGTTAAACTGGAAGACCAGTTATACCATCGCGATCGCCTCTAGACATAGTCGAGGCTAGTCTAGTCCATGTTAGTTTATTTATTTCTATAGATATATACTCTATGGGATTCGTATTAATATAGGAAAAAATGAATATACAATAAATTAAGAAATATTTAATTCTTTTTCGATTTTATATTATATTGGCGAAACTGCAGTGTGAGATCGATTAATTATAGGACTTTTAATATTAACAAGTATAAATTTTTGAAGATAATATTTGGCCGAAAATTTAAAAAACTTCAAATCAAAAATTATCTATAAGGTTTGAAATTCAAAAAGTTAAAGATTAAAAAGGGAGAAAATGTGGAACTTGAAATTTACGCATGGAGTCTTACGGTTCTTGATTAAATTTTCGAATTCATCGACTTTCGGAGTTTTCAACTTTCCCAGATTTTAGCTATCTGGATTAGGATCTTTTCCCAATTTTATTAAACTCAACTTTAAAGTTTCTGAAAATTTGAAATCGTATTGGATTTATTTGTAATTTTAATATAACCAAACTTTCAAAATTCCGAAACTTCAACCTTGCATCAATTAGGGATTAACACTAAAGGTCTGTAATATACAGAGATCGTTATTTTTCCAGTACCATAATTCACAGTAACTGAAATTGCAGCAACTATTATACCTATACGTATATAGCCAACTCTAACCTGCAATAAAGAACCTCACCTAGTCGTGTTTAGTAAAGATTCTAAGAATGTAGAGAGTAGTTTGTTCCCTTGCTGAGTTTTTCCACCCCTTGTTCTATTTTCTTTTTTTCTTTCTTTATTTTATTTTTTCTGTTTTCATAACCTTTTTTTTTTTATTCTTTTGCCTATTGAAAAATTCTTTCAATGACGCCTCATTCTCATGTAGAAAAAAAAAAGTTACTACTCCGATATTAGGCTAATTAATTCTAACAATTTGAGTATAATAACTTGTCTATTTTTTTTTTACTTTCGATTTATGGTATCGTTTTTTATTTTTTTGAATTTTAAATAACCTCTCACGTTATACAGGTATAAAACCTGTATTATAATAAGTAATTGTGCGATTGCGATCGTTTGAAAAACGTATATAAAAATATAAAAATATTCAAGTTTTTTTTTTTTTTTTGATAATAAAATATAGGGACGAAAATATAATTTTTGTCGATAGCTTCGAACTATATAATTATTAGAATGAAAGTAGACATACATAATTATATATATAATACGTCGTAGAATAGATATAATATTATATATGTATAGTATATATAAATATATATATACATATATAGATATATAGAAGTTTGAGTTTTCCAGGCTACTTTCATTCCGCAAGGACACCCAGTAGGACTTCTATATGTATATACTTTATCCATATACCTATACTACACACACATATATATATATATTAAAATAAAAATCCGCATACCTTTCTGCTATGTTACACTTGCTTAGAGAATGCCCGGCTCTGTTCACCGCGTACTTACACCATACATATACACGACTTTACATCTGTATAAAATATATATATGTATATATCTGCTTTATTCTTATACGTATAAAGTATATTGAAATAGTAATAGTATTAGTCACCGTTCACTTGGACATACAATACATATCTACGTCTCGTAAAAACTCGTAGTTTTTACAGCTATTATTATTATTATTATTATTATTATTGTTATAATAGTTGTCTTAAGCTTTTGTTACAAAACTGCAGTTAATAGGTAAAGTCGTTAATTTTATCCGTGTAATGATTATATAATGATTGGTTCAAAACATATTTGCACATCACAATTATATGTATACTTGTAATAGTTATTGCATGAGAATTTTTCAAAAACGTGATTATAAAATCATTCGAATTTGAATGAATATTGGTATATATATTTATTTTAGAAATTTTTCTAATAAGAAATTTTTGAAACCGTTTAGATTTTACGTTTCGTTATAATTTTATCCAGCTTATAAAATTTTTATAGTGCATTGATTAATTTTTACGAAAAGAAAGAAAAAAAAAAAAACTTAAAAAAAGAACAGCAAGAAATCTGTTTTTCTATTCTTTTCTTTCCATTTCGTTTCATTATATGCGTATACTACATTCAAATTTATCGACTTTGATAGTGAATAAATTTTGGTTGATAGCTCTATACATTCATGCGCATTACTTCAAACTGCGGAATCCTCAATCTGTCTTATTTCTTTTTGATTTTTTTTTTTTCTTTTTTTCTTTATTTGCTGTTTTTTTTATTCTACAAAAGATCGTGCCTCTATTATCGTATAACTCGCTTCAGGAATTTAAAAGAACAGGAAAAGGAGTGCCCACTAGTTTGCAGTATATTTGCCTTCTCGTGTGAATAATATAGATAGGTATATATATATATATATATATATATATATATATATATATATATATATATATATATATATATATATATATATAATGAATTCTCACGGCATGAACCTATACATATTTTATACATATATATGTGTATGTAATATTACATGATCAAGAAAATTACAAAAATAAAATAAAATTAAAAATTAAAAAATTAAAAGATGAACGTGAAATCAATTATTCGTTTTCAATT
Organism: Macrophya annulata; assembly: GCA_963924015.1. Lineage (NCBI taxonomy): Eukaryota > Metazoa > Arthropoda > Insecta > Hymenoptera > Tenthredinidae > Macrophya > Macrophya annulata. The sequence goes on along the minus strand of OZ001263.1, from coordinate 13,588,018 downwards.
TTTTTTTGATTTCACACGTACCTATAACCTTAATAGTCTTTTCAAGAAAAATCTTAAGAAAATATATAGAATTTATTTTTCCAAAAAGGAAATCGAGTATTATTGTATATAAGGTATATATAGCTATGTACATACCAGTAAACAGGAAGATTTATTTAGGTGTTAATAATGATTAATTATAATTATCGTTGTCCCAGTTTCACGGTTTAGTAAATATCCCGGAAGTTTTGGGTGTTAATTGCTCGATATAACATGAATTTCATATCACGGTTAAGGTCAGGTTTGATTAAGCTCTTGATCGAAACTTCACTAAATATGTATATAGGTACAATATATTATACTATAATCCGTATAATATCTGCACACCGTTCGATAAAAAAAAAAAAAATATATACTTACATATATACAAATATATAAGAAAATATGTAATTAATTTTTGTCATTTATTTATTTATTTATTTATTTACTTTTATCAAAGTAAACTTTATTATACCAATGCTGATAAAAAATTTTCCGTTTATTTTTCAACTCCTTGATATAAAAACGTCAATATTCATCTCCATCTTCATTTCCCTCGAAAACGACGTATACATATAAATATACCTTCTTATATACTTATGTATATAAGATATATATCTAATATCTATATACCTATCGGAGTTCTTGAAGAATTTTTTAATTCAGAGAGACCTACTTCGAAAAAGAATTTCCCTCAATCATCCATAGAAAGAAATTTCGCTTCCATATACTTATGTGAAGAGAAAAAAAAAAAAAAAAAAAAATTAATAAAAATATGTAAGAAATAATAACAACAATATCTTCTTTTTTTATATATCCAAAATTAGAAGTCGATATAAATTCTCTGTGAAATTTTCTTCACTTTCGTTACTGCTCAGAGATATATACGTAAATTATTTATTATTATAAATAAATCTGTTTCGAGGGTCATACAAAAATGCGGTTTACTGTGATCACGTAAATGAAAAAAAAATTAATTTAGAAAATAAAAAAAAAAAACTATTTTAATGTACGTATGTACTTATCCCTATATATACAAATCTGTGGATAGTATTATTATAGTATATAGTCGAACGGTACCTTACTGTTTCAGAAAAAGACGAGGCGCTCCGTTGGGTGAGTTTGCGGTCATCATCTATACCAGTGCAAGAAAGTGGAACGAGAAAAACTAGAAGAAATCCAGAGTTACTTATAAAGAAGGTGGTAGCGATATTACAGTTAAAAAATATGAACATTGCGTGAAGAGAAATAAATTAAAATATAAAAATAATAAAAAAAAAAAAAAAATTACATTTTACAACAAATATGGAAACCGAAGAACTAACCCGGCTCGTCGACGGTATATACAAAGTGAGTATTTATTACATACCTAATGTACATACAATAACATTCATTTAATTTACTCATCGCTCCTAGGAGACCAGGTTTTCAGTTTGAAATTTTTCCAAAATTTCGAATTCATTTGAGTCGAAAAAAAAAAAAAGCTTAAGATTCCAAAAAAGGTCGCAGTTTTAATTTAGCGACAATAATAGGCGGTCTTAATTGGCCTGCTGAGGGTGTTACCATAACAATTAAAAAAAGTTCGATCCTCCAGAAGTTTAGTTGCCCTCTGGCTCTCGTAGCGTTAGTCCAAGGTATATATACCTACGGTGTGGGATGAACTGCAGAATGCTAGGTCGAGCGGTTAATTAGATTATTTTCTAGCTAATCATTTGAGGGTATGGTATGGATTAGGTAATTCCGCGCTAGCGCGATCTAATTAAAAAAATAAAAAGAAAGAGAAAAAAAAGATAACATACAAAAGTGTCTTACAAAAAAAAAAAAAAAATAATAGAAAAAATCTTAAGAATTGGTTAGAAAAAAAAAATTTCCTTTTTATAACGTAAAACGATATTATAATATGAAACTATCAAACAAAAAATTTCGGGTAAATTTTCTCTATTGGGAATTACGAACGGGTCAGTGCAGTTGATCGATTTTTATATATATCGATGCTTTGATCGCGCACGTCCTTGTATCTATATACAGTTTTTTTTTTTTTTATTTTTTTTTTTTAATTTTTTTTTAATTTTTTTGTAACTAATTTTTATCCGTCTTCGAAAGGACGATAAAAATTAGATAGTTGTTCATCGGTTGAATAAACTTCAAGCCAATTAGTTCCGTGCGCGTACCTTAATCCGATCATTTGACCGAGACGTATTGGGGCTAATTTAACCCGTGCCTTCACCTGCCCCATACATCTTTAATACAAGAAATTTATAATTCTAGACGATATGCCTTTACAAACTACGATAAGAAATTTAATCGCGTCAGATGATTTGCTTTATTTATGCAGTTTTTTAAGAGATTTTTTTTTGATTAATAATTAAAAAGTTAAATTATATAAAGTTTCAGGATTTTGATATAGCAGGAATAAAATCTATTCGAAAAATCAAATCGAATCATCGTTTTTATTTTTCTTTTCGAAACTTGTGTATTCTTCGGATCTCGTTTTTCCCCTAGTAGAGATAGACGTTGATGGATAATTAGGTTTGGAAGGGTTTCTTTAGTCAAAAAATGAAGGAAAAAAAGAGTAGCAAAAAAATTAAGAAATGGGTGAAAAACATATATTATACATTCAAAAATTGATTCAACGAAAATTGTTTGTCAAAAATTTTCAGTAACCCTAAATAATCAAAAACTAAAAAAAAAAAACGATGTAGAAAGGCTCATCATTTGCAGTAAACCTTACGAAATATATACATCGATATATCAATATATACTTAGCTGCCTTTTAAACGGGATATACCTCTCGCCGATCTATGCAGTATATGGGAAAACGAATACGAATACGAATACGAATACGAATCCACCCTACGGAGCAATAACGAGGCTAAGGGAGGCCCAGGGAGTCCATTTGAGGGCTGGGATCTCGGTTAGTCTAGCTATACCTATGTGTATGGAATCGGATGAACCAGGGGTCGAACGGTACTTGAATTACAGCGTATATAATAACGGTGGTAAGGGTGTAGGTATATGGGGGTGTGGGTACGTATATAGGTACGATATAGAATATGGTATGGGGTACAGGTACGAGGTGGGTGGTGTTGACAAGTGACCCCCTTGGCGAGGCTATATCATACACATATAGCCTATACACCTACCACGATATCTACACCCTCTTGCCAAGTGGACGAATATATACGTTCCCCTTTCCCCTTTCCCTTTTCCTATTTCCCTTTCCCTTATTTTACCTCGATATTATCCTCAACCATGGCCATCGTCGACCCAGAGAGCTAACCCCCTGTTGTATAGTGGATATTAATTGGCTTCCGATGTAGCTCGATACGCCTCGTTCAACCCCTCTAGATGCGCTTAACTAAACCCCGAGGTAAACCCGCGAAATTAGGGGATCAACGTTCTATACTGGATTATTATATGACTCCTACAGGTACGTCGAGATATGCTCATTAGTTTCAGTATCTCGTATATATACTTGTCTAGGATTATAGACTATCATCTATGTTCTTTGGTTCTTTTTTTTATCTTTTTTTGAGAGGGGGGTTTTGTATCAACTTTTAGTCTTCAAATTGAAATCCGAAATTTTAATATCAGCGAATTATACGGGTTTTTTGGAAACGGTATTTTCTACGAAAGTCTGCATAGTCGATTTAGATAAAAAAGAAAATCTTCAAATCCAAAAACACCGACGGTTCAAAAAATTTTTTTTTCCTATTTCTTTTTTATTTGAAACTTATTGGTGGATTGCCTAACCGACTTAACTAATTAAGTGAGTTAATTTGACGTCTAGAAAAAACAAAAAATAAAAAAAAATAAAAAAAAACCGCAAATAAAAGACAATGTTACCACCGTGGGTATAGAAAGAGATTATTACACATTGTTTAACGTAAGAAAGAATTTGAAATTCGATATCGGGATCTCGATGTACGATATATATAGAGTAATTTGAGATGATTGTAAGAAATCGGATGGGATGCTTCCAATTCCACATCACGTAACATGTATGTTCAATCTATATCCCCTCACGTTACTCCTCAAATTTATTAAAGACCAAAAAAAAAAAAAAATCAATAAAAAAAAAAAATTAGGTCGAAAATTCCTCTTGAGAAAATTTATAAAATAATATATGTGCGATTTGTTAGATCGTGAATAACTTATGTAATGTTGTTTGTAAGTAGAATGTTGAGTGTAGTGAGTATAATATTATAATAAGGAAGTAGATATAAATAAATAATTTCTGTTCTTATAATGCAGAAATTTTTTTTTTTTGTCTTTTTTTTTTTTTTCATATAATGATAAAATAACACGCAATTCCCACTTGTAGATTCATGAGCTAACCAATAACTCTCATATATATATATTATACTTATAACTATACTTAGCTAGCTACCTACCTACCTACCTACCTACCTAGTTCTTACTCGCGCCTGTGCAAAATAATAAAAGTATCAACCCGTGAATCAATGGCGTTGTATAACATTTTCTCGCCTTTCCAATCTCACGCGAACCGAACAGAATGGAATAGGTACGTATATATGTATAGGTACTACAAGCAAGTCTAAATCTTTCGCAATATTTCTTCGAGGCTATATCACTCGCGTGATTTAACAATATTTCAGCAAAGAAGAAGAAGAGGACGAAAAAGAAGAAAAAGTACAAAAAAAAAAAAAAAACAAAAAAAAAATAGAAAAATTGAGAGGGAGTTTTTTCGAGCTTGAGATTGATCGATTGGATAATTTGTCATTTTTTTTTTTTTATTTTGCTTTTTTTGGTAAATTTGCATTAAAATTTTACATATTTATTTGACGTTTATTTAATTTATAAAATTTTAGTTCGTTTTTTTTTTTTCTTTTTTTTTTTTGTTGAAGCTGAGTACACGCTTAGAGGATCGTTAATACGCCTCGAGTTCTAACTTACGCGTCGTTTAACAGTAATTGAGATTCTTGATCGTTGAAAATAGTTAAAACTGTTACCCTAACTACAGTTAAACGGAATTTGATTTTAGTCGTAAGTTGCGGAAACGTTTTGCGGAACTTTTATTCGTTGAATAGGTAAAGAATAGTAGGTATATATATATATACGAATATATAGTACATACATACCTACTTTTCGCATAGATTACCGTACGTATATAGGTATAGGTATGTACGTACTTGAAACCTACCAAATGGTGGATTTTCAGCTACTCCGAAATTCGCGCGGTGTCGTTAAAAGCAACCGAGTGGCAATCCTGCCCCGCGATATTCTACTTCTGTATTTCATTTCACGATAAAACTTTAGACCCAGATAAATTCCTCTTCGAATTATGTCCGTATAATTCATAAAAAAGAAAAAAAAAAAAAAGAAACAAATAAAAATAACTAATAGAAAAAATAAAAAATCGCCTCAATTTTACAAATTTTTCTTCGTCTTTTATTTTTTATTTGGATATTATTCGTAAAAAATCTGTAAGTTTTATACCAAAAAAAAAAAATTGTTTAGCTATTTTTAAAGGACTGAATTAAGTTTTCAAAAAATTATTCGATTCCGCGCACCTTCAAGCAACTTTAAACTTTAAATCAAGTACTGAAGTCGCGATGATTTATCGCCTGGAAATTATCCTATAACGAGAATTGTACGAAGACGCATCACAGCGTTAGAGTAGGTAGTATTAAAGTACCTTACCTACCTACCTACCTACCTGCCTGCCTACTGCTTAAACCTGAATCCAATTACTTATCAATCTTCAACGTCTGACGCGAACAGTTAGAACCCAGTACGTATATAGCTGAGCGTCGTTTTAAACGAGATACAATCTTTTCCTCGTTTACGAATCATTCAGAGTCTTAATTAATCGCATTAAGTTACGTAAAATGACGAAGGTCAGTCACGCATTGATATTCGCAAAAATTGATTCGAACCGCGTTCTCAAAAAAAATAAATAAATAAATAAATAATGGATCGAAATATTGGTCAGAATTGGTCAGCTTTTTTTATATCTAATCTTTTTTTTTTTTTTTTTTTTTTTTTTTGTTTTGCGACGTAAGGAATGTGCGAATATATATTTACCACTGTTTATTATACATGTCGCGGAATTTCGTACGTATTGCTAATTAACTTTTCTGCGATCCTATCTCCACCTTTAACCATGAATAATTTCACCATTAGGAATATATCGAATTGATATTATGACAAGGATAGTTTTTTTCTTTCGTTGTTTAGAAATATTAACTCGAGTTTGACAAATTATAATTTCGATGATATTTATGAACGTTAATAAACGGTTACTCGAAAAAAAATTTTTTTGCCAAAAATTGGCTAAGCTTTTATACGATTTCATCAATGGAACGTTACTTGTCGTATATATGCCTTCAGGCATTCTTCTATCCATATTAATGAATGATTATATTTTGTGAATTCTTTTGCACAGTATTTAATAAATTTTTTTTTTGGCAATTTATTTCTCACATTAAAAAGAATTTCAATCGATATTCGATCTGGTGTAGAAAATAAAAATCCACCGCAGCATCCCAGTGAATTTTCCTTTCTTATTTCACCATCTGTGAACAAGGTATGTATTGTACATACATACCTGCGGGATGTTTTCATCTCTACTTATATATTCCTATATCTATTCTCGTACCTACAAACCGTTACATTAACTCATTAATCAAAAAACAACTCGTAAAGTTCTTACATTTTGCTGACATGTGTTCAAAGGCGAAGAGATTGCTTACTTTACGGTGTATAATAAAACATCGTGGCTAAATAACTTGAAGAGAAAAAAAGCAAAAAGAAAAAAGGGGGATATATACTGTACGAATGTTTGTACAAACAATCCTAACATCGATAATTCCGTTATAAGAAATTTCATATTAAATGCAGGAATTTTAAATGACAAGAATTTTATTTTAACCTTAGAAATGCGCGGTGCAGGTTTTAAGCTCGGTATCACACCGTTCAAGCTTTTACCATAAATTAGAAACCTTATTACTACTTTTAGTTGCAAAAGACGCAGGTTAGTTATACTCTCGGTGAGGCTATCGACCTTACATTGGCTTCTTGAAGGTGCGTCAAGGTGCGTCGCTCATTTACATACGACCGTCCTCTCGCTGGTTCTAATGTCCTTTCTGTTTTTCTTCTTCTTCTTCGTCTTCGTCTTCTTTTTCTTTCATTTTCTTTCTTTAATTTTGATCATATTATTATTATTTTTTCACCCGTTTACGTAGTTTCTCTCCTACCTCAAATCCTCTTTTAAAAAGAAGATCGTCATATCTTCCTATTCTTCTTCAAGAACCACCAAGAAGAATCCTTGAGCTCGAAAAGGACGAGACAAACGATTTATGGGTTCGGCACCAGATCCTACGACAACAATTTCAATAGTAATCTCAAACCTGTAGTGGAAAAGCTTGCAGAAATTTATGGCCAGTTGTTCAGCTCCCATCTTAACCATCTCTCTCCCTCTCTCTCTCTTTCTTAATTCAATTACAGAAATACTTTGAATTCAGAGACTAAATTAATAGATCGAGATGTCTAAAAGTAGCAGTAGGTAGGTAATATGTCTAAAACCGTAATAATTTAACCGTAAAAATATTTCCATAAAATTTTCGCTGTTAATCTCATCTGACAAATATCTCCGGTTTAACATTCGTCCATCCGGTATAAACCCCGTTGGATGGTTTTCGCCAAATCGTGACTTCGTTAAGTTTCAAAGTATGTATACATATATCTACCTTGAGCATAATCGAGGCACGTAGCGTTACACCGTCAAGGGTAGGTAATGCGATCCGGTATCATGAGCTCAAGATTTTCCACTATACCAGGTATATTCGGCACGTTTTTTTTACACTGTGGTAAAAATCGGTAGAAGCTGAGATGGACCGAGTGTAGAGGAAACTGCAGAATAGAAAGTCGCTTTCGCTATGCTATTGCCTGCTACCATGCTGTTGGATTCTTTGGTCTGACCTCATATTACACCAAAGACGACTTCTCCTATACATATTATTCTCAATTCACAAATCGTGAGCCACGATTATCGTCGATATAATTTTGCTGTGAAGTTTCAGTTGCAGTTTCAGTTTTATTACTTTTTTTTTAACCTCACGAGATCATACGACTGCTTTATCCCCCCTCTACACAATTTCTTAACGAGCTTGATTATAGTTTAATGTGTTAACGAGGCCGCGATCAGATCGTTATACAGTTTTACAAATGCAATAACGTTGTACAATATTTTTTTTTTTCTTTTTTTTTCTGCAATTATTTCGAGGAGAGCAAATCGGTTCTTTATGCCATTAGAAAATCGAGTCAAGATTCACGCTGTCATCTTTATCAGAGAGAAAGGTGGATCATGATGTAGAACTTGAGTATATATATATATCTAGCTGCATTTCAGTTACTTTATATATATATATAATACGTAATGTATAATCTGATAATATCCGGATTCTTTAGCTAGTAAAAGTTTTTCATTGTTATATATACACGTAATGTAATTAATTATTGTTTGTTACGGAGAGAGGCGAGTTATACTGGAGCTTACAGTTGATAGTGATTATTTAATTATAATTACGAATGAATAAATTGAGTAATGGTTGGAATTTTGGATATAATTTCTTCGTATTATCGTACAAATGTGATATGTATGATAGTATCAATAAAAATCCAATTAGTATTTTGAATCGTACGAAAGAAATGAAAAAAAAAAATATATATATATCTATGTGTGGGTGTATATTTTTAGTTGCAGTACTTTAAAATAAATAGAAAATTGTTTTGAAATTTTTATAAATTCTGATCCGCACATCTACAATCATGTATCTAGGTGTTTTAAGTAAATAAAAAGCAATTAAAATTCTATAATTACACCTGAGAGTTATAAAATTAGTAATTAACGTGGGCAGAAAGTGTGCTCTTTACAGGAAGTTACACCCACACGTAAAACACACTTTTTGTCTTTTTCTATTTACGCGCTGTAGTGCACTTTTACTTGCGGTTTTCTCCCTCAGCGAAAACATTGAATTCTACTTTTCGATACAGATGATTACAAATTTACGATCGATGACCATTTCTGTGGTCAGTAACGAACTCATAGTTTTAATGAAAGGTTTTTAATATATAAATTGCAGACTGATTTCATTTATTTTTTCTTTTAAAATTTTTTTTCTTTTGTAAATATTACTTGTATAAAATTTGTTTTTTTTATACCATGCGATATTTTTCGGTTTAGGATATCACCGAAATTTGGTTGCCGTTTTTTATCTCAGTCTTATACGTGCTAAAAAAAAATATACATAAATATAAAAACAAAAAAAAAAAATAAAATTCGATGTCCATTGAGATTTTACCTACCTCGACGGATCTCGTTGCTGCTGGTTCCAGACGATAACCGTAATAATTTAAGCCTGTAAGATTTTAGATATAGGTATAGGACTTTCACCTCTCTCGTGGTTACGACCGTCCTTTAGAATATGTACAGCTATATTCAAAGTATACTCATTTTTTTATATTTTTTTTTGTCATTTTTTATTTTTTTGTCATTTTGTCATTTTTTATTTTTTTCATTTACGTTGTTCAGAGGGTTTCCGCGGGGTGTGTCTATATATACGGTGTACACCGTGTGTGTAGCTAAAGAAAACCCGATCCTATTTAGATATACGCGAAACTATTATCGACCGATTATGGAGTAAATGTGAAACGTGATCCTGAAACTCTCTATCGACTTATCTTAAAGTGGGTCCATAGTCCGGGAGATAGTCGATGAGAGAGCCAAGCCAAGCCACGCCACGCCTTTGATATTATTATATAGGTAGGCAGTAGCACAACATCTTTACACAGTGCTTAGAGCTGCAGTAGGTATCCATATGTATAAAAAAAAAAAAGAAAAGAAAATTAGAAACTAATGAAAAATTAGCGAGAATCAACCCGTTTTTGCATAATACAAATCGTTAAGTTGTATGTATGTATGTACTTGCAAAGAAAAAGAAAGAAAAAAACTACATTTACCGCAATATCTTTGACGATTTAATGACTACAATTACGTAATGCGTATATCTATAGACTCTCAATCGGAGTCGATGACCGGTTAAACTTATACCATCACTTAATAATTACATTTTATTTTTTTTTACTTTAATTATCTTGCATAATAAAGCCAAGCAGGTGTTTAGAATTCTGATAATTAGCTCTAATCAGTTTCGAAAATTTGTACCAATTTTTTTTTTTTTTTTTCTATTATATACTAAAATGAATCGATAGACTCTGCACATACTCTGCGGAATTTTCTTTTATTTTCTTTATTTTTAGTTGAAAGATCGCGTAGGTATATACTCGGGTAATTCTTTTCTTTAATTTTGTCATCCAAGTCACGTGCCAAATTTTTGGAGGTTCGTCCTTTAGGCGAAAATTCATAGGCAATGAGTCTTCTGTTTGTAGAAGGTGTGCGGGGACCTTAGGATATATATCTACAGCGTTGTAATTTGTCAAATTGTCACTCTTGGGGTCTAGTCTAGGCTGACCCCTAGGCTGCCCGCAATATCCACCGAGGCGCATACCAAACCAAGATTAACGTCCAGTTTCTGGATATATGGTATAGGGTATATGGTTTATTATCATATATCTATATATATATACTCGGGTCGACAACCATAAGGCATAAACTAGTCATACCTATTATAGGTTTTAGCACAAAGTCGTTATCCGCAATCATATAGGTAGGTACTAGATCCTCGTTGCAACTTAAAGAACCGTTCATTTCGAAATTTCTTTAACTTTTTTTTTTTCTTTTTTTCTTTATCCTCGATGATATGATTTGCTAAGAGACATTGTTCGAAAGATTTTGGGATTCTTTTCTTGTACAATTCGTTGTCGATAATTGATTTCCTGAATAAAAGAAAAATAAAATTAACTTTTTAAATCAATTTCGAACGACGGTGACAAAATTCTGTGGAAAAAATTGTCGAAAAAAAAAAACAAAAAGAAAAAAGAAAAAGATGGTAATGTATTCGGTGAGATACGCTTAACGAAATCAAGACGAATATATCATTTACTATACCTTGCGGATACGACGCGACGCGAATTCTTTTGAGTTTACTTCTGCTTCTGCTTCTGCTTTTTCTCTTCTCTCTAGTAAAATAAAGAGAGATCACCCACTCGGTGTAAGTAAGATAAAGCACATCTTACCAAGTCCGAGAGAATGGGACACGCCGTGTCTTCCCAGCATCAGTATGATCCGCGTCGAGTGCCTTTCTTTCTTTTTTTCTCTCTCTTTTTCTCTTTCTCTCTTTATCTGTGTCACTTTTTTTTTTCAATCTTTTACACACATCTTTATACATCATATACCTATACGTGTACACTTCATCACCACTTACCTTAGACCAGCTTAGCTAAGCGTCTAACATCTCCGTTAGATATCTCATGCAGGCGTTGCAGACGAATTATTAATCTCGAGTCTCTCGTTTCAGATAACATCACATTTTTCTTTTTCGGTTTTATTTTTTTGCAAAATATAAAAATTAATTTTCTGTTTGTTGTTTTTTTTTGGATACAAAACGAGCGATTTGAAAACCCGGAATTTTATCTTAGATAAAAATTAGTGTGGGAATTCCAAATTTTAAGAGTTCCGAACGGTCAACATTCCGAAAGGCCGAAAGTTGAAATTGTGAAATTGTCTAAAATGAATTCGTAATTTACACCATCCAGAAGATTTACAATCCAAAACTTTAACCCAATCCAATTAGAGCGTTAATTTAATGAGGAAAATGATGTTAGTGAAACTTGGATTAGAATTTTGAAAGTTGAAATATTTTTATCGTTATTTTATATAGTATATAGTATATATAAGTAGTTATAGATATATAAAGTTATTACATAGAAAGAGGAATTTATAGATCTACTTGAAGTATAATAGAAAAAGAAACAAAAAGAGAAAGAGAGAGAGAGAGAGAGAGAGAGAGAAAAGTTGGCTTATCCTTGCGATATGAGGTTAGAATAAAGGGTAGTATAACGGGAGTTTAAAGTTCCTAACGTTGTACGATAAAGTTTAAAGGTATAGTAGGTATATATATCTTACAATGAAAACGTCTGCTGCGGCAGGGCATTTATGCGGAGGAAACACGATTACGATAAGCCTGATTAACCTAATTAACGAATCTGATATCACGGGTTTTGTTAAATGTGAAAGTTTTCCAGCTCGATACAGGACTACTGGGACTCGTAAACTTATAGAATATTAGAAAAAGGAATAAGAGAATCTTATAGGAAACGTTAATTAATTTTTCCTTTTTTTTTTTTATTTATTTCTTTAAAACTCATGAGATCAGACGATCATTATTTTATCCATTCTTTTTCTCTTTTGCGATATTTCTTTACAATATTAAAAAAATTTTTTCAAAGAAATCTCTGGATCCATTCCGAAATATTTACTATTTTTTCTGTTCTCTTTTTTCTTTTTTGGTTTTTCTTACACGAGACCTTTAGGAAAACGTTCAACTTGTACGTCGTGTGTAGGGAGGCCCCAGAGACCCACTTCTTGGGTGTAGACATTCTGAGAATATACTATATATATATACCTATACCTACCATATATTATAAAGTTGAAAATGTATAGAGGTGTGTAGTAGAGGTGGATTATACGATATGAGTAAGGTGAAACTCGGTCGAGTGTAACTCGTATGTATACAGCTAGAGATGGAAATTATTATTGTATGTGAATATGGTATACATACATACATTATACATGTAACATACATTTACGTTAACATTTATGCTGCACATACATCGCTGTAAAGTATATATAACTATTCTGTGGGGAAACTGCAAGCTGCAATACCAGTTGGAAAAGGATTTGTAGAATTAGAGTATCAGACACTCTGTTATATTATTGCGGGGGTTATACGCAGCTTCAGATATTCAAATATACCTACGTAGGTAGGTATGCATTTATGTGAATGTCTATCTACTCTTTGTACTGTGTCGTTATGCCAAGTGTGTACACAAATTTCATTCGATAATTAAGTACTTTGGATAATTCCTTATTGCACTTTGGTTCAGAGGGGGGTATTATACATCGCATATCTGATTGTAGGGTAATAACGGAATTAGCTATACATCAGTTAATGTCTGAAACGATTCTTGAAAAGCCAACGGTTATAATTATATGACACATGTTTTTCAAAATGAACAAAATTTGTGTTAGAAAAAAAGTAACGAAAAAAAAAATTAGTCTAACGTGTAGGTATTCACGTTCATAGTTTTTTTTTTTTTTTTCTTTTTTCATCGTAATGCAATCCTGTTTGAAAAATTGCCACTGTAAATTTTTTATTTTTGATATTCTTCTTTTTCTTTACGGATATCAAGTTTTTACCACTACGACTATTATACTTATGTACGAAACTTGACCGCACTTAGGTACACCTGCCTATAATACGAGTGAAATAACCGCAACTAGTACAAAAGGTATGCGAATAAAAAAAGTAAAAAATTAAATAAAAATAAGAAAAAAAAAAAAATAGGAGCTAGGTATTGAAACATGAGTAAAACGTGAAAAAAAACTGTGTATAGGTAAATGTAATTTTAATCAGCACGATAAAAAAGAAACCAAAAAAAATAAAAATACTTTGCAATCTTCGGTGTCCTGTTTTTTTATTTTTATTTATTTTTTTCGTCAAGTTCATATTTTTGCACGCGTTGTTCATTCACCTTAGAGTTCATACTGCAGCTATGAACGATTCATTCTACATATATAAGACGTGTGAAATATATTTTCCAAGAATTTATACACCTACGTAATACGGAGAGAAAAATTTTTCAGCTCAGTACACATGCATAGAAAACAGGGTGTTATATTATTCACCTACGTTTTCCTCGAGGTATGGAAAGCAGAGAAAGAACCAACACTCTGAGGTATGTCTGACTAATACAAAAATGAAAGAGAAAAGATGGTGTTAAAAGAAGCGAAAGAAAGAAAACGAGTCACGGTTTTCGTCGGATTCAAACTCCGCAAGCATTAAACAGCTAAGAGGTAGCAGCATCTCAAAAACCAACAACCTCCTCGTCCAAAAAAAAAAAAAATAAAAAAAATAAAAAAAGAAAAGTCAGGAAAAAATTCGGTGATAAAATTTTTTACTCTGGTAATAAAAAAATAAAATAAACCCGCAGTGCACTACAAACCACTTTTTAAACCGTAACAGTTATATCAACTTATGTATAACATCGATCGCAAGATGCAAGAAGAAAAAAAAAAAGAACTTTGAATAAAAAAAAAAAAAAAAATTTAATCAAAACCAATTTCCATTTTTTTTTTTTTTTTTTTTTGCCTATGACACTTAACTAATTACATATCAGAAAGTACGTAGATTATTCAATGAATCTTTTGAACGTTAAATTGCAGAGCTATCATTTAATTCCGTAGATAGCTATGGGGATCTTTGTCGAAATGTTGTACGTTTGAACTTTGAAGTTAGAGAGTCAGGAAGCTGTGGGTTACGCGGTTAAATGACCTGCAGAGGATCCGAGCACTAGCAGGATATCTAACCCATAGTGTTCTAGTTTGTTAAAATAGGTACCTACCAACCTACCTATTCCCCAAAGCGCAGAAGCTCTAGCTTCAAATTGTAGGATATCAGAGTATGGCGGAAATTGCGGATTTCACCCCTGCAAAAGATAGATCAGTATATACACAAACGTGAACGTTTGTCTATGGTTAAACCGTTTCCGTATAGAGACATGTATATGTACGATAGGTATATGTGTAGGTGTTGATGTCGATTTACGTAGGTATACGAGTATGTGCAACTTCTGAAAATGGATACTGCATTGAGTTTAGAACACCGCGATTTCTCGCAACATACTATCCCCCAAGTTCTGGTAGATATTTTCTAGACAATTTTCACGGTACTTTGCGAGTTACGATTTAGGAAAATCTTTATCTTGAATTTTTTCTTAAACTCTGTTAGCATGATATTGATATACCATTTTTGGAAAAAGATACGGAAAATTTTTTACAGATTAAAATTTATCATCCCCACTTCAGGATAAAAATACTTCAATCTTGTAACAGATAAAATGAATAGATAAATAATTCGGAAGTAGGCTGCAGACTGTATACTGCTACCTACATACTGCACGTAGTATCTATACGCTAAATGCGTTTATAGAAGATTTACTGCACTTTCAGTCGGTCTTCGTATAACACCGTTACGAAAATTGAATTTAGAAAAGTGTGTTTTCACGCCCCAAGTCTTCTTCAGAGCTTCGTTTACTATTTTATCGAACTCAAATCGGCCTACAAAATCAGGAATTTAAACTGCTATACATAAACGAATGAGTTAACAAAAATAAAGAAAAAAATTACGATTATTCTTATCCATTTCTTTCTATTAGCCAAATTTTCGCAAACGTATGGCTAGTTTGCATAAATTAAACGTAAGACGTATATTGTACACGGCGAGTGATTATTATAGTCTATTCTAGTATCTCGTAGAGTAGGGAACCTCTTGTAATAATTCTCTTTGAAGCGGACTGCTGGGGCTAAGTACCTAAGTACATACATCAGGAATTAGAGTCAGTCCAAAAGACCACCACGCGATGCGACAAACCTGCACCCTTAGGCAGGGTGAGACCCTGAGGGACGAACGCGCGCGTACTTTGCCTTCACCTCGTCTACGACGACGTATGAAGGTACGTAGGTACGTAGTTATACGTATAGCGGTGTTAGAAGCATTCTCACTTTGAGAGACAGTTTTCGACCATCCTTTGGAATCCAAAATGGCGTCTATGAAGAAGCTCAACGTAAGGGAGACATACTACTTAATATAGTGCAGAAGAGAAACCCAGGTGAGGAGGATTTTGCGAGACTCTAGACTTTAGACATGGGTATATCTATTCGTCAATATCGTACGTAAGTCTTGATTAGAGGAGAAGATATTGCGACCGCTTATATTCAAGGGATGTCACGTTTTAGTAATTAATTATATAAATTATACCTCGTACCTTATTAACGCAACGTATACCTACTAGCGGCAAACGATTACCTACGTTTCAAGTTTAACTAAGATTGTATATCGGTACGATGTTAGTAAAGCATCTCCAATTAGAGAGGAATAAAAAAAAAACCAAAAAAAACAAAAAAAATTTGGACCATATTTCAAAGTTTTGAATCATGGTCAGTAAAATTATGAATTGATTTGAAATTGGTTTGAAATTTTTCAGAAATGTTAAAGGTTCAGAATGTTTAAAAGGATTAACATTTAAAAAAATTTTTAACATAAATTTTTTCCTTTCTTTTTCAGAACATTTTGGATAAATTCAACCCAGGAGCTAGACAGCTGATAAATGCTGGAAAGGCGTATCTGAAAGCTCTTCATGGTGAGTGATGACTGAATGATTAAATCCTTGAAAAAGGAACAAGATTGATACCGTTTCTCATTATTTTATTTTTTTTTTCTTTCTTTATTTTTATTCTACATTTTTCTTCTACGTTTTCTCCTCTTTTTCGGGACACCCGTTATACAGGTTATCGTATCGCAGGTGTAATGCGTAAGACCGCAAATATCTCTCGGGATCCTAAAGGACAATCGACCCGTCTTTTCTGTTTCGGGTTGGCTCATCCAATTAGTCGGTATTTATTTTATCGGATGATTCCACCCCGCTTCCTATGGTCACCCTCTCGGAAAACTAAGTTTATTTCATTCGATTGCCGCGGCAGTGGTGGGGTGCAGACTGCTCGTTTTCGGAAACAACGATGTTTTTACTGTTCGTCATACCGATTCTCAGAATTTCATTATGATATGAGAAAAGTAAACATTATTGTGGGTGGATGTTACATATCGAGTCTATTCGAATGTAAAATTTGATAAAAAAAAATATATATATTTACAAAGAGTCGAAATCAAGTAATCAAAAAAAATTTTCATTTTTATTAAAAATGACAGTTTTCTTTTCCCTAGATCCATCTGTCCTTTCGTTTATTCATTTATTTATTTATACATTTATTTAATTTTTTTTTGTTTTTTCTTTTTTTCTTCCCTCGCGTTTCTCATATCTCCAGCGTGTATCCGCATGTAGTTTCAATAAATCTGTCAGAGAAACGTTGATATCGGAAGCTAAATCCTCGTCCATGCTACTACTGTAGCCACCAGCAACTGCACAGGCTAGAACAAAATGCATAAATATCATACTCGGTCAGGTCGCATACCTACCCTACCCTACCCTACCCTACCCCCCTGTATAACGTTTCGTTACGTCCATCCGCGAAGCTTACGTTCAAATTTTAGCGATATTGTTTCTGATCGTTACATTAAAGTAGCTACAACCGATATTCGATACTTCATATCCATTACTCGGAATATAATCAGCCTAATTCTTTATGCCAAAAAATAATGACGAGGAGATAGGAAAATACTCGAGGGTTTTTTCGCGTTATAAAACAAGGGGGAGAAAAAAACATCAACCACATCGGAGCGAAATTGGGAGCGAAAAATAAAAAGGTAAAAAAAAAAAAAAAGAACAAAATCAATGCTGGCAATTTTGGTGTTTTTTGTTTTCATTTTTTTTTTTTTTTAGTTGTTTGTTAGTGAAAGTATAAAAAATAATTGTTAAGGTCAAAGACTGAGTGGCACAGGTGGGAAAGTTTTGCTTTGATTTTGGTTAAGCTGTAGGGTTGCTAGGCTACTAAGCCTGAGCCGATGGCTGTCAAAACCGAAATCCTAAGCCTCAGGTCGAGAGCGAGGTCGCCTTTTCTGACCCCGTGACCACAGGCGGATGTGAAAACGGCGGAAAAATCTTTCGCTCACACCGCGGATAGGTAGATAGGTAGCTATATCCTAAAATAAAAAAGTAGGAAAAAAAATCCATGGGGGGGGGGGGGGGAGGGGATGGGAAAAAAAATAAAAATAATAATAATAATTCTATAGCGTTATGCGTCGGATCGCGAGGCAAAGCAAAAATAACCCCGCGCCGTCGAAAAGTGCGAAACGGACAAAAAACATACCGTGTGATATTTCATCCCTTTATGACAAAAAAAAAAATAAAAAAAAAAAAAAAAGAATGTATTATACGTGTGTTGAAAAAAAAAATAAAACAAAAAGAAGAAGAAGATGAGTCGTGAATTAGTACAATAAAATAATCCCTCAATTTGGTTCATTCGGTATAATAAACCGTGCGAAAAAGAAAAAAAAAGAAAAAAAAAAATTGTCGAGGTTTTCTTTGATTGGACTTGGAAATTTTGCATGCAATATCATTACGGTTTTTGTGTATAAAAAAAATTTCTATATACATATATGTAACATACATAGAAACGTCCAATGCTCGTAATTAGTGATCCTTTGTACGAGGGCACGAAAGGATGTAATTTTAACATTCCATATATTAACTGCAGCTTTGGAAAAACAAATAAAAAAAAATAAAATAATAATAATAATAATAAAAATTTTATACAGAGGTGTAAATCGTTTTGAAAAAATCATCCTATACCGGACTGAAAATCGTCGTTTAAACATCGCACACATTTAATCACCGTATATATCTACCCCACCTACGTATGTACATACATACATACATACATACATACATACGTGTACTTCAATGAGTAAAAAAGCAAATAATAATAATAATAATAATGATGATGGTTTCGTACCTACTATAGCACTTTACCATCTCTGACAAATAATCGTTTTACGGTATGCATGCGTGTAGGTATATGTATGTACGTATGTACATATTATCATACTTTAGACCGTGAAATTATAACTTATACTTGCACACATGCAAAGAAGAGGGTTTGAAAAGCTCACAGTATAACATACGTACGTATACGTATGTAAAATAATAAATAATGTAAATTGTCCGTAAAAAAAATGAGCCAGCCTTAAAGTTCCCGAGCGTTACATATAGGTATATATACATACCTATATGCTCGTGGTTTATTTATTTATTTTTTTTACCTATTATTCCTCTTTTTATTTTTTTTTTTTGACATTTTATATTTTTGCTGCAGTAGTATCGCGGCGAACCAGCACCTCTACATACCTGTGGTGTCCCATTATCCACCACCAACATACCGCGTGAATATTTCACCCTTTCTTCATCCCCCGGTCGTTGGTTATACATATATACCTATACACTTATATACGTATACATATATATATATATATATATATATATATATATATATATATATATATATATATATATATATATATATATATCTAGCTACTGTTTGTTCTAAAACTTCTGGAGGCAGGTTATCTTGCCGTTGGTAACCGGAATTCCGCGATTCGGCGTTATTTTATGACCCTGAGGATGTATTCGCACGATGGTTGAGCGAACTTGAGAGACCCAATGTAGATTGGCACAGGTGCTTTGCCGAGGCTTGCTCTAAGGAAACTCCGGGTTTTAGACAGGAGAGACAAGAGGTAGGAGACTACAGGAGACTCTACCTTATACTATCCGACCCCTCAATTTGCAAATTTCACTTTGTATAAATCTTTGGCTCAGTTAACAGGCCGCGACATTTATCCACGGAGCTGAGGTGAAATAAGGTTTAGTGTAATAACTTATTTCCTTCGCTATATGTATAGCTATATGTATATGTTTCAGGTCTACATGCGTTGGTATAATATCGTCCTTTTGCATTTTTAATAGGAATGAAAATACCCTAGAGAATTTTTTTTAATTTTTTCGTTTTTATTCACCAAGAGACAATTTATAAAATAATAATGAAAGAAACTTCTGTCAGTTTTCCACTCTATTTCTTTTTTTTTTTTACTCTTTGTTTTCGATTTTTCTCAACTTTTTTTCTTTTTTTTACTGTTTCATTGTCGACTGGTCACCATCCGCGGTTCTTTTGCGGTGAGCTTTGTTCTACGGTGCTCTTTACGTGGTTGAGGGTTGATGCATTTTCTATCTTTATCTATTTTTTTTTTTTGTTTTTTTTTTGTAAGAAGGACAAGAAATCGACACTTTTCGAAACGCGTATTATCTCCGTTAAATTTTCAGATATACGTTTATTTTCTCTCTCTCTCTCTCTCTCTCTCTCTCTTGTTGTTTCTGGCCATTGTATGTATGTACGTTGTTTTTATACCCGTCGATTGAAAAATAAAAGATCGTTGACGTAGACGATGACAGAAAATGTTTTCCCCCAGATAAAAAAAAAAAAAAGTGAAATAAAGTATAAAACGTACTGCACTGCAGAGAGACATAATAATACGTGAAAACACAAAATCTCAATTCATTGTAGGGTATGTGTTTATAGTAAGAAAAAAAAATTAGATATATAGCGGAAATGCGTCTATTATACTTGAAATTTTTTGAATGAAAATGAATAAGAAATAAAGAGAAAAGTAAAATAAAAATTGTTTTCTAGAGGAAATTAATTTCATTAATTTTTTAAATAATCATATATATATATGAAATTAATTGCGAAATTTCTATTCACGGATGTCTAAACACGATGTATTAGCTTATTTCATGTACTAAATACATATACCATGCTTATATATCTACTGTGCAAAGTGTATAACACACATACTAGCGATAAATTATATCCGAGTGACAAACTAATCTACGAACCTCGCCCATGCGCAGCTTAATCGGTAGAATCTATAATTAACGTGTGCGTCTGGAAAGTGATTAAAGCCCGAGGACTCGAATCGTAATGAATAGAAACTGCGGTTTTATATTATTTTATTTTTTTGTTCTTACTTTTGATCATTTTTTTTTCTTTTTTTATTCATTATTCATTCCATTTTGTTCTTCATTCGTTCAATTAGAATCCCATATCTGCATTATAAAGGTATAGAAGTATGGTTCAGTGATGAAGGGATGCGTTCATGAGATATCTTCCCCTTCGGTTATTTTTTGTTTTTTTTTTGGAATTTCTTGCTGTGATTCTTTGAACGTATACGTAAAGGATAGGTATAAAGTGTAGATATATAGATAGTAGTACATCGTTAATTAAGAAGTTCACTTGAAACCGAACGTCTACGTCGAATCTATATATATATACGAGGATTGGAAAAAGAGGGAAAAGTTTTTCCATTAAAAGAAACTGTAGATATGTATATTGGCAAAGTCTATACTTGCTGAATTACGATGTAATGATTATAATTCACAATTTTGACATATATACGAAGACCATTTAAGTAGGTATATTATATTATATAGTTTATAGTAAAATGCCGAAGTTTCAATCCTCGATATCTCCAATCGGGGGTTTCTTTACTCAAGAAATCTCGTCTAACAATAAAGTTAAATTTTGCACAAAACGGATGAAATTAGACTATGGAAATAGTAGCTGTAGATACCCTAGCTACCTTGTTCTTCACCATTCTCAGTTTAACTAAGTATGAACTTTACAGAACGGTGAAGAATAATGGTTCAACGAATACTATCCAGTACTTTAATTGTATCCGTTGAATAGACGGACTTTATTCAATAGATATATGTATACCTATATATGCATTGCATTGCATTGCGTTGATTTGCTTTGTCGAAAGAGTTTTCATTCTTTCCAAAATGAAATGAAATAAATTTGTACATTTCTTATCCTACGAACGATTCCCTCTTTCTATTCTCTTCACTTTAACACACACACATTTACACATACACTTCTGACTTTTACAAAGCTATAGCCTCTAACTTGGTTATTGCAATTCCTAATTTTATTCTGGCACTTTGTCAGAAAACTTTTCACCGTTGTGGCTTGAGATATACTCAAGAGGTATATTTCCTCTATAATATCGTTTGAGATAGAAAGAATTTCTTCTCAGGTAATTCGTTGGGGAAAGTAAAAATCATTATCTATAAATATATGAAATTTATTAATTAATGTAATTGAACTTTCAATTTAATAATACGTGTCAAATAAACATGTCGACAAAAATGTACGATGGTTCTGTAATTAATTTTCATTTTACTCTACTCCACACGGATTTAAGGGGCGACGGGGGTTGTGTTGAAAATTGTTCGAAATGGAGGATAGTAATTATGGGTACCAGCACATTCGGAGTTGTTTCATTCGCTGATAGTCCAGCTTTCAGTGCATAGTGCAGTGTGGAGTATGTATAAGTATATATAGACACCTATGTAGTAGTTTGTAGTCTATAACTGATACTAGCCACGAACCTGGTCTAGCTACCTGTTGTAATTCATAATGGGGTATAGCGATAGGGGAAGTCCCAATTTACAGTAATTTAATCTGTGTGGGATATTTGGTACAGAGAACGGTGGGATCCTACGTTCACGTTTCACTCGATCATATAGTGAAAATACATACAAGGATTAACACTACACAAATTCGTATATTTTCACCTCTAAAAAGAGGTGAAGTGTCAGAGCCAGATACGTCGCCGCAAACATACACACACGCATACACGCGTATGTAATTGTGGTAGAAAAACGGGTGAAATTGAAATTGTAATTACTGTACGTGTACGTACAGGAATACTTGCTGCAATCTCCCTTAAATACCTACCACATTACTGAATTAAATTTGGAATATTTTAGATCCAAAGAAACAAATGAAAAAAATAAATAAATATATAATAAATAAAGACGAAAAAACGAAACAATTTAACGTTAAATTTAAAAAGTTGCTAGGTTCACGGTTGATTAAAAATGAAACAAGAAAAAAAGAAAAAACTAAATAGAATTGGTCAAAAAGTAGCTCTTTGCCTCTGCAACCGCAGCTTCTGTATATTTATTCAGTTCATGTATGTACCTAGTTGAGGTAGGTGATGCTGTACGTGCGAGTTAGCGATTACGCGGATGTGTTTTAGAGTTTTTTTTTTTTTTTGGTCTTTTTTTAAATATTTTTTGTAAAAATAAATTTCATAGCGAATGAACGACTGGACGGCGTTTATTTAGCAAAAAAAAATTCACGTTTTATACTCCGGTGCAGATCTACTGGGGAGGAGAGAAACGTGACGTGGTACTATATCATACACCGAACTATAGGAGAAGACAATTAATGATGTGGTGGTATTCTAGGTGTGAAATTGCGGTAAAACAAAAAAAAAATTAAAATAAAAAATAAAAAAAAAAAAAAAAAAAAACAAGAGGGAAATAAAAACCGCTGTAGGTCACGCGAGATTAAATCTCTTGGGGCGGAAGACCAACCTGTTGCCAATGATACAGGGTTCAAGGGTGTCTTTAATTCATAGTCGAATCTTGAATTCCGTACGGATATAGAAATTTAAGATTGATCCTATAAAACGTTGAGGAAAGAAACAAAAAATAAATCAGACAAAAAAGAAACCAAGAAAGAAAAATAAAAAAGTATAAAAAAATAGATTCTTGTCAGGCCACTCAATTCTTTCAAAACGTAACGAAATTAATAATAAAAATTAGGGAAAAGCGTTTTCTGAATGTTTGATATTCTTTTTTTTTTTTTTTTTTTTAATGTAGATATTTTACCATAAAAACGAGGGTGAAAAAAAAAAAAGAAAAAAATTTCATACGCCTAAAGCTACGCAACGATAAACTGGGGTAGAGAATGAGAAGGTGCAGCAGGCAGGGTAGCTGTGTGCTTGTATATATAGCGTTGCACGAGGCACGAGTTGTGAGGAATAATTTGAAAAGTTTTCTCGTTAAATTGGACAAAATTGTTCGAGAACAAACGAGCTGTCGAACAAGCGAACCTGAACCTGGACCTGGACCGAGTAAATGGATGGATGGATGGATGGATGGACAGCAGACGCTGTTGATCCCGAGAATAGGAGACACACTACGCTTGTTATACAATCTGGCTAACCGGATGCAGGATTGAAATTCTGCTGAGGACAAATGAAGAGAACTAAAATTAATTTAATTGTCAAAACTGGAGGGAGTTTTTTTTTTTTTTTTTTTTTCAATTTATTTCACCGCTTTTACAAAATTTTTAAACCATTGCAAAAATGGTTATGATTCTAGATGGTTAATGCAGATGAATTATTATATCAATTCGAAAATTTAATAAAGCTTGCACCGAGTAGGTATATATTAATTAATAGTTTTCTGAAATTGATGAAAGCGATTCTAAGAATCTAAGTGAAAATTAATTTTCTAGTTAATATCGGATATCGGATTATCGATTATCGAGTTTTAGTCACGTTAGTATATCGAGTTATGGAACACCAGCAATATTTCGTCGTGCTATATGGGAGGATCCGTTTATTATCAAAACGTGTCGGAGTAAATTTGTTGAATTTTTTTTCCAAAGCTGAACGATTCTTACCGATATATTGAACGGTATAGAAAAAGAGAGGGAGATTTTTTCCATTCGGTAAATGGACCGTGAAAAAGAGTTTGAAAGGTTATGGCATCGGGATGATTAAACCTCGAGGCGGTTATCAGCCGAATGCAAAACACCGTTTCCATATAGTCAAAGAGAATGAATGTCACAAGCCTCGTTCCAACTTATGGTTTAATATTTCGATGAAATGAAGAGTTCTGGTTTAAAATGGTGATGTAGATGCAGTAATATTAAATGAAATGAAAGTAAGAAACAAAAATGAAGATAAAAGTAATGAGTACGATTTATTCTCAGCTTACGTTTGTTCAATCTTTGGCTCTGATGCCAGATTATCGTTCGAGCCAAGTTTTGAACCAAAATCATAATTTGTCTTTTGGGAGATACGTTGTTTGGGTTTTAGAGATATTGATCGTTTATCCTGAAGAACAACAAAAATGGAGAACTAATAGAATTTTTTTATTTTTTTATTTTTTTTTTTAAATAGAAGAACAAAGTTTTGCACCATCTATGACCAGTTTTATTTAAACAACTAGATATCAGCCCTTGAATAATCTCCCATAAATATGTATAGGACCGAGGTTACAGACTTGTGGTATATACCGGCTTCCGTAGACCGCGAACACTCCTATTAACCCTCAGGTCGGCCAAGCAATTCCAACTTTGTGAGAGAGGGGCCATCTGCATTTTGAAGATCCTGTCATCGTCACGTGCGTCAATCCGGTGACAACGAAATTTTGCATTTCATGTTATGGATAATTGTCGCGGTTTATGAATATGGAATAATTGAATTTTAATGTTAGAAAAATTTCACGAACATTTTATACGATATAGATATTTCATATTCTTCATATTACCTGTGTGCAACTTCTATAACAGGAGTTATAAAATATTTTACAGATACGAAAGATAAACATTTCCATTACGGGAATACCAAACGAAATGTAAATAATTTCGTGGTATGGTGTATAGTCTCGGAAAATGAGAGGGTTTTGAAATTGGAAGGGGGGAAACAGAGCTACTACAGGGAATACCACCTGGATTTTAGACGGATTAAAGATACTTCTTTTCAAATATTTATATCAATGTGAATAATGGAGGGTTCGGGAAGGAGAATTATGGCAACGACTATAATCAACAAAAGTTTATTTATCGTATCACGTTATTATTATTATTATTATTCTCAATCTTCCTCTTGCTTCATACTTCTTTGTTGAAATTTTCTTTCTATTTTTTTATTTATTTTTTTTTTTTCGGTGAACAAATGAGCCTTCTTTCACTCGTGGAATTAAATGATTAATCATTAACGATAACCAATCGTGGATCGAAATCCAAACCCTCCATGGCCCTTCTTAGTCTCCTATAAATCATTAATATCACTCAGCTAGAGAATCAGATTACAAAGAATCAATTTAACAGCATTCTTACTCAGCTTGCCCTCCCTTACATTCTCTTGGTTATAACGCCACACCGGGTGTGAGAAGCTCTTTTTTCTTTCGTTGACAAATTAGAATATAATTCGACGCGTTCCCTTTCGCTGCTTCCTCTCGACACTTTCGCTGGCTCCTCTGCACCCTCGACGCTGAATGAGTTTCGCCTTTTTCATTGTAATTCAGAAGTCCTGGGCGCGTTGCCCTGCGGCCAAGACAAGAAATCTGGGGATATATATATATGTATTTTTTTTTTTGTCTTTTTTTTCTTCATTTGATTCCCATTTTTTTTTTTATTCTTTTAGGGAGATAAAAAGCCCCTTAGTGAACAGCTGTGCAAACGATGTATACGTTTTATCAAATTCAATAATATGCGAGAGCTTTTGTTAAACTAAAATTTTCTAATTTCTAACGAGATTTTATCAACTGAAACAGAAAGGACGAGTTTATTTACAGTTCAAGTTTGAAAACCCCTCGAGGGAGTTTAGGGGAGGTGTGAACTGTTCGGAGAACTTTGAACGGGTCTAGTTAATTTCAGATTAAACTGGTCGCTTGGTATTTTCGATTCAATAATTCAAAGGGTTGAGGGAATAGGAGTGATAAGATTTTTTGGAGTATTCGGAGATTTTTGGTAAGTGAAGAAAAACGAAACGTTTGAATTATTATTGAGATGAAAAAATTGGTTTTATTTTTAATGAAAACAAAAAGAAAATAAATAAAATACAAAAAAAAAAAAGTTACCGAAAATATCGTAGAGCTATTTTTTTTTTTTTTTTTTGGTTTTTGTTTGTTTTTGTTTCTCTGGATCGTCGTGATCTGACAAGAAATAAATAAGGAGCAAAGATAAGAGTACGAATAAAAGAAATAGAATAAGAAAAAATTTTTCTTTCCTAAAGAGTAAGAAAATAACCTCTGGAACTGAAATATAAGTAGTTGTTCTATTGTTTTCTCAGAGTTTTTGTAACGGTTCAGTGGCACGTAAAATCAACATTTGAAGAAATAAATTGTCGGAAATAGGGGTAGGTACCACGAGTAGGTATACTACCACCTTCAGTTTTTTTTTTTTTTTTTTTCTTGAAAAAACCGACTGCTTCTACTCTGCAGTTTCGCTTCTTTCTTAAATCATAGAAATTTTTTCCTTCTCAAGTTCCACCCTACCATCTCAACGGAATAGCAGTATCAAGTGTCTGGCTTATGTACCGGGTGTTGTTTCGTCCTTTTTCTTATTTTACTAATTTTTTTATATATATATATATATTTTTTGTTTTATTTCCTCATGGTTTGCAATTCTTCCAGGAGCTTCCCTTCAATTAAAACTACATTTGTCAGCGTATAGAAAATTATGCAAATTCAATTTTAAAGGACAACGTACCCTTATATTCTATATGCAATAAAGACAAATTCAATTTGTTTCACACGAGTTAACACCCCGAGTATTTCTTTATTGGTAAACTGCTCTCGCTCCAAAAAGTCGGGGGAACAAAAAAAATACAAATTTTTTTTTTCTTTTTTGGGGGGGGAGTGAACTTATTGGAGCTTTTCAAGCTCCTATATACTCACGACTGATTTCACTTTATTACCTACTTCGAGATTGATAAAAGGCAAGTAGCTAGGTAGGTAACATCCTTTATTGATAGACCCTTGAAAGTAATGAAAGTAAAAAATGCGATAAAATAATATAAACAAGGGTACAAATATTTGCAATTTATTCAATGCTTTATCAAGCCTTCTCTGAATATAATCAAAAGATGATAATTAAAAACTGGTGAGTTTTAACTGGTTTATAAAAATTTTACGATGAAAACTTGACGTAATTTCAAGCTCTTACCGGGCAACGTATAACTAAATTAATCTTTATAAGTGGATTTAAGATTTTTTTTTTAATTATTCAAAGCACAAACGAAAGAGAAAGAGAGAGAGAGAGAGAGAGAGAGAGAGAGAGGGGGGAAAATGCCTTGAAAGAGCAAAGAGGAGGTAGGTATATAAGAGATAATTTCTTGACGTGGATAAAACTCTAAACGTGTCGGGGGTGAATTTTGTCTTTTTATTTTTATGAAATTAAGGCAGAAAACATGGTTTTATTTTTATTTTATATATTTTATTTTTTGGTTTTTTTTTTCATGTTTTTTATTTGAATTTTTTTTTTTTTTTTTTCTTGCTCGATGTTTAAAACGAGTTGAAAATATAATTTCATCGCGTAAACTTAAAACTGTTTCTATCTCCATTTCTCTTTGTATCTGCGGCAGTGACGAAAAATTAAATGACAAAAAAAAAAAAAAAAAACTAAACTAAAAAATTATGAAAAAAATAAATGAAATAACTAACACTGAGTTTTTAAAATAATGTGGGACAATTCTGTTACGTCCTGCGGTTATAGCTTTCCACGTTAAACCCCTCCTCTCCAACTTTCTGCACCCTCGACCCCTTAATTTCCCAGACGTAATTGCGGACTTGGAATGTAAATTACTCTGACAACGATCATCACTGACGCAGGCGATAAAACGTGAATGAGATAAATTCACGGGGTTCATATTATTCTCGAATTACTTTCACAAATTTTCTTTTTCTTTTCCTTTTTTTTTTTTTTTTTTTGTTGTTTCAACATATCATCGATTTAAAAATTACCGTAATCAATAATAACGATGAAAAAAAAATTAGTGAAAAAACTAAAACAAAAAAAAAAAAGTATAAAATGAAGAGAAATATTTTAATTAAGTTAAGATATTTTATCCCATCAAAAACGTCATATATTCTTTCCCTCTTCACAATTTTTACTGCGTAACATTGTAATGCGATATATTTGAAAATGAGTTTCGTAATAAATCGCAAATTAATCCGCCTACTAATCTATTTGGTCGTCGCGATTCTCGTCGTGACTCTCTAAAAGCGCTAATCCCTATCTGTCTGTTATAACATATACCTATATACGTACGTATTATAAGCTGAGCTTTTGGCTCGATAGTAACGAACCAACGCAACGCAACGTAACGGAACGCGATGCGAAACCTTAATTGGGTCTCAGTCACCGTAAGAAAATAATTTCATTAACTTTTTACCCCTCGTAACTTTGACAGTAGAAATTATCTCACTTCAACCAAAAATTATACATACTTATTATTTCTTACGATAAAATTTAGAATGAGTTTAATAAACTTGATTTTTTTTTTTTTGTTTTGTTATAATATAATATCGGGTCTTTTTGAAAACCAAATCATGTACAGATCATAACTCAACTACGTTCCGTTCCCCTATATATATATATATATATATGTATATACTTATACAGCTACCACCTATCTGCCTACCTAACCACCCTTGCAGAATCACCACTTGTCCAACTCAAGTCAGGAATGAAGAAGGTCGCTAAGGCTGAGACCGTGACAGGGGTAGTTTTAATATAGGGGTAGGTATGCCGGATGCCATAGCGTCGGGAAATGCAGGAGTAGCGCTAGCTGGGGTACGTTTCTCCATTTCGTTCAACCCGTGGACACGATCAAGCCGTGAATTTAACAATATATTTTAGCCGCATATGAGAATAAGACAGAGGTCTCAGCTGTGCTATGCGGTGCGGTTTTTAACACATATATAGGATACACCATGTGCGACATATGTATATATATATATATATATACATATACGTATATGGATACCCTATGTTAAGTAGGGGTGGAAAATTCTTGTGGTTCATAAAAGTTATACGAACTATGTATTTCCTCATGCACCTAGGCTCATGCTTTATTTAACCCCCTACAGTTTCGTTACCATCTGCACCCTTCAACGAGCTTACACACTTCAGGGAGTTATTTAAGGCTGTTTGTATTCTGACCAGAACCTCGCTTTACACACCTGCCTTATGAATTAGCCCGATTAACACTTCGGATTAAAAAATAAAAAATGACAAAAAAAAAAAAAAAAAAAAAAAGGAAAGGGAAAATTAAGGGATTTAAATAAAATTACAGTCTTAACTTAACTTTTTTTTTTAAACATTTTTCAACGTTAATTTATTCGCTATAATCAAACGTACGGAAATAGAAGTTTATTTTTTTTTATCAAGGGGATTGAGGATTTGGTTTCTATTTATTCCGGAATTAGGATATACCTATGAATAGATTTTTCTTTCTCTCTTTCTTTATCTTTTTTCAGTGGAAAATGACAAATCTGTTAATTTATTTATTTAAAAAGGATATATTTTCTCAGAGTAAAAAACCTCCCGTAGAGGATTTTATTATACATTTATTACCCCTACCCCTTGGGTCTTATTTTCTGCACCCCTGGACCACGTTTCTGTTATGTAAAATACGAAATCCTTTAATTTATGGTAGTATATCGCGGAGCTTTCTCTACATGCATATATATATTGTATATACCTATATATAGAGATTGTTATATACCCTGTGTCTTTTCGTTTTATTTGTTTACGTGGATATGCAGCATCGTAGGTATATAGTCGATAGTGTAGCTGGCCCACTACCCCCATACGTGTTTTTGGGTACTAGCCACAGGATATAAGGCTAAGCCGAGCTAAGCCGAGGGGCAGCATACGTGATACAACACGGTCCACTTTGGC
The DNA here is from genome assembly GCA_963924015.1 of Macrophya annulata. Taxonomy (NCBI): domain Eukaryota; kingdom Metazoa; phylum Arthropoda; class Insecta; order Hymenoptera; family Tenthredinidae; genus Macrophya; species Macrophya annulata. Next base: position 13,557,798 of record OZ001263.1, on the reverse strand, counting down.
AGACCGTTAAAAGCGTCTTTACGATCCGACGAGGAAGCTTTACGACTCTTAAAAGTATCGTGGGCAGCACCTACGTACATTTATAACCACCCAAAGCAATGCAACGGTACGATACGGTTATGGATGTGGATGAAAAAGAAAACGAAAGGACAAAAAAAAAATAATAATAATAATAATAAAAATGCTGCAGGAAACCATCGTGGCCAAAAAGTTAACAAAGTTTAGTCAGAAAATTGAGAGAAGTTTAATCCAAAACGAGTCAAATAAGTCACGAGGGTTGATGAAAAATCGTTAACATTATTCTGTTCTTTTTTTTCTTGGAGAAATTTTACGCCGCCCAAGTCGAATGGTTTTCTTATTTTAAGCCCTTTTACGATTTCTCAGAGTGTAGCTTTCGGGATTTTATTACCGAAAGTGCGAGTTACACATGACTTCGTAGGTATCTACCTCCAACCTATATAAGTAAAACAGACAGTTGTTAACTTTATCCAAAATACTGAGTTTTTGTTTACTTGTTCAAGCTTTTATATCTGTTAAGCTTTAGATCTTATTTATAGCCACGATTTGTATCCGCAAACTCCTCATGGCTCTAGAGTCTGCAGTCAATTCGATATTTTAACGGTTTTTCACTTTTATTCAACAATTTTATCGCGAAAAGGACAAGTGTTTTTATTTTTTTTCTCTTTTTCATTGAAGAAGCTTGAGATTGAATGGAAAAAGGAAATGGTGAAAAATCTGTAATTTTTTTCTATTATACATACATCTGCATCGAACATGGAAGAGGAGTTAAAATTTGTGGAAGAAAATGGGGGGGGGGGGGGGGGGGGAACACGAGCAATTTTTTTTAATTTTTGTAATTTTTTTTTTTTGTTTTGTTTAAACAGAGATTTTTGTGAGAAAATAAACCCGCGTTTCTCTCCTGCTAAACTTGTACAGCCTTAGCCTTATACTTTAGGCATTAGGTAGATCCAGGATTCGTTTTTGTAACAATCGATAGGAAGGCAAACCCAAGCCCACACCATCCCTAGCTGAGTTTGAATAAGAGTTTTCGACGTGATTGGAAAATGATCGGGTAACTTTGACAAATGAGTGTTGAAGAGCAAGCGAGTGAGTGAGTAAGTGAGAAACTCGCAGCTCGTAGCTCGTGGCCCCGCGCAGTTTCATGACAAATTGGTTTCGATAGCGAAAATGCAGGGGGGAAATTTCTAACGCGAGGAAAATCTGAGATTTAGAGGAAATCGAGATCGGTATAATTTATTTCACCGGATGTATCATCGGTGGTGGGTATACGGTATACTTATGTGAGAAACAGAAACCCTGAATACATTGATTTTAATTTATTGTCTTATTTCATTCTTCCCTAAATATAGGGTGTTACACGGAGCGAACGTGCAGAAACGGGTAAAAACTTTTCTATACATACTGAGGAAGATATAAAATTTTTATTTCAACAAACGGAGTTTTTAAAAGAAAATTTTCTTATCCAACTTTTCTTCTCTCGATTCAATATACATAATAATACACAATACATTTTACACGGGTAATAATTTTCTACAAAGACTGTTCACCTAGATAGCCTGATACGTCCACTAGGGGATATTTTTATTTTCCTCTTATGTTTTTACAGTTTTTTTTTTTTTTTTTAATGTTTTTATTTAGAACCGTGCTTCTTCTTCTTCTTCTTCTAGTTTTTTTTTTTTTACTCGCGGAGATTTTGTCGCCGGTAATGAAATTCTGCAAGGTAGATTTGTCCGCGAAGAGAGAACGGGAAAGGGTCCTCTCTCGGGTTTGGGATCGGAACTCGGTTGACCGGAAAAGCGAGGCTGGTTTTTGGGATAAAAAAAAAAAGAACAGGAAAATAAAAAAACAGAAAAAAAAAGAGAAGAGAATGACCCAATAACTCACGTTTATGCGCGATGTTCGCTTCCCCTGAATTTCTAAACTGAAAGGCTCTTCGGTCGTCCTACCGGATCATGGACCATTCGCATGGAAATCTTTCTACAGTCCAGGCACCGATAGCCAAAAATCCCTGTCGAATCCTGCTGCTGCTGCTGCTGGTACTGCTGGTGATGTTGTTGGTGGTGGTTTTTCTCTTCCTATCCCCAAACATAAGCCACATGGTCAGTCAAAACAAGCCACCGATTCTACCCTCGAATATACATACATATTATATATAGTATATACCTATACCATATATACTTATTCAATGTATAAAATTATAATAGAAATGCATGCGCCTGCATATGCGGATGAAGGAAAGAAAAATGAACGCACGTCTCTAGGCAAGGCAAGATAAATAAAAAAAAAAATTCTCTTTGAGGTAAACCAAGCATTTATGTAATATGGATATTTATATTCGTCTATATTTATATATTACAAGTATTCTGTTTGTAAAAGAAAGTCAAGGAATCGTAGGTATGGAAGATACGTGGAAATGGAGAGAAAAATAAAATAGTTATATGTATAAGCATAATACATATTCAAAGAAATTTATTTTCATATTCAATAAGGGTGGTATAAGATATCTTCCCTTATCTTTTTTATATTCAATTTTTAAGCACAGGAACTTATAACCTTTATATAATTATATCAAACACAGAGATATCATCGATTTGTTATATATATTAATTTTTCTTCTAGTCTAGACGATTTGAAATCTAGAAAACAAAAAAAAAAAAAAAAAATTACGATAGAAAAAGAGAGCACGTATATCTACCGATTTATGTGATAAATGAGACTAGCGTAGGAAATCATTTTTCGACATCGTGAGTCTAGGGGATGAATTTAATCTTGGTTATTAGTCATACCTTTCGCAGTTTTTTTTTTTTTTTTTTATTTATTTTTTTTTTTTTTCTCTTCTTCTTGTCTCTAGGGAGAGAGAAATATCTTGATTAATATTTTCTTTCTCTTATAAATTTATAAAAATTTGATAAGAAATCACTGCACTAGTCGCTGTACGATAGTTAATCAAGCTGCCAATTCCTCACTGTCGAATACAAAATTCCGCATTTTCTTTGTTTTTTTTTTTTTTTTTTTTATATACATATATCACTCGCTGTACTAAATGCATACAGAAATATATACGTATGCATAGAAATTGTCCCATCGATTATTACACGCCTGAATTGAGTGAGCAAAAAATTAGCATTTTAAACCATTTTCTTCCCCCCTCCCCCCCCCCCCCCCCCCCCCACACACACACACCGTTTGAATTTTTTTTACCTACATACTGAAAAAATTTCATCCTATTCCATCCCGTAATTGCGGTTTGTGAGGATAAAAAGTTTTTTTAGCGTACAAAAAAGAAAAAAAAAAAAAAAAGAAAAAGAAATATAGAAAAATTTGTGAAACATATATCCGAAAGATAATTGTTTATGGTAACGAAACGATGAGAAAAAAAAATATTCACCCTTTTCTCCTTATCTCTAAGAAGAAAAAGAAAAAGAAAAAAGTTTTCCGTTTGAACGGTGTGGCGTGCAGAATCGGGGTTGTGGAAAATGTGAACGAAAGTACTCGGTTGTTATTATGCAATTACTATGTGACATAAATTATTCAAAAGGCTAATTATACGATGCCACCTGGGGATTTTTTTTCTTTCATTTTTTTTTCTTTTATTTTTTTTAATTTTTTTATTTCCTTTTTTCCCCTCTTCCCCCCCCCCCCCCCCCCCCCCCCCCTGTCAAAACAATCACGGAACGGGAAACGCTTTGAAGTATTTACATTGCAAATTGGGGTTGGCCGCTCTCGCCTCCGTTCTGACTTCTCTTCCTGGCACCCGGCGTTATACATCTACATTGCTAAAACCACGCACAGTCTAGGAACCTGCAGCTGGGCAACCAAATTGTGTGAACCGCTCACGCCCCGACAAAGCCATAAAAAAAATAAAAGAAAAAAAAAAGAGAAAAGAAAAAAGGTACTTATTTCTTAGCTTTTAAAGTGACTCTCTTTAAAAGTAGCTTTTTGTCTAAGTATCAGACCCTCACCCCCGGATCGGTAGAAGTAAGTATGTACTACTATTTTCATTAAAACAAGTAAATTTGTTATGAAGGTAAAAACTACAACTGAATTCTTCGTAATGTTTCAAATTTTTCTTATATTTTAATTTTTTAATTTTATTTTTTTATCTTTCTTTTTTCAAGTCTGATTAAACTTTCGGTAAGAAAATTCCCTGAGAGCTTTTGCATCCCCGTAGCTTACGTAAAATGTTGCATTATTTGTTGCCGTGGGTTTTTTTTTTTTTTTCTACCGAAGAAATATATAAGGAAGCGAATTTCTGGTTGCTTGTATAGTTTTACTAAGTTGAAACGTTAAGTTTTCCACTCTCGAATAATTTTTCCTTAGGAGAAAAATTTATGCTTCATTTATATACGCGTCTCGGTATAGAGGCGCCAGGAAGTAAGTGGAATGTAATTCATAGTGAATACACAGAAGTGAGTTTTCAGATATTTACTTTAACCACTCGAGAGTCGAGACCATGAGGTAACTGTTAACCGTTAACAGGGAGCATCGCAATTGGTTGAACATTTGAAACATAAAACTTTCCACTTGCTTATTGCAATGGGTACCTAGAAGCCTAGTAGCCCGTACATTGAAACAGGAAAATGAATAAAATGAATAATTATTATTATAGGTATGTATGTACCTACGTTGTATGTATGTATGTACATACCGAGTCGTTATTTTCAATTGCCCTTCCTACTCGCTACTTCCATTAAAAAAAAAATTTTTATTTCATTTTTTCATTCTTTTCCCTGTAAGTGCACCAGACTAGTAATTAACGAGAAATATGTACAGTACAAAAAAAAAAAAAATAACCAAAAGAAGATAAAAAAAAAAATTCTATCGAGCTACTTTTTTTCTGGGTTAAATAATGCCGCGTCATGAATTGAAACTTTAGCTCTGATTTCACCAGAATCAAGTAATCACTTCGTTTCTTTCCTCCCCTTGCAGTAGCTAACGATATGCAAACTACGTCAAAGTAAAAAAAAAAAAATCAAAACAATTTTTTCAGGCTAATTAATCAACTAATCGGAGATTAGGACTCCACGCTGCGTTTGCAAATTCGTTCTAAATCTCCAGCTGCAGCCTGCACCTATCCGATTCCCTCGGTATACAATTTCGAAACTTTGTTATTAGTTTGAATTTGATATTCGCTGCATCGAGAAATTCCCTCGAGCATTAAACACTCTCTAGTATTAGCTGGCTCGAGAGACGATCCTTATTGTCAAACGGTTTAAACTAGACAGTATTGTTCTAAACCGCCGTACCTAGGTTAACTGCAAGCTGAGGTTAACATCGAGAGATAAATCTCCGGTTATATTAACACCCGAAATATACACCTTGATTTAAGGACCATTTTCCATCAGGGTTAATTATTATTACAATAATCCACAGTAATCTCAGAAACTTAGAATATGACTAAAATACATCCCATTAATCGAGGTATAGTTACGTTAATTGTACAGCTTATCAGGAAATTGGGACATTCGTATTGTCGGAATATATTGAATATGTTCGAAGGGCTGGTTTCCGCAAGGAAATTATCCCTAAATCAAGGATCCTCCAATCTATGATATGACATTACGCAAGGATTTACTAGAAATTTCACACGAGTACCATACTCGAGGAATAAGATGAGCCTCTTCAGCCGAAAGCCAAGAGGCATGAGCAAAGCAGAAACAGACCACATCTCAAACTGTTCTCTTATTGAATTAGACCCGAATCATCAGTAGGCTTGACCGTCCAGCTTTAGTCCTATACGAATCTCAACGCTGATACGAACAGTGCGGTTGATTACGAGAGCGGAAGGGAGTCGGCGGATAAACCGCTACGGAAATGCTGAGAAGGATGAAATTACCCCCTTCCTTGTTTGTCGCTAGTCTACCGATGCGATTCGCTAAGGTTCTCGATGCCAATGAACTGTTTTCATCAAATTGGCAAACGGTTTGAACTAGGAATTGATCCCTCGTAGAATTTCAATTCGCATATAATCTGGCCTTTGAAAATTTGCATCGATCATATGAGCAAAGCAGTTTTTTCTTTCTGTCCAGACTCGGAACTAGATTTAACGATATTTCGTCCTTAGCGTTAGCTTCCCTACACTCTTTCATCCAGCTCTGGGTAAAAACTTTTAAGGTTTCCTTACGGGCTTACGATTAACCTCAATTTTAAGCGTCGGAAATTCTACCGCTAACTTACCAGTTCGAAACCTTACGTTTGAAATTCTGTCACGAATGTTGATTGGTCTCTGCAGTCAGTTCTGTGAGAGGCGATATACACACCTTAAGCAATGCACACGCTACATTGCGTGCAAGTATCTAGGATAATTTGCAATCTAGCAAATATGTGCATACACCTATATCTATCAACGTGCTGATTTACCGAGGGGGAAATGGATTGAGGATAAGTAAAGAGCCTAGTTTATGTATTTCTATTTTTTTTTTTATTTTTTTTTTCTTTCTTTCTTTTTTTCTCTCTCTACTAACAGAGGGAATAGTTTATCTCACCTATATATGTTCATATATATGTACTCACCAGAGTGACATTTGTTATAATTAATAACGATTTAGCTGGTAAATACATGGTTGATTATTGTACCATAATTATTATCGGATTTTGTGATCATTTGAATAACAATCTAATTCAATCACCAACTCCAATGTTCGATAACGATGCATTGACACATCGTATCGCGTCCCACGTGGTTCACGGTCTATGATAAACCTCGGATATTTCTATAGAATTAAAGGTATGTTTGTTACAAAAATTCTGAAAGACTATAAAACAACTTCAAATTTATCTTGAATCCCTTTTCTTTTTTTTCTTTTTTTTTTTTTTTTTTTTTATCAACATGATGGCAGATGTTTACTACTCTGTATATCCCATTACCCAGCAGTTTATCTTCATGATAAAGTTTACGGGATTATTAGGTACGTAGCTGCAGGATAATGTTCGTGAAAACGTTATCTATCGGGTGTAGTTAAACGGATAATGGTTACATGCTTAAATATTCTGGTCACTTGCGACCTTTCCGTTTTGGAATCTAGTCGTTGGCAGTTTCCTATATCGAAGTAGGTATGTATATGTACGTCAGGGCAGTCCCAGGACCGACCCCCTCTGCAGGGAATAGGGACATTAGGGCTGATGGCCCTCGTTTAGAGACATTTATACCGTAGGCAGATATTCGGAACTGCACTACCACTACTAAACACCCTAACTCCCTTCCACCGGGAAGTCCATGTGCCCGGCTTGTCGCCTCTGCTGTATAAAAACCAAAAAAGAACAAAATTGAAAGAAAAGCAACAAAACAACAGGCATTTTGTTATTCTGTGTGTTTTCTCTCGCTTGACTATTTCTTCTACCACTTGATACGTACTTTTCACCTCGTTCTTTTTCACTCCCGACTGATGATTCTCTTGATATTTTCGTTCGTTTTTTATTTTTTCATTTTATTTTTTTTTTTGTGGAACAAAAGCGAAAAAAAAAATGGGAAACACTTTTGCCAAAGCTGTTTCCGGCTTTATTGAAGACAGCCTTTACTATGAGAGCTAAGAAACAGAACTTTCACTTGTCTTGGCAACAGCTTGGATCGATCTCTCTGCGGGTTTTGCCTCGTCAAATTGATGGATGATGGGTTTCCGAGAGTAGCAGATGACGTCCAGCCAGCTTTTAACCAACTCCTCCCGCAACGTTACGGTGGAAAGCCTTTGCGTATTCAACATCGTCGACACTTGGTTTTAGGGCTCTGGGGTTCCTCTTAGCTAGGGTCTGGAACTATCGTAAGGGATGCTGCATCAAATACGACCCTCAACTCCACGGGATGTCGTCATAGACGTCAGGACCTCGTGGTACTCCTACGTAATTGTCAGAGATTATTGTCATCATTCCTCTTGTTATTATCATCATTATTATTATAATTATTAAGCATAATTTTAGTGCCTTGATATTTCGGAGAGATGTACCAATGGAAGAGTCGATCCTTGAGATGGGAATTAATTAAACGTTTAGACTTTTAATGAAAACCGTGCATAAGAAGAAGAGAGGGGGAAAAAAAGTTGGCGTTAAAAATTCTTGGAGCGTAAAACTACGCGAAGAAAGTATAAAGAGAGATGTATAGAAGTTGAAGTGATTTTGGTGAAATGATGGCCTCGGGTCAGAGTAGGTTAGGAAGAGTTTAAGGCTTGAGGGAGGGAACGACACGATGATATTGCTCAGGGGTTAAGGGACAACCCTCACCTAGCCTAATGGCGCCGGCAATTTCCTTAGATCGAAAAAGTTGACTCCCAAGTAAAGTTAGCATCGTCCTGAACAGGAGCGAGTGGGTGCGGTACGGTACGGGGTACGGATTGTGCAGGCGCGACGAAGACTTCGGGAAAGTGATTTGGAAACACAAGCGATCACTCGGAGTGCTAATATACTCTAACCCTCGGAAAACTTAGCTGGGATTCAGACCAAGTGAAACAGACTCTCTGTATAACTACCCAGGAACTACCTTACGCTACAAGGGTACAAGGATAACGTGATTAAGTGATTCGAACCTCTTCCTTGATCACTATGTCACGCATACCGACCAAAAACGCGTCGTTGGTATCTGAAATTTCTAGTTTTAATTCAATTATGATAACGGAATGATACGCTGTGTTGAATAAGCAATTGAAACAGTGTTGGAAAGTAAATAACCGAAGTAATTCTGTCAACGTCATATACTGCAAGAAATTATGTAAATCAAGATTAAATCCAGTGAACCTTTTTGTATTTGACACATGCGAGTGTGTCTAGTCACTGACTGCACTGTGCAAGTAAAAGACAAGAATTTCGTGGTTGGTATATATATACACGATACGGTATGTTATTCCCCTGAGAATCTTCAGGTACGTGAAGCTTAGTTGCATACATATCACGTTTCAGAGAAGGAAACCGTGAAACTATAGTCTCGAAAAGACGTTGGCATTGCCTCCAGGGTTTACTGTAACAGAGGTGTATGTATGTACCTATTTACTCAGTTCATATAAAAATACCTGAACTTCTGTACTCAGCTGGTGAACAAAGGATGAGAAAAATACTGACGACGATGCATTAGTTTTAATTAAAACGAGGAAATAAAGAACGAAAATGGAATATATGCAACCGTTATATTATACGTGTGAAATATGTTTCAGGGTAGAAAAATAAAAAATAGAACCAACTCAATAAACGTAGACACATCGTCATGACCATTGTTTAATTAAAAAAATAGCCGAATAATCGTGTGCGATATCATACGGCTTCCAAGTTGTTATTATGGCTTCAGGATTTAGCCTCTACTCACACGTCAGAGAAACAATCTATATATTGTATCCGGAAATCGTACTATTCACCCACTTTTTTTTTTTTTTTTTTTTTTTTTTTTTTTTTTTTGTACAGATAATCCAGCTGTCTGTCATATAGCAAAATATTCTTCGGAACATTGATTTTCGAAACTGATGAACAGACATATTACTAAATATGTGGGCACATTGTGAATTCTAATCTAATCAGATTTACCTCAGCTTCCCTGATTCCGTGACGAAGGTCCAAGGCGAAGCTTGAGTCCTTAAGGTCACCTAGTTCTCGAAATAGATATAACACAACCCCTACCTATTCAACATACAATGCTGTGTTAGGTAGGAAAGCAAGCAGTAGGTGCTGGTCTTATGTCGGATTCAAAGCTCTCCCATTTTCAACATCGCTTTAGAATATATAATATAGAGAGGTGGAACTCGATAACCTGCAAGCACAGATTTGCCTTTTGAACATAACATAACATAACCGTCTATTCGGCTTTCCTACCTATCTACGTGGTTACAAACCAAAACGTGCGGGATGTAACCGCGATAGGATATCGGGTAAACCTTAATTAAATCTAGCTGGTGTAGGCAGTATAACGAACGGTTATAGTGGAATGCAAAGATTCCATTGTTTCGATTGGGAAATATTGAAACTAGGTATATGTAGTAGCATGGATGTAGATAAAATCGCTTATATACTTTTTCTTTTTTATTAAAATTGTACAAGGGAAATTTTAGGGCGATTATAGGGGGTAGCCAGTGTCTTGACGTGTAATAACCGCGTTACATTATAAGGACCGCGTCTTGCCAGCATCTGCAACTAATGACCGGCTGATGGTGATGGTAATTAGCGGGAGTTGAATGACGATTGCTTTTCCAAGTTTCACTGTTGAAAATGGGAATTTTCTCACCCCGGATTAAACCGCGTCGGTGCAGTAGGATAGATTAAGATGAAAAATAACGATATACTTAACCGTGATAATAATAATAATAATAATAATCGTATAATAAGAGGTATAACGTATAAAGGAAAAGCCAGCCTCCCTGAAGCTTCACGTCGTCGCAGCTTCTCTTTCTGTTTTTTTTTTTTTTTTTTTTTTTTTGTCGTTTTCTTTTTCATTTTACATTTTTATTTTCTTTTTCTTTATCATATCGTGAATAACGAGAATCTTATTTCTTACCAACAGAATAATTTGGTACCGAAACAAAAAAAAATAAAAAAAAAAATAAAAAGGGAGAGAAAAATAAACATTTCTGCGGTTATGGTTTGAAGTTATCGGAGGGGTTTCGAGAAGAACGAGGTGATGGCAAAAAGCTCGATAAAAGACAGAGGACAACATAATTCAGTTTTTCCCTTCAATTCATTAGGGTTGACTTTTTGCGGCTTGCCGAAAATGGGGGCTCAAGAATCAACCCCTCTACGGTTACGGTAGGATCTGGGTATTCTCTCACTCGTTGGGGAGGAAGAGACCGCGAGAAAGAGATAAATAGATAAAGAAAGAAGAGGATGGCAAGGTGAGATGAGGCGAAGCAGGACGATTACAGACTTTGTTTCAGGTCCTCTTCTGCAGGCCGCACAATTGTCCCTAGCGATAAGCGACCCGGGAAAGAAAGAGAGAGCTTAATTTGGGGCTACCCTTTGTGTGTTGGGAAAAATAAATTGTTATTTTACTAGCTAGGCGGGTGTAGAAAGTACCGAAGGCTAAAGTTTACCCCGAAAGAGTTCTTTAAAGAATTTTTTTTTTTTTTTTTTTTTTTTTTTTGAAACGGGAACGACGTGGCACGGGCGTTGGAACACCGAGCGGAACTGAGAGGGCATCAATCCTCAAATTCATAGTGAGAAATTTTCAGGCCCAACCCCTCAAACCCTCGCCCATTGTTAGACCTTGGTGTTTGCCTCGATAATGCTGCAACCAGGGCGCGTTGTTCTCGAAACTCGAAAGCACAACGCGTGAGGTTACGTTAGCGAACACGTTGAAAGCACCCGTTTCACAAACTGCCCGGTTATTTACCCTTTACTCGGAAAATTTCATCTCACCATAGAAAACAAGAGAGGAAGAGAAAGAGAGAGATAGAGAGAGAGAGAGAGGGATAGAGATGATATCCGTCGTTTCAATTTATCATGAAAAATGAGAGGAAACATAAATTGGCCGAGAGTCTACTCCGTTGAAATGTGTTATTTTCGCTGACAAATTGCACCGACTAACGGAAGTAATTGCTAATTACTTAACCCTTTGATTCTTGATAAACTTGAGTAACGAAACACAACGCCTAGTCTGATGAAACATCCAAGTAAAACGAGTAAGTAGAATGTGGGTAAGGTGTGTCGAATAAGGCTGACATAAATCTGATTTATAGTCGTGAGTTAATTAGGCAAAGGGGTTGGAAAGTTTGAACAGTCGTGGAGGGATTAACTTAAGTTTTGGATGGCTTAATAGGCTTGTACCTTGTTACTTTGGTGTAGCACAACGGGCTGTGGAAATGGGTTGAGGGAAAGGTACAAGCTCGAGGAGCCAAGGTTGAGTTAAGGGATGGTTTTCCATTTTTTTTTTTCTTTGATTTTTCGTTTTTCGTTTTTTTTTTTGGTAATTGTGCTTCCGGAAGAAGTTCTCCCAATGAACCATCATCATCATTCATCCTGGTTGTAAAAGCATCGTAAAATTTATTCAGGAATGGTATATGACATGAAATTTTAGCTACTGAAATTCCTTTCACTATACATCTGGTTATACCTAACAGCGTATGTAGCTGAGTGTGATGAACACAATGACGAATAACGATTAGAACAATGCAACTAAAACGTTTGTAGTCAATTTAAACCCCCGGTAATAATAATAATAATAATAATAATAATAATAATTTGATTGGAATTACACTTCAACAAGTAAATCTAATTTATCTATATATTACTGAAATGAATAACCCATTCGAATTAAATTCGTAGTTCATTGAACAGCGAGGGGATAAACGTTTCTATATAAGCTTTTATCGTTAGTAGATAATTGATTCAATCCTTTTCTGAAATATTTTCGAATTTGTTATTCGTATACTTTTTTTCTTTCTTTTTTTTTTTTACGTTTGATTATATGAAACAAAAAAAATGCATCGTCGACTCTCGTTCGCAACGGGATTATTCCCGATTTGATTGATCCACTGCACTGGCTATTTAGCAGACCCTGACACATCGTATATGTATAGTCGTGTTCAGTATCCGCTTGAATTACTACGGTTCTATATGGGCTTGGATTTTACCTCATATATACCAGCTGCTGTAAATTCTACACAAATTCTACAGTTATGTCGGGTACCGCCGTGGGCGATGACAATGTTTTCCGAGCGGATTGACTCGTTCATTTTTATATATGAGTACGTTTTTGGTATCTATTTTATTTTATTTTTTTTTTGGTTTTTTTTTTATTGTATTTAATTTTTTTCTGTCATTTTTCATCCCTTATAATACCTAAGCTTATTTTATCGAAATTTTCTTTTTCACATCCACATTCTTTTGATTCTTTTGAGAATGGTTATATTTTTATTATACCCTTAAGGTCGACGACAAAACTCTGAAACATATTTATTTGTCATTGGTTTGTTTATACCGTGAATGAAGGGTCGATTTACCGTTAAAAAGATATAACAAAACGGATACTGAGGCAATGAATCATCTAAATCCCTAAAATATACCGTAAGAAAACTTGCAGCTATTTTTCGACACTTTATGGTAACTTAACGATCGTTGATGCCAGAATTCGAGAAATTGAACAACTCTTTATGCCCCCCTTATTTTTTTTTTTTTTTTGATCGCGTATATTTACGGTATTACTTAAAGAAATTTTAAATCGAGAAAGGATAAAAGCAGCTGTATTACAAACGAAAATATATATATATATATACGAATAAGGTAAATAAGGAGCAATTTGTCGAACTAACAGATAACGACAACCAGAGTAAACTTTCCGAGTAATCTAGGGGATGTGGTAAGTAAATAAACAGAATTTTCTTCAATTACAATTTGATTTCGTTGAAATTACATTCCGATTTATCGATAATGGAAAATTAAGCTCTCTCGTTCGTCAGCAGGGTAGCTTCATAGTTCAAGAGTAGAAACAAAAAAATCTTACCAAATATCGAAAACAGATATTAAATAAAAATTGGACTAATAAATTTCTCAAAAATTTATTTAAGGGCTAAGAAATTCACACTTTGATAAATAAATGGAAAGTAGCGAAATGTAAAGTGGAGACGAGGTGAAGTGAAGTGAAGTGAAGTGAAGTGAAGTAGACACGGTTCCCACGGTTCCCCACAAATTTGCCACCCTTTCGATTGATTAGACCAGCTCTTTCAGTTACCAATCCAATTCCATTCCTCGTATTTTCTCGCCACAAACAGTGCCGGTATACTCGAGGACCAAACCACTCTGTACCTATCTACCTACCACCTCATACCTTCACCCGAAAACCGTAGCAGTAGGCAGGGGGTTGGTACCTTTTGTTTGCTATTGGAATTGTCGCGTCGTTTCAATAGATGACTTGATGTAGCGCGTGCCAAAATCTCCGAATCGACATGTGGATTTTACGTGTCAATTTTAAAATACTAACTCGATATCCAACATCTAGATTCTCAAATTCATCGTTATTATATTTTACTCTTTCTTTACACCCCGAAAATTTTGTAATTCTTTTATCAAATTATTCATCCGAATTATTTACTACGCTTTATACGAAAACCCTCGAATTATATAAGAAGAAAAATTCTTTCGACAATTCGAAACGGATTTTAGAACGGCGCAGGCATAAAATAGCTTCGAAAATCCAATCCGCATACGAACGTACGTGAAATTAGGGGGTGAAAATTTTTTTATTTTTTTTTTTTTCTTCATTTTTTTACCGAGTTGTTCGCACCGTATTCCAAGATTACAACACTGCAGCAGCAATAGGGGAGTTCGTGTCGACTGGGGCTCACGCCCTGCAGAGATGAGGTGAGGTACACACGGTTTTTTTTTTTTTTTTTTTCTTCTTTTTTTTCTTTCTCTTCGTCGAGCGTCAAGAAGAAGCCAATTTTGCGTATATTGGAACGTATTGCGTGGAATAAGACCCTCGTTCTCGGCAGTATTCCACCCGCTCGTCTACTACCACCTACTAATGCCAACAAAATCTGTTCGGCGTCGCGTCGCGTCGCGTCGCGACGTTACGACGCCACGTCACTTATATTTTTCCCTGTACGTTAAAAGAAAAATTTCTTTAACGTTTTGCTCCCGTCACTCGTATACTAGTTGAGTTTAAATGGCCCTTCAGAATTTTCATCAAATTTATTCAATTTCAACTATAATTTTTCCTTCTTTAAAAAACAAGAAAAAAATAATTTTTTCTTTAATTCATTCACCGCACACTAGCCAATCATCGATCGATATTATAAAATTTATTCAACTACTTGTAAGGACGAAAATTTTTGATTTATTATTCGCCTGTACATGTACGATATTCACCTTATACCCTACCTGAGTAGGATCTGGTTTATCTCGCTTACTAAGGGTTCCCCAGTTTTGGGTTTAAGTTCAGTTCGAAACCGTTTACGTTGCAGATGTCGCCTAAAACGAATGCCTAACGTACGCGCCCTTCGACACGGGACTGAAAAATATCCCCTGGATCGTATATATTATATAAATGGGCCAGGATCGTGAGCGAAGGGTGGTACGGTTTTTCAGACCAAATAAAATTCTGAAATCGATCCCTAAGACTCTGTAGCGTATATATGTATATAGCCAGGATCTAGATCCATCTATCTATAGTGTATCGCTCGCAAAAGATAGATAGATAAATCTCTCTCTCTCTCTCTCTCTCTCTCTCTCTCTCTCTTTCTTTGCGAAGGGTGCGAAATAACTGAGGTACGTGAACGGAGTTTCTAGCTTCAAGCGATGCTACATCGAGAAAAAAAATGTACATAATTTCCTCACCCTCTCATATTACGTACGAAATAAAAATTGATTTCTTATATTAAGCTAGGAGTACGACGTTCACCGGAACTTCGTCTCCTTTGCCTATTTCACTTACGATTTAATGTCGGTCTATGATTTAATTGAAATTGAAAGATTTATCGAATGAAAAAATTTCGTTAATTCTATAAACAAGAACTAAAATAACAGGAAAAAAAAAACAATTTTGGAAGTTTTTTTTTTTTTTTTCCTTGGAGAAAAATTTTAGATAATTTATTAACCAGATAATCTAATGTAAGTAGAATGTTCAATTAATTTTTTTTTTTTTTTTTTCAAAAAAAGGTTTAAGTCTGTACGGAACTCCCAGAACTCTGGGAGACAGAGAAACGGAGAAACAACCGGTAACGCGATTACTAACAAGTGGTAATAATAATTAGCACTGTGAAAGGCGACAGCCTCTTTGTCAGCCAGGCAACTTGGAATTAAACCAAGAAACGTGGCTACTTAACTCCGAATTATCTTAAATAAGGTGTATCTATGGCGTATCTGAACCAGCACTTTCTTACTTCGAGTATGAAGCCGTTGTTAAGACTTTAATGTATTTTTTTTTTTTTTTTGTCATTTTTCAACCCAAAAAATTATCCCCTAGTAGTCAAAGACGAACTTTACTCAAAATTCGATACGGAGCTGTGGTGAAAATTCGTAGACAAAGACGAAAAAAAAAATTGATAGACAAATTTGTTTCGGTATTAAATATCGAAGGTTTTATCAAAGTTTATAATCAGAAAGAGATAATGAATTGAATGAAATAATGAAAGTTGGGGTTGTATACTAGAGTAGAGATAAGGACATCGTGGAGTTAATCCGATCTAGGATGAAAGTCGAAAGAGGAAGTTGAAGTATGAGCTTTTATGTCTGTGGGTGCGATATAGCTGGTATATAATATCTTTAGAAAGTCTTAAGCGTAGCTTAAGAAGCCCTCTAGGGGTGTTTGGGTATTAGTATTCCAGTGGAGTGCCCGACTAATGCTTACCTTTTGTCTTCTCCAAAACCATTTTCGGGGAACCAACTGAAAGTAAAGTTAAGAAAGAGGCAACCCGCCTAGGCTTTCGAGCTTGCGAAGTGATGCACTATTTTTTAAGGAATTACCGAGAAATATACTCGGGGAGGGATTGTACAGGCTTCACGGAAACGCCCTGCACCATGAAGACTTAGGAGAAAAGAGGAAATAGGTAATAGGAAAGTGGAAAAAAGGAAGAAGACGGAAAAGGAGAGACCCTACAAACGGCGGAAAAACCTAAGCTTGATTGATTTCAAACTGCTAATTGAAAACTGCATTTTACCCCGTCTTATTCCAACCTCCATAA
The DNA here is from genome assembly GCA_963924015.1 of Macrophya annulata. Classification (NCBI taxonomy): domain Eukaryota; kingdom Metazoa; phylum Arthropoda; class Insecta; order Hymenoptera; family Tenthredinidae; genus Macrophya; species Macrophya annulata. The sequence goes on along the minus strand of OZ001263.1, from coordinate 13,541,194 downwards.
ATATCGGAGTCTAAATCTCACAATGCTTTTAGTTGTACCTACTCGAAGAAGAAAATAGGTGAAATTAGTTTCTACGTGTGTTAACGATAGTTTAGTACAAACTGCGTTAATGCGTGATGATTCGTAAATTTTTTTTTTAGCGAATATAAACGATGAAAGGAAAAAATTGTGGTATTTTCATTTTTTCTATTATGTTTTTTTTTTTTTTTTTTTTTTTTTTTTATCTTGGGGCTAAGGGAAAGAATGGTTGTAAAAAAAAAAGAGTAAAGATTTGGGGAAGAGGAAGGGCCAAAAAGTCCCGACCTTTATCTAGTTCTGGTTCTGCAGTGAAACTACCTTTTTCTGTTCGAACGACTATCTCGTCCTTCGCACTTATTGTTAGACGAGGGATGCCAAACTGGAAAAAAACATCTCGAATCTCCTTACAGTCATGATCTCAAGTTTCTTCAAGGCTTGACCCACGTGTAGCAGATATATAAGTCAAGGAGGTGAGAAGCCAATGAAACTCTGAAACCCCCTGAGCATATATATATATATATATATTTTTTTACTTTTTTTTTCGACGCGTTTATCACCTAGACAACAGGATATTGTGTTTCGTCTCGAATATCTTTCGCCGATCTTTGTATTTAGCTTGAAATAATATAGAGAAAATGGCGGATGTCTTTAGCACAGTTTTTGGAAGTTTTGATTCCCGTTATACCTGGAGGATTAAAACACACAAAAAAAAAAAAAGGAAATGAAATGAAAAGAAAAAGAGGAGAAAAGCAAAACGTAATAAAACTTTCACCGATATTTTTGTGTTCTTTTTATTTTCATTTTTTTTTTTTTTTTTTTTTCAAGATATAATTTAATCGATATTCTGTAATTTATTTTACCAATTTTTATTTTTATCTTATTTTCGATAAATTTCAGGCGCCGCTGCAGCATCTCGCGTTTACGTCGACGCCCTGTCCAGGTTGGCACGACAAGCTCAGCTCGGTACGTGGGGCGGCTCCCAAGATGTTGGTAAGTGCAATAAATTCCATATTACTTTTTCCTTAACATCCACTGTCAACCGCAGAACGAAATATCGACGTTCCCCTCTCTCTCTCTTTCACTGACAGGTAAAAGTCGAAGGGCACTTTTATCACATATTCTACAGTAAACTGTGAAAAAGACTTTTCAGTTTGAAAAAATGTTGATACAAAGAAAAAAGAAATTTCATTTAAATAACAATTATTATCTCATAAAATTTTTTTCTTCTTATTTTATTTCTATTTTCGTTCTTTAACCTGAGCCAGGCTCTTTTCAGGGGTTTCTAAATCCAATAAAAGCCTTCTTAGTTTCTTCTTAGTTGTCTTGAAAAGCTCTTAGTTACTAGAAAAATAGTTGAGAAAGAGGTGTAAGCTTATAGTGCATCACTAACAGGATGAAATCGGGATAGTATACGCTTAGGTATGATTACCGTACGTCATGTGTGAATCCAGGGGTTGTAGGGTTCGTTGATCCCTTAGCCTCTCTAAAGAGTACGTAGTGGAAAGCTCAGAAGCCTCAGAAACGATGACTAACTGACGGAAACTTGGCTTTATTCTACTTTGATACGTCCGGTTTATAGGAGGGCATTCGAATTTCCTGTCTTTCCCAGCTTCCTGCAGCGGAGATGTCGAATTGAAAGCGAAGTTTCGGTTTTTCAAATCCGATATTTCGTTTCATAGAAATATATTTTACAATTAGATTATTTTTTTTTTTTTTGACTTTTATTAATAATCATGTGTTTGTTTGAAACTGGAGTTCTAACGACACTGTTATTAATTTTATTTAACGTAAGGGTAGAATGGAGAGTGAGAGGGGAGGATTGCGGACTTGAAACTCGTAACCATAACCGTAACCGTAACAATATCTACCCACCTAAACCTTTAAATCTTGAATAAAGTGAGACGACCGTAACAAAAACGTGAGAAGACGAGGCCTTTTCCCTAAAGCTTTGTTATTTTGTGGACCTATTTGCGTCCGGGGCTTACCTAGCCAATAAAGATCACCGAGTTATTGACGGGACAAAGTAGGGTGTCGCTGAAACTAAACTAAACTAAACTAAACGAAATCCTGTGGCAGTAAAAAAGTGAAAGTTAAAAAAAAACGGCGAGAATGAAAAGTCGAAGAAAAATTTTTCTCAAGATTTAAAAAATTAATTTCTATATTATAAAAATCAAAATCCAATCGATATCGATCAATGTCTTTCGGAAAATTTTTTTTGTAGACTTTTAAAAATCCTGAAATTCTTTCCGAGCAATAATAAAAATATTCAAAATCAATGCTCAGAAAATATAATAATGAAATTTATTTGATTATTAAATACGACAGAGTTTTGAATAAAGTCCTTTATAAAAATTCGCGTAATATTAGGTATAGGTTTTTACCGCGTTATCCACGTCATTCAGTCTCCCTTTCATAGCTTGAAAATTAACAAGGTACGAGTGGTTTTAATTAGAGCCAAAGTATAAGTGTACAGAAGTTTCCGGTAACGTTAATAACGCTAATTAATTTTACTCCCAGCACAAATTGAAAGCTAGAGAAGGAAAGAAAGAAAGACATGCGTTCACAAATCGTAATTATATTATATACATAAAAATTGATACATATAGAGGATACATAACAAAGGAGAATTTGTTTCTTGTATTAAAATTTGAATTTACGTTAATTTTGTCAAAAAAATTATTGCTCGCCAATTTTTTTGAAAATTATTAGAAACAAGAACCGCGTCTAGGAGAAGATTACCTGCAATATTCAAGGCTCGTAGTATCAGCGGTTAAATTTTACAACTTTAAGGGTTAAATTTGAACAGTGAAAAGTTTTACTCAAGAAACTGTTGTTAGCTTTAATAAAAGCGAAAACTAGTTAAGTTCTTCGCCCAGAGTGTGTCACCCCTTTAGTTCTTGCTTTAAATTAAGTGTGAGAGGGGGGAGGGGAGGGAGGGGTCCTTTCTTAATTTAGGGTTTACAGCTTTAGTCCGGATAGCAGCGTAGAAGAAAATTTTATAACTTTAAGGATGAATCTTGACGGTCAGAATGAACCGCTAATGATTTTCTCGACATTTATTTTACGGTTACTGAACCAGGGAGTGTGAAACGTTATTCGTTGTTTAATCCTCTACACCCTTGAAGCTTCTTATTTGTGAAGAAAATAATATAATAAAGTAATAAGGAGAGTAAAAAATAAAATCTAAAATTGAAAATTCAAATTTTTGATTAATTTTTAATTTACAATTATCGTTAGTTTAATATCGTATAGATATGAATCATTTTGTTTGTTTCATTAAACACCGACTAAATATCTCAACCCTTATTCGTAATGATTATACATATTTACTGAACAGTGATATGTGCGGGGATGATCGAGGCGTGAATGATTACTCATCTCCCCCCAAAATACAACAACAATAATATTTCGGAGAATAGCAATAACTAAAATTGAGGAAATGGGAAAGGGGTCTCGCTAAATTCTGATTACTATTATCATCATTATCATGATATTATTAATGCAAACAACAACCAACGAATGAGAATTATATCGCACGAGTAAGTCTCCGTGAAACCGTACAGTAGCTATAACCCACCCCCTCCCTCAGCTTCGGTACCTAATGCAGCAGTCGGTTGGGTAAATTTACTACTACGCATATAATTGCATAAAATTACAATTCCTGGGATAACAAAATTGTTATTGTTACCTCTCACCGGAGGCCCGTATACCGAGTCTTGAATTTTTTTTATTTTTATTTTCATTTTTATTTTTATTTCTTGAAAATTACGCCAGATTGTGGTATGCATAAATTATAAGGAAGAAAATCCTTTGTAATTAAAATATAATAACTATAATAAAATTTTTATTAACAATGTGTATATCGATAAAAAAAACTGTAAGTGAGGTGTAATTAGTCAGGGTTTTGTTCAGTCGTATCTGTCAGGTATTGTAGCTGCTTAAAGATTTTTTTTTTTTTTTTTTTTAAGGGTGGAGAGAGCTAGCTCTGAATTCATTAATCGAAGTGATACGGTGAAGTTTAATTTAGGCCCATTTTACTCCGTCGAATAGTAGCGTTTATCTTCACGTTATTTCCACCTTTTCGTAAAATCTTACCAATGCACGGTAGGTATAGCCTTAAGAGTGAGAATAGGTATTCTTAACTTCCTTTCGAATCCCTTGAATAATAACAGTGAATCTTTGAATCAGGACTATTTCAAGAAGCTACAGTGTAAATCCTCGAGACCGCGAGAATAAACCGCCCCAGGTTTTCAGTAATTAAGTTTAAATTTCTCGCCTCGTCCGCGTCGTCTGCACCCAGGCTCTTATTCGCGTTTTCTTACTTTAGTTTTTATTTTACTTTTCTCCGGTTCCTCCTTCAGCCTCATCTCTATCTCTCCTTCTTCTTTCTCTCTCTCTCTCTCTCTCTCTCTCTCTCTTTCTCTCTCACCATTACGGATCTCACTTCCGGTGGTGGAAAATTGAGAGCGAGGAAAACGGGAAATTTTCCACCCCAGAAATATCCTGCATATTCTCAGAGACCCGAGTTAGTCGACGACAGGAGGCGTAAGGGACACCCGAGTATGGGCGAGGATCGGGAGAGGAGACGATATTGCCAATTTCAATATCATTCTCATTCCGTTCCTCGCCCCTAACTTCGTAAAAACCTCGATTTTGGGATGGTATGGTATGGTATGGTATGGCATGGCATAGGCTGGGCTTGCTTATAAGCCATCACGCCAGTTACCGGGTTCCCCGATCTTACGCTGCCAATCACTTCGTCGAAAACGATTATAAAGTTTTTGATTTTTAACCCCTTAATCCGTCAAAAACTAAAAAAAATTAATTTAAAAATATCCGGACAAACAATAACCCCCTTAAAAAAAAATTGTTTTTTGAAAAATATGAGAAACAATGATATGGAGAAAAAAATTTGATTCAAATATCAAGATCGAATATCAATAGTTCGTGATTCTTTGAATCTAAGACAAGTTCGATTACGCATTTACACCCGAAGGGGTTTTGAGCTTTGGGCGAGAATAGAAATTGGTTAAATTTCTAAGGAGGGGGGTAACGGGTCAAAGTGATCGTGGATTTGGCGGTGGAGGAAGTGGCAGTGATTGCGGTGGTTGTGGCGTTGAATGGGTACTAGAAACGAGTGACGGTGGGGTTAAGATTCCACCCTTCGGATTACAAGGGTGAATCTGGTATTGAATTTAGTGAATTACCTTTGATCCCGTATAGTCTGAACATTGAGATAGCTGACAAGATTGAAATTTTACTTGACATAATAATAATAATAATAATAATAGTAATAGATACATATACATATTATATATTGTACATATATACCTGATAATAAAAAAACGTCTTCACTAATAACAGTGTAAGGAAAATTTGATATTTAAGTTTTAACATCAAAGTTATCTTCTCGAACCTATTTTCAATCTTCATTAGATCAGACTTCGTTAGAATTAAACTTTTGTGTAATCCAAAACGTATCTTTACTAAGTCACTGTCAAGTATAATAATATAGTATCTGAGATCCTGACTAATTAGTCGTAACATTGAAGACTATCAAGTATCGTAATATCGCGTCTCAATCTCTAATCAACAAATGAGTTCAAAAATACTAAAAAAAAATTTAAATTAACAGCTGTAACACGATTACCTTCGAGTTAATCAGTCCAGATCATGACCAAAACGATGGATCAATAGTATCTAACTGAACACCACTGTAGGAAGATTAGGGGTATCTGTGGCTTTAGTATATATGTTCGTTGATAATCAGAGGAGTGAATAGAATCGTTGGCAATGAAAGTCCTTTGACAGACTGTTGCAGGATCGAATGAGTCTCTCCCTTCTTGCACTATGATGCACCAAAAATATTCTTTTACATAAAGAATTTTTTTCGGTTCGTTATACGTTTTGCTATTTAACATATAGATTGTAGAAGAAGTATTATTATGGTATTGGTGTATTGTACGTATATATGGGTATATGTATGTACCGTATTATAGAATAAGAGAGAAGGCTTAGCGGTTGGAATTCTATATTATGATCAGATATTCAAGCACCGTACCGTACTTCACAATGGGTAGTCAATTTGCGTGTTAATTTCGAGGCTATTGTCGTACCTTTAATCACCGAATACCCACAGTACTATGGGGCGTGTTACGCATCACTAGACTCGATCATTCTCTCATATATACAGCTTACTGTACGTAGTACATACATACCTATAGTATACCTACCTACCTACCTACCATAGCTACCTGGACCCTGCCTCTCGAGATCTAATTATTAATTCCACGTCGATTTAATCCCGTTATAATTAACACCGATTATTAAAAAACTTACGCCGATCCTTTTCTCCATTATCATTATGATTATTATTATTATTATTGATCCTTTGAAAAATCAATACAGACGTTGTACTAGCGTTTTTCAACATTTTTTTTCTTTTATTTATTCGTCTTGCACTTTAAATCGAAGAAAAATTGTAATAAGAAGGAATACCTAGGTCGATGGCTTCTAGGGATTATATCTAGAATCACAAAGCCACAAACACACACACATATATAATATATATATACTATATTCATATAGGTATATGTATACATACATACACTAGTGTCACTAAAGGCGGATAAAAGTTTCTGGCATGACGGAGAGTTGTGGTGCAACAAACAAACGAACAAACATACAAACAAACAAACAAACAAACCAACAAACTCGTTAAACTATCTCGGTCTGTTTCGCTTTAGTTATCTTTTCATCGGTGTTAACTCGCTCCACCTCCATCTCTACACGAATATATATGTATGTATATACATACATGTATACGAAGTATATTTCCACTTTGGTATTATAAAGGATTAACCAACGATGCAACGGTATTGAAGTGTGTCTCTAGAAAAATGTAGAATCTTGTTCACATATTTGTAAAAAAAATTTCTTTTTTTTTTTTTTTTACAATTTTGAATGTTTCTATATCATTTTTATTTATTTATTTATTGTTTTAACGGTTACAAACTAAAGATTTGAAAATTTTGTGACTGTACTTAATTTCTTGCTAATCAAATGTGCGAGAAAAAAAATTTCCTTGTTTAATAGTTTTCTTTTTAGAGATAGAAAATCGGGAGTTTAGATGCTAAGTAGTAAGAGTCAGTGTGGCGTCAGACAATGTCACTCGCTTCTAATTCTCGTGCATATTCAATGATATAAATTCTGTGTATCCGAATCCAGGGTATCTTTTTTTTGATACCAGAGATGTTTTGTTTTTTTTTTTTTTTCCATTGTTTTGTGTTTTTTGACAATTAAGGCAATGCAGCGTAATAGATAAAAACCTGGAGTAGGAAAAAAAAAAAAAAAAACAAGTTGAATAAAAAATAAAAAAAAAAAAGCAGAAAAAATAAAAATTGTTTTATTTCGTTACTCGTGTGCCCAGTGCCTCGAGTATATCGTTTTTCCTGAAGTTTGAGTTTCATAAAGCACGTTTTCAACCGAAGCTCTTTGAGCTCTGTACCAGTGGCCATAGGACGGGGATGGGGGTGAATGGGTGATGTAGAACGGGGAGGTAGAAGGGTGGCTGTATGTCTGGATTGCACAAACAGATTTCAGATTTTACGTAAAACTCCGCGACTGTGAAAATATAATGCGCGGCTTTGATGTGAGCCAAGCACAACGATACGAGTCGGAACTGCCGAGTCTTCCTTCTCTAAATGTATATAGGTATACGTGGTTTTTTGTTTTTTTTTTTATGTTATTTCATTTTTATTTTTACAATTTCATTTTTGTTTTTTTGTATTTTGTATTTTTTTTGTTTTTTCTGCGTACCGAGAGGAAAGGGAATGATTGGATGGCAAATCACGAAGTAACTCTTCAGCGAGCTATTACATACCCCGAGAACTTTCTTCCCTGTAGAATCAAACTTTAAATCCTTGCCTGTAGGGTAGTAAATGTGAAATAATTTTACAGCCGTAGTATGTATATATATATATATATATATATATATATATATATATATATATATATATATATATATATATATATATATATATATATATATATATATATATATATATATATATATATATATATATATATATATATATCTACAATTTTCAACATTAATTAAAACCTAATTAAACTTTGTTTTATCATCAACGTATTATACGTTATATACCATATGTTATCTTTAATTTCTCATTACCATCATTAGTTAATCATTCGGTTCGACGTTAAACCAAAGAAAATATTACACACGGGTACTATACATACAATATAAAGCTCATTGATATTCATTTGATCACAGAGTTACGCGATTAAAGATATATATATATATATATAAATGTTAACGTACCCAAAGCTGTGATAAAAAATAAAAAAGAGAAGAGAAAATAAAAAACAAATCGAAAGGTAATTTAAACGTTTGGCAAATATTTATATCTCTTATGGAGTAAAAGAAAACAGAAACAAAAAGCTCCGTTCTTGTTTTTTTTTTCATATCTTGTTGTTTTTTTTTTTTTTTTTTTTTTTTATAGTCTCTCCATTTTCCCTGTTTTTGACGTATACATAATTGAAATGTTTGAAAACGATGCAGCTTGGTCAGTGCTGCAGCATCATGGGTAGCTGCATAGATTTCTTTTTTTTAATTTTTTTATTGTTTCATTGATTTTAAACAGATACGTGAATTTTATGAATTCCGTAAATCAACGACGATGAAAATTGAATTTGAAATAAACAAAATGTCAAATAATTCCTTCAAAAGTGATAATGAAAGAGTAAAAAGAAAAAAAAAAGAAAAAAAAAAGAAAAATAAAAATGAAATAAAAAGGAAAAAAAAAAATTCTATACCTACCGCGAACACTAGCTCCGGGGGTATAAGGTATTAATTAATGGAAATTGACGGCACTGTTCAACTGTACAGTCTACGTACGGTACGGTAACCGGGGCTTCAGTCGCTGTTGAATTTGTTTATTTTTCCAAACCCATATACATTATTCACTTCTACTTGAGCCTCTATTGGCTCTCGTACGATTGGTTTTCCGCACTCTCACTTTGACAGGGCCCACACCACTTGTTTGCAGTTCGTCAGTTATTTGAATTCCCCGAATCCCAAAGTCCGCTTCTATATCTATACCCTACATACATACATACATATATTGACGGGAGATTTTAAGTAATGAAAACTTCTTTTTCGTCATTTGAAATTGAAATTGAAAAAAAAAAAAAAAAAAAAAAAACTGGAATAAATAAAAAAAATTCCTAAAATCAAAATAATAATAATAATAATAAATCGGTTTCTGAAAGAGCGTAAAAAATTCGCTTTGACCATTTCGAAACGTCCGGTCAGGTCAGGCGGTGGTTTACAAAGTTCAAGTCACGCCAAGAGCCACTTAAACCTATTGTAATCCAACCCTCGGTAACCTCAGCCACTAATTTTATTTCGTACCCAGAGACTGGGCTGTTTATTCACTACCCTACCTTCATTTACCACTATAATTTGCTGTCTAGTTTTGCCTGGGTATATACTATTTTGACTCTCGTGAAGACATAGCTAAGGGTAAAAGCGAGCCCTTCGCGTACGTTCTTCACCTCTATATATCTGTCTCTTTCTCTCTTTGCTCTCCTCTCGTTTCGCCTCACTCTAATAAACCTGCGAATTATTTGATAATTTCGAACGACTTTCGTGACTCGAATTCACCGCCAACTACGCAATTAACGCTATCCTACTAGACTTAGAATTAATGGTGTCTGACCCCACAGGTCATTTCTGTGTCTGACGATACCAAGACTAAATTTAATCGGTTGAATCGTGATTCACAATTTATTAATATCCCTGAAATATTCCATCGCAATAAAAAATTTTTGTTCTCACAATTAGTTCGTGAATTAATTTTCCTCGTCATTTTTTGTCCTTAATCAAAGAAGAAAAAAAAAATTGGAATAGGATGTTTCTTTCTATATCAAAAAATTTATCAAAAGTAATTGAATTTTGTTATTCTTTCTTTTATTTTTTTCGGGACTACGTTATGGGGTTGTTTAATGGTAGAGCTTTCGACGGTCGTCTAAAGAACCCGAGGATCCTTTTCTACCGACAAAAATCATCCCTTTCGAAATCGAAACTAAACGCATATATCCCTTTGCGTCGTCCGCTCGACCATGTGACCGGATTTTACTCGCCTACCGCACAGTCTGCCTTTAATCTAGGCAAACGACCTTGTCATACCCGCTTTCCCACTCTGGACTAAGCGTATAATTTAAACCGCTGATTTTCGTGTATCCCATTGCAGATCAAAATCCACCAGTATACACTCCGTCGTAAAAGAGGATCTCATTGATCATATAAAAAAAAAAAATCGATAACGAAAGATTTTTTTCTAATTAATATTGATTTTTGAAAACAGTTTTTTATTTGTCAAAATTTTAAATCGTGATTATCTAATAATGATGATAATTATTTATGATAATAATAATGATAATAATTTTGGTACAAATGATGTAAACTTGAATAAGCGGGTAATATTATTACGAGCTTTATTAATTGCCATTAGTTTAGCGGTTGGTGATAATTAATTTGCTTATATTTTATCAAAAGACGATCATTAGTCAAGAAGGAGTGCAGCAGCAGTGGTTACGGTACCTAAATGAGCTTGATTAATCTGAGCTTTCATTTCACGAGTTTATATCTCGCCTGCTTGGGCATATCACACCCGTAACGTAAGTAAGTATATCTTAAGCCATAAAATAAACTTTGGTTTAAAGCTCTGAAGGATCTACAAGTTTATCTATCATCTATTTTTTTTTTTCTCTCTTACCTTTTTTTTATTTTTATTTTACTTTTTTTTCTCTATGATCTAGTTTAGATCGTTTTCATCTATGGGTATATATACAACGGTCGTTCTACTCCTTATATACTATAAATCAGAAGATGTATCTATGTATGTACATACAATGTATATACATAGATATACGGATATAACTTCCGGTTTCATCTGCGCCTCGTCAGATTTCGCGTATTCGTATCCATGGCAACACTCGAAAGCTCAAAACGGCAAATAGACACGCTCACACGATTCTCTCTCCTTCTCTTTATCCCTCTTGCTTGCTCACTCGATTTCGCTCTCTCTCTCTCTCTCTTTTCCATGGTTCAAAGGAAAAATTATACGGATTAATTACAGGCGGATTGAGATCGCCACGACTCGAATCTCTTCATCTATCAACGTACGGACATTAAACCGCTTTGAATTTAACCCCAAACGCGAGAATCGCCTGACCCCTCCTTCTCCCATGTTATATCCATAGATATACGTATGGTGACCCGTAAAAGTACAGGTACAGTCACGGGATCAGTTTAATCATCACGGGCTTTTAAATATTCAAATTTTCCACATTTTTGAACAAATTTTTTCACTACACGCACACACGTTATATTATATATTATATATTATATATGTTATGTGGGTATATACATATATACATCAGCGTGAGATAACACGCTTCGTCGATCTACGATCTGCACGAAAAATATACTAAAACTTTACGAGTTTTTCTCGGGTACCAGAGACGAAAGCTCGAAAATTTCAGAATTCAGTTCCATCCACTTTAACCCATGGAAAGAGGTGATATTTTAGTTCCTTCCTTCCTTCCTTTCTTTCTGTCTTTCCTTTCTTCCTGTTTTTTACCCTTGAGAAGAAAAAAAATAAAATAAACGAAAGACCAAAAAAAAAAAAAAAATATGTTCGAGATTCAAGGGCGTTACGTGATTCGAATTGTATAAATTTTGTTAATCTTCGCTACTTTGAACTTTCTTTATTTTCTATCCTTTCTTTTTTGCCTTTTTTATTTTTCTTTCTTCTTTTCTCTTTCATTTTCTTTTCTTTTCTTTTACGGATAAAGTGCTGAATAAAATCAACGGCACACATCGAGGTTCAAAAAAACGAAAAAAAAAATAGGAATTTTTCTTTTTTTTTTTTTCGATTAAATAATTTTTCGGAATTCGAAACCGTACAGAAATCGTACCGAATATGCGAGATTGGCTGTTATTTGAACGTGAGAGGTAAAAATTTTTCGTTTGAGATATCGACGCTTTAAAATTGAGCACAGCTGAGAGCACTTCTCGATTCGAATATACGTATATACATATACATACATATAATACATTTATATGATATAGAAAATTTCATTTTCTATCACAGAATTGCTCACAGTTTGTATAGACAATGTGGGAACAAAAAAAAAAAAAGGATTTTTTTTTCCTATCCAATCCTCACCCAATTTCACAGAACCAAAAGAAAAAAACAAAACTGAAAGAAACCTCTTCCCCTCCCTAAAAAAAAAAAAAAAAAAGAAAACCACCATTAATCAATACAACAAAATCTATAGTCATTTAAATATTTGACAAAAGTTTATCTGTAGCTAACGATAGTTCAATCTCATTAGGTATACTAGTACAGTACAATACAGCCATTGATTCTACTATCACAGTGTAATATCGACATCGAGTAGTCCGAGATTGAAATCTTAAGCAAAGCTGATGATATCACAACTTTGCATTGTGTGAAAATCTCTCCTAGTATATGTACATACATACATAGCTAGATGCAGGTACACATAGTGAAGTCTAGTCTACCGGAGCTAGACACATTGAATGGAATTCAAGCTGCTGATAGAAATGGATTCGATGCTTGCACAGATGGTTATCGATATACTGTTGGATGTACACGATCGTAATATACTTACGTAAAATCCGTCTTGCACTCTATTGAACTTACAGAGTTTACTTTCCCTAACACCTTTATAAATTTACGTATTTTTCTATAAAATGATAAAATCTGAAACAAGTAAAAATGTAAAACGTTCGGTACAAAAATATTGAAATTTATTCCACTATGAATGATTTTTTTTTACCGTCGTTTGAAAAATCCAAAAAAAAAAAAAAAATAACAACATGATATGAACAGAAAATATCTTGTGAAATTTTTCACATCATTAGATATGAGTTGATGATAAATTTTGGTAATAACTCATTGCCGTTTGAGTTTACGCCACGTGGTAGTGGCGGGTTTTAGAGCGCGTGTTCCGGACTCGGTGTTTCTGGGTTGAGCTTGTCTCTCGGCTAATCCTGGTTATCTCTGTGGGGCAGGCTACTCGACGATGGGGTGTTCTCCGAATCTATTGTCTTCTGAGGAGATTAATTCACCCTGGTTCTGTAGACGCTGGTTCCACAGGGGGGAGGGAAAGAACAGCCCCCCTATATACCCTCCATTGCATCAACCGGAAGAACAGTTTATTTTATTTCCGTTTCTACTCCTCCTGTAGCACCACGCGAATCGGGCTTTTGTTTCCTTAATTAGTCCCATTAATACATGGTTCTTTCACGCCAGGTAAAACGAGATCCATGGTTCAGTTCTGCTTATACCATTCATTCATTCATTCATCCATTCATTCATTCATTTATTCATTCATTCATTCATTCATTACTTGGAACGTGTTTTGCTTCGCTTTACTTCGCTTTGCGATAAATAAAATAAATAAATAAATAAAACAGAAAAAAAGAAATAGATATAGCTGTTTGTATGGATATATCTAGTTAAACTCTAGTCTAGACTTTACAGAAAATCCCATAAGCTCAAGGTAACGTAATTTCAACTTTAATGTTAAAAATTATACCAAGAAAAGTGCGGCTTTCTAAAGCGTCGATCTAACATCGCAATTGCAAACGGAGGGAAAAGGTGGTTATAGTTAAAGTGCGTTTTTCAAATTGGCCGAAGGAAAATTGGCCGGTACTTTGCCGCTCAATCATCGCCTACAGCCTTTTCCTGTCCTTTCGTTTTCTTTCCTTTTTATTCGCGAGCTTTTAACGCTGAGGAGTTTTTCCGCTCTGTTAGGTCTTTCCTTTTATTTATTTCTTTTCATTTTTTTTTTTTTTTTTTTCTTTGCTATAAATAATTTTTCATGAAACTTTGAGATTTTGAGTTCGCGATCAAAATATATTGAAAATCGTTATGTTTTACTTCTAGACAACTTTAATTTAAACCATAAGCAAAAATATATTCAAAATAATTCTTGGGCTGGTCTGTGCAAAAGCTCATAAAGTCTTAAAGCTTGGGGTTTATACACGGTCGAGACTTCTAGGCGAATTATTTTATCTGCAAAAACGAAAAAAAAATAAATAAAATAAAAAAAAAAAAAAAAACGTACAAAAGGTTGGTACGTGAGCTAGGTCAAAGGTCGATGGTTTACACGCATCTTGCTGCAGGGAACCCTTGTTCTTGGGGACAAAGTAATTCCGACAGTCCAAGAGGAGCAAAAGAGCCATAAACTGCTCCTTGGGGCTACCAAATAAGCAAGCTATATATTTTCGGTGCAGATAAATTAATGGCAACATCTTGAACATGGGATACCCCGTATTGTACTAACTTAAAGATTTTGAAAATTGATATTTGGAAAAATTTGTTGAAAGTTCCTTTTTTCACTTTTTATAATTGTGATTATTTTTTTTCCAATCGGTGTTTCGTTACACTTTCGTTTTATCACATTAAAGCTTTGGGTCTTATAGGTATATGGGTACACATAAATATAAAAATTTTCATTTTTTTTTGTGTGTGTGTGTGTGTGTGTGTTTTTTTTATTGCCATAAAAGCAAACAGCGGCTGTAAAATTGCACGGTGCCGTACTGGATAGACCCATGAGAAATAGCATCGAGCTTAAAGTTAAGGCTAGTAAAAAGTCAATCTGCATCAAACCCTTAGCTATCTACGAAAAAGCTCCATATTTTCAACGATCAAAATGACAACGACTTTAAACACCGGAATAACCAGGGTTAATATTATACCATATATATATACACACAGTGGTTGTAAAATAAAAGTATTTTTATTTAACTGTTATGATACAATTAACGTCATCGTTTTATACCCCCTCGAGCTTTTCTCTTTATTCTTTCCTTAATACTGGTTAAAATAAAATAAATAAAATAATAAAATGAAAATAAAAAAAAAAATGAATTTCATTTACGAAAGCCAGGTACATGAAAAATCCGAGTTTCTACTTTTTTTTATTTTTTTTTTAACTCATCTTTTGTTTCTTTTTTTTTTTTTGTAAAATGAAAATATTTTTCGTCGATATCGAACGGCCTTAAATCTACAGGTTTGAAAGTTTACATTTAAAATTAGTAAACGACGAGACAGGTAGGTATGTATGTACGTACTACAATAATAGCTACTATAAAATATAATGAATTCCGTTTGGAAGGGGGATCAGGGTAAAATTTTTACGTTACTGTTTACTCTGTTTTTATTTCAAAAGCCGAACAAACAACGATACGCTTTTACTCGCTGGAAGAGAATATTTTGTATTAGAATTAAAATGAAACTTTTAATCACGTTATAAGGATCTCGTTATACCTACTTGAGGTAGGTACCTACATACATCTATGATAGGTAAAACTGTAAAAGAGAAAAACTTCTTTTGAACAACTCTTGATACTTCTTGGATAATAAATGTAATTCTATGCGGGAAAAAGAAAAATTGTTGAATAAAAATAGAGAAAAAATAAAAAACGATTTTTAAAACTCTGTTTAAAAAGAATTACCTATACCTAACCAATTTCAATTAAACAATCAATCGACGTATAACAATATTATACTCGTTGAAAATCTCTTCCCTAAACGAAATGAATTCCTACTTGAAAAATCAATGAGAAATGAAATAAATCGTGAAAAGCTCGGCTCTTGACTCCAACAGAAAAAAAAAAAAAAAAAAAAGAAAATGTTTCCTTCGATTTCTGACTTTTTTATATTCATATATATGTATATTATAGCTACAAGGTTCTTCCTCGTAGTATAATAAGTATGAGGTAGGTAGACAGGGCTACTGTTTCATTTTTTATTATAATGTAGAAAACGTCTTTATACGTATGTATGTACAATACGTATAGCGTAGATGTACGTAGGTATGTACGATCCACCGTGTGATACATAAACTGACTGAGTAGGTATCGCGCGTATATATATATGTCGGTGAAGAAAAATTTGAAATTTAAATTCGTTCACTATATACACTGTAGAGAGAAAGAGAGTTTGGCATCTTACAGTTTTCCCAAAAGTTACGCACAGTGTTTTGTTTCATAACTCAGGCTCTCTATCCGCCATCTTGGATTTTATCTACTTTTCGTTTTGCAGTTCGTGTCGGGATTTAGGGCCGTTCAAGGGGGGAATGGCCCAGAATGGTCCACCGTTGGAGGCTGAATTTTGTTGGGTAGCTTAAGGGGGATATCCCGGACTCAGTTTCGGTTCGGCTTTGCCCTTTTCCTATTAAACTACACGGTGGACTACAAAGATTTACTAAAAATACGATATCAGAATTACCTGGTACCTCCTATTGTAAATTTTTATTTATTTTTTTTTCTCTGTATCTCATCTGAAATAAAATTACCATATTCTTGTCTCATTCTTTGAAACGCGGATCTTAGTACAACAAAGTTGAGCCTGCAAAGTCCGGAAATTAAAGAATCGATTTATAAAAATTTATTAATTAATTTCGCTCCTTCGTAAGTTGGGCAAACATCAAGATAGTCAAATCACTTTGGATGAGATTGCTTGAAATTTTTTCAGATTGTTTTTTTATTTTTTTTTTTTTTCTTCGTGGAATCGAGAAAATCTGGCAAATAGATTTACGGATATGTCTTTTATTTTATATTTTCTTTATTTTCTACTTTATGAAATACGGTAAATCTTCGACCCACCTTTTCGTGTCTATCACTACAAGGACCAACGTCGGTTAGTGAACAACCCCCCCACGTGCAAAGGTCCGGGCGTGTTTCTTCGAAATAAGATGAAGCTGTCAGAAAGACCGATGAAGGACGTGCCAGAGAGTTAAAGGGTATTCTCTATTCTCTAGTATATGAAAAAAAGGAGGAGTAGAGAGAGAAACAGAGAGAGAAAGAGAGAGAGAGAGAGTTACGTGGAGAAATGAAACGAGAAACGAAAGAAATCTGTCAGTTCGGTGGCTTACCCCGTGGGAATACAGATTCAAGTTTGAATAAAATTTTCATCCCTGATATTTTCGTGGGGAAAAAACCGCTTAAAATAAAAGAGGTATACCATACCTACTGGATTTATATCTATACATATACCCTTGCTTTATCGATAACTATTTTTATTCCCTACAGCGAACGGGATATTCGACAGATTTATATTTTCCATATACGAATAGCTACCTACCTACCTATACGTATACATACACGTTCGAACATCAAATTTTTACCTCATTATTGAATCCAATTTTTATAAATAAATTTAGAAAAAACAACAAAAAAAAAAAAAACAATATTAATAAGGAACCGGAGACGAAGAGTAGAAACTGGATACTCGAAGAGAAAATATCAAGATATATAAAGTAGAAAAGTCAAACAAACAAACGTAAAAAGAATACCGAATGATCGATAAAAATCCAACGTTTCCGCCATAAGAGCGATTCGCGGATCTCTTCCGGTCTTACCGGTCGTATATTTCCGGTATTAATAACATCTGTGACGATATCTGGGTCCCTTTTTACTTTTATTTATATTCTATATGTTTTTTTTTTCTTTTCTTGTTGAATCTAAGGGAGAAAGAGAGCAAACGTGGGCGCGATCAAGGGATGTTATGAAAATGTTAGGAAAACTTGTATACCATCTTTGAGCGTGTATCAGTAGTGAAAGAAACAAACCATCTGTGGGCGCGATCAACCGTAAATGACGGGCTTGATAGACCCTAGGATCAATAGCTTCGGTCCAATGAAGTTGAAGGTAATCCCTGTCCTGAAAGTAATCAAGAACCATCGATACGCGAAAGAAAGATTACTCCAGCAGGGGGTGTTAAGCGGATCGACTAAAGTATAAGACGTGCGTTTGATGGGAGTTTGACGGTCGAGGAAACCGGCAAACGAGCTTGAAATCTTCGCCCTAATTACACCCGCAATAAAATCCAGATATCTGCAACTCGCATTCTACATTAAATCTATAAGATGTATTTTTTATTTTTTATTTTTCCTTTGTTTTTTGGTTTAAATCCATGAAACGACTAATTTAACATTTACATTTAAGGCTACGGCTACACAACTACCCCATTTATTGTATCAGCTAACTTCAGTTGAAAAGGGGTTACAGTTAAAGGGAGGAAATCCTCCTTGGGTAAAGCATCATGGCCACAGATGTGGAAAACGGCCTTTAACTCGAACGCGATTACTAACTGGGCTGGGCGAGGCAATAGGACAGGCACAAAAAAAAAAAAAGGAAAGAAAAAAGCGCAGTTTCTCTTTTTGCGCTGTTATGAAAGCCGATTTTTTTTTTTTTCTTGGTTTCTGATCCGATCTCACAGATAACGAAAATCCAAAAATTACATTTCGGCATCTGCGAAATGATACTCTACAATCTGCCTACTAAATTATACTATTTAATTCCGTATCTTTCGAGTACCGAAAAATCCCCCGTAATAAAGCGACAATTTATCTTTAGCAGAGCTTAAAGATAGCTTTGGGGTAGGTAGTTCGTTCATCCGAAAAGCGCCCTTTACCGTCTTGCAATAACTGTTTTGCTGCAGCGTGAAAAGATAGAGAAAATAAAAAAAGAGAAATCTAGAAAGAGGAAGAGGAAGAGGAAGAGGACGAGATAGAACGGATGTACGGACCCGGTCAAGGGTCAGAGTTCAGGGGGTTGGTATAGGGTACATACAAGTTCTCGGCAGTAACGATACGAGAACCTTATATAGCTTCGGTTGTGGAGCAGGTTTACCTTGTTTACCAGAGGTTAAGTTTAGCGGAAGGGACGATTTGTGAGTACATTGAGATTATCTGGTCTTCGTATACTGTGTATAGGTATACCTATAGCTATAGATATACGTATACCAACTTCTGTATGTATACGTACGTACGTATGTATGTACAAGGTAAAGGTTTGAGGAACGGAATAAGGGGGATGGATAATGGAATGGGAAGCCAACATGTTTTATACACAACATTAAAGCACTCGTGAAAGCCGCCCGAGGGTCTTGCAAAATATGTGTTTATACACGCCCTTGTATACCACCCCTAATTTCACGTGCTTGCGATATCGAGTTTGTCAGACTGACAGCGCTCCATGTGTCATCCTAGATGTACGTAGAATTAAACACATGTGGGTATGTAAAAAAAAAAGGAAATTATTTTACAACCCTTAAAAATTACTAATTTTATTTTATTCGTTGGTGATAAAATTTGTATGTTAATAACGGATAGTACCTAGCTGATGTTAAGTTCCTTATGAAATATTCGGAAATATAAAAAAAAAAAAATAAGATAAATATGTATGATGAAAATTTTAAGAAGGAAAAACGCGTCTGCTGAAAGAGAGAGAGAAAGAGGAGAAATAGGTTGCTTTTGCCTCGCCTAAGCAGGCCATAGAATATCGTAATCCTTTCCCATTCGTAACGCGCCAGTGCCCATATTTCGCGAATGTCGAGGGCTTGCATAGGTGGGAAAATAGGGGTTTGGGGTATGAGAGGAGGAACCAGGAACCAGGAGCCATGAGGTAGGTACAGCAATGTGAAACACGGCGTAACAATGCCAGAGGGTTTAGCTCTAATGTGTGGGCGAGCGAGGATCGAGTTAATGCACGTCGAGAGTCAGGGGGTTTAACACACCGTGAACAACCCTCGTGCGAATTTCGAATTGTAAAAACGACAGTTTGGGGTGACCGACGACGATTATAGTGCTTCGTTTCGCCTCGCCTCTCATGCAGACAAACTCGAAACGTGATTCTCAGTTAGTACCTATCTACCTGTCTCCTATATTATCGTATTCTACCATATACCTACATGTATGTACATACGTATGTAAGTATGTACATTAATTCGCCCGTCACACATACGTTTAGTTTTTTTTCTACGTTAATTAAAAATCATCGTAAATAATTAAACCCATAAAATGATCAAATATACTTGATGATTTTCATTCATTAATTGATTCCCAGTTTTATATCAATGATTAGAAATATTCCATTACCAAATTTGTCACGATAAATATAACAAATTTTTATTTATCGAATTCGGAATCGAGTGATTAGCGAACGAATCTGGTAGCAGCGAGTCAAACAGAATTTTGAATTCCGATTGAGGGGCTGGTAGATTGCGCAGGTTGAATAGGTAGGTTTGATAGGGCACAGTTTCGAGTTGGGAAGGGTTGAGAGGCCAATATTGAACTACAGCAAATACAGCTTGTTTTCGATTTCGACGACCAGCTCGATCAAATGTATGATTAAGCCAACATGGTTCATAGTGAAGCTGTAGGAGAGTCGAAACAAGTTCTTTATTTTTTTTTTTTATTTTTTACTCCTTATTCAATTTTTATTTTTTGTTTTTTTTTTTCTACAATTTTCACCCCTCTTTTATTCCACCTATACCTACACACACACACACACACACATACCGATATATGTATGTATGTACATTTTCTACCCTATCTTCTCGAGAAATGGGGAATATCTGTCGTATTCCTCTTTATATATTCTTGGAAGGGAAAGAGGAATTTCCCTGGTGCAGTTGGGAAGCGAGCCAAACCGTGGCCTGGAATTCGAAAAAAGGTTTAAAAAAGGTAATCTTCTTTACAAGTCTCTCTAAGGACACGTTTTTACGGTTAAAAGCAGTAGGCGAAAACTCTGCAATTGCATTGAACATAGAAATTCGAAAAATTAAACCCTGCCAGGAATATACGATCCATATAAATGTAGGTAACAATTCAGATTTTAATCGGCATTCTCATTTTCCAAAATTATAAAACGAAAAAGACGGAAATTTTTTTTAACTCTTGAAATTGCTCAGTGGAAACCTCGCAACTACAAGTCATTAAAATATTTTTAATTCTTACTATAGCCACTCAAGTGCAACTGCGCCAGTTCTGTAGGAAAATGTATAAATGTGACGTTGGTAAAAGGTGCAGCAGTGCAGTCTGGCTAACGCTGTTTATTCATTAATTAAACTTGAACCTGCCTCTTCTATTTACGTAGTTTCCTTACCCAACTCTAGAGACCCGTTAGGGTATTGCGCTTGTGTACATTTCGGTAAATATTGGCTAGAAGATTTCTATTAATTAGCAAGCTTTGAAGGAGCTTTTGAACCAACGAAAGAATCTTTTAGATCGTTGAATCGGGGCTGTTTAGAAAAGAAAATGAAATTCTCAAACCCAGAAGGCGAAAAAGTTAGAGGAATTCTTCGAATCGTAAAAGATTTTTAAGCCTCTTTTTTCTCAGCTTTGAAAATATATATATCTTCGGAATTATTTCAAGAAACTTTTCTTATATTCGTACAGTCAATAAAAAAAGAAAATTTTTCTTAGAGTATAAGTAGTTGTCCCCATAATCGGTGAAGAATTATTATGACAATCGATCTTTATACGACAATACTTATCTCTCGGCCTAGAAGCTTTTAAACTTCTCAACAACCGTCCGAGTGATAAAAGTTAAGAAATAAAAACTTTTATTTTTTTTTACCCAAACATTCTATAAACATGTTCGTATGGACAGATTTAAGTCAAAAATGGACCGTCAACATAGGAGAAGGAGGAAAGCTTATAGAGATTTCTCACTGAAACGGTGCAAGTTTCATATCTCTAGGTAAAAGTTTTCACACTATGGATATGCGATTATTTTATCAGTGTGCGATTTTTTTTTTTCATTTTTTTATTTTTTTATTTTTTTGAGGTAGGAAGTAGGGAAAGGGGAAGAAGTGGCTTGAGACAGTTTGATACGCGGACACTTTCAAAGTCACTTGGAAAACACTTTCTAAAATGTGTCTGCCCAGAGGCAAGCATCTTCCCTAAAGTTTTATATCCCATGGTGTATACCACAAGGCTTGTTAGAGAATCGAAAGAAAGAAGAATAAAAAAAAAATAAATAAATAAATAAATAAATAAATGAAAAGCAAATACCTAAAGAAAAAGGAAAAATACAGTTAAAGAACACGTGTAAAAATCCCAGAGTTACATTTTCCATCACATCCTTTGCCGATTTCTTCGGCTGAGTTCTTCCTCTACTCTTCGTGAATAACTACTCGACCACTAACACGTGGCTTTTGCAGGGATCAAAGTATCCTAACGTTAAATTCTGAATTATTCAAGGTCCTCGAAAGGTTCTAGAGATCGAGAACTTTATCGAAACGAATCTACTTTACTCAATAGTATATTTGCTTACTTAGATCTCGTGGGGTTCAAACAGTCTGTGGATCAGATACAGTTATTAGTTTTGATCAATGATTTCCATCTTGACTTCTAAGTAATCGACTCCTTCTTTAATGAGAAAACATTTCGGAACAGGGATCAGTCGAGCGAAATATTTGGATCTTTACACATGGCTAATTCTGTTTAATATGGTATATATACATATACTTTGCTATTTGAAGTGAAGAGTTATTTAGTATGAAATAAGAAAAATAAATAAAATTAAATAACAAAAAAAAAAGAAAACAGTTTCTTCTGGACCAGTGAATATTTCTTCATCATGTTATTCTCATGTTCCAGGTTCCGCCTTGATGAGAATCGTCGAGGTGTACAAGGAGATACAAGAACAGGAGATGAACATTGTGAGTATTTTACGTGACATAGTTTCAAACTTTCAACGACATAAATATGCATATCATTAGTTTCTTCTTTTTGTGGTAAAAAATAAATATATATTTTTATTTATTTATTTTTTGTTTTTTTTTTCCATTTTTGTTTTACTCTGAATTCGGTTAACAGCTACTTTCGAAGCACTTGACGATTGAAATAACGAGCTCGTTGCTCTCCCGATGATAATTATCTCACGCCTCGAAAAATCTGTGTTAAAAGTAGGGCAGGCTGAAATAATACGAGGAAAAATGACGTTATAAAAATAAAGAAAAATTCAAAGTAACAGGAAAAAAAAGAAAACAAAAAAAGACAAAAATGTATGTATGGAATATATATATACATATAATCGTGAATATTAATTCCATCAGTACAAAAGGCACCATCACGGTGAGAGTAATAAATGTAAAGGAAAAAAAGCTTTCTTCTTTTTGAGTGCAAGAGAAAAAAAAAGAGAGAAAGTAAGAAGAAAAAAAAATATTTAAAAGCCACAGGCATTAATTATCGCGAATTGTGTTTTACACGGATTTTTAGAAAATAAAAATTCGACTTTTACTAAATTCTTACTAGTCGTTTTAATTTCATCGTCCGGTAAGTATGATAACGACGATGTTACTGCTTCTGATATACATGTGACAACCAAGATACGGGGGCTATTATTATTTTATTTAAATGAACTCCTGCGGTTAAATAATTTGAATAAACTTTCCTAACGCAATTAAAAGTCTCTAAATTTATGCGGTTAGCGTATAGTAACAGCAGCGTGCACCGAAGAGCACGGAGGTGCGAAAATGTGATTTGGTGGTAGCGGACGCCGCACCGCGCGTCGCTCTTGGAATATTAATTAAAAATTAAAAAAGATTTTTTATCATTAAACCGAACGGTAAAGATTCGTCGAGCGTTTAAAATCCCACTTTCTATACCCTATCTACACATTTACATATACCTATACGTCAATTATGAGTCAAAAAAACCATCCGAAATTCGTATTAATTTTTACATTTTAATCAAATTTTTGAAGTAATTAAATTTCGATTTTTCGATTATATACCTACAGCATTGACATCTTAATATCAAACACATTACGACCTAATCGAACGACCAACTCGATTCCCGAGACGGTCCTTAACCAGTCGACGACTTACTCTAAGATTTAATTAGAGATTTCAAGTTCCTATAAAGTTACTCTTATCTGGTAAAAGTATTTCCAGTTTAAAAGTAGTTACTTTTCTATTCATCGTCATTACCCTAAGATTCTACTGCAGTATATATACCTATAAGTATATGTATACATATTCAATTCAATGTCTTTTAGTTTGAAATTTTTTATTTACTCAATCGTTAAACGTTTAAATGTTGAACAAAATCTAGTATAAAATTTAACTTTATAATCACGACTGATCTGTATAAACAAAAATCCCAAAGTCTCACACATCTCGATCAAGAAAGCTTTCAGAAACCGATATTTCTTTCACTATAACCTATATCATATATTATACAGACGTTAAAATTTCTGGCCAAAAAATCATATAAACGGCAATAAAACCGTATAACACATACTCGTAAATTTCTTTAAATGAAAAGTATCCGTCACGATTTCTGAACGTCGATAACATGCCACAAAATAGGAAACACTACTCTTAGATCATACGAAATTTTGTTTTAATCAAGTTAAAGAGAATCACATAGGTATATCTATATAGTATATATACATAAGTATATATACTTCCCTCGATTCATGAAACGAGGGAACAGTTTCAATTAAATCAGAATGTCTCGTAAAAACGTCAGAGACAACCGTTAAAAGGGACGTACGTACGTATAAGGGTGACTATTATATACTTACACTGCCATGGGGACCTAGAATCAGTAGTAAAGATTCTCCCTTCAATTTCATCCGGTTCTCGTGTAATAAAAGTAGTAATAATAACAATAATAATAATAATAGTAATAATAATAATAATAATGTACTAAATACGTAGGTAAACTTGTGTACATTGTTTTCTGTAGAGCTAATGAGCTTAGCGTTGTAGGGCTGAATGGTTTCAATCTGTTATAAGCCCCGAAAATGTTTGTTGGAGCTTTTTCAAGTGAATTATAATAAGTAAAGGTTTCTGGAATAACTGGGTAAGGTAGATTTACCAAAATGGGAATAAAGAGTGACTTAACGTTTATAGTAGCTGAGGGTGTTGTTCCACAAAATTTCAAGAACGTAAACTCTCAAGATACTTACCTAACTATTGCACAGATTGGGAGCTTTCAAGCTTGACTAAAACCTGAAGGAAGGAATTACACCATTTCATCACGTTTCATTTCATTCCATTTCATTCAAGTTCATTCAGTTTATTTGTGTCAAGAAGGAGACAAGGAAAACTGTCGACAACTCGAAACTTATCCCGATTGGCTTCTTTCGAAGAAAAACTATACGTTTAGGAGTCGCCAAAATTCTACTAGATTTATAACACTATCTATATAGACATACATATACATCGTAGATTCTCTCTCGCACAAATCGTAATATCGTCCGTTTTCAGACGAGGGTTCATTCTTGCACAGGGGATACTCTTACTGATATTTTGTTACGTTAACTTTGCAAAGTACGAGGATCGAATTATTAACGGCTTTTATAAATCGTAAAAGTTACGAATTACATTGGGAAGACATTACGCAGTTAATTTCACCTCAATTAGTAAGGCAGATAAATTCAGTAATTAATTTAACAAATTTTTTTATTTTTTTTATTGTTTTTTGTGGCATATGTCTCTGATAGATACTGATCATTTTATCTCTTAGGGTGAGGCCGCGATTTTGGGTTTCGAAATAATGGCTAGTTTCGACATACCTACTCCTACGAAATATAGATACGGTTATCTCGATACTTGCTGATAGGAGGATGAAACTGACCTCCGATAATTGTGATCTATGGTACCTCTATTCATAGCCTTATCTTAACGAGATTCTTCATAGTAAATGAGAGAGAGAGAGAAAAAGGATAGTGAATCGTTGTTGAAAAGACTCATTAGAGGGAATTCAAGACCTTTGACCTACAGTTTAAGCTGACTATTGGAAAATACGTATAGAAAAAGAAACAGATAGACAATTTCGAGTAAGGAATATATATACTCATTTTATTTTACGGAATATCTTTCGGACGTATTTTTATTGGCATAAAACGGAGCCGGAAGTCTAAGGAATCTTTACAAATCATTTAATAAAAAACGATAATACATGCCTATGTGTTTTTATAAGTCCAGATAAAGACGAACTTTTTGCATTTTCGTATCGTATTTTTTATGAAAAAAAATTTTCGATCTAAAAATATTATATACCTATACCTGATATATGAATGTGTGTAAGGTACGAACTGGCTAAAAAACAAAATATAAAATATTCAGATTTGAAACGTAGATATTATATATAAACATAAATTTCTTTGAAGTTTATCGCTCCGAAGATCAGATATGAAATGTTGAGAGGATGAGCTTTACTGGATATCTTTTTCATGCAACATCATTTTGAATTTGTCACTCCATTTCTTTCTCTTTTTCTCGCTCTCTAAACCGAGGGTTGAATCGAGTAAAAGTATAAAAAATAAAAAAAAAATAAAAAAAAAGGAAAGAAAAAAAGAAAAAGCCGAAATGGACCTCCGAAGAGTTCTGCTTTTCGTGGGGAAAACCTTTCGCTTCACAGGGAAAGTAGATAGGTAAATAATCCCGTTTTTTTTCTATGTATATGTATACAAGGAGAAAAAAAAAGAAAAAAAAGCGAACAAAAGGAAAAAAAAGGACATTAGAGTTTACCCTCGCCCCCGTTTGAACTGCTGACGTTGCCATCTGCATCCAAAATTAAGTAAACTCTAGTGAAATAATTGTTTTTATAAAAATACGTTATTCCAAGTGTCAAAAAGAGGAATAGGTAAGGGTAGGAGGCTGCACCAGACTCCGAATAAGAAAATAAGTTCTTATTATGTGCTTAGGTGGAAAATGGGATCGTAAATTTAACCGAGTTTGAAAAAAAAAAAATAAAAAAATAAAGTAAGTAAAGAAATATATATACCAGAATACCAGACAGGTAATTTACGAGTTGCCACATATAATTGTAAGTGAGAAGGTTGCCCGAAGTATTATACGTGTACGTATATTATTTTGTTTTTTTTTTTATTTCTGCATTTTCTACAAGTCTGATTAAAGTCTAGAATGTGTATTTATACATGTATGAGAAAAAAATAAAATTAAAAATTTTTATAGGTATGTGTATGTGTACCGTCTTCACATTTATCTTGTTCTTAATTATTCTCTGAATTTTTATACCGTTTTCTGTCATTTATTAACTGCCCGTGATTAAACGTGATTGTGGTTCTTCAAATTTTATTCCGTCCCATTATTCTGTATACCTACCATCAAACTTTTGGGAAATAAATTTCATAAATTTTATTGACTGGAAAATGAGTGGCCAAAAATAAAAAGTTGTTCCTGTAGGTATGTACCTAACGAAATGGATTCCATGAATCTACTCAAAGTACCAATCAAATCTGCAAAGCTTATTTTTCGTACTCGGATGTAATGTGCTTCCAACGAATTTCAAGAGGTTCCATCATTTTTACTGAATGGCTTTATTCCAATAAAAAAACATATTCCGTATGTAGGTATAGTTGGTGTATTTTTTTCTGCAACTGAACTTTCGTAACTCTGCAAATTGATAATTCGATTACAACCTTTTTGGGAAAAAAAATGCATTAACACACAAAAAAAAAAAAAAAGGGAAAACGGAAATCAGCGGAATATCTGATCAGGAAGTCACGTCCTTTGATAAATAAATAATTGGCCATTCCCTCAATGACGTTGAATGCCCGATCTGACAGCCGGGAAAAAAATAGTCAAAACGTAACGGAGGAAACGAACGAACGTTAAGATTGTCCTCGGCTATTACCGGACCATAAAAGCCTACGATACGGGGTTTGCTGTCAGCACCCTCGCAGCTAGTGGAGGATATGAACAGCCGCAGCTTTCTAGCAAATGAGAAAAATATCACATCGCGTTTAATCGATTTGAAAATATCCCTAAAATTGATTTTGAAAAATTTTGGATAAATCGAGATCTATTTTTAACAAAATTTTTAATAAAAAATCTTCTTAACAAGATTGTGCCTCATTTCTTGGGTTAAACGGAGGCTTATACCCCTCGCTACATCTAGAACTATCAGAAGCCCGTATTAGGGTTCTGCAGTGCTTCTATCCTAGCGGGATAAAAGTATGAAACCTCCTTTAATCAAGTGGGGGGGGGGGACTATCCATAAATTTTTGATAAATCCATATTTCCGCTGCGTAAGCTCGCCGTCCATGAAGTAAATAGGTATTTCAGTATTGAAACGTTGGAAGGAAGCCAATCATGAGGCTTTTCAAGAGCGAGGGTCTATTGGCACGAGATGAGGTACGGAGAGGGAGGTCGAGGTAATCCAATTAAAAGAGGGAATTAACCGATGTAGGCAACCACCTCTATAACACTATCATCCACAAACCCGTTCCAACATTACTCTGCATTTATACTTTTTTTGATTTTGTTTTTTTTCATAATCCCATAGCTCATATAAATTTATAAAATTTCAAAAGATTATTTATTAACCTAACTGCACTAAATGAAATACTTTTACCATTAAAATATCGAAATCGATTTTGCATTAGTAATAAAAAAAAATAATCGATTAGGATTAACGACACAGGAGTGAAGAAAAAAAAATAATAATAATTTTCGCGTTATTTAATCCTATTATCTATTTAAACTCTTTATTTTTTTGTTTTTTTTTGCTTTAATAATAATCTACAGATTGTGTTGATTAATTAATTTCACGGTTATATCTCGACGCTAACATCAATTATAATATATTCGGGTCTTCTTCGGTGTCTAGTATGAAACTGAATTGTTCCTCCTACGTACATTGATAATAATAACGACCGTGATCGTTCCTGGGTATAAGGTACACAGCTGAATAACGGTTCCACCCTACGTAGGTTACCCTACGTACCGTGTTGAGCTTGCAGAGTGATGGTTGAATGTGTATATCTGTATGTGCGTGTGTGTGTAGGTATAAGCTAAAAGCAAATGTGAAGATTCGAAAGCAGACAAGCTTTACAAAGAGAAAGAGAAACTCGCGTAGGCAGCTTTGTACAAGCTTTACGTACTTACCCACACGCTAATTATCGCCGGTTGTAATCAGTCGTTAACCTCCAGCCACCCAGCAGCAGCAGTAGCAGTGGTAGTAGTAGTAGTAGTAGTAGCAGTAGAAGCAGGAAAACTCAAAAGCTTCTCGATTAAACGCTGCTTTCGAATATTTCAAAGCGAACGAAAAGTCGACTGATTCAGCATCGGTGGGTGTACGAACAAAGGAATTCGATTTATTGAAAAACGAAAAATCGAAAAAACGTAATAATAAATTTACAAAAAAAAAAAAAAATATAAGAAAATTTACGACTTGGAGTTTTTCGAACATTTTTAAATTCCGAAAATTTATAACCTTTTTTTCGAATTTTTACCTTCATGTGAAACGATCGAATATTTACTCGACGTGGTTTTCTACGCGACTGAATTTAGCGCATATCCAGCAATGAATGTTTTACGATCGGACGCTATGTCTGCCAACAATATTAGCTCTAATTAATGTTTATTGCCTCGCGGAAAAAAAAAAATTACAAAAATAGGAAAAAAAAAATGAAATGAAAAAAAAATAAAAAAAAAACTGTTACATCTGATCTGATGCAGCTCCCCAATGATTTTACCTTCATTTTTTGCCCTGACGCATCGACTATCTCTACTTCGTCTGTTACTACTTACAACAATCTGTAGGTACCTCAGTGATTGGAAAAATGACTGAAAAAAAATAATAATAACAATAATTAAAAAACTTTCATCACTCATTAATGACAAAAAAATCTTTCTCTTTTTATTTTTATCAAATGTTCGTTTTCCTCAAGGTGTGCTAATGCTACTTGACAAACTGAATATCATAGCCGGCGCACTAGGCTCGTCTGATACTACTTAAAGCTGTCCTCGACCTGGTTGGAGTTTGAATTTCTTAGCAGAATTAAAATTAATTTGCAAAAAAATCTTGTCGCAGTTTAATATTTTGACCCAGTTGTTTTATTTATGTATTTATGTATTTATTTCTTTAGTCCGAAATGTTATTTCATATTGCAAAATTACGAAGAGATATTATAGCTACATCTAAAGTGAAAATGAGTTTCGTCAAGTTCGTGGAATAGCTTGGTGATTAATTATCATTATAATCACCAGTAGGTATATGGCAGCTAAAATTACGAATGAAGTTCGTCCCGTTTATAATACATATCAGCCAAATATCAGAGAGAGAGAGAGAGAGAGAGAGAGAGATTTGAATTTGAAGAGGGAATCGAGACTGACAGGCATTCCTTTGATGTCATGATAGTTAATATCAATTAGAAGACACAGGAATACCGCGGCTTAAATACATATCATCACATATTAAACGCGAGAAATTCGTGTTTCCATTTAGAACGTATTATTCAAGGATGAAATATTACCGCATGAATATTATGAAAAATTCGAAATCAATTACTTTATTTTGTTACAGCTGAAAGCCTTCTACGTCGATCTCCTCGTACCTCTCGAAACCAATTTGGAAAAGGATACAAAAGTAGTTCAGGTAAATTTGACAAAAAATTTTCCACGTTCATATCAACTCGTAGAATTTATTTATTTATTTATTTATTAATTACAAAAAAAAAAAATATTTTTTTTTTTTCACAGAGTGAGCAAAAAAGATTTCTTCAACAGCATAAAACCCGTTCTGAAACGTACAGTAAAGCTGCAGCTACAATTAAAAAACAACGTAAGAAGTCTAGGGGTGCGAGTAAGAGCGGACTAGCCATGGACAAGGAGTTGAAGAACATGCAGATTCTTGAAGAGGAAAAATCTAAGCTTGACGCTTTCTGTGAACAGAGTCTCAAGAACGTAAGTTACGAGCGTAAATTCCCTTGTAGTGGACCCGTTCCAACTTTCTTGTTCAAAAGATTAAATCATTTTTTTTTTATTTTTTTTTTTATTTTACCCAATTTTCATCTAGTTTTATTTCTTTTCTTACCCATCAGGCCATGACCCAAGAGCGACGCAGATATGGATTTGTTTTAGAACGACAATGTTCTTTAGCAAAACATTACGCAAGTTTTCACGAAGTTGCATTAGCCGCTCTTCATCCATCGGTCGACGAGTGGCGCGAGGTGGCTGGAACCCGCGAATATTTGCCTCAATCAGTTGAAGACATGTTCGCATCTCGACTAAGGGTAAGTGATTTAGATTCTTTATTTCCGTGAATCATACCAATTGTAAAAATATCAGGATTATTAATATAAAAATTTTTGTTTATTCACATTTACAGCAAGTCTCTTTCTGGCCTGAAGATGAAGAGAATGGTGGATCTGAACTTACTCTTAGTTCTCAACTTCGAAAAACACGCAGCATGGACAGCTCGTGTTTAGAATTACGACTTGGTCCACCGCCGGTTAATCCTCCTTCAAATCATGGAGGACCCCTCCATCATATTGCCTTGTCACGCGCCCGTTCTGAAGCTAATTTACACGCATCTAGCCTCTCCCTGGGTCCTGGTAAGTTAAGACTAAACAAGATCGAATAGTGTTCAGTTTAGTTTTTTTTTGTTTTTTTGTAATTTTCCTTCTTTTTATTTTCAAAGAATATATAGTTTAGATTCATTAAATGAAATGAGTGAAAAAATCCGTTAGTAGTAAACCGAGCTGCTACCATTATACGATGTATTTTTATCTCAAGATTTGAAAGGCAGGTATTGGTATATTCCCCCCCTTTTTTTTTTTGCTGCTCCCTCAAAGGCTTGCCAAACCACTTTTGCAGCCGACTAGGGCTGAGCAAACGATATAGAGATTCTGAGATGTGCGGAGAACGTTGAAACGGGCCGATTCCATCCGCCAAAAACTCTCCGGCTCTAGGGGAATCCCCTGTTTCTTTCTTTTTTCATAAACCTATATATGTATATATATATATATATATATATATATATATATATATATATATATATATATATATATATATATATATATATATATATTTTTTCTTCCTTCTTCCTACTCTTTATTGTCGCCATATACATATGTACAGCGCAAGCCCGCGTAAGGGAGCTTTTTCCTTTTTCCTCTACATACATACATACCTCCGTTACTTTAACTGTGGCGTATTTTCGTTCGGAACAATTCCGGCCTCGAATGGTTGAACTTTGAATTTAAAACAGTTCAAACACATGTATGGATACGTATATACATACAACAGCATGTAATAATATGTTAAGGCGAATTAGGTATGGTATGTGTGTACGTATGTAACTACTTTCGAATTTGTATATAAATACATGCATGTAATAGAAGATATCGTCTGCAGGATACTACAGAGGCATAATTACGCTTGTACACTGTCGCGTATTTACAGTGAACAAAGTAAATAGAGTAAATGCAATAAATATCGTAAATACGAGAAGGGACGAATGTTTGCACGTTCGTTTAATTCCAGCTTCGAAACCGACTGACAGTACAGCTACTACATATCGTACCACTACGTCGCGTAGTCAGACATTCAGTCAATTCCAAAAGCGAATATGGGTGTAGTAACCAGCTTCGAAATTTCGAAATATTATTACACCACTTCGTTTAAATAATGGAAAAAAATCATTTGAAAATTCCAAATTTAACCCATTTTTTTTTTTAATTTTTCATTTTCTCTCTATCTCTAACTGGAAATTTATTTAAATCGTGTATTTCTATCACAATCTATCTTTTATATCTCTGGATATGGTATATTCGCATACCACGCGAGCTACCAGACACGCGTTGAAACAAATTGAATAAATTAACCGAGTGGAATGCGCGCAGAGAGTCCAAGTTATGAAAGTCCGAAGGACAGAGCCATTGTTCTCATCCGTATAATATAGCTAGATACTATACGGGAATCCCGGATTCTCTACAGCATCCCACATGTGTATATGTTACATGCCTACATAAGTATATTAAAAAATTCCTCACAGTCGTATCTACTCCGCGTTTAAGCCTCTTTATTTAGCAATAAAAAAAATTCACATATTTAAACGATGATGTCAATACGCCGTAAGGCAGTTACTAAAAAAATAAAAAAATAAAAAAATTCAACTATTCGGTTTTCAAATGCCTATAGCGTATAGATATCGAAATTTTTTTATTACCGAATGCATTGATAGCCATAGAAGTATTATCGATGAATATACGAGGTTCGGAAAAAAATAAAATGGACAACATGCCCTTTGACGTATTATATAGAAATCGAAAAAAAAAAAAAGAAGAAGAGAAAAGAAAAAGGTAAAAATAAAAATAAAAATCCCGACGTGATTCGTACGTGCAATATACGGGGACTGAGAGATCCCGTAGGGAGAGTTTTGAACAGTGAGTAAAAAATATAACGCCAGTCTCTCTCTGGTGCCTACCTACTCGTACTTTTCTACCTTTAGTAGATATACGTGTGTATATAGTTAGTGCAGGGGAAAATATCGCGGGCAGTAAATAACTAATGCGAGTAACACGTGAACGTCTGCTGTTCCAGTTGATAAATCGTTCGATTTTCAAACGCCCTTTTAATGCGCTACAAACGAGCTGTTCAACCTTCGATTAGGGTATACTATATCCTGGATGTATATATCGCGAATGGATTTGCGCTTGAATATTTTATCCTTTTTTGGTTTATTTTTAACAAGAAAAAGTAAAAAAAAAAAGTAGGAGAAAGAAATTCTTTATTCTTTTCTCTTTCTTAGGTATTTCTTTCCGAACGATCCGAGATAAGTAAAAGTATATGTATACATATATATTTCGTAAAAGCAGTGATATAGGTACCTATATAATAAAAACAAAGAAGAAAAAAAAAAAAAAAACGTAGTAAACGAAAAAAAATTGTAGGGGGTTCAGGCAGTTTGTCATCGAGGTAAGAAACACCGTGCTTCAAGACAAATGGAGACAGTAGGGTAATAACAACACGTGACACATAAGTCAAGTGCGCGAAGCTGATAAGCTTATCAGGATCTAAAGTAAACTTTTACCCGGTTGGTCGCCTCTGCATGTAAGTATAAACACCCCGATGGTACATGTCGGTGTAACTGCGTAAAACCGAGCAGGAAATCCCCTCGAGCATTCCGACTACTGTATCGTCTCGTCCTTCGAAAGCATCCCTTGGGTACCAAGCTACCAGCAGCATTGCAAACTCTCTTCTCCTATTCTCCTCCTCTATATTCTCTTCTCTCGCTTTTGCTCCGGGCAATGTCCTCGAAGAAGAGGAAGAAGTAGAAGGAAGGACTTTGCCACTGCAGGGATACTGCAAACCTTTGCCAAGTCCGAAAATTTACGTGGCAACTTTCTTCTCGCGACAAAAGATGGGCCACAAGCCCTATGGACTATGAGCCAAATAATGACTGGTATAAAAAAGTGAAAAACTGCTAAAATAAATACAATTTATGCAAATTTTTTTCTTCCTTCTGTTCTTCCGTAAAATTGAATATATATATATAATTATTATAATTTATTTATTTTTATCCAATGTTCTTTCAATCTCTGTTTATTTCAATGCAGTATATTTTGTCAATATTAAGAATCAATATTACACGGTCTCGTGTATTTGAACGAATAATTGTCACCGTTCATTCCGATTATCCAAAATAATTATAACAGCTCGGAAAAACGTTGTTACAAATATAGGTATAAATTGGCGTAGAGGAGACAATCATTATTCAAAATATATTCAAACACTCTTTAACACCCTCGTAGTCGCTAACGATCAATTAATAACAGACTAAATAATAAAATAGAAGATTTTTAGTAAAAAAATATATATACATTTTTTTTTTTTTTTTTGGCTGTTTCGAAAATCTACTAATTATTTTCGTCCCTGTATATTGAATTAATTTTATAGCTATTATATAGAGTTACAGTGATTAATTAATTTAAAGGTTTAATTTTATAGCCATCTTTGATTGATGTAATAAAATTATTTACTATAATTAAAATGCAATTTTATTCAAATATTTCCGTTTTTCAGACGCACCTGAAACACCACCCCGACCAAGATCAATGGCACCAGCATCCCGCAGTAGTGGTATCGGTGGTGTAAGCGGAGTTGGTACTGGAGGAGGTTGGGGTGATGCACCATTGGCAAGAGCCCTATTCGCGTACCTTAGCTCAGGGGAAAATCAGCTGAGCTTTTTGGAGGGAGACTTGATCGCGCTTATGGGTAATTGAAATGAATAAAATTTCGTAAATAATTGTAGAAACTGCAATAAGCAAAAAAGAAGAAGAAAAAAAATTCTTTTTTTATTTTTTGTTATGTTTAATGACGAGAAATTTTATTGCTAATTGTGACGAACACTATCTGCACGTATTTTTCTACACGATTTTGTAAATCCTATTTTAAAATCTACCAGCTCTGTATCTACCCCATACATACATTGGTCGTACATTAAGCAAAGTACTTGCAGACAGGATGGCTACACGCGAAACATGGGGTCGAATATTAAGCTCATTTTCCAAGAACGTGTAGAGGGCCATACCGCCAATGCAAAATCAACAACCTCTAGGCCCCCGTAACCTTACCTTATGGCGGTAATAAAAGTTTATTATCTCGTTCGACGTAGCTGTTATCTAAATATAATACGAAAAAAGGTAAAGGATGCTAAAAGCTCCGTAATAAATTCTAATTTTTCCTACATTCTCCTTCGTAGTTTTCGGAAAATGAAAATAAAAAAACAAATAACAAAATTGTTTTTCAAAAATTATCGAATTTCCGTTATATCTACTATCGAAAATAACCTTTTTTAATGACTAGATATATGTAGAAACTTCTTACCACATTTTAGTATTCTTATTTTATGACCGGAGTACCGACTTGATGCTTCGGTCGGTTTTACTGCTTCACATTTCGTCTTCGAAACTTAGTGACTTAGTTATTTACCCAGGAACCCAGTTGCGTACGTATTATGTTACGTCACGTTCGCGTCCATGCAAAACCGCTTCAAGGCTCGTTCTGGTTGCTCGTTTTGAAGAACGTATACTTCTACCTACCCACTGCCATAGAGTAGTTCGCGTTCCTGGGTTAAGGGTAGCTCAAGAGAAGTTGAAGGCGGACTAAAGTAAAGACGACTATGAGATAAAGTATGATCTTTTTAAAGTAGGAGCACGAGCAGAAGTAGTGGTAGGTAGTACCACCGGGCCTTATAGCAGTTGAGTTGAGTAAATTTTTAACGCCTCTCTTAACTCATCTTCACCTTCGTTGCTGAGATAAAACTGGAGACGTTTAAGCACTAACGTTTCATACCATCGCGCAATTTAAGTAAAAAACAAAAAAAACAAAAAAAGGACAAAAGAAACTGTAAACTTCCTTTGTTCGAAGGTGTATACGACTACAAACAGTCCCTTTCTTCACTCCTTGAACTTACAGAATCCACATCGTATCTATTCTGGAAAAAAAAAGTGGCCATTATAAAATTGTCTCTTCTCTCTTTCCGGACACTTAAACTTTACTTCTTTATCTATTCACTCCAGGTGACAGACAGAAGGGATGGCAGTTCGGGGAAAATCTACGTACTCAAAGCTCAGGATGGTTCCCTTTGGCTTACACTGAAATTATCATCGACGATACTCTCGGGTGAGTGATATGCGAGATAACATAAAAAAAAAAAAAAAATTATTTAATACACGATGAGACTGGCGTTTCTCTTTGTTATTCGGGCAGGGAGTGCGGGTGTAGAGGATAGCAAAAAGGACGTTGATTTTTATTTTTTATTTTTACTGAGGACATTGACCTTTCGCCCCTCTCAATTGCATTCCTTGAGCTCGGCTATATTCGCGGCTCAAGATGCTTAGGGACAGACTCGGCGTTTCCAATCTCCCCTTCGCCTCTTCTCGCCTTCTCCAACCCTCTTATCTAACTCTTGATCGAATTCCCTGATAACGAGACAATTCTCTGCCCTTCAACACCCAGATCACCTTCTCGTGCATCGAACAACGGAAGGACTCCGGAACCGAGGGTTATACCTCCTTGCAAACCACCCCCGTCTCGACCCCCGGTTACTCCAAGCATTGACGAAACTACTGCAAGCAACAGCAGCCACACGCCAACTAATATGTCGAATAGCAACAGTTCGCAGAATATAACAACGCCGACATCACGTCAAGCGAAATCGGTAAGTAACTCGAATCGAAATCTATTTTTCTTTTTTCAGGCTTCTTTTTTTGTTTTTGTCTAAAAAAATGTCGTGGGCGAATTTTCCAAACTCAATTTTTCTTTCTTTTTGCTTTTATCGAGTATCGTTATTCCCCCCCCCCCTCTTTTTTTTTTTCATCGCAGATGCGTCCTTCGGGAACTTTGCCTTCCGCTTTGGCTGGAGGTCGCAGAGTTCAACCACCAGTACCACCGGTTCCACCACCCCAAGCGATTACCTCGTTACACAGCAGTAATGATAGCGGTTTTTCCAACGAACCTCCGGTACAGCCGGACATAGATTACAGCGACGACGAAGCAATGAGGTGAGAAATCGTTTTTTTTAAGAAGATCAAAAAAAAAAAATATATATAAAAAAACGGGATTTAAATCTTATAATTGGCTTTGGTGTAGCTTATTTAATCGATTCGGCGCTCGCTGGTCGCTGTATCTATATGACTCGACTTTATAAATCCCAATTAGTTTTCACTCCATGGTGTCCACATTAATTCGCTTGTGGGCTTTTCTCGTATACATACCTATACATATATCTATGTATGCGTAGTTCTAGTTGGTGTGGACGAAGGATGACATTTTTCTTAGGAAAAAATTTTTTTTTTCATTATTTTTTAAATTTTACAGCTAAATATGGTTTCCTTGGTTCTCAAGTTTGAATATTATTTTTTTGTTTCTGGTTCTTTATAGATTCCGCATGCGTTACCGAAGTCGGTGGCATTAGACTCGGTGGTGGGTGATGCCTTAAGAGCAACGCGTTGTTTTCCTCTATACATATATACCTATACATACACATAAAATAAAGCTTACAGCTGCTGTAACATTCTACCATTCAAAGATATATCATTTAACTTATTTTATTTTATTTATTTTTTGGTTTTTCTTTTTTTTTTTTTTTTTTTGTTTTTGTTGCGTCTATTCTTTCTATGTTTTGTTCTGTCCTATCGTCGAAAATTTAGACAACGACGTAAGCCTAGAGCGGAGCGAATAGCCGAAGCAGACAGGGTCCAGTCTCGTGATAAGGTTGAAAATTTACGAGGTAAAGAATGGCAGACTAATGATTCGTGGAAGACTTTACCTAAGGATGAAAAAAGCTGGCAATTATACAAAAGTGCTATGGATTTATGGGCCGATGTTAACCAGGGGACATCTTCAAGCGATGACAAACTAGAGCCAAGATATCCGACAGCTAATGGTCGACATTTCGAACGGGATGAAATAGAGAATCGAAGAAATGGAAACGACGTTGTTCAGGGACATCAAGGATACGCGACAAATCCTCGTGTATACGCCCGTAATTCTATCGAAAGAAACTCAAACAAGATTGATAAATACGATAGAAATGGTACCAGGGAATATTCAGAATACGAAAATCATCAGAGACCTAGAGAACGATCTCAAGAACGGCCTAATCCAAATCAAAGAAATAAATTCAAGGATGAATTGGAGAGTGGTAATCCACCGAGGTATACTCAGAGACGAACTACTGCTACTAACGATGATTATAAACAGGAAAAATCTATGGGTCATAAATATGGAGCCAACGAATATACACCCAAGTATGAAAACAAAGCGAAAAAATACTACGAAGATAATGTCGACGGTAATGATCAGAGCTCTTTGAACAATTCAAGTCATAGAAATTATAAACAAGTACCACAACGTGAACAGAGCGGGTATCCTGAAGATGATAAAATGGACTCTGATTCTGACGAAGAAAGTACAATAACTATACCAGAGTCGGGTAGAAAGGTTGAACACATTGCACAGAAACTTGAACAAACGGCACAAAAATATGCCAGAGGTTTAAGCCCGTCAAAATTTGTTGATAACGAAAGATCCCTGAGTTCGGATTACAAGGAGTATAAAGATCATGAAGAAAAGGAGAAAGAGACCAGAAGTGACTATGATAAATTTGATAAGGAAAGACATCCTAGCACTTTGCAGAGATACGGAGATAAGGAGAAGGAAAGGGAACCGAGAAATTTTGATAAACATCAACAACAGCAACAGCAACAAATGCAAATGCAACAGCAGCAAAAGGAACGTATCGTCGAAAAGGAAGCAAGGTATTTTGAAAGACATTCTAACTATGAAAGGGAAAAAAGTATTGAAAAAAATCGTAAAGCTGAGAGGAGCTCGAGCAGGAGATTTGCCGATAGACCGAGACCGCCTTTTGAAGAGGCGCCGGAAAGGCCCAGCGAAATTCCTGCCTATAGAGAAAGGAGGTATTCTGAAAAGGAGGATATATACGGAGAGACTGGGAGAATGGGTAGAGAGTCGTCGTCGTACGTAGAAAAGGAACGGGGATACGAATCGAATTTTGAAACAAAATTAGAACGTACTAAAGTGGCCGAAAAACATAGCTATCAAAAGATTGATCCGAGGGCTCAAAGCCCGTTAAAATTTGACAAGAATGGTCAGAAGATACCGGACTTTAATGACCCGAATAACAACACGTTAAAAAATGAAAAAAAATTACCAAGACAGAACACGGTTGCTGGTCACTTGATAAGTGCGAGAAATTTTGAGGTTGATACGAAAAGTCCGAAGCTTGTAAAGCGGACTAAATCATTTTGGCGTTTTAGACGGGACTCTGATGTACTTGAAGGAATGGCTCTATGGCAGCATAGATCTTTGGTCGATATACCAAAAATGTTAAAAAAGGAAGAGAGGGATAATGAGAGATCGAGGAAATCTACACCCGAGGATAACTCCGAAGGTAGAGGCTCTGACAAGGATCAATTATTAAGGGGTAGAGAAACCGGTGAGAGGGTGCAAAATCAAGATAGAATTGAGGAGCCAAAACCAGCGGAAAGAATTCACAAGCCTGAAAAAATTGAGGCTGTATTTACAGACGAATTTCCAACTCCTGCTGAAAGACCTAAAGTAACGGAAAGGTCAGAGTACAGAATGCAGCATGAAGAAAGGGCCTATTTCGTTGGTAATATATCGCGAAAAGCTATACTTGAGAACGAGAGAAAGCGGAGCCTCGAAGCCAAGCAAAACATGGTCGTTGCTGAACTGAAGGAAACTAATGAGGTGAAAAAAAGTGAAAGACGAAAGAAGGCCTACGGGGATGACGACGATGGTCTGATTCAAAATTTTTCCGAAACTGAAGCATCTGACGAGGAATCTACATACAGTTGTATCGTTGTCAAGGACCAGGTTGTTGCCGAAAAAACTCTGCTACCTAGGACCAAATTACGAAAGGATGGTGACAGGGATAAAGGAAGGGAACGCGAAAGGGAAAGGGAAAGGGAAAGAGAAAGAGAAAGGGAAAGAGAAAGAGAAAGAGAAAGGGAACGAGAAAGAGAAAGAGAAAGGGAGAGAGAAAGAAACACTTGTGGTCCATGGTATGATCTCTGGGGTGTCGACCCTTCGGTTAAGGCAAAGAAGCAGTAGACATAAGATCAGAGGATCATTTTTCAGAGTTATAAGGTCAAGAGATTAGAAAAACCGTCTTGTACCTGCAGGTGACAGAGGATCGTAAGATCATATAATTGTTTTATTTGTTATTATTATTGAAATATTTTATGCCTCAAAAAAAAATTTATCGTTTGTTCTCATATGTCTTAAACTTATTGTATTAATATGTTATGTCGTTTTTTGATTTTTTTTTTTTGATTATTTGTTTTATTCACATTTAATTTTATACTATAATATTTTGTTTCCTCGTTTCCGTTTTAATTTCAATGAATTTAACGAGTAACGAATTACCTTTGAAAAACAGGGAAATAATTGTATCTATATACAATGATTTCATAACAGTGGGTGAGGGTCGGTGTTAAATCGAGAGAAATTTGGCAGAACCGAATTAACGACTTTTAGACGTTTTTTTCAATTTTGTATTTCTTTTCGTCGTATATCTTTTCATCTTCATTTTTTGTTAAGTAAACAGTTACAACCGATACCAACGTGATCGAGAGGGGGGTATTGAAAAGTCATTGAAACTTTGCCCAATTACTTTATCCAACAGGTCGGATTACTACAATTAAAAATATCTTCGAATCGTTGTTTTATTTTTGATTTTTATTGATTTTTGTTTTTTTTTTTTTTTCTCTCTCTCTCCACGTATCCTATTTACGGAATACGATATATACACGAATATTTATTTAAGCGTCGTCGTTCTCAATTAATTAAACCGATACACCCGACGTCTTTTCAAAATTTATTATCAAGTCTAAAAATTGTTTTCTTTTTTTTTGGTAATTAATTTTCCCTCTATACTTAACGTTTACCCATTTATTTATATTATATAATACTGCACATGCACATATTCGTCAATTATTTTCGATAGATAATCATATATATAATAAATATAATTTATTAGATGTTTTTATAGATTTATATTAATCACAATTAATTATATATTAATATCATTATATTATTTAAATAGGCTACACAATTTTGAAAAAGTACTGCAATACTCGCCGGTCTCGTAAATACGTAATATCATAGAGATTATATTAAATAATTAACAGTTTATCATTTTTTTTTGTTGTCTAACTACAAAACATATTCAACACTGCAAACATCATATTTTAACTATTTTGAAAAAAAAACACACTCACACATCCGAGTTCCAAATCTTGCATATCTGAGTTCAAAAGGAACAACAAAAAAAAAGAAGAATTTTTTGAAATTATAAAATTCTAAAAATTTGATGTATGCATATGAATGTATGTTTTTATTTATTTATAACATTTACATTATAATATCGATTATGTACCACAGGATATATTAACCAATGAAGATAGAAAACTTTTATTTCATCTTTTTGAAATGAAATTTTATTATTCTATTTTTATTTTTTTATTTTTGATGCGACAAGGGTTGTGGTATAACTCTATGTTCGTAGTGCATGCAAAGGTGTCGGTACTAACATGGGGATTATTTCAGGGGGAACATATTTGCCACTGTGAAGTTAAGGAAGACAAAGACGAACGACCGATCGGCACCAGCATTATCATGAAACACACTTTTGTTCTAGATTGATTAAATATAGACGTATATTTAAAAAATATATATATACTTATTTATATAGGTATATATGTATAACTGCGTGTAAAAATATATACAATACGGTATATAATACCTATATCGTGAATAGATGAACAAAAAAAAAAAAAAAAAACGAAAAAACAAACCAAAAGACAAAATAATATAAAAAAAATCAAATAAAATCTTGAATCTATAGATAAAATTATTGTTATTCTGTAATTATTCATTGCAGCAATTGTAATTGTATATTCTCTTCGAAATGATAGTATATATATATATATATATATATATATAATATATACATATACCTAACGATAATTATATGTATACACGTATTTAGTAACGATGAAGAGTTTTTTTATTTTTATTTATTTTTTTTTTTATTTCAATATAAATTGATACATATATTATACATACCTATAATAATATTGTAAGTATTTTTA
Organism: Macrophya annulata; assembly: GCA_963924015.1. NCBI lineage: Eukaryota > Metazoa > Arthropoda > Insecta > Hymenoptera > Tenthredinidae > Macrophya > Macrophya annulata. The sequence goes on along the minus strand of OZ001263.1, from coordinate 13,498,851 downwards.
CGAAAGTCTTTGAAAATCGTTTATATAATTATACCTATACATATATACAATTCGCGAAATTTCAAGAATAATTGAGAAATTTTCATCGATCACCGATTTATTCATCGATTTGTAAAACGAGTATAATAGAAAGTATAATCCATACGTTCGAAGAATTTTTAAGATAATTTGTTATCCCATTAAAGAATGTGAGACGAATAATAAAAAAAAAAAAAAAAATTAATGATAATTAAGACCGTAAGGAGTAAGAGACTTACAATTAGACAGAATAAAACAGATCGAAGTAAAAAGCGTTGAATGTTAAGATAAAAAAAAAAAAAACTTGTATAAAGTTATTCTGATTTATAAATGATACTTCTTGCGGTTCAATTAATGGGCATATATATATAATTTTTGAATTTACCAAAAATAAGGTATTATATAGAAGAAAATAAAACAGAAGAAGTAGAAGAAAAATTCGTCCAACAATGGCTGATACCATAAAAATTGAAAAAATAAAATCAAATAAAATAAAAAAAAAAAAGTTATATAATTTATATATTCAAGAAATGAACAGGAATTGAACGCTTTAGGTTGAAGAATGAAAGTTAACGCGAGGTATAACGTCAAGTAGATAGATATCTAATCAAAGAATCGGATTCTGAGAAAGGTGCTCAATTGGCGTTTTAGCCTTACTGCCAAGATTCTCTCTCTCGAACAAAATATTATCGTGAATCTTATCTGAAGCGTGTTTAAAAGAAAAAAAAATATATATATACATATATATACATATACTCTCTGTATACTATATATTTTCATCCCTCGCTCGATATCCGGTGGCAATTTCACATCGAGATAAGCTTTCGTCTTTTGATAAATTCGTATTCTCACATCTAGTATACTTTTAACTTTCAATTAGTCAGATCTCGTACAACAGTCGACAAGAAGAACAAAAAATCGCTTTTCACGTTCGTAATTAAAAGGAAGTCATTGAGAATTATGAATTCCTTAGTTACACTATCGTATTAACAAATTCTCTTTCCTAATTTCTATATCATCGACTTCTGCAGTGTTACTAAAAACTCACCTCATAGGAATTATCTTCATATACTCTTTCGTATTGAATTCCATTATAAAGTAATTTTCCGTTTAATAATTGAAAATAATAAAAAAAAAAAAAAAAGAAAAAG